>OY728120.1:1311554641-1312817798 GCA_963277665.1 Viscum album | reverse complement strand
TGGAAAATTAAAGGTAAATGAGGGAAACTTACCCAAAGCGGGACAGAGGCTGGATCATGACCCATATAGAGATCAAACATCTATCGAATGAGAAGAAATTTACACATGTTGCGTCGCCTTGGAGCATTATCCCATGCCTAAATCAGGACTTCCTCATAGGCGAAGCGAATCATCAAATTCCGACTATCCAAAAGGCCAATGAATGCACGATCTTGCAGGTCACATTTCCCAAAAACAACCCAATTGAAATCATCAACCGATGGTCTAAAAAAATTAAATCTATCCACCAGAGTCAGCTCCAGATGACTCGTCCCTTCAGAAAACTCCGACACCGAGATCGGGATATGATGATTACCAAGATGTAGTTTCGGCACCATCAGACTCACCATTATCTCTGGAAACACTGGAAGATACAGAGGATTAGAGAAACCATAAATTTAACATTAATTAATAATAATCAAGACATAGGGGGATTATAATATAATCCATTAAAACATCTTAAAATTTTCATATAAATATATAAATTTAGTGATAAAAATTAATGCATAGAAAATATATAACATTTATTCTTTTAAAATACATTTATTTTAATTTTCACTTAATTGAATAAAAATTGTGCACTCCCTTCAATAGAGTTTAATATATTTATTTATTCCATAAAAATTAAAAATAAATTTTCGTAAGGAATATAATTTAATTATACAAAAATGGACATCATGGTTCATTCACCACTTTAGTTTTTTCCATAGGTTTACACTGAATATAAATTTAAAACTAATAGAGTGATAGTTTGTAACATTTATTGTTTTATATATTATATAAGTTATTTTCATGGATATTTTCTAATAAAAAATTATATTTCAATACAATGTTAATAATGTTTAAATTAAAATCCTCACAATAATATTTGGGACGTAAAATAATGACCTTATCACTTAGTTTTGACCTAAATTATCACAATTTACAGTTTATCGAGGTGATAAATTTTTATATCTTCACTATTAATATTGATAAAAATTAATAGATTAATATTATACATATTTGGAACCACCTAATTCTACATATTGATTCAATTTTTAAAAATTAATTTTCTATATGTGTATGAATTTAATTTTAAAAACAAGCAAGCAAAATGGTACTTTTCTTGGGTATATCCCAATAATTAGGAGTGTATATAGTATAATAGTGTCTTGTATCCATGTAATTGTATAATTTTACGTAAATAGATTATCCCATTCAATTATAATTATGATATTTATGGAATTTATATCCAAACATGTATCAAACTCCCAAACCCTTTATATATACCCTAGGTATTAATCTCCATAACTATTAAATATTGGATATTTTACCATTCCACACTTTTTAAATTCAACATATCTCTCAATATGGAATTTTCCCCCTCCAATTGTCATAATGGCTTTTAAAATATATGATGTGTATAATTTATTGTTAATCATTATTAGACTTTCCAATATTTCCAAGCACTATGAAAATTCATGAAAGAATAGTAACCCTCTAATATGTAGAGCTAATCCCTTAAATACGTGTCCATATTTCTTAACAGATTTTATTTTTAATACAAAATATGGTTTAGTAAAATTGTAATGTTATAATCATGCTCAATAATAACATCATTCATTTGTATTAAGTTTTATTTTTTCCTTTCGATTTCATCATTTTTCTAAGATGGAAATTATTTATCTGGGTATATATCTTTACTAGAATTCCAATCCCTGAAATTTTATCATTTAATTATTATTAATGATTTTAATTGAAGAAAAACATTAATAAATATCACCCCTTAGATTATATACAACAATTATAAATTTCCTTGTATCATTTCATCCTAATACAAGGAATATCTTATCTAAAAAATGATCCCCTGGTCTACCACTATTAGATTCAATGTTCCATTTCATTTTATAGGTTCTTTAATTATGAAATTATCGAATATAATCTTCAATTAAAATTGGAATATATTTTCTTCATTAATGAATGGTAATATTTCATAACCTAACATAATTGACAAAATATTATGATAGTCTTCTCAAATCTAATAGAAACTTAATTTATTTAATCTTATGGTAAATACCTAAATTTGTTATGGTCATTGACATGGTTTTAATTCCTTCAATGAGGAATCATTTCTAAAAAAATTATTATTCTTAACTATATCATGAATAATTATATACTTTATTAAAAATTATATATAATTACTATGAATTTATTAGAAATGTAAATCATGGATTCAATTTATATAATAAAAATATTTATAATTTCATATGTTTTATTTTATTTGGTTCATTTATCTAACTATATTCATCTAAATATAGTTTTAATTTATTCAAGTAATCATATTCTGATTAAACCTACAGCCACTTGCACTCTTGTAACCAACATCTAATTGTTATTTTTAATAATTGAGAAGATATAAATGTCAAAACAAACATGTTCAACAAGTTTAGTAGTCTTATGAGACCATTTATAAAAATAAACATTACCTCAATTTTTAAATTAAAATTTAAGTATGAAAATACAAAAAAAAATTAAACCTTTATTATCCTTACATCACATATAGTATTTTTCATTGTTTCCTTAGATTTTGTGAGAAAATTACAAGGGGTGATCACATATTCTCAGTGATGTGTAGTCTGAAACAAAATATATCATGAAATAAAAAATTATTATTAATATAGCTGGAATAAATATTCAAATAATTCCATATTAAATATAACATGATAATAAAATATCTATAAATAAACAATAAACTGTAAATAAATAGTTAATTGGAAATCAATAATTGAGCATATATTGATGGATTCCATAATTCAATAAATCATAATGATATCATAAAAGCCTCAAAAAATATATCATACTAACAGAAATGGGTAGGTATACACCAATACCTACTCTAGTTACTCTCATGAGACCTACTATTGATTGAAGGGGTTATATATATCTGGGCCCCACCCATCATATAAAAAAGCCCAATGCATCCATTATATGAAAAATTAATTAAATAATACATATCATACTATTTTTTAGAGAACTACCTACATAATCAAGGTTATAAAATCAATAGTTTCCCAATTAAATGTAAGAATATAAAAATTTAGATGATTATCCAATTATAAACACATAAACTATAGGATATTCTCAATTCTTTGAAAATTACCCTTATCTATGGAATGATAATGAAGTGAGAGTATATGGAAATTTCATTATATAATGTAATGAATAGGAGTAAATATTTGAATAAAATAGTTTAAAATTATAAGGGACCTAATAAAGGATTGAAAAATAACCTCTAAAAAATATGATCTTAGGCCACACATATTTGACACACATTATTAATATAAAATTTCATCAAGGAATGAAATCCCGGTTTTCATTAATTGATGAAAATGGTGAAAAATATCCCAAATGAAGGTAAATGAAATTTAAAAGTAATACAGGGTTTATCATCTATATGAGAAACACACATCTTAGCCAAATTCTATCCTAATTAAATAATACATCAATAACCCTACATATATAAGGATTACATTGTATTTGGATAATTGAATTTATGGTTATATCAATATTTAATCATTATAATGGCTTACGAAGAATGTATAAGGAGATAGAAAAGTATTATCCCATTTACAATATAATAATGGATTTTTAATGGTGTAGTATAAAAGTTTTCATAAGGCAAATGAAATTTAATTAAAATAATTATAAATGAGAAATTAATGATGGGGGTTCTGAAAAATTATCTCAGAAACCAGTTTCTAATAGAATGAGAAACAACCACATAGAACGATATGATCTACTTATATGGAATCATGATAGGTAAAATTAAATGATAACCATGATCACTAATGTTTTAGGGAATATTAACATATGGAAGAGTGGATATTTTTAGAAAATGAATGGGAATTGTGTATTAATATTCTTATTTTAGGCATTGGAATTATTGTATATATGAAATGAAAAACCATAATCTTACCCATTTTTTAAACCATATATTTTTACAATTAATGAAATAATTTTTATTGTGTTATATTTAGGAAATTAATTTCATTATTTTATTTGTTCTTCACTTGGAAAATGAATCTATTGATATATTATTTAATTTTATTTCCAATTTTCGTCATTGGATAATATATTACATGTTTGTAAATATATTTTAATTATTTAAAATAAATTATATGAATAACATAAAATGGTTTATTCAAGGATAGATTTATATCAATTATTTCATCATTTTTACAGTATAAGGAATTAAAAATTTGAAATGTATATTTATTCAAAATTTTAATATTTACCTAAAAATTAAATAATATGTGGATATTATAAATTGTTTTGAATTATCTAATATCATCATGATAATTTCAAATTTAATGTCATTTTTGTAATATAATTTATATATATCAAAATTTTATGTATTGAAGAAAATTATTTGTTTATTCCAAAATCATGTATCATTCAATTGTTCTAAACTAACTCCTTCATAAAAATATTTTTTATTATATGATATATATATATATTTACATTATAACAAATTTAAAAATTGAAAAAAAATTATTTTATTGAAAAATATTTTATTCGGCTTAATGGACTCCAGTATATATAACAATTACATTTATAATGGTCAAAATCCAAATGGCTAGATTCCAAAAGACTCCTTACCCTTCCATTGGTCATATGACCCATTATGTATATACTTAACTATGACATTTAAAATCATTTATATCCCTATATTAGTTATTATACCATGTCAATATCCATTTTATATTTTTTCTTAATAATATCAATTTATCTTATATATTTTTCATTCTTGTTGTAGTATGATTCCCCAAAGTTAATGATTATGATGTATACCTATGTTTTTATGTGTTTTTTGACACTATTTATAGTTTTTAGAGTGAATTTAATATTCTTGTCTTATGTATTTCATTAAAATTATGTAATAAATGGTATTTTTCAATGGATATTATAATAACATTATTTATTTATTATTATTATATTTTAGTTCTTACTAGAGGTTCCTTATCTTTATAGATTAAAAGTAGGGTGGGTTAGATGGTTCAAGAAAAAATAGGGTTGGTAAATCCTTCAAGGCATACCGAGTATAGAGAATAGTTATTTGATATACTATGATTATATTAAGACTGATTTGTGAAATGGATTGGGTCCCCTATTATAGAGTTTCTAACTATCTTGGCTGATGTATAATTTACATGATGACATGAAGATACTCTGTATGGGTTGGTACCTCTTCGTCAGAGGATAAATATTAAGTGATGTGAGGATAAAAATCAATATATATAAACGAGTTATGATGAGGTATCAGAACATAGGTATTTATAATGCTCAAGTATAGAAGTGTTTTGAAAAAAAACAGGTTTCCTTCAGTGTATGAATTCCATTGAGTTGAGAGGCTGATATTGAGTTAATTAATAATCATGGATGTCTTGTTCCCTCAAAACAATAATGGTTTTAAATATAATATCAATTATATATATATTTTTTATAATATCTCCATTAATTTTTTAGGGTTTCCCAAAAGGTATGTTCATACTCACTTTATCAAATTCATTATTCCACAATTTATGTTGTCTTTCTAGATGAGAAATGATTCATTATAGATTTTATTGGATGTCATTCAAGTGGATACAAAACATAGTAGCGATCAGTAGTAATATTTTCTGTATATGTAAAATTCCGAGTTATTATGACATGAGTTATTATTATCTTGTTTTCTTATAATCTAATTTTTAAATCACGACTAGTAACATTGTGTACCTGGTAATAGTTACTTCATGGTATTTTTCACAGTTAGAATAAATAAATATTTTTCCAATTCATTGGCATTATCCTATGAAATTTATCCAAAAAAATAACTAATAAATAAAATAATACATGTTATATAATGTTATATATTTTAGGTATTCCTTAACCCCTCATTTTAAATTCATATATTGGTTTTTTTGGGTTTTTCATAGTGAAAACTTTAAAAAAAATTGAAAATTATGGGGCAGTACATTATTCGTGAGTGGTTTTCCAAAAACATGCACCCTCTCAATGAAAACAAAGATAACTCCATTTTATGGCCATATATAAACAATGAACCTCACATTATTGAGTTTCTTATGGTTTTAGATGACTTTTTTAGGTAAAAACAAGGGTATACCAAACTTGATTTCAAATATTCCATATTTGTCCTCTCCCTTATAAAAGGCCACCACCACTCCCCCTTCACCACACCTCTAAAACCACATATTTTCAGCCAAGATCTATCCAATAAACTTCCCAAAATCCCTCAATTCATCCTTGAATACTCACGTTTGACCTAACCCAACCAATCATGATCTTTGGTTCCAACCAAAAATAGTTACTCAAATAAGTGGTAACGTCATTCCTCAAGATCCTTTTCATTATTTTCTTTCTCCACCACCCCAATTATAATTATTAAATGATAATATAATAAAATATTTATACTCAATATACATATATGATGTTACTATAAGTTTTATACCTATACTTACACACCCTTCCAGCTATTGAGTAATGAACATTCCATTCTTCTGTACGACGATTTACCGCCTCAAGAAACGATGTTGTTTGTTTTACCTAAACCACCTATAATAGTTGGTAATTATGATGCACACTCTATTTTTATATGATATATATGATATTTATGATTTATTTACAGATCAGTATTTATAAAATAAATCCAACCATCATTCTTTTCATTTTGCGTAAATAACATAATTTTGTTTGGGATAGTAGGGACAACCTCCCCCTCAAAATAATGTGATTCTTTCACACAACACATGGAATGTATTAAAGCGGAATTTAGTGAAAATATATGAAAAATATAAAATAATTATTATACTATAAATATTATATATATATATACATATTTGTAATTTAACTTTATTATTTCAATATTACGTATAAAAACAGAAACATCATTCATGTGTATGTACGTCCTACCATCTACATGAAAAATGTATTCCATTTTTATCATTCTATATTCTACAGATTATTAAATATATATATATATATATATATATATTATAAGAAATATTTATATCATGGTTTAAATTATTTAAATCATGATATAATTATTGGGGGAAAATATAACAAATTACGACACATGAGAAAAACAAAGTAGATATTACAAGACGAAAATATTTAACATGGAATTTTTAATAAATAGTTAATATATATTCATAATAAACTATATACAATATTATATAAAATAATATGGTTTATATAAATATATATAATAATCACATATTTATTATACATGAGGTTTGTACATGTACGATGAAATTCAAGACATGGGGTAAGATATTTTCATCTCAATTTTTTATTTTCATGAGATATAAGCCTTATTCACCACTCATTTATTTTTTGTGGTTTATATATAAAACATGGAGGAATTTTATCATTATTAGTCATAAATTTAGAGGTATATACATATCCATTTTAATATTTTCCTTTCCTTGGTTTTATGTTTCAATAATTACCAAATTGGTAAACTAATTTTGTCACAATTTTCCTTATTTGAGACACATACAATGTTATGCACCTATATTTTTCTTTGAAGTGTATATCCTACATTGACATTTTATGTCATGAATCTAATTATATTCATAAAATTTAATGCTTCATGTAATCTTATTCCATCCATTGTGTTATGAATCAAAGTTACCAAATTGGTAATGATTTATAGCTACAATCTCATTGTTTATCGATATTGTTTATGATTATTCTCCCAATGATGAAATCTTGTGATCCATCTATCATCATCACTAAATATTTTTATTAACCTATTATTATTCATGTTATATCCATGTAATTTTACCATTATACACTCTTTTTTACATAATATGATCAAGAATGTTTTTATGAAATTATGTCGTTTCCTATCTCTTTAGGGGGAAATATGTGTTCCTTCAAAACTGTGTTTTCAAAAAAAGTTTCCAAAAATATTCAACATTTCTAATATGATATATAAAAATAACATTTAATCATTTTTTATTTTATTTTTAAAATAATGAAGTACTATTTTTATTATTTTCCAATCATGTAATATTCTAAATATTTTATAATGAAAAATTAATGTTCAACATGTATAGATTCACCCACTAACATGACCATCATTCCCTTGATTCTTCTCTTACATGACTATAAATTTGTCTTTTTAAAAAAAAAAATTAATTCTAATATTCTGAAAATTCGTCAGTTTTAATGTGTTTTTCAATAAATTTTTCTATATTTTTTAGGTTTTAAATAGTATTTAAATAAGATATTAAAGAAAATGATTTCAATGATTTCAAATATTATTTTATAAGTATTCATATTATTTTAAAAGAAAATGGTTTTTAAATATTTTTTAATCATCAATTATATGTTTTCAAAGAAAATAGTTTTAAACATTATTGAAATCATTTTTTCTTTGTTTTTAAATTATTTTCTACGAAAATGGTTCCCATTAGGTTTTATGTTTTAAGGAAACTTTTTTATATAATAAAAGATCTTTTCTATAAGAATATTTTATAAAATATATTCTAATACTATTTTCCTTCTATGTAAAATCCATTAATTTTACTAATTCCCTTCTAAGAAATGATCCAAATTATAAATTCCAATTATTTTTTGAATGATTTATGTTTTATTGTAATTATTCTTATGAGACCAGTTTCTCTTTCATGGGTTATATTCTTTTGAAACCCGGTTCTTTTATTGAGATATTATTTAATAAAATGGATAGGGGAACTATCAATTTTACATTGGTTATGATGTGATGAAATTTTAATAATACCCATTTCATTTCATTAGTTATGGAATTATGTTTATAAAACCCATATTGGTTTCATGGGTCAAGATATAATTAATAATTTTATCTTGGGGAACATATATTTATGATTTATATTTGTGACGGTTGGGACCTATATCTTCATCAAATAAATCAGTTAATGATAAAGGTTTTATAACCACAATATGGTACATAAGAGGACATCCCTTGCCTGAAACAAGAGAGCATCATAATCCCAATGTACGAGGGTATGCGGGAGTGAATAATAAAAATGAAACATGATGACATCTTAAGATCGGAACAGGGGGGTACACTGGTGGGTGTCACAAGACTGAAAATAGATGGAAAATGGGATGGAATCCCAATATCGAAATTAGAGGGTACATGGGAGGGCATCACAATACAGAAGTAGGTACATGAGTTATTTCCCCAAGCCTAACATGTTAATAATTTATTAGTAAATAGACTTGAAATAGTATATAATATGTTTATGTTTATTCCATGAGTTCGTTGTCTTATTCTTTAATTGATCATGATATTGTCTCCCATATGATTCATAACTTATGACCTGATAATATTTATTTCTAATTCAGGTTTATGATTTTTGATATGCATAGTATGATCATCTAATGATATGATCATGTTCTCATTCCCTTATGCTCATGTTTATGCTTTCATATCTCCTTTGTTTACGCTTACTAGGAATCTATGATCACCCCTTTTAATGTCTCATTCCCTTGGTTATGAAGATATATTTTATGTATGATATCTTTTATAAGGGTTCTAGTCTAATAGAACCTAGTGGGGAATAATTTATGTCACTCATGTACTGGTATTTATGTTTCTATGTTTCCAAAGAAACTAAACTAATATGGTCTTTGGGAATCTATTTGTGTAATGATTTATATATTCAAAAAAAGTGACTAAATATCTATGTACAGTAATTTTAGGTCATTATACATAAAATATCATGATTTTATTTTTGATAGTTGGAGAGAAATCAATGAAATGAAAAAACTCAAATCAAATTGATCAACTGAACCAGAATGACGATAGTTCAAAAAATATAGAAAGAAATTGAGAATGGGGAAAGTGGGTTCATATATTCTTTCAAATACTTATAACAAGATGAATGACACTCAAATAAGATACAAGATGTTGACTATATCTCTAATTAAGTAAGAGGGGATAGGGATCACTAGAGGACCTATGTTTTACGAATGGAGGAGTAGAAAAAAGGGTGGAAACTCTTTGAATAAGGTAGATGAAAAATAGTAATTTTTCATCATTCTAAGAGATGTATGGTTTAGAAGCATAGTTTTGAAAAAATTTCACCAACATTGTAACCTCTTTTTCCATGTTTCCTCATCCAATATTATTAGGTCACACAATTTGATCTATCGATGATAAAACAATGTAGTGCTTCTGGTTTAGTGGCACTACGGGTTTGTGTTAGGTACATGGTTTATGAAAAATGTGTAAAACCCCTATGGTTCACCACTATAAACCTTCACTATGTCATATGGCCAATCCTAATAAATTTAATTGTTTAGAAAAACTCTCCCCCTTAAGAATAGTGGTCACACGGTTGATCATCATGGTTAAACTAACCATGCACCAACTATGTGCCTCATTCAGTTTTTTCAAAAAAAAAACAATTCATTTAGATACTAATGCTTCTGAAGCTCAACCAAACACCAAAGATTCCTTTTGGCCCATAAATACCTTCTAAAAACTACACTTCCATGTGTTAAATATAATTATTCATTTCTGGGGAATAATATACAGATTTTCCCCTCTACTAAATGAAAGATTCATATTCTATCAAAAAATATACGCATTCCAAGTGTGAGATGATACATCTCATATAGATAAATTAAAATTATAAACAAATTTTTAATTGATAAATTATTAATATTTATATTTATAATGGAAAATATTTTTCCGATAATTTTTTTGAAACCACGTAGTCCTTTTTCCACTTGGCCATTTCAGCAACATATCTAAAGTTTACTGTGAACCATATATTCAGACTTAGTATAAAAATTTATTCTATTTCTATTTAATGCATCATATATTGATGGATGATGATTGGGAAATTATCATATCTTTTATGAATATTGGGTATTTTAGGGAGAAAATATTTTATATCACATTCATGACCAAATACCACGTCTCTTGGATTTTTAGACAAATATCTCAGCATTTTCTGTAGTATTTTAAATGAGTATTAATAAAACATGAAAAGAATATTAGATATAGAAATTTGGTGGGGAGATTTGTTGAATCTTCATCTATAAAAACCATGGAATGGATATGAGTTAGTGATATTTTTTCCACCTACACATGAGATATTTGTATCATCAGCACCATGAAATCGGCCTTCATGGTCATTGGTGTTCTCAATTAGAAGAATTTTCATACCACTGATTATATAGGATGTAGAAGAATGTTTATACATGGATTTTGTTGAGGAACAAAAAATGAAGATACTGTTGGAGATATTTTGGAAGCTCATCCATTTGATGGCTATTAAGAATAATTATTTATTAAATATATTTCTTGTTATCCATAATTGAATTGATTATAAGATTATTATATTTCCAATATTTTCGTGATAATAAATGTATAAACATGTTTCTGAGTTAAAAACATGAATTTTCAGAGATATAGTCATCCTTAAAGGGGGAATACCTTATTTAAATTTTTCTTTGTTACTTCATTTATCCTCTTGGGTGAGTATCATGAGTTAATCGTTATTGGATAAACAAGAGGGTATAAGGGATTTTTGGAATTATTTTAAGAACTAATTAACGTACCATATTAGTGTTATCACCATTTTTGTGATCCTTTCAATTTTTATCAATATGAGATTTCCCTTTACTGTTTCTCTCAAGTGGTTATTAGGGATCAAAAATATATGGTTAACAAAAAGGTATTAAATTTTTTTTGGTATATGATTCCATACCTAGAAATTTTTATTAGTATCTTTACATCCCTCAAATGGGTTTATAGAATTTTATTATTCATAATATGGGTTTACAGTGCCCCAAAAAACCATGACATTAGATTTCACTTTTTTATGAAATATTGAAATTGATTGAAAGGAAGTAAATTTATTATGTTCTTAATTATTTGGAAATGAAATTACATAAATTATGGTCTACAAAAGAACCAATTAAATAACAATGTTCTTCATATTATATATTAGGAAAACAAAACGATAAAATAATCCATGCAATAATTTAGTTGAATTTTTTTTAGAATGATAAAATTATTGAAGATGAATTATAATAGGATTTAGTAATAAGGGTTTATCTGATTGTTAACATTGGAATCAGATTTAGAGTAACACTTTATGACATGATGATTTTAAAGAAGATCATCATAATATTTCTAAATAAAATTGATACAAAAAAATCATCTCTTTAATAAATTGTCTCTATGAATTCGCTATTGATTTACATCAGAACACTCTCATCAGTTTTGAGATGCTAAAGTGCATTTTTGAAAATTGAATATGTAAAATAAGAAAGTATATTTCCATTAGAATGTTTCAAAAAACTGAATATTTATGAGAAACATATATTTTCTAAAAAATTTGGAGATATGGGACATGTTACTAAAAATAATTCTTATATTAATATCTTCACATAGGGGATAGTTATTTATAAATATTAAAATCAATTAAAATTAATTAAATGTTTATTGTTTGGTTGTATTTCTGATAATTTTCCTATAAATTATTTTTGAAGTATAAAGGGATTATTGAACATTCATTAAGGTAACCAATAAGAGAGATTCGGTAAAGAATAATCAGTTATAGAAAAAAATGATGTTATAACCCAATTATTTTAAAATAAGTTTTATATCATTTTGGGAGGGAGTACATGATATTTATAAAAGTAGTGGTGATGAGGAAACGTTCATATGTTCCTCAAAATAATTTATTATGGAACATGAAGAATAAAATAACTCATTAGATGATGAATCACATTAAAACAATGAATATGATTTATAGGGATTTGGTCGTTCAAAATAATACACTATTATTATAGAATTTAAAACGTGATTGAAGAAGTTAGGAAAACTAGGGAAAGAAAATAATTAACTCAAGGAATGCATATAAAGGTAATGTGAACTCCAATTTATAATTAAAAATTATAACTATTCATAATTTATAAATTGAAGGAATATTATTTAATAAGTGCCTTTTATTATTTCTCTTCATATTGAGGAATTAAACAAGCTAAAGAAAATGATATCTCAAATTGAGAAACTAAAAGAAATGGATATTCATAATTTTAATTATGATATTAATGAAGGTCGAGAATTTTCAAAAAAGAAATGTTAAAAAAATCAATGTTACTCCGAAGAACAAAAGAAATGATGAAAAATTTGATTGGGAATAATCTTTGAATAAATTCATATTTAAAAAATTAATAAAATAAGTGAAAATGTGGAGGAAAAATAAAATTATGTTGTAAAGTGGAAAATAGATCAATGATTGAAGAAAAATGATTCATATAGTATATAAAAGAAAACTCAAAAGTTTACAGAAGATTTTCATAATAAAACTCATTTTCATAGTCATAATTGAGAGTGGAAGATAGATCTAAACAATAATTTTTTTTCAATTAACATTATTTAATGGTTACAACTAGTGTTTTGGTACATTTATCCATAATGAATGAAAATATTATTAAAAAATTTATTTACCAAGATTTAGAATGGATTATGATTTATGGGTGAGATAATAAAATAACATAAGAATCCCACATAAGCATAAACTACATAAGAAGATAGTTTAATAATATAATAACATTGAAATCTCATAAGAGGTATAAGGATGATGTGATCTAGAAGAAAATAAATTATATGTATGTTTATTCTTTATAAAAATCAATTGTTCATATTTCAAAGTATTTTAAATAAATCGAAATCATATAAATATTTATGAATATGTTTTCAGTGTTTCATTTAATCATAGTAAATATTAAGGTCTTGGATCATGGATAGTGGTTGTTCGTCATATATGTAATAAGACATGAAAAGTATAAAAAATTTTAAGAAGCATGAAATTAGATCCTTGACATTTGTTAATTACAGATACTTATCAACAAAAGGAGTTGGAACAACAAATATTTGGAAGAGTCAAACTAGTGTGAATAATGCCTTGATAATTAGTGGGATAAAACAAAAAATAGATTTTATATTTTTTTAATGCTGAAAATGTATTTTTTCATCGAAAAAATGGTTTATGGTCAATATAATAAATGATAGGGTAGCTAAAAATAAGGGATTAAGAACCGTATGTGATTTTTTAGGATAATGAATTCATGAATTATTGATATTTAAGACATCAAGTAGAAAATAAATTGTATCACATAAGACATGGCTATTTTGGATAAAAGTGAATGAAGAAACGTATCAGATATGAATAAATAATGAATATCAAAATTCTAAAAGAATAAATTTCAACTATATATAAAACATTTAAAAGGTAAATATGGTGAAAATACTCATAAAGGGGTAGAAATTTGAACTTCCAAACATCATTGTCTAATCCAAACAGATGTTTATAATACCATGATAAAAAAGTTCATAAGAATAGATATTTATTTTATTACTTTCATTGATGACTATATATGAATGATGTGCAACATGTCCATGCACACATGCCTCCATACTCGGACATAATAAAGAGTTAACAAAGACTTGAAGATAATAAAACATGATTATTCCTAAAGAGAGTAATATCATAGAATGGTAGTGAGTGTGATTCAAACACTCCATATCAGAATGTGGTTACTTAATGAATAAATAATAGAATTATAGATATATTAAGAACCATAATTTCAGAGGATTATAACATGAGATACTATTGGTTACCTTCAATTATAAAAGAAAAAATAATCTCAAACAAATTGTCTCTAAATTATAGACTTGGATATGGCAGCCTATGAAAATTATTTCAAGAACAATCCAAATTATATGCACATAGAATTTTTTTAAGGTCTGTGTTTTATAAATAATAAGGATAAAAGTCGTAGAAAATTTAATGAATAATTTTAAGATGGAATTTTTATTGGTTGTACCCAAATCAGAAGTTCCAACAAATGTTACAAGAATAAATATTAGTGAATTTTTTATAGTTATGGTATGACATTTTCTGGAAATGAGGAAGAGAATAGAAATGATATAATTACTGGTGATGAGGACGATTCTATAATTTTAGAAATAGTACAAAAATTGATGAAAACACACATATTCAAATAGATAATATTTATTCAACCAAATATATAGATAATGATAAAAATATTATATTAAAAGGATCTTACATTGGATTGTATAATCATATAGATATTGAAATTATCATTCGAGATCAAATCAAGGAGTAAAAACAAAGAGGAAAATTATGATCACCTGCCATAAAAGTTTGTTTTAATTTATTTACCCACAAATGGTTGAATAATATTTTGGGAATGAGAAGCGGATTTTGTATATGATTGAAAAACATGACCATATTGATAATAATGTAATTGGGAACTTGTTCCTAGACCTAGATAAAATAATGTAATTTTTCTAAATGGGTCATTAGGTATATGATTAAAAACGTATTAGAAGTTACTATGAAATAGTCCAACTAGTTTATAAATGATAATTATAGACTGATGAAATTGTATCTAATGAAACCTTTTATCCAATGGATATAATGGAATCTATTTATATTTTTTATCTATAAGAGATCAAAAAAATATTTTGAGTGTATCAAATTTATAATAAGTTAGAATATTTGAATGGAGATAATAATTAAGAAATATATATGGAAATATTTAGATTTATTCATTCAATATTTAGATGTTAGTTGGTTATTATGATGAATCATGCTCTTTGTGGATTGAATAAATACACAAGAGATTCTTATTTTATTCTTGATCAATAATTGAGAAGCATGTAATTCCAGAAAGGATATGTTAGAAATAATGTGTATGCTAGGATGACCAGATCCACATCTCTTTTTGTATTTTTTTATATGCATGATAGTAATTTTTCTAAAAATAATGAATGGTTTTGTAAATATTTTTAAATTCTTTTGAAGTATATGTTTTAAATTTCTATTCATGGTGAGGTGAAAATTTTGGTAATCCTATAAGTTACCAGAGTTTCTCATCACATTTTTATGTCACAAGATATCTATATAAAGGAGTTGTCCAATATATTCGTATTTTAATAAATTATAAGTGTATCCACAAATATAATGGTGGGTCTAAATCTAAGTCGTGACGATGAATGAAGATCTATTAATTAAAAAATATTAGATGGTTTTTTGTGGTGTACTATAATATAAAGAAACCAAGACCAGTATTTCATATTTTGTCACTCTCTATAATAGATATCAATTTATTTTTAAATAAAAACATATCATAGAAGTAAAGAGAATATTAATATTCATCTTAAATATATAAAATTTTAGATTTATGTAGAATAAGAAGAAAAATAAAAATTTAAAATGGATTACAGATGGTGACTGGGTAAGTTATTTTATTTAAAAAATGTCCACATATGGTTGAAAAATATTTATTAGTAGTAGTTTTTATACATGGAACATAATGAAACAATGTTTTATTAAATTCAGTTCAATATATTTTTACTATGAGGTTACATCATAGGTAGGTGCTCAAATGTTTTTTTGAAGAAACATCTTGAAGATTTAAATATTGAAGTTAAATATTCCCTAATGATTGAATGTTTCAATCAGGGTGTTACAAATCTATCAAAGAATGCAATTCAACCTTCCATATCCAATAAAATTGATATAAAGTGTTATTTATTTTACTATAATGTGGAAGAATGTATCTTGAAACTATAATTTTTATTAGTACGTAATATATTGATGAAATCACCACTAAACCACTGTTAATAGTGTCCATTGAGAATATAATTTTATAGATTAGTGTCCCTTCACATTACCATCATTGAGGTATGTTTTTATTTTGTTTCCAACTCTATTCATTCAGGTTTATATTGTTCAAAAAATTTCAAATGGTGGGGAATATATATATTTTTATTAACCTATATATATTTTTAATAAGTTCACTATGTGGGATAGGAATGTAACAATATTTTAAATTTCTAGTTGTTTCTAAAAATGTTTTACATTTATTTGTCTCTTATATAGGTCATTGGTTGTTAATTTTTTCTATTACGTTATGCAATTATATATATCATTAATTATTTGAGATTATTAATTCAGAACCCATTTCACCTGAGTTAGTATTTCCACAACTCCCTCACTTTGGTTTGCTCATCACTAATGAGAATAATTGAAGGATTGTGATTTTAAAAAAATCTAATGGGGGAGATTGTTGAACCCTTACGAGGATGAAGTTGTATTATTTAATACATAAATAAGTATTATGATTTTTATTAAAATCATAAAATTTTTGTAGGCATGCATTGGTGACTGAAGGAACATGGTCTAAAAATACCTTGAGACATTCTTGACAGTTGATAGGGGTCAACATCACAATCAAGTCTCTCAAAATTGAGAGGTATAAGTTCTTGATATAATTGTCCAATGACAAGGAATTGAAAAAATATAGTTATCCTACATAATAAATTATAATTCTGGTGACCAATATTTTTAAATTCACAAATACTATATGATAATTAATTTACACATGTAGAGTAGGAGTTCAAAATTTGTAAATGGAATTTATCTTATGAATATAAGATATTTTGGAACCAAAAAATTATATTGAATTTTAATAAGATAATTTCTTCTACATGACTGAATAATAATGAAAAATTTCATAATGGAAGTATTATAATACAATTACATAATTTAATATAATCTAGTGAAATAAAAAATTACCAAATAATCGATCTTCAGATAGTCATTCCTACTACATATTTCTTTTGGGAGGACTTCACCTAGACACTTGTCTTCTGTAGGAAAATCATGTCTTTGGATGGGTCACATGTCCAAATTTTAATGAGAATAATGTGGATGATTTATAATTTATATGAATACATATTCATGTTTTTTAATAATAAATGTATTAATTTATAGAAACATATATCTATTTTTTCATTAATATAGATAATGTTATGTGTAAACCACATAGTTTTATCCTATATAACTATTTATGTCTTTGTTATTTTCTATGTCATATATTTCAACATGAAAATGTTGAAATTATTAGGTGTTTTATGAAGAGTGAGATTTCAGTAAGTATATATTTTATGAATTATAGATGATTGAGTCATATCTCTCAAAGATATTTTGATGAAGATATGACAATTTTGTTTATTGGATTATAAATGATACTAGATGAGGCATGAAAAACAGATCAGATATAGAAATTTTGAGGTGTGACTTATTAAAGCCACAATTATAATAATGGAAGTCGGGCTAATATTTAATGTTATTTTTATCATTTAATCATGATATTTGGTTATTTTATAGACTAAAAAATAGAACATCACTATCATTAGTGTTAACAATAAGAAGAATCCATGAAAAACTCCGGCTACATGAGAGAGAATAGGGCTCTGACAGGGATTGCATTCAGGTAGAATAAAAACATATACATTTAGAGATTTTGTTGATGATAAATAATTTAATGGATATTATGTATATTTTGGGCTAATAATTTTATATTTTCACAATTTATTACATCAGGTCCATGTTCATTATATTTCATGAGTTATTCTTGATAATAAAAGGAGAGCAGTATGGATGGGATAGAAACCACAACACACCGATAGCATATTCATCCATAAAGGAGGAAAAAATCATCATCAATTCATACTATATTGTTTTTTTATTTTATTAATTGAGTTTAATTGGATAATATATTTTGAATAAAAATGATATTAGAATGGATTATTATAAAACAATTTACCACTACTTAACACCATATTAGTGATTATCTCCCTTCATGTGATCCTTTGAAATATATACTGAATGAAAATCATTAGGGTTATAACTTGGTGTTAGTAAAAATTACCCATGTTTTATTCCGATAGGAAAAACTATATACTCATACATATCAACTAAAAAAACACATGTTATATGGAAAACCCATTATTCTCAAGATACAATCCATATCTCATCAAATCCAACGTAGAATACAAAGGGTTCCCTACCAACTAGAAATCCAATTCATCATAGTACTCTCTAAATTCATATTCCTTTGTCAATAAATCTCCCACTAAGAATAAATACCATATAACTATGTATTATATACAATGAATAATTTTCTGTTCTTATATCTCATATAACATAATGAAAGTCATCATATATCACCCATATCAAAGGGATTTCAATATCGTGAGTATTTTGATCCACATACTACTTTCTCTAGGATAGTCATCATTAAAACTATGTTTATATTGATTAAATATATATATAGTGATTGATATCCATGATGTCAATATATAAATGTCTTGGAAAATTAGAACACATACAAAAGGATAATTATTAAAATAAAAATTATGTAATTGATGTGATTTGAAATAATTATAGTCTCTTTTTCTTTTGAATGTGTTTCTCAGACATTAAAATGCATAGACATTTCATTTGATCTTATTAACATGTAATGAAACATGTGATTTTTCTTTTTAAAACTAAAAAAAGTAAATAATTACATAATAACCAAAATATCTTATTTTGGAGAAATCCACTAAACTATAACATCAAAAATGAAGAAAAATAATCAATACTATATAGAAACATGGATTTTCTACAATTCATGTGCTAGATAGAAATGAATATATCTTTAAAACCACATTTTTTCCAATCCAATATCCATCAACCATGTCCCAAATGACATTAAAAATTAATGAAATTCTATTACATAACATCATAAATCCCTCATTTTATTCAGTATCTCTACAACAAAAGTTGGATCTTTACATGACCTCAAACATGACTCCACCTAATTCAATGGTTTTCTACTAGTGAAAATGGTCAGGTAATAAATAATATATTAAATATACCATAATAATAATGGAAAGTAATATAATACAATGTACATAGATATTTATAACATGTATAATATTGGATTATAATAAGTAATTATAGTAGAAAAAACTATGATATATACACATCAACATGTTATAAACAATTATACCTATATAGGTCACATAGTCATATAACATGACTAGAATTACTAAAAATAAAATCTTATAAAATATACTATTATAAAAAAATAAACAAGGGATATATATTAATCCATCCTCCACATCACCACACAATGTCTCAATATCTCTATTGTGCTCTTCTAGATCACTAACCAATGCGAGAAAAAACATAACATATATGATAACAAATTACTTAATATCATCCAATGCCATCGAGTTTCATAGAAAACACCAAGACAAGCGGGACTGCCACAAAATTAGTAGCTGCAAATTGGATGAAATTTCTCGAATCTCATGACAGAGTGATTTGATATATATAGGTGGGATACAAAGTGACACATAGTTAACTTATTAAATATATAATAGTATGAATATAATTTATCTATACAAGGATACCGAGAGTTCCCCCATATAATTGGTAATAGGATTAGGTAAAGCAATGAGATATTATTTGATATTGATTTTTCCTGTTCAATATGTAATTTGATCATGTATATTCTTGGGATAAAAGGTGACCTATAGATCACCCATCCGATCAATAATATGCTCGACTAATATATCAAAATACTATGATATATAATTTTTGTAATGGTTTTTGGTGTAGCCACAAATTTTATAAAAATATCACTATGATTAAAGTGGCATTCTTATCTCAAATATTTGATTGGTCACCAAAATATTATTCCCAAACTCCACCTATTATTTAGGTAATCTAATGTATCATAACATCACAATTTCATATATAAAATATAAACTATAATTATAAAACTGTATATTCATTGGGGGTATGTTTTTTATATAACATTAAAAAAACATGTGTATTTTCAATGATTCTAGATATTTTAGGATCTAGTGGGGGTCATGATTTTGTTTTAAGAATAACATTAAAAATTTTGTTCATTTATCTTTAAGAGTATTTCATCGACTACCCAATGGAGTTGTGTTGGGTACCTGGTGGGGCATGTAGTGAGTCTGCAACATTAGATAGGTCACCAGCCACTCAGTGACCCTATAGTAAGTGCATTGTATGTCAGGTGGAACCTACTGAGTGAGGAAATAAAATTATTTCATACATATAAATTACATTAATTAATATTATTATTCACATCATCTAACAATAAATCACACCCCATAACTTATAGGTTTAGCGTATTTTGATATAAGATACATACTCAACTTATTTTATTACATCGCCAATATATTAGACAATGAGTCTTCCCATATGTTACCATTTTAGATAAATCATAAATAATACACAGCATAATATCATGGGGAATGAACACAAAAAAGTGGTGATCTCATACACTCAGTAAGGGTAAACATTAAAGATACCCATCAAATTTAATAAGAGAGGAAAAGAAAAATATATGGTTATGACAACATAATCTTGGTGCATGTTGATAAAAAATTATAATATACTTAATAAATCATCGATTATAAATCATGGGTCATGGAATAAAGCATTCATAATAAAATAATACAAGATAAATAAATGTTTGGAAACACAAGTCTATATATGTCAATAAGAATTTGGAATATACATAATCATAGAAAATAATTACTTTTGTTGAGGAAAAATTCAATTACTGTCATTTTAGTAGAAAGAGTAACATAGTGGAATAATTTTTCATCTTGATCCCGGACAAGGTATATCATGAGATATACGCCTTCACTAAAATATTTTAATGGATATATAATTTTGGTGGCACCTATCACATAGTAAAAATAGTCTCAAAAGGGATTAGATACACTCACCATTCCCTATCATCTCATTATATAATTCTATGAATAAGGAATTATAGGGATACATAATTCATGTGGCACAAATTACCAAATGAAAAACCACACATTTTCCTGACACATAATCATAATAAAATTATTTATTTAATCACAGAGTTATTATCCCTTGGAAAATAAATGTGTCCCATGAAAACTTATATAAGACAGTGTCATTTTCCATTAAAAAAATAAGGTGGATTGATTTATTAGATAATATTCTAATTGTTTCATAATAACATTTTAAGGATGTTTTAAATTGAATAAAAACACTTTTTGTAGAGCATGTGAATATACATTAAAAATAAAAGAAATACTCTTTTAACTTAGAGTAACATTTATTTCTATGGAATTTACATTACAAAAATTAATTAATAGAATTTAATTTTCAAATAATTGAAAGCATATAAGGGAAGTTTATTAATGAAATCCAATGATGTTTATTCAAAAATACATTTATATGGAAATTTTTTATAAATTATATTTTGTCCACACATTATAAATAAAGTAGAAATTTCATGAAAATTAAATGTATAAAAAACTATAATAGAAGATTCATTTTATAAAAAATTCAATTCCAACAAAGAATACCTTATTAATTAATAGATATAAATATTAGAACATTCTTATAACAAAATATATAATATGGATATAGAGTAGAAATATTCGGATCAAAAAACGAGATAATGTTGATTTTTCTTATAAGAATTAGTTCAGGAAAATTATGACCCAAATAAATGTATAATAGTATAAATAAATTAAAAAACATGATAAATGAGAGTATACAAAAATGGATGGTTTTTAAAGAGATTAAAATACAATTTCTCCATATTTATATTTAATTTAAAACTATCATGACATTCAATTGAGATTAGAAAGAAAACCATAACATTACTCAAATCTTCTATAATTGAACATTCACATTGTGTATTATAAATATAACCATATTAATAAATTTTTTTATAACCATATTCACGCATTTTTCATAAAATCATGTTCAATTATAATAATTCATTAATCATCAAATTTATATTTACTGTTTATTTTCATCACTGGATGTTAGAAATATTGATTATTTCAGGAATGTTTTATTATAGTGATTTTGATAATTATTTATTAATACCCAATTAATAATTTTAAAATTATTCAACGTGGTGATATCATTCAATTAAAATTTATTATGTATTACCATGTTCATATTATGGAAGGTATTTATATGTTTGAAGATAATAGAAACCATAAAGAACATTATTCAGCTACTTTATCAATAAAATGGGTTACTCAATGTTTATCATTAATTTATATTTCATTGTTTCTGAATCATTATCAATATAATAAAACTTCTTAATATAAATAATTTCCTATATTTATGTTTTTATAAATATTTATTATGAAAATGAGGATGTTTGAATAAAAATGTTCATATAGGTTTTTTAACCAACCCAAACAAGAACATCTTATAATAATGATATAATAAGAGTGTAATATTATATAATAGTGTAATAATTTATCTAAAATAATAATTGTGTAAATTTTACATAATTACATTGTATAATTGTGACTATAAAGAGTTGAAAAAATAATATAGTTGAAAAATTAAGATACTGGCGTGGATAATTACTTGGTAAATTCTGTCCCACACAACATACTTTCCATCATAATGAAGGACTAAACCTTCCTACTTGGATGAAGAAGACACACACTGTTTAAAATTATTTTTATGATGAAAAATTGGTGGGTATTAAAGAGTGTTCTGAATAAATAGATTTGATTTTAAGGGTTAGAAGAGATATCCATTTTACTGTCAAATGAGGGATATTTCTTGGAAAAATTACATTTGGTGAATGGTAATTATATAATCACATTAGTGTTAGATAATTTTTGTGAGGAAATTATAGTATGAAATTTATTTATGAAACTCATACCAAAAAAATGTATTTAATAATTTATAATTATAATATAATGTTATTAAAAAATATTTGTATGCTAATTTACATCAATTTAACATTTTTACCTTGTTTAATATTTAAAAAATTTAATTTTTTTATAAAAAATATAAGACTTCCTATCTTACACAACATATAAATAAAGATTAATAATACATAATTAATTTAATCAAATTTAGTTTCCAAATATGATAAATTTAGCTTTTATATAAAATAATACAATATATAGAAAACTATTTTTATTGAATAAAATGAGTATTTTAAAGGTGAAGTGTTTTTAATCTCATTTAAAATGAATTGCGGATTAAATATGTGTTCACGTATTTATTATAAATTTCAATATTACATTTGTTTCATATTTTAAATGTGATTGATATATTATTTTTAGTGATGAACACATGTTCTTTAACGAATATTATTTTTCACATATAATAATTTTATCCACATAATAAATATAATTGACCAATTTAGAAAATTTTTATTTTAATATTCAATTTGTATTAATTAAATTTTATTTAATTTTATAAATACATCGAATCCTAATTTTATGATAATAATTATAAGAATATTCAAAACATAAATATATATTATTTATTATAAAATATTTTAATTAAATAATTTTTTCATTCAGAATTATTTTTTAGTTGTGATTTATTTAAATTTTTTGTTATAAATCGTTTAAAAACATAAACGTATATACTGGAGACATGCATACCCAAAAAATGTACATCAAGGGACTATATTTCCAATGAAAATATTTCTAATAAAATCCAACAACAATAGTTCATTCATATATAGAGACAAATATTCCTCATTAAAATTATTCATCATATTTAATTCTCTATCAACATGTCTATTTTATTTACAATTTTTTCCTTCTTTCCAAAATTTTATTTAGTGTAATTATATTCATGATAAAACATATGGATAAATATTTTATGTTCATGGTATTTTTATTTACTTGATCATTTATTTTACTTAAACTTTTTTTAATGATCATTCTTATTATATCTTCATAATCTAATAAAATAGTTTACCCCAATAAAATGTATCATGATTTGTCTTACTTTTTTGTTGTATCTGAAATAAGTTATTTATCACATTATATATTTTTAAAAAATACAATGTAATATCATGGGGTGTTACTTTATACCTCCCATAAAATAATATCTCCCTCAAAATTTTATAACTCTAAAGAAATAAATAGTTATATTTATTCCTCATTACATCTTTAGGTTCTCATATATCTTCCTAAAACATATGATTCCCCTAAAAAATATTAATTATATTTAGTGGCCATGTTTCATATTTCTATAATTACAAAATTAAATTTTTTTTGTTGACCCTCCAATGAATATTTTTTCTGAACATTATAACCCCATTGTTTAGAACATTTTAAGGGTCATGTATACACATGATGAAACTTGATACTTAGAAAACATCATGAAAATGAGCCAAGTTCAGTGGAATTAAATTATAATAAGCTACCATTCCCACATAATTGAGTATCTTGATGGGACTGATGAATATATGGATAAAATTCCTCTTATTATTGAATCTCAAAACCCTATTACAGGCTTATATTTTAGGGAATAAATTATCCCAAACATAAAACTCCAAATCACATCAATGGTTATCATTGTGACCATTCTTTAAACATGGTGTAGTTTAAATATGATGCTAAATCATTTGAACCTTATCAACTATTTATATAGAAAGGATAATTCATAGTATATTACAATTTCCTACTTCATCCCAACATGTTAAATTACTGAATATATTCCCATATAGATCCTCATGTTATTCTATTTGAATGTTATAAAGGAAAAAAAATTATATGAGAACACTGGAAGGGGAAGGTGTTGATAAAAACATCATTGTAAATCAATTAAACATGAAGACACCATAACATCATATGTTAGAATGGTTCAATAATATTATCTATCCGAATGAAGATGATAATCTATGATGAAGTAAATCTATATATAGAAATATTATTATTGACTTCTCCAGAACATTGAGGTTAGACTCAAATCATGATCAGATACATTTGAGAGTGGTAAACCTTGAAGCCTTTACACTTCCATTATGAAAATAATTGGAGGTTAGTGGATATAAAAATATTCTAAAATAGAAATTGAATGTGTTTAAGTCATACATTGACTAAAAAACACAATTTAAATTATAAAAATATGAAGTATTATAAATGTAAAGACCCTGAAATTTCAAGGAAATTTTTTTCTTAAATACTTTGGAATTTTATGACTCTGTGGATTCTGAAGGCACTTGATTCCAAGGCTCGGTGTCCTCGAAATCAATTTTCAAAGTTTATCTTGGGTACAATCAATAAACGAACGAGTGGGTTTTTCTATCTTTTTAACCGGTTCTCGGAATTGAAATCCAAGGGCACCGATGAATTCACAACGCTGGTAATTGCTTAAGGGGAAGTTTACCATAGTTGTGTTTGTGCGGGAGGAGAAGCTAAAAGTTTTGGATTAAATAAGAAGTGAATAAAAATGTGGAACAATTTTTATTCTTTATCTTAAGTTATTATATCCTACCTGGGGGAGTTGGGATGGGACCCACAAGCTTCTAACAACCCATGTGAGGATAATAGTGAGGTTGGGCCCACACGAACCCTAACCATTCACATTTCCTAAACCTCTTAAACCTCCCATTAAACTCCTTTGATTAATGTTGACAACCCCCCCCCCCCCCCACTGAATTTATTTGAGTAACTCTTCCTCTCCCCTCTCTCCCTAATTAATACTTCCCAACCTATCAGCCAATTAATTAGACAACTCATGTTTTAATTAATTAAGTGAATTGGAATTTGAATTTTGTAATTTTGAATGCATGGAATGATTTAATAAAATAATGAGAAGCCTTATTTTATTTTTAGTTTTCATGTTGTGTTGAGATTTTGGGGAGAGAGATTTAGAGTTTTGAAAAACACTTTATCTCCTTTGTTGAATAATGCCAACTCTCCGATGAAGAAATATGACTCGACGACCCCGAATTCTCCATCCTCTTCTTCCTCCGCAAAAAGGGAGGAGACACCAAAGCGGGAACTCGCCAACAACATCACGCTTTGTTTCCTTCTCTATGTGATAAAAATGAGAGACGTCGCTTCCTCCTCGGATGCTCTCTGTTGATGTCTACGAATCTTTATCGCGCGATGCCATCAACCGCGATGCCGACGTTCGACATTGATTATTGAGGTAGGGGTTTAATCTTTAATGTGGATGTTTACATACCCCCTACTCATTATAAAATGTTGTTTGAATATGGCCGATTGTTACAATTTTACGCGGAGGGTGCATGCTAAACAAACATGGCCCAACAACCCTCAGTTGTTCTCGATTAATTATTCTAAAATCGGAAATTGAAGCCTGAGGAGGCATGATGCAGTCTTTCTATACCGGGAATTTGGAAAAGGAGGCACGATTCCATTGCGCCATTTTGGGAACGCGACCAAGGAGGATGACGCCGTCGCACCGGTTGTGCGTGAAGAAATGCGAATCGCTATACGGGCCGCTTGGACGGACGAACCGGCCGTCCTATCCGACGGCCGAGCAAAGAGGAGTTGAGGCACTGGGAGGGCGCCTCCCTAGAGGACCGGACGACACATCGGCCGGCCGAGCAGAGCTGGACCGCGGTGTCAGGATGGCGACACGTAGGAAGACCGACGGCCCGCCAATGTGGGCTGCGTGCGCAGAAGACCAGCCGGTCTAGCTGGATGGTTTGGGGAAGGGTGGCGCCGCCGGTGTGGAAAATTGTCACCCCCACCACCCTTGTAACCTGCTCTTCTTCGGCCGAGCCGCTCAGCCATCCGACCAATCCAGCCTGGCCGGGCCTTGCCGGGCCACGCCGGGTCGGCTCGAGCCGGGCCGCGCCGGGTCGTGCTGATCTGGGTCGCGCCATTCCGGGTGTGGCCGCGCCCCGCCGTGTTGCGCCACTTCGATTCGGGAAACATAACATCCGACCGGGCTGCATCCCTTTGGGGAAGAGTTGAGCATTTTCTTCCGACCAGTCGGATACCCCTACTGGGTCGGACCCGTCAAACAAGGTCAACCCGACCCGTCGGCCCACTGGGCTAAACGGGACTGGCCCGTTATTCACTTAAACATGAATAACATAAGGGCCGCGCATCCGATCGACGCGCCATATATGGAACTAGGACTCATTCGATGATATGGTCTTTTTGTGATACACTAAGTGAGTTTCTTATGAATTGGATATCTGCTGGGTTAGAAACGAGCGTATTACTAAAAGGGCCCTGGGGACGGAAAAACCAATATCTCTCAGACCGGGCGTCCGATTAACGCACCGTCTATTGAGTTGAGTTCCCCTTGACGAGACGGAACATTGGGATACATCAACTCTAGAATTTTTTATAGTATAAGTATCGAACTTCTTGGATCGTGGAGCGGACCCTCTTAGAATCTAGCATGTTGTGTGCGGGTCTAGAGCTGGCTACGACTCCGACGACGATGACGACTATACTTGGATCCTACATGGGTTCTGCAGCAATTGTTACAGTACTAGGATCATAAATGGTTTCAGAAGTGATGAATTCTATAATTGGATCCTACGTGGGTTCGGTAGGGGAGATGATTCTGAGGTGAAATATATCATCCCCACCCCTCTTCATGAGTAGTATACTTGTGTGAGCTGAGTCATGCCTTTTAGTCATTATCATCGATGTGATTGGCATGGTATCCCGTGTGGACTGGGTTGTGGTTTCTTGTGTGGACTGGGTTGTACATGGGATCATCAGTTAGAGCTGAACTGGAATTGATTACTTAGGTATATGTATTGGAATATACCTAAGTATAGTTGGTTTATACTTTGTGTTGTATCATTCCTTTGTGGTTTATCCTTTGTGGATTCTGGGAGACCTTCGAGGGTCTCAAGGTCCCTACTGAGTATCGTATACTCACCCCTGGAGAGGAAATGCCTGCACAATGTTGTGTTGGATGCAGATGATAGACAACACTGATCGAGGTGGAGTCTTATGGAGCGGGATGGTACCTGGAGGTGGGCCACTTGGCAGGACGTACACGGAGCGGATGGCCGGACCTGAGAAGACGAGGAGACCATATGTACCCATGCTTCAGGTGGGATATCCGGAGGATGACTCAGTGGTTGCTGGTTTACTTTTTTGAATCTGTTCTTTCATTACTATTGTACTGTACATTCAGTTGGGTTTGAATTCTAGCCCATTTACTTTCCAGCACTTACTTTTATACTCAGTTTACATAGTGTTTACTTCATCTTGCGTACTCTTTGTGTATGTCTACTTATATAAAGGCAATGTCTTCCCTCTTATCAGGACTTACGCCTTTGGTGATAGTCACTAGCCTATGGCCTATGGAAGGCAGGCTTGGGGTAGTCACGACACGGGCCCCGAGGATGGGTCGTGACAAATTGGTATCAGAGGAGTCGGTTCTACCACATAACATAGGAATCTGATAATTTCTTCCTATGAAGAAATAATTTTAAGGGTATTGAGTGTGTGTAACACCCGAGACTTTTATGTTATATAAATCATCAAAGGAATCATTTTCTACACAACACTTGCTTGGCTTGCTTTACACGCAATCGCGACCTTCCTCGATAGCTTGCGTCGTACGCAATACCGAGTTTTACTAAACAACAATATGCTATTAAAACTAGCCGTTATGAATAGTAATAACCACTTTTTGAAATTTTATTTTTCAAAATGGACTTCATTTTTGGACTCAGAATATCGAAATTAGCCTAGGGTGAAATTTTGGTATTTTTCTGAAAACTTTCAATTTTTGATGAATAGTGAAACCACTAAGTGGTAGGTTAAAAACTGAATTTTGCATAAAACATAATTTTACCGCTTCTGTGAATGGAATTTCGAAAATCCGACAGACACGGTTGATATCAGTAAGTAAAATGTGGTTCAATGAGATAAAAATAATTTTTTGGTGAATAGTAACTTTTTACTTTTTTTTACCGCGGTTAATAGTAAATAGGGTAACTAAGGGTAAATATGATATCAATATTACCCTAACACATGTCCTAATTCTATTGGACAAGTGTAATTCGACCAAAAACAAACTTAGGAATAAAATATGACCATTTAGGCCCACTTGGATTAGATTAGGACAGTTATTATTAATTTATTTAAAGAAGGGTTAAAATAGTTAAAATCAAAGTTTAATAAGTAAATCATTTTTAATATGGGGTTATACATAAGATAAATTCGACTATAAATATTCATTAGAAAGATCAAAAGATTTCCTACATAATGGTATTTTATTTGTAATTTTTAGACATTATATAATTTAATTTATTTATGACACAATGATGATGCAGTAATTATCTTATTAATGAAATATTGACATAATTGATGTTATAAACACCAAAATAAATGTAATTTGAGACTTTTTATGAATTCCACTAATTTTATAGGTTACTATGATATATTTGTGTTGATTTAATCAACTTGTTTCGAACATATAATTCTGTTATGACTTTCACAAAAATCATATATTAAATAGTGTCAAAATTGACACAAAATAGTTTTTAAATCAAATATTATATTATTAATTGTTATTTTATTCCTAAAAATCTAAGGTTCGGCCAAATGACTTAGATAAGGATATATATATTAATAATAAACAATTTGGGGTTCTTTTGGCATGTTATAGTAAGTGTATTAACCATATAGTGAAAGAAAACAAAAAGACATGGTAAAAGTTAAATTATTTAACTTAGAGTTAAATCTAATTGATAAGGTTAAAATAATACCCTAAACTTGTCTAAATTCTATTGGTTGATAGTATTTCGACCCATCCCCACCTTATCTTCGAAATAAGACCCTTTGGAACCATTATAAACCGATTTTTACTTTAATATAAAATAATATTTTGAGATATTCCTATGGTGCCCCTCTCCTCCCTTATAAAAAGGCACCTCCTCCCCCTCCTCCTCACACCACTTTGAGCACTCAAGCTCGGCCAACCCCTTCCATTTTCTCCTCTCCACTTCCCTAGAATAATCCTAGAGGTCCTGGTCTTCTCCAAAGACCAATCTTAGTTCCTTAAGTGGAGGATTCAAAGAGGCGTTCCAAAGAAGAGGTAATATCCATTACCGATCTTTTCAATTTCTTTCTTCTTCAACTTCTTCTTCTTTAGTTGTTTCATGATAAAGTAATAACATCAGTATTACTTACATACTGATATGTCATTATAAATATGAAACAACCCTAATTTACCTTCTATCCATCCTACGGAAAAATGAAATCACCGCGCGTGCGTACGTACGGAATACCGTCTCCACACCGTGGTGTAATCTATTTTTCCACCATCACCTTACAAGGATGGTTATAATGGTGTAATGAGTAACTATATATGATTATTATGAAGTAATATTGATACTGAAATAATATATATATTTATACTCCAATACAATTCCACGATCGTAGAAACGATATCATCACTCATGCGTACGTACAGAATACCGTCTCCACGATGTGATGCGACTCGTTTTACATGATTTTCATTTCATAATGATTATATAAATTAATTGAATGAATAAATATGATATATGTTACACTAATACCATTATGGATATCAGGAATCTATAACCTTAAAAGAATAATAAGAATGTATTCGGAAAAACACGCATAAGAACAAAAGGCAATAAAGACCCGAGTAACAAGTAACCATGAAATATTACTATCAAGAAGCTAGGAATATGAACATATATGATATCATATCAATATGTATGATTCTGGAAAAAGTCAATAACATTATTTAGACCATTATACAGGAGCTTCGGACACGTACAAAGCAAATTGGACTTAAGGTAAGGGAAAATATCACAATCTCACTTTTATCCGAGATTGTTTTTACTTTGGTAATTACTGGGGTGTATTTTATCATCCACATCCATGTTCCCTCAATATGTAATATTATTTCCATCCTTCTACAATAGTTTATATCAAATTTTACCCTTCATTGAGTTTTTAGTAAAAGATATGAAAGGAATCTTTTGTCGTTTTTTTTCGTATGAGGTACTTTTTGACTTTTCCGACAAAAGTACGAAGAATGTTTTTTTAACTTATACAGCATGAATGGATTTTTAAAACATTATTTCCAAGAAGCTTCCTTTACATGTTTTCAAGTTTATTTTTAATCAACTTCTTTTAGTTTATAATTGTATGACATGTTAAGAAAAGAAAAGTGTTTTTGAAAAAGAAAGGATATTTTCCTCAAGAATGGAGTTCAAGTGTTTTATCAAAATTATTTTACATCTAAGATAATAAAGGGTTCTGTTTTTATCCCTTTAATTACATTGATTTGATTATGTTGTGAGGGAATTATTTTTATGAAGTCATTTTCCTTATATGATTTGTTTTATGATGTCATGATGTTTCAAGAATCCCATTTTTGTTACATGTGTTATGCGATGATGTATGATTTATGATTATGTGGCACACATAAGAAAGGATTCATTATAAGATGGGTGGGACCAATATCTCCCTCCAATGCATTGGGTAAAGATTTATATCTCATGAGATAGACATGGCTGGAACGGAAGGTTATTTCGGTTCAGTGATACAGGACTGAAACGAGGAGTGAACTCGGTTCAGAAAGGGACTTTGTCCACTAAGATAGTCTTGGAAATGAGTCATGACTAATAAGAAATGATTTTCCATGATTATGTGTGCATGCCACAAAGTTTCAAGTTTTATGTTATGATTATGGGGATCTCATTTTCACTTCTATGATTTATTCCATGTTAAGATAGTATGATCTCTTTTGCAGGTTTTGATTTTCAAAAAGATATGATATGATTTTTATTTCCTTTATTTTCCCTTGCTGAGCATTTGAGCTCACCCTTTTATGTTTTGTTTTCCCCAGGTCAGGAAGATGGATATTAAGTAGAATATGCTAAAAGGGACCCTAGATATGATGAAATAAATGGGAGACACTGTAGAAGATTTATGAACCAGTTGTTTATGTTTCCCAGTTTCTAAAGACACTATACCAATACGGTCCTTTGTGGTTTTGTCATATGTTGTAATAAGTGTGCTTCAATTTTGAAGTATTAACAATGTATGTAAAGTGTGGGTCATTATAGTTGGTATCAGAGAAAAGGTATAGTCAACCATTGGAAACTAGGATGTGAAAGCCTTAGTAAGTACCCTAAGGATAAGTCTAAGCATAGAACACAATCTTAGTGTTTTAGAAATGTCCTTGAATAACCTAGGATAAGACCTTAAGCATGAAAATTTTATTCTTGAATTATGTGGTTTCCTATTATAATTAGTGTTGCTCACACTATTCTTCCTGGTTTTAGTCAATGGCTGGAACCCGAAGGAACCGTGTTAATGCGGAATGCGATGGGCAATGCAATGATTGTCCCCCTGAGCAACCAAACGATATGGGAGCTGGAATGCAAAATCTTGTAGCCATGCTCACACAACTTTCTCAAGCTATGAATCATGCAGGATTTCCAAACGAGCAAAGGAGGGAGCAACATTCTGTTGAATCCTTCATGAGGCAGCGTCCACCTTCTTTCAGCGGGTCTACTGATCCATTAGTTGTTGAACAATGGATTAGTACTACTGAAAAGATATTTTCAGTTCTTCAATGTTCTGAGCATGATAAAGTCATCCTAGCAGTGTATCGTTTGGAAGGAGATGTGGATCAATGGTGGAATCTTGTTAAGAATACGAGGCAAAGGGATGAAATTGAGTCTATGGAATGGGACGAGTTCAAGAACTTATTTTTCAATAAGTACTTCCCTCGTATTCTCCGAACAAAGATGGAGAAAGAGTTTCTTGAACTGAAGCAAAGGGATGATGAATCTGTTGGTACCTTTGAAGCAAATTTTACAAGACTTGCAAGGTACGCTTCTGGTATTATTATCCAACCTGAGAGTAAGATCGATCGATTATTTAGTGGCTTAAAACCAAGTCTTCGAAGGGCGTTAGCCATAAGGGACTTCAATAGCTACGAGGAAATCGTTCGATGTGCTCTCAAAGTCGAGATGGAGATTGGAGTAACCCATCAGTCACATGGGTTTGATAAGAAGAGGAAGATGGAATTCAAAGAAAAATCTAAAGAGCACACGTAAAAGAAGATGAACTTTCCCTTATGCTCAAAGTGTGGAAAGAAACATGGAGGGAGTTGTCTTAAAGGGACAAGTAAATGTTTTAAATGTGGAAAGGAAGGTCATCGGGCATTTGAATGCCGCGATAATGGGAAGAAGATGTCTAATGATGCAAACAAAGGAAGGGATACACAGAATGAACCTACTACACTTCAATGTTTCAAGTGCAAGGAGATGGGGAATTATGCCAATCAATGCCCAAATCCAAGGGTTGATGATGATGGTCGACGTCAACAAACTCTTAAGGCTAAAGACAAAGGAAAGTCACATGCAATTTCTATCAGCGATGTGGAGTACGATAACGATGTGGTGAAAGGTACACTTACCATCCACTCTAAAGTAGCAAATGTTTTATTTGATTCTGGATCCACCCACTCTTTTATTTCTGAAAAAGTTTCTAAGGGTATCACCGTATTACCTCAACAATTAGATGTTGAGTTAGCTGTGACAACACCTAATGGCACATCAATCGCATCAAAAGTTTATAATTCTTCTCCGATCGAAGAATGTGGGAAAGTGCTTCCTGAAAATCTTGTGATCCTTCCTTTATTGGAATTTGATGTGATTCTTGTCATGGATTGGCTTTCTCTACATGGAGCTCATATCAATTGCCAAAGAAGGGAAGTCACATTTCATATTACAGATCAATCTACGATCGTCTATCAATGCAAGGATGAACATAACATTCCAGTGGAAATTTCTTCCATCTTATGGGTATTGATTCAACTAAATGAAGGTTATTTATCTCAAATGGTTGGTGAGAAACTCACGATTAAGAATATGCCCATTGTACGGGAGTTTGATGATGTCTTTCTGGAGGAATTGTCGGGTCTTCCACCAAATCGTGAAGTTGAGTTTTCAATAGAACTCGTACCAGGTGCTTTGCCTATTTCAAAGACACCTTATAGAATGGCCCCAATTGAGTTGCAGGAATTGAAGAAGCAACTCCAAGAGAATCTTGATAAGGGATTCATACGCCCTAGTGCGTCACCTTGGGGAGCACCTGTTCTATTTGTTATGAAGAAAGATGGATCAATGAGACTCTGCATTGATTATAGAGAACTTAACAAGATCACTATCAAGAACAAATATCCTCTCCCACGCATTGATGATTTATTTGACCAACTACGCGGAGCTCAATACTTTTCCATGATTGATCTTCGTTCAGGGTATCATCAATTAAGGGTCAAAAGGGAGGATATACCAAAGACGGCTTTCCGTACATGGTATGGACACTATGAATTTATAGTGATTCCATTTGGACTTACTAATGCCCCTGCTATCTTTATGGATCTAATGAATAGAGTCTTTAGAGACTATCTTGATCAATTTGTGGTAGTCTTTATAGACGATATTCTTGTCTATTCAAAGAGCAAGGAAGAGCATGAAGATCACTTGAGAATTATATTGAAGACCCTGAGAAAGGAGAAGCTTTATGCCAAATTTACCAAGTGTGAATTTTGGCATCAAAAAGTTGCATTTTTGGGTCACATAATCTCAAAAGAGGGGATATCTGTGGATCCAGCAAAAACAGAGGTTATCGAAAGATGGTCGAGACCAACAACGGTAACTGAGATTCGAAGTTTTCTTGGTTTGGCTTGATATTATCGACGTTTTGTAAAAGATTTTTCACGATTATCTAATCCACTCACCAAGTTGACTCGGAAAGGAGTTAAGTTTGTCTGGACAGAGGAATGTGAAGAGAATTTCAAGGAGTTGAAAAGAAGGTTATCCAGTGCACCTGTGCTCACACTACCTTGTAGTGGAGAAAGGTTTGTGATCTACAGTGATGCATCCAAGAAGGGATTGGGCTGTGTTCTTATGCAAAATGATATGGTGATAGCTTATGCCTCACGACAGTTGAAAATCCATGAGCAAAATTACCCAACACATGATTTGGAGTTGGCTGCGGTAATCTTTGCATTAAAGATTTGGAGGCATTACCTTTATGGTGAAAGGTGTGATATTTATACTGATCATAAAAGTTTAAAGTATATTTTCACACAAAAGGAGCTGAATATGCGTCAAAGAAGATGGTTGGAGCTGATTAAGGATTATGACTGCTCAATCCATTACCACCCTGGGAAAGCAAACAAGGTGGCAGATGCATTAAGTCGACAAGACCATGATAGTTTATCCATGATGAGGATCACAAAAGATCCAATATTTATGGATTTAAAAAGGATGGATCTTGGAATTATAATGGAAGGGGAAAAATCTTATCTTTCTGAAATGAATGTTCATCCATCTATACATGTGAAGATTAAAGAGGCACAGAAAGAAGATGTCGAGTTACAAAAGAAGGTGAGAAATGTTCCTGAATTCAACCTTGATTGTGATGGGATAATAAAGTTCAGGAATCATGTTTGTGTTCCTCCCATCCCCGAATTAAAGAAGGAGCTGCTGGATGAGGCTCATAGTTCATCATTCTCTATTCATCCTGGAAGCACGAAGATGTATAGGGACCTGAAAGAGTACTTCTGGTGGGATGGCATGAAAAGAGATGTTGCTGAATATGTCTCTCGATGCTTGGTTTGTCAACAAGTTAAAGCTGAGAGACAGAAGTCTAAGGGGATGTTACAACCATTACCCATACCCGAATGGAAATGGGAAAACATCACTATGGACTTTGTCACAGGACTTCCTAAAACATCCAAAGGCAATAATGCTATCTGGGTCATAGTTGATCGTCTTACAAAGTCCGCACACTTCATTGCTATTAGAGAGGATTTCTCTCTAGATCAGCTTGCCAGGATATATGTAAAGGAAGTGGTAAGATTGCATGGAGTACCACTTTATATTATATCTGATCGAGATCCGAGATTTACCTCGAAGTTCTGGCGAAGTCTTCAGCATACTCTGGATACAGAGTTGAGTTTCAGCACTGCTTATCATCCCCAGACAGACGGTCAGTCTGAGAGAACAATTCAAACCCTAGAAGATATGTTTAGAGCTTGCTCTATGGATTTCAAAGGAGGTTGGGATCAACACCTACCTTTGGTGGAATTTTCTTATAATAATAGCTTTCACTCCAGTATTCATATGGCTCCTTATGAAGCTCTCTATGGAAAGAAATGCAGGACTCCAACTTGCTGGGATGAAGTTGGGGAAAGAAAGCTGTTAGGACCTGATCTCGTTGATGAAATGGCAGAAAAGGTTAGATCTATTCAACAACACATAAGAGCATCTCAGAGTCGACAGAAAAGTTATGCCGACAACCGAAGAAAAGACCTAGAGTTTCAAGTGGGCGATAAAGTGTTCTTACGAATATCTCCCTGGAAGAGGGTTATGAGATTTGGAAAGAAGGGGAAGTTGAGCCCTAGATATATCGGTCCTTTTGAAATACTGGATCGTGTTGGGAAGGTAGCTTACCAATTGGCGCTTCCACCGAATCTCTCTCAAGTTCACGATGTGTTCCATGTATCTCTCCTGAGAAAGTACATACCAGATCCTTCACATGTACTCAGCTCAGAAGTTGTACCGCTGGAGCAAGATCTTTCTTATGAAGAACAGCCGATAGAGATTCTGGATCGTAGCGAAAAAGTCTTAGGAAACAAGACCACTTGCTTGGTGAAAGTTTTATGGAGAAACCACCAACTTGAAGAAGCTACATGGGAGCTTGAGGATATGATGAGGGAGAAGTATCCTCATCTGTTTGTTGCAAAGTGACGAATTTCGAGGGCGAAATTCTTTTTAAGGGGGGTAGAATGTAACACCCGAGACTTTTATGTTATATAAATCATCAATGGAATCTTTTTCTACACAACACTTGCTTGGCTTTCTTTACACGCAATCGCGACCTTCCTCGATAGCTTGCGTCGTACGCAATACCGAGTTTCACTAAACAACAATATGCTATTAAAACTGGCCATTATGAATAGTAATAACCACTTTTTGAAATTTTATTTTTCAAAATGGACTTCATTTTTGGACTCAGAATATCGAAATTAGCCTAGGGTGAAATTTTGATATTTTTCTAAAAACTTTCAATTTTTGATGAATAGTGAAACCACTAAGTGGTAGGTTAAAAACTGAATTTTGCATAAAACTTAATTTTACCACTTCTGTGAATGGAATTTCGAAAATCCGACTGACACGGTTGATATCAGTAAGTAAAATGTGGTTCAATGAGATAAAAATAATTTTTTGGTGAATAGTAACTTTTTACTTTTTTTTACCGCGGTTAATAGTAAATAGGGTAACTAAGGGTAAATATGATATCAATATTACCCTAACACATGTCCTAATTCTATTGGAGAAGTGTAATTCGACCAAAAACAAACTTAGGAATAAAATATGACCATTTAGGCCCACTTGGATTAGATTAGGACATTTATTATTAATTTATTTAAAGAAGGGTTAAAATAGTTAAAATCAAAGTTTAATAAGTAAATCATTTTTAATATGGGGTTATACATAAGATAAATTCGACTATAAATATTCATTAGAAATCTAAAAAGATTTCCTACATAATGGTATTTTATTTGTAATTTTTAGACATTATATAATTTAATTTATTTATGACACAATTATGATGCAGTAATTATCTTATTAATGAAATATTGACATAATTGATGTTATAAACACCAAAATAAATGTAATTTGAGACTTTTTATGAATTCCACTAATTTTATAGGTTACTATGATATATTAGTGTTGATTTAATCAACTTGGTTCGAACATATAATTCTGTTATGACTTTCACAAAAATCATATATCAAATAGTGTCAAAATTGACACAAAATAGTTTTTCAATCAAATATTATATTATTAATTTTTATTTTATTCCTAAAAATCTAAGGTTCGGACAAATGACTTAGATAAGGATATATATATTAATAATAAACAATTTGGGGTTCGTTTGGCATGTTATAGTAAGTGTATTAACCATATAGTGAAAGAAAACAAAAAGACATAGTAAAAGTTAAATTATTTAACTTAGAGTTAAATCTAATTGATAAGGTTAAAATAATACCCTAAACTTGTCTAACTACTATTGGTTGATATTATTTCCACCCATCCCCACCTTATCTTCGAAATAAGACCCTTTGAAACCATTATAAACCGATTTTGACTTTAATAAAAAATAATATTTTGAGATATTCCTAAGGTGCCCCTCTCCTCCCTTATAAAAGGGCACCTCCTCCCCCTCCTCCTCACACCAATTTGAGCACTCAAGCTCGGCCAACCCCTTCCATTTTCTCCTCTCCACTTCCCTAGAATAATCCTAGAGGTCCTGGTCTTCTCCAAAGACCAATCTTAGTTCCATAAGTGGAGGATTCAAAGAGGCGTTCCAAAGAAGAGGTAATATCCATTACCGATCTTTTCAATTTCTTTCTTCTTCAACTTCTTCTTCTTTAGTTGTTTCATGATAAAGTAATAACATCAGTATTACTTACATACTGATATGTTATTATAAATATGAAACAACCCTAATTCACCTTCTATCCATCCTACGGAAAAATGAAATCACCGCGCGTGCGTACGTACGGAATACCGTCTCCACGCCGTGGTGTAATCTATTTTTCCACCATCACCTTACAAGGATGGTTATAATGGTGTAATGAGTAACTATATATGATTATTATGAAGTAATATTGATACTGAAATAATATATATATATATATACTCCAATACAATTCCACGATCATAGGAACGATATCATCACTCGTGCGTACGTACGGAATACCGTCTCCACGATGTGATGCGACTCGTTCTACATGATCTTCATTTAATAATGATTATATAAATGAATTGAATGAATAAATATGATATATGTTACACTAATACCATTCTGGATATCAGGAATCTATAACCTTAAAAGAATAATAAGAATGTATTCGGCAAAACACGCATAAGAACAAAAGGCAATAAAGACCCGAGTAACAAGTAACCATGAAATATTACTATCAAGAAGCTAAGAATATGAACATATATGATATCATATCAATATGTATGATTCTGGAATAAGTCAATAACATTATTTAAACCATTATACAGGAGCTTCGGACACGTACAAAGCAAATTGGACTTAAGGTAAGGGAAAATATCACAATCTCACTTTTATCCGAGATTGTTTTTACTTTGGTAATTAATGGGGTGTATTTTATCATCCACATCCATGTTCCCTCAATATGTAATATTATTTCCATCCTTCTACAATAGTTTATATCAAATTTTACCCTTCATTGAGTTTTTAGTAAAAGATATGAAAGGAATCTTTTGTCGTTTTTTTTTCGTACGAGGTACTTTTTGACTTTTCTGACAAAAGTACGAAGAATGTTTTTTTTAACTTATACGGCATGAATGGATTTTTAAAACATTATTTCCAAGAAGATTCCTTTACAAGTTTTCAAGATTATTTTTAATCAACTTCTTTTAGATTATAATTGTATGACATGTTAAGAAAAGAAAGTTGTTTTTGAAAAAGAAAGGATATTTTCCTCAAGAATGGAGTTCAAGTGTTTTATCAAAATTATTTTCCATCTAAGATAATAAAGGGTTCTGTTTTTATCCCTTTAATTACATTGATTTGATTATGTTGTGAGGGAATTATTTTTATGAAGTCATTTGCCTTATATGATTTGTTTTATGATGTCATGATGTTTCAAGAATCCCATTTTTGTTACATGTGTTATGCGATGATGTATGATTTATGATTATGTGGCACACATAAGAAAGGATTCATTATAAGATGGGTGGGACCTATATCTCCCTCCAATGCATTGGGTAAATATTTATATCTCATGAGATAGACATGGCTGGAACAGAAGGTTATTTCGGTTCAGTGATACAGGACTGAAACGAGGAGTGAACTCGGTTCAGAAAGGGACTTTGTCCACTAAGATAGTCTTGGCAATGAGTCATGACTAACAAGAAATGATTTTCCATGATTATGTGTGCATGCCACAAAGTTTCAAGTTTTATGTTATGATTATGGGGATCTCATTTTCACTTCTATGATTTATTCCATGTTAAGATAGTATGATCTCTTTTGCAGGTTTTGATTTTCAAAAAGATATGATATGATTTTTATTTCCTTTATTTGCCCTTGCTGAGCATTTGAGCTCACCCTTTTATGTTTTCTTTTCCCCATGTCAGGAAGATGGATATTAAGTAGAATATGCTAAAAGGGACCCTAGATATGATGAAATAAATGGGAGACACTGTAGAAGATTTATGAACCAGTTGTTTATGTTTCCCAGTTTCTAAAGACACTATACCTATACGGTCCTTTGTGGTTTTGTCATATGTTGTAATAAGTGTGCTTCAATTTTGAAGTATTAACAATGTATGTAAAGTGTGGGTCGTTATAGTGTGGTTATCAGTCCAAGAAGTCAATTGTCGGTGCGGTGGCCGACGTATCCATACACCAGGATCCTAACATCTGATTTCTGACTCAGTGCTCGAAAACACTTATTGCATGTGTGTTTCAAAAGTTTTCACTGTGATTAATTTGTGTGATCTCACCAGGTATACTGTATTAATCATGGCGCACCTGTTTCTTTTCAGGATGGCCCCATGACAGCAGCCAGCTAGGGTTCCGAGCTTTGTGAAAGATGGAAGCCCACCGAGCGATGAGGAATCAGTGCAGGGCACCATTACAGTGGAGGCACCAGCGGTACCACTACCCGCTGGGCCACCGATACCACCAGCCCTAGCAGCGGAGAGTGCACGCCGCCTGAGTGCACTGCACGAGTTTCAGCGACAAAGGATTCCCAGGTTTCGTGGAGAGACAAACTCTAAGACAGCTGAATATTGTCTTGAGGCAGTCGTCCGAGTCTTAAAGTTGGTAGGGACACCAGCATATCTTATGGTGATATTTTCCACGAGTCTCTAACACACAACAACATGTAGATGGTGGAGCCTGATTCTCCTGGTGCACAATGAGGAATCTCTACTTTGGACGGAATTCTAGAGACTCCACTTCTCAGAGTTTGTTCCATCCACCCTCCTTGCGGTGCGCAACCAGGAGTTACTATAGCTGCGACAGGGAAGTATGATAGTTGCCTAGTACTTAGTCAGTTTTACCAACCTCTCACGCTACTCCACAGACATGGTACAAGACCCATTCTTCCAAGACCAGACCACTGAGCATGGATTGAGGAATGAGATCAGGGATTTCATGATATCCCTCAGCATTTCGACGTAGACAAGAGTACTAGAACGAGCCCTTCTTGTAGAGAGCGTCCTTGTTGTGCCAACGCCAGCAGCGTGGCCTACCGCATGGCGACACGTAGTGGAGTCTTCTACAGTTTGCAGTAGATAGTTTTCGCAGAGGTCAAGGAGGACCAGGCCATTAGGTGGGAGAAATCAGGATACTGGTTCAGGGGTGAGGGGCACACGTAGAAAAGCCAATCATATGAGATGTAGGCAGTACTATGCATGCGGCGGGCAGGGCCACATGGCTCTTGATTTCACGAACCTCCATTTAGAGGAGTAGCATATGGTTGAAGGACCACCCAGGTAGAGGAATATTTTTGACCGTGTTCGTCCGCATGGAGCAGGAAGACGAGGCAGAGGAGCTGGCCTAGCAGCGAGTAGTGGGAAACGCTTTGAGGCTCTACCACCACCACCACTAGGAGGTCCACCTCGACCACAGGGAGATGGCGGACAGAGGCAGGATCAGCTTCACGTAGTAGAGGCTTACGACCACAGCACACCTGAGATGATTTGAGGTACTATCTATATCTACTCCACCCTTGTTGCAGTTATTATAGACACAAGAGAGAGTTATTATTTTATTTCCACTTCCCTTGTTCGGAGTTCAAAGATTCTGATAGAGCCATTGGCTCGATCCTTAGAGCTATAGACTCCTACAGGAGTAGACTCGACGATTACACACTGGTTCCGGAAGTGTGATATTACTCTAGGAGGCTATATAATCAACTGGGATCTTCTTGTAGCGGCGTTGAGGCCTTACGATGTCATCTTGCGCATGGATTGGTTATCTACAGTCCATGCTCAGATCGACTGTATTAGGCGCAAAGTGTGGTGTTTCCGCACAGAGGGGAGCAGGTTCACCTTCGCCAGCGAGAAGGGAGCCTTTGAAGCACAGGATGGACTTACGTTGAGGAGAGGTCAGACGATCACACATCATTTGGCTAGTCTCATCCTCAGAGCGGTTGATGTGCGGAGTCCGAGTTTTCCTGTTGTGGTGGATTAGGATGATGTCATTTTTCCGGACGACGTTCCAGGACTACCTCCTCGCAGAGAGGTAGATTTCTACATTGACATGTACCCTGGTACAACCCCTATATCTACACCAGCATATCGGATGGCACCCCTAATATTCGTGAGCTACGAGTATAGCTGGAGGACTTGCAGGACAAGGGATTCATCTGACATAGTGTTACACCCAGGGCTTCTCTGATTTTATTCACTAAGAAGGAGGATGGGATCTTACGACTATGTGTCAACTACCGTCGCCTGAATCAGGTGACCGTAAAGAACAATTATCCACTCCCAAGGATTGATGACTTCTTTGATCAGCTAAAGGGAGCATGATGGTTATCGAAGATAGACCTTAGGCCAGGCTATCATAAGCTCAGAGTTCAAGACGAGGATGTGCAGAAGAAGGCCTTCAGGTGTCGGTATGGCCACTATGAGTTCTTGGTTATGCCTTTCGGCATTACCAATGCTCCAGCAGTGTTCATGAGTCTCATGAACAGGATCTCCCAGCCTTACCTCAATCGATTTGTCATAGTCTTCATCGACGAAATAATGATTTAATAGACTACTAAGGAAGAGAATGCCTACCACTTACAGGTTGTACTGGACACACTTCGAGGTAACCAGCTTTATGGTAAGCTCTAGAAGAGTCAATTATGGATTTTAGAGGTCCTCTTTAAGGGGAACATCATCTCTGAGGTGGGATTTGCGGTGGATCCTGCGATGATTGAGGCAGTAATTTCTTGGGAGCCACCTAGGAGTGTGATGGAGGTGAAGAGTTTCTTAGGACTAGATCGGTACTATTAGAGATTTGTGCCAGACTTCTCAAGAGTTACAGAACTGCTTTCAGCTTTGAAGAAGAAGGGGAAACCCATAGTTTGGTCAGATAGATGTCAACAGAGCTTCCAAAAGCTGAGATAGAGATTGACCAGTGCACCCATTTTGAGGCAACATGAGGAGGGCATAGGGTGCATACTTTACTGTGATGCATCAGCGACTAGACTCAGGTGTGTCCTGATGTAGGAGCGGGCAATGATTGCTTGTGGTTCACGAATGTTGAGGTAGCACGAGCAGAACTACGCTACCCATGACCTGGATTTAGCAGCAGTGTTCTTCGCCTTAAAGATGTGGTTGTACTATCTGATGGGAGAATGCTTTACAATATACTCTGACCACCAAAGTCTCAGGTACATTTTCTCGCAGAAGGAGATGAACCTGAGATAGCGGCGATGGCTTGAGTTACTCTAGAACTAGGACTTTGAGATAGTCTATACTCTTGGGAAGGGGAACGTGGAAGCTGATGCTCTCAGCAGGAGATCGGGCATTCAACAACATGGAGAGGTGACAGAGAAAATAGTCGCATTACAGATATCCTTCGTGGATAGAGATGGAGTAGCTTTTCTACAGTCAGTCACAGTCAACTCTTTACTACTTCAGTGGGTCAGAGAGGAACATCTTGGGGATGTTGACTGTGAGACACGACATGGACAGATATCCATAGGATAGGCATCTGATGTATTTTATGTAGGAGGAGAGCACTTCATCCTCTTCAGGGGACATACCATGGTACCAATTTCATTACAGGAGGAGGTGTGGAGGGAGTTTAACACTTCCCCTTTGGAGGTACATCTAGGACTAGCGACGATGTAATAGGATGTCAGGTGACATCACTGGTGGCTGGGTATGAAAAAGGTTGTGGTAGAGTTCGTTTCACGATGCCTCACCTGCCTGTAAGAGAAGGCGGAGCACCAGGTACCGGCAGACTTGGTGAAACCCTTAGAGGTCCTGGAGTGGAAGTGGGATGGGATATCCCTGGATTTAATGACGAGGCTCCCACGTACTTCCAGAGGACCCGACTCCATTTGGGTGATTGCCCACTGACTCACCAAGTCGGCCCACTTCCTACCTATCAGAGAGCAGGGCTCAGTGGAGATCTGGGGACGCCTCTACGTTCAAGTGATCGTATGGCTTCATGGTTTTCCATCATCTATCATCTTCGATTGTGACGCTCACATTACTTCCTAGCTTTGGAAGTGGTTGCAGGAGGAATTTGGGATGTAGCTACGCATGAGCACCGCCTGTCATCCCCGACGGATGGCCAGATGGAGATAACCATTCAGACACTTGAGGACATGCTCTGTGCATGTTTCATCGCCTTTGGTTGCAGCTGGGAGGATCATCTACCCATGGTGGAGTTTGCGTACAAGAATAAAAACCACTCCACCACTAGGAAGGCACCATACGAGGCATTGTACAGCCGACCATGCAGATCACATCTGTGCTGGACTGAACATGGGGAGTCAGCACTCGTAGGACCAGAGATGGTTTAGACTATGATAGAGAAGGTACAGATCATCCAGGATCGGATGAGGACTACCCAGTGTAGACATAATTCCTAGGCTGATAGGAGGTAGAGTCCCCTGGAGTTCGAGGATAGAAACCATGTTTTCTTACGGGTCTCACCTCGATATGGAATATGGAGATTTGTCTGGGGTATCATGTTATTTCCATGCTTCATCGGACCATTCTAGGTTCTCAGCGTGGTAGGTGAGGTGTCTTATCGCCTGGCCCTTCCACCTCAGTTTCACCGGGTGCACGACGTCTTCCACGTATCTCATCATAGGAGATACGTGCACGACTCGACGAGTATCATTGATCACGGGGAGCATGAGATCTATGACAGGCCGACATTTGTGGAGGTCTCGGTGGAGATCGAGGATCGACAGGAGCGGTTCCTACATGTATGGTCAATTCCTCTAGTGTGAATTCATTGACAGCACTGTAACCTCCAGGAGAAGACAAGGGATCGGGAGGGTCAGATGCATTCACAACACACTCATTTGATTCCCTAGTTTATGATGTAACTTTATGGGGACATAAATTTCTAAGGTGGGAGTAATGTAAAGACCCGAAAAATTCAAGGAAAATATTTTCATAAATACTATGGAAATTTAGGAGGTTGTGGCTTCTGACGGAACATGATTCTGAGGCCCGGTGTGCTCAGAATCAATTTTTTATGTTTTTATCGGGTGCGTTAAATAAACGAACGAGGAGAATTTTTTATATTCTGAACTGGTGCTTGGAATTGAAATCCAAGGGAACTGATGATTTCACAACACCAGTAATTGCTTAACGGTACATTTACTGTAGTTGCGTTTGTGTGGGAGGAGATGTTAAATTTTTTGGATTAAATAATAAGTGAATAAAAATGTGGAACAATTTTTATTCTTTATCTTAAGTTGTTATATCCTACACGGGGGAGTTGGTTTCGGACCCACAAGCTCCTAACAACCCATGTGAGGATAATTGTGAGGTGGGGCCCACACGAGCCCCAACCATTCGCATTCCTTAAACCCCTAAAACCTCCCATTAAACTCATTTGTTTAATGTTGACAACCCCCCATGAATTTATTTGAGTAACTCTTCCTCTCCCCTCTCTCCCTCATTAAAATTTACAACCTATCACCTAATTAATTAAACAACTCATGTTTTAATTAATTCAGTGAATTGGAATTGGAATTTTGTAATTTTTAATGCATGGAATGATTTAATAAAATAAGGAGAAGCCTAATTTAATTTTTGGTTGGAATGTTGTGTTGAGATTTTGGGGAGAGAGCTTTAGAGTTTCAAAGAACGCTTCATCTCCATTGTTGAAGAACGCCAACTCTCTGACGAAGAACTATGTCTCGGCGACCTCGAATTCTCCATCATTTTATTCCTCTGTGAAAAGGGAGGAGACACCGACGCGGGAACTCGCCAACGACATCATGCCTTGTTTCCTTCTCTCTGTGATAAAAATCGGAGAAACCACTTCCTCATCGGACGCTCTTCGTTGACGTCTATGAATCCTTATCTCGTGATGCCGTCAACCGCGACGCCGACGTTCGACGTCGATTATTGAGGTAGGGGTTTACTCATGAAGGTGGATATATACGTACACCGTACTTGTTGGAAAACCTTGTTTAAATATGGCCGATGGTTATCATTTTAGGCGGAGGGTGCAGGACGAACAAACACGGCCGGACAACCCTCCGTTGTTCTCGATTAATTATTCTAGAATCGGCAATCGATGGAGGAGGTGGCATGCCACCGTCAGGCCATGCCGGGAATGTGAAAAATGAGGCACGACGTCGTCGCACTGTGCTGGGAATGCATGAATGGATGCCGACACTATCGCGCCGGTGGTGCGGGAAGAACTGTGGCCCGCTACACGGGCTGTTTTGGCAGAAGAACCGGCCAGCCCATCGGCCGGCTGAGTGAAGAGAAGTCGCGGCGCCAGGAGGGCGCCCCGCTAGAGGATCCGTCAGCCCATTGTCCAGCCGGGCGGAGGTGGACCACGGCGCCAGGAGGGTACTGCGCTGGAAGACCAGCAGCCCGCCCATGCGGGCTGTGTGCATAGAAGACCAGCCGGTCTAGCCTGCCGGTTTGGGGAAGGGCGGCGCTGCCTGGCGTCACCGGTGTGGAAAACCGGGGGGGGGCATGCACCCCTGGAACCCACTCGGCTTTGGCCGAGCCACACGGCCAGCTGACCGAGCTAGTCGGGCCACGCCAGGCTGGGCCGGGCCACGCCGGGCCATCCAGGGCGACGCCGGGCCGGTAAGGGCCACGCCGGGCCGGGCAGGGCCACGCCGGGCCGGGCAGGGCCACGCCACGCAGGGAAGGGCAGGGCCGCGCCGGGCCGCGCCACTCCAGGCCGGGCCGCACCACTTCGGGTCGGGCCACGTCCCTTCGGGCTGAGTTGAGTATTTTCTTCGGACCAATCCGACATCCCTGCTGGGTCAGACCCATAAAACTGCGTTAAGCGGACCCGTCGGCCCCCTGGGCTAAACGGGTCGGGCCCGTTATTCACTTAAACATGAATAATTTAAGGACCGCGCGCCCGATCGACACGCCGTCTGCGGAACTGGGACACTTTAGATGAGATGATCCCTTTGTGATACTCTAAGTGAGTTTCAGATGAATTGGATATCTTCAAGGATAGAAATGAGTGTATTACTAATCGGGCACCTAGGATGGAAATGCCAATATCTGTCAGACCCGGCATCCGATTGATGCGTCGTCTGTTGAGTTGAGATGATTTTGACGAGACAGAACTTTGGGATACATCAACTATGGACTTTGTGATAGTTGATGTATCGACCCTCTTGGCTTGTGGAGCAGACCCTCCCGGAATCGAGCATGATGTGTGCGGGCCTAGAGCTGGCAGCGACTGCGATGATGATGACAACTGTACCTGGATCATACGTGGGTTCGGTAGTGAGGACGACTGTACATGGATCCTCCGTGGGTTCGACAGTGATGACGACTGTACTTGGATCCTACGTGGGTTCGGCAGTGATGGTTACTGTACTAGGATCCTACATGGGTTCGGCAGTGACGACTTCGGTACTTGGATCCAATGTGGGTTCAGTAGGGGAGAGGATTCAGAGGGTACATCTATCATCCCCACCCCTCTTCGTGAGTATTATACCTGTGTCAGATGAGTCTTGCCTTTCATTCATTATCATCAATGTGATTGACTTGCTATATTGTGTGGAATGGGTTGTGCTTTCCTGTGTCGACTGGGTTGTACTTGGGCTCATGAGTTGGAGCCGAACTGGAATTGATGACTTATGTATATGTATGGGAATACACCTATGTAGAGATGGTTGATACTTTGTGTTGTATCTTTCCTGTGTGGTTTATCGTTTGTGGATTCTTGGAGACCATTTGGGATCTCGAGGTCCCTACTGAGTATCATATACTCACCCCTGCACGAGCTATGTCAGCACTACGTTGTGTAGGATGCAGGTGATAGACCTCACTGATCGAGCAGGAGTCTTGTGGAGCGGGATGGTACATGGAGGTGGACCACTTGGCGGGACATACACGGAGCGGACGACCGGACCGGAGGAGCTAAGGAGACAATATGTACCCACCCTTTAGGTGGAATATCCGTAGGACGACTCAGTGGTTGATGGTTTACTTTACTCCAGCTGTTCATTCTTTACTGTTGTATTTTACTTTCTGTTGGGTTTGTATTTTGGCCCATTTACTTTCCAGCACTTACTTTTGTACTTAGTTTACTTCGTGTTTACTTCATCTTGCGTACTCTGTTGTGTTTGTTTACTTATATAAAGGAAATGTCTTCTATTTTATAGGGATTTACGCCTTTGGTGCTAGTTGCCAGTCACTGGACAAAGGAAGGCGGGCTTGGGGTAGTCACAACACGGGCCCCGAGGACAGGTCGTGACAATGAAAACCTATAGAAAATAAACGGTGATATTCTCAAATTTCCATAATGGTATTAATGGATTCATGATCCACATTATATTCTACCAAAATTCCTTAACATTATAGAATATTTTTTTTTATATACATACTTTCCAATCAATCTCTTCATATTGTACCACTATAAATGAATATTTAAATCTCTATACATCATTTATCTTCTAGGATGGATAGCGATTGATGAGATGCATGAATTATCCAATAACTCTCAGTTCAATTATTTTTTTATGAGAGCATATATTTGTTTCCAAAAAATTATAATTCCATCATTTTCAATGTTTTACCCAATAATATTCCACATATAATTCAATATATCCAAATCTTCCTTATATTCCTCCTTGATTAGTACATTGATTGATGGATCTGTTATCATTTTGAAAAGATTGTATTTCTCCCCTTAAATTCTTATTTATTAGTGCTTCCTTTTCAAATTCATGAGTATTGGGTTCTTTCAATAGTCATCATAGAAAAGGTAAAATGATCATTCATACTCCATGATTTCCCAACGATGTTTTCTTTCCCTGTGATTTATTACATTGAGTTCCCATAGTCCTTAATCAACTCTAGTCATCCCCTTTGTCACATGTCTAACTCTCTCATTGTGAATATATACATTAGGATCTTATGATCCTTATATATTTAATAAATTTAACCATAGAAGTAATTCCTATATATAAAAATTAAAATTTTACCATTTCTAGTTCCAAATCATTTATTATGATTTTTTCATCATGAATCATTAAATGACAATAGGATTAAGCTACTACCATGCAATTCTATAATAAGACACATCCAAATCAATAATTTAATGTATCATGATTTTTTATAAACTCTTGTCCACTACATAGAAATGTTAGAACATCTACATTCATGAACCTTATCAACATATCCATGAAATTTTCTAAATATTCATCTATCCAGAGGATATTTATTCCATTCCTAGGTTACTAATTTAGTGTATTTTACTATTATGAGATATTAATATAAAGTTATCAATGGTATCCAATCACTACAAGAAAATTGTGAATACCTATTATAGTGGTTGGTATTGGCCATTATTTAATTACCTCTATCTTTAAAGTGTCAAAATATATATCCTCTCTTATTTTTACATATCCCATGAATGAGAATTTCAACAAATAAAATCACACCTTCTAAATATCGCTTACCATTTTTCTCAAGGAATTTTACAAAATCATCAAATGTTCTTTACAAACACATTTAAACAAGGAATATATTATAATATCATCAATAAATTCTACAATAAATTGATTGATGTAATCTCAAATGACTCTATTCATGATAATGCTGACGATAATGGAAGAAATGTTATATCATAATGGAATTAACATGAATCATATGTCCAATATCTTATACAAAAGGCTTTCTTGGATGAATTGTAACTTTTTTACCTTTTACCTCATGATATAAAAATAGAATTACAATATTTGAGATGTATTAATCCCCTAATAATTGATTGAATAATTCATAAATATGGTGTAGATGATACCTTCACTTTTTTGGGATCCTTTTATGTTCATGAAAATCAGTTCAGATCCAAATAGATCAATCTTTAGTTTTAATAAAAGAGTGTTGATGTACCCCATAGTGAAGAAAATCATATTATAAAAAAATTGTATTCTATAAAATATTATATGTTAACTCATCCAATTAAATTGGGTCAATTCTCTAAACAGTCATTGATATATTCATAACACACAGTTTAATTTCTAATGGAAAGTAAACCATATAATCTAGTATAAGATAAGGAAACTATTTTAAAAATTTGATGACATATTCTAAAAAATTGATGTATATTTAATATCATGTTTTCCTAAACCATTTGTGATAAATACCCTTATGATTTAATATTAACACCCATATATTAAAATAACATCCATTGGGAATTTATAGTCATCCTTGAATTGATAGATGATCATAGGTTGTTTTGGCATATGAAATATTACATCCTGATCCAAATAACTAAAATGAGTTCTACGAAAAAATGGAAAAACATTACCAAAATCACATAAATTTCCACTGAAGGGTGAATTATAATGTATCAATTTTTTTTTCTATTGAAACCATTGAAATTTAGTAGTGAAGGAGTCATTTTTAAGTCAACCAAAACCCATCCTTTCTAGCTACATGACATACTGGGTGGTGCAGGTTTTGGGAGGTAGTTTTCATGGCGATAAATATCTAGTTAAATTGAGTTTTCAGCTACCAATGGTAAATCATGTATGGAATACTTATTCATGGCATGAATATTTATGGGTGAATTTTATGGGGTCCTTGATTTTATGTTATCTTATCCTGAAAATTAAATTCATGAGATGAAATCTAAATGACTATTTTGGATGTTGTGATATATTGTTTAGTAGATCTAAAATACACATGGTAATGGAATGGACTAATGGTTTACAGTATGAATAGGACTATTCTGTACTTTTCTATAAATTTTGGGGTCCCTTTTATTTTTCATCATATGGAAATCATCTTACATGAATGGTAGGAGATACTTGGAAAATTTTAAGAGCACATATGACCATAAATTTTGAGATTTGATTCTTAGAATCTAGATAACAAATTGTTGAGATATGTGGTTTTCTGGATTATTAGATAACAAATTGTTGAAATATGAGGTTTTATGGATAATTAGTACTAATTCATAATAATTTGTAATAATTCAGAATTATTAAATGAAATTAGTATTGTATATAAATTATTACTTGTAATTAGTAATTAATAGTTGTAAATTGTAGTTATTAATATAAATTAACGCTAATTAGTAATAAATATGTATAATTAGTAATAAATAGGAATAATTAGTAATAAATATGAATAATTAGTAATAAATATGAATAATTAGTAATAAATATGAATAATTAGTAATAAATATGAATAATTAGTAATAAATATAATTTTTTTTGAATAAATAGGAATAAATATGAATAAATATGAATAATTAGTAATAAATAGGAATAATTAGAAATAATTAGGAATAAATAGAAATAACTAGAAATAAATAGAAATAATTAATATCAAATAGAAATAATTAGTAATAAATAGTAATAATTAGTAATAAATCAGAATAATTAGTAATTAATATGAATAATTAGTAATTAATAAGAATAATTTGGAATAAAAAGAATTAAATAGAATTAAATAAGAATACTTAGTAATAAATATGAATGAATAAGAATAAATAGGAATAATTTGGAATAATTCGGAATAATTAGTAACAATTCGGAATAATTAGTAATAATTAGGAATAATTAGGAATAATTAGGAATAATTAGTACTAATTTGTAATAATTAGTAATTAAAAGTAATAATTAGTAACAACTAGAAATAATTAATATTAAATAGTAAAGATTAATAATAATTTCTAATAAATAGATATAAATAGAAATAAATAGCAATAATTAGTAATAATTAATACTAATTAGGAATAATTAGTAATAATTAGGAATATTTACTAATAATTAGTTAAAATTAGTAATAATTAGTAATAATTAGTAATAATTAGTAATAATTAGGAATAATTAGGAATAATTACGAATAATTATGAATCATTAGGAATAATTAGTAATAATTAGTAATAATTAAAAATAATTAGAAATAATTAGTAATAATTAGTAATAATTAGTAATAAATAGGAATACTTTGGAATAAATAGAAATAATTAGTAATAATTAGTAATAATTAGTAATAAATAGGTATAAATAGGAATAAATAGTAATAAATAGTTATAATGAGTAATAAATAGTTATAATTAATAATAAATAATTATAAATAGTAATAAATAAGAATAATTAGGAATGAGTATGAATAATTAGTAATAAATAAGGATAATTAGTAATAAATAGGAATAATTATGGACAAATATGAATAATTAGGAAAAAATATTAACAATTAGGAATGAATATAAATAATTAGGAATAAATATGAATAATTAGGAATAAATATGAATAATTAGTGATAAATATGAATAATTAGTAATAAATATGAATAATTAGGAATAAATATGAATAAATAGGAATCAATTGGAATAATTTGTAATAAATACTAATAATTAATAATAAATATGAATAAATAGAAATAAATATGAATAAATAAAAATAAATAATAATAATTAGTAATAATTGGGAATAATAAGTAATAATTAGTAATAATTAAAAATAATTAGGAATAATTAGGAATAATTAGGAATAATCAGCAATAATTAGGAATAATTAGGAATAATTAGTAATAATCAGCATTAATTAGTCATAATTAGGAATAATTGGGAATAATTAAAAATAATTAGAAATAATTAGTAATAAACAAAAATAGATAGAAATAATTAGTATTAATTATAAATAATTGTCGATAAATAGTAATAAATATCAATAAACAGCAATAAATTGTTATAAAAAAGAATAAATAGTAATAAATATGAATAAATAGGAATAAATAAGATGAAAACAGTATATATATCAACAAATAAGAATACTTAGCAAAAATTAGGAATAATTAGAAAAAATTAAGAATAATTTTCAACAATTACGAATAATTAGCAACAATTAGCAACGATTAAAAATAATTCGCAACAATTAACCATAATTAGAATCAATTAGCATCAATTAGGCTGAAAATAAATTGTAATAAATTGTAATAACTCATAATAACATGGCACAATTTCTAGTGGATTGGAGGCACTCCTTTTTCTAGATCACTCTTCTCATTTCAACATTCATGGACTCAAAGCATTATGAAAATTATACTTCTATAAATTAATATATAATATCATATGCACGAGTTTGAATATGAATTCGTAGGACCAAATTTTTTATAATGTGTTCAGATGGTGACAGTCGTAAGAAGATGATTCATCGACGAAAAGGGGGATCTTTTTTCCGACCTCTCATTTACTTGCAACTTTATCACACAAAAATCACAACAGAGAATATACTCGGAGGTAATCATATTTATTCTCATATTCACCAGAATAGATATGTGTACTTCTGAGAAAATTATTCATTGTGATTTCTATGTGAGAATGTTGCGAGTAAATGAGTCCTCAGACAAAAGTCTAGACGTCAATCCACTGGATATTGTGTCACTCGTAAATAATGGTTATCATTATTATGTAATTGTAAATATTTATCATTTTTTCAGATAGTGTTTTTATAATTTTATTTCGTTCAGAAACAATAATGATTTTATTTTTTTTAGAAAAATTTTGAACAAGAAAGTCGAAAACAGTCCTTATAAGATTATCACGCTTGGGTAAATCAGCATACAAATCCAAATGGTTCTAGTTTAAATTATGTATATATTGAAGGTGTTGATGCTTTCTTATCATTTGCATCATCAAAACCTGAATATGATTCAGAAGGAATAATTAAGTTTCCTTGTAAAAAATGTGCTCTGAGAACATATGACAGATTTGAAAAGGTTTGGGGACATCTCTTATTGTTTGGTTTTCAACCAGATTACGTTTTTTGGTATCAACATGGTGAAATAAGTTATAGAGAATATAATAATAAGTTGATTCTAGATCCTTCATGGTTTCTAAATTTTGTACATGATGTTGTAGGCCCATCTTTTCAACAAATTGAAACTCAATATGATGTTGATTTAACTCCTGAGTTGGCACCATTTTAAATTTACGAGTTATTGAGTTCTACTGAGGATTCATTATATCCTTGTTCCAAGATAAGAAAATTAGAAGCATTTACAAAAATTTTGGCAATTAATCATATAATGTATTGTAAAACAACTATTTTGGTCAGATATTTTCTTTGGTTAAAACACTATTTCATGAATAAAATATGTTGCCCACAAATTACTATGAGAGGAAGAGGCTGGTTCGTAATCTGGGCCTCAGTTATCAGATGATTCATGCATATCCAAATGATTGCATCTTATATTATGGTGAAAATTATTTATTTGATAGTAGTCCCACATGTGGACAATCGAGGTATAATAAAGCTCAACCAAGGATGTCTTGATCAATTCTAGTAAAATATTTGAGATATTTCCCCCATACACCCAAGTTACAACATTTATTTATGTCTCAGAAAAGAGCGTCAATGATGTCATGGCACAAAATGAAGATTTCAACTGATAAAAGATTGAATCATCCATCTGATGGTGACTCATGGAAACATTTTTACCATTTTCATCCATCCTTCGATTTAGATGCACAAATCATGCGATTGGGTCTTTCTACTAATGGTTTCTGTCCTTTTGGTTCTTATGGTTGTCAGAATTCATGTTGGCCATTAATTATAACTTCATACAATTTAACTCTATGGTTGTTGATGAAGGAGCCATGTATCTTTTTGACCTTATTAATCACAAGACATATGAAAAAGAATATTGATGTTTATTTGAATCCATTGATTGATGAATTAAATGCATTATGGAGTGATGGTGTTAGTATATATGACGTGGTTTCGAAACATAATTTCAAATTAAAAGTTGCATTGATGTGGACAATTAATGACTTTCCGGAACATGGCATGTTGTCTGGTAGGAGTACACATGGTCTAAAATAATTTCCTTATTGTATGAAAGATAAAAAGGCCTTTATTCTTGAAAATAGATTAAACATTTCTATTTTGACATTCATCGCATATTTCATCCAACTGATCACCATTTGTAGAGGAACAAATCTCATTTCAAAAGTGGTAAAATTGACAGGGATGATCAAGCAAATATTATCTCACGTACAATGTTAAAATTAGTTGTATTTTTATTACCTTCAATCACAATTTTCCCAAAAGTAAACAAAAATAAAATTCATGGCTTTTGGGAAATAAAATAATTGGATAAAACCGAACATTTTATGGGATCTTCCGTATTGGTCTAATTTTTTGGCCCACCACATGTTGAATGTAATTCATATTGAGAATAACTATTTTGATTATTTATTTTATATTGTTTTGGACACATCAGGTAAGGCCAATGATTTTATAAAGGCACGATTAGATCTTTCCCAAATTTTTAAGCGAGCAGAACATGAACTATTTGAAAATGTCAGATCACAGAGGTTAATGATGCCAAAATTAGATTATACGCTATCCAAAGTGAGTCTCTTATTATTTTTTATGTGGATTGGATATTTGAGATTTCTAGATGTCTATGCTTCTAATATTGGCAGATGTGTTAAAAATGGTTATATTACGAAATAAAAAATTCATGATTTTCATGTTATAATGGAAGGACTTATGCTGATTCGATTCAGTGATTTGTTAAATTCTATGATTTGGGATTCGATAAGAGACATATCATATTTTTTTGAGACATTTGTATGGCAATAACAGACTACGATGAGCTAAGAAAACTGGAAGACGATGTTCCTGTAATTATATATAAACTAGGAAAAATAATTTCACCAGCTTCCTTTGACTGAAAAGAACATCTGATATTACATTTTCCACATGAAGCTAAATGGGGAGGCCTATTAAAGTTACGATGGATGTACGCATTTGAGAGATTCATGTAGAAATTGAAGAAAAAAGTACATAACAAATCATTAGTTGAACGATCATTTTCTAAATCTTATTTACCGGAGGAAATTGCTTTTTTCATCACTCATTATTTTGAATATTAATTCCCCTCAAAATGAAATCACTTAGGGTGAAATGATGGGAATGTTAATTAATAGATGGTCAATCAATTATCAGTTTTTTAATCACCCTAATCTTAGCTTTGGTGGAGCTCACAAATGAGGGATTTCAGATGACGAACATCACAAAGCTCATATATATGTTTTTCTCAACAGTTAAGAAATGAAATCATTTGTACAGTGAGTGATTCTATCAATTATTCAATAATTTATGTTACAGTATATAAACATTTTTTATTTCTATGTTATAGGATAATCATATCTTGAAAAAACTTCACAAAATTACAACAGATGCTCTTGAAGAGTTCAAACAAAAAAGTTTTCTAAATGGTTTCAAAATTTGGTAACATAAATTATATATGGTTTAATATCAATTCTGTTTATTATTTATTATATTGATAATTGATTTAATAAATTTAAGGTGTCTCAACATTCAAATAAAATTGATAAGCGACTATATATATTGAGTAACCCACCATCCAAAATGGTTAAATCGTATAATCCATATGTGGTGAATAGATTTCTATTTCATACACGTGCATATGGAGAATCAAAAAAACGATGAACAGTTGAGTTATCCTAAGAGGATCGCATCATAGTGAAACTGAAGTTGAACTTTATGGCATTCTTGATGAAATTATTGAGCTTTGATATCTAGGAAAAAATTACATAACGATGTTTAAATGTCGATGGTTGGATACTTAGAGAGGCTTGCATTTTTATTCGGCTCATGGAATCTTCAATATTAAATATAAATGTCTTCTTGAAGAAAATGAACCATTTTTACATCTCAATAGGCACATCAAATTTATTGCGCAAATTACTGTGATACTTCAAGTGACTTGTGTGATTGGTGGAGCATAATAAAACTGAAATCTTATGAAAATCAGTTTACTCAAAATGAATTTGGTTCTGCTGAAGTGGAAGGAATTAAAATTTTCCAAGAGACTTCCAAAAATCCATCTCTTTCACAAAGAGACAAGAATATCATTGAAGACACCCCACAATTAAGGATCGATGATGAAGAATATGACAATGATGGTACAAATGAATTTGAAATGACAAGAGATAGTGAAACTAAAACTCATATGGATATTGATGATGTTGAGGAGGAAGATGAAGACAATGACATTGACAGTTATGGAGATGAGGATGAAGATGGACATTAACACAGTTAAATGCTGGTTATAATCATAACTAATATATATCTATATATAATAGTTATTTTCAACTATCTGCTAACAATAATCATTTTGTTTTTCTGATGGATCGTGATCAATTTTGAATGTTGTAGGAGGCTGAGAAACCTTTGGATGAGGGGGGGTTTTAGATCATCTGACCCTCATACTACTAGCGGTTCAGGGGGTACATGGGGGGGAGCGGTCTTGTGTGACTGATGATTCCTGACCCTATCCTCGAGGGACATCCATGTCTAGGCTTCGATACACACACACCGAATTATGTTAACATATATATATTAGTTAGTTTTAAATAATTTAATTATATATATACTAATTGTTTGATTAATTATTTTATTTTCAAAATTTTTCACATGTACTTGTTGGACAGGGGAGAATTATTTTGTGCAATTATTTTTTAGCCATGGATCACATGGGAATAGATTCCAGTTGATGTACAGCTTGACAAGTTCAATCATTGGCATTTACGTAAAAAAATAATATTTATTTTGAAATTTATTTTATTTATTACTTGATATTATAAATTATATGTCTTGTTTATGGTATCCCATTGATGACAGAATGCATGAAGTTATCCACAAAACATAGCAGGTGTCTATGGATGACCATTTCCATCATTTTTTGCACAATTTGAGAAGAATGGTCTTTAAGAAAGCATGATTGATGGAATTTGATGAGTCGTGTAGATCCCACCAACCAGAATACAATTCATCTCACGTTTTTCATGGATTATGTTTACAAGAGTTGGGTGGTGGATTTCGGAGGAGATCTTCAGTGGGTCGGCATAACCTGGTGAGACTGGAGGTGACACGTCGAGATGGTAACCATACATTCAGTACGGATAGAGAGCATCTGTTAATTATATTTTTTAAATATTTTTTATAACTTTAAATATAAACATTTTATTTTATATTTCTATAGGTAGTCGACCATCCCAATATTACGGAGTACAACATTTATCAGAGGATGTACAGTGATCCAGACACTGAAGAGATTAGAGGTGATCACCAGCGTCATATTGTGGTCAGTATTTTTTTTTCTGTTTCACAATTAACTACATATAATATTTTCACAATTTTAATATAAAATTGTAATGGAGGGAGTCATATGAGTCTAAGACCTCTCAGACACAGGAAGAGAGTCAGGTCAAAATTAATTATCAAACCAATGCCCAACATTTTTATGAGGCGTTATGGATGTAGGTGACTCAGTATGTATTTGAGAAGGGCTGATTAGTTGGTATCGGCTCTCATTTGACTCATGGTAATTATTATGGTATCGTTGCGATGCTGGCGTCCTCCTTGAGAGGAGCTTGGGATGAGGAATCATCTTCTAACTCACAACATCCAGAGTAGTTGGGAACTCAGACTGAGCATATAAAGAGTTTGCAGAAGCAGCATGAAAAGATATGTTGGTCATAATAGTAGTAGCAGGAGAATCACGAGGAGGGGATGTGTCAATGGTAGCTACAACATAATGAGAAGATGGAGTACATGCGAAGTCTGACTTGTAGTTTAGGGATGGAGTTTCCTCCACCATATCCTACAACTCCTCGACCTCCCCAAGAAGACGAATCTCCCAGTGATTTTTTTATGTTACAAACATTTGAATTCATGATTTTTTGTAATATGAACTTCTTACAGTTTATGCCTTTTATATTGGTCCAAATAATGCATTATTATTATTTTGTTATTTTTAATATTTAATTTTCTATTATTAGAATTATATTTTTTAATATTTTTTATTTTACTAATAATAATAATAATAATATCTTATTATTTTATTATATTTTTTTAAATATTGAGAATTTTAATAGTTTATTATTTTTTATTATTTTAATAATATTAATATTAATTTTTCATTAATAATAATTTTATTAAATATTTTTTTAGTATTATATGATTTAAAGTTTTTTATTTTACTAATAATAATAATAATAATAATAATTTAAGATTTTTATATTTTTTTTTGAGAATATAGAGATTTTTAATATTTGTTTTAATAATATTAATATAATTTTTTTCATTAATCATAATTTTATTAAATATATTTTTTATTTTTATAGTATTTATGATGGGGCCTTTTGTGACGGGCTCTAGTCAGAAATAGTTTAAATACAGAATCTTTTTAAAAAATTATTTGCAATGGGCCCATCGTGCAGATGTTATATATATATATATCTATATAATGTTATTAGAGGCTTATTTGTGACTGGCCCGTCACAAAAGATTTATGTATATATAATGTATATAATCGGAGACTGATTTACGATGGAGAAGTGCCCCATAGAAAATACTATTTTTTACGATGGGCCCCTCACAAAAAATAGTATTTGCGAAGGGGTTTTCTACAATGAGCTATTTGCGATAGGATCCCATATAAAATATCCCATTTTATTATAGTGAGATGACCATGTTAATGGAAAGGCCACACATGGAAAAGGCTAAGATTATGATCTCAATCTAATGGAAACACCCATGAGTATATTCTTTGGCTATCCAATCATAGGTGAGTTCCTAGGGAAGAACCCATAAAGTAGAAACATGCAGCTGGGTGGTCATCAACATATGATGACCATGGAAGATATACGGATCTCAAGAGACCAATGCATGGGACTTCATCACTTCCATATTGGTCGGATCAATACAAATGGTATTATAGTTAAGGAATGTGGTGAAATCATTGGTGCACATATCAAGCCATATGCATCAATTTCCCTAGGCTATCTCCCAAGGCCTTTCACAATATGGGAAGGTGACATGCTGCATGTGAAGCTCTATCATGTCCAATAACTCTAGTAAAATATCTCATTATTTCATATCACATGTCTTGGTGATCCTAGAGAGGTTCATCTAGCCTAAAATAACAATGACATCCCCACGCATGTGGATACTCTCATTAATTGCTAGGTACAAATTATTGTTGTACCTAATCTACTTGGACCCTATGTGGAAACAAAAAAAATGATTCTTAGAGGATGAAAAATAAAAATAGTTGTGTAGGTGTGGGTGTAGGGTAACACCTAGTGACTAGCTGGATGTGAAATATAACTCACCATGGGAGAGGTATTGACAGAACCTAATGTGGAAGGTCGGGGGGGGGGGGCATATCAGGAGGTGGGGATTGAGTTTCCATTGATGGATGCTTAGGAGAACGAGAATCATCACATTCGATCTAGTGTTTGATATTTTTGGTGTGTTCTATTTTATCATGTGGCATTGAGAAGACATGGAATGGATGATAATGTGAATTTTTCTGACATATTTAGTAGAGAAGGAAGAAGGTAAGAGGAGTGTGGTTGGTAAGTGGTATTATAAGAGAGGTAAGTGGTCATGTAAAGGGAGGGAGGCCCATAGGTATGATGAAGTGGGGGAGGGGGATCAGTTGTGAAACTTGGTTTCATGATTTTTAATGTTTCCCTAAATAGATTATTTTTTAGAATAATAAATAGATTAAAAATTATATTATTTAATATTACTGACACTGATATTTTCATATCATGTATTGTATTTACATAGATTGAATTTATGATTTTCATTGTTCATTTACACTTATTTTGGACATGAACATTAGACATACATCTAGAATTTCTGGACCATCCTATACTATAGAAAACAAAATGTAACTTATTAAACCTTTTCATGGATGGATCCCATTCAGCGATTTGTTTAATGTCGAGATCTAAAGATTCATTGAATCAGATGAGGAATCCTTGGTAAGAGGTTTATTGTAATACTCTTCCTTATGAACACTATATTTATCTACCTCAATAGATATGGTCTCTCTAATATCATCACAGTTCATATGATTATCATTTTAATTTGTACAAATAATGGATTGACAATCAAATGACTTGTCACTTTGTTTATTAGGATTTACTATTTTTAACACAACATATACTTCACCAAATAAAATATCAACATTACTCGATTTATATCAATCCACACCTTCCTAGTTATGATAAATGTTTCCTCTATACTGATGGGGATATATCCTTCATCCTCTTTGTACATGATGAAAAAATTAGTGGGCCAGGTGAACATAAAAACATTCTTCAAAACTCCTTTGCGAAATCCATGAAGTTACATGAAAAATAATTCAGCTAGTGGTAGAAATAATTCTATTGGTTTCAATTCATCATGCCCCATATTTTTTATGATACTCACAATAATAAGAAATATAATTTCACCAAGATCATAGAAGGCCCTTCCAATGTTATAGGTTCCTATAGAACATGGAATAGATAAAAATTTAGGGTCTCAAATATTTGGTGGAATATTCTAATGAACATCTATATATTCTTCTTCATGCAAGGATATTAAACCATTGTCTTTCATCATATTCATGTTAATGATTAATTAATTTAGGAATTTTTCTTAAGAATGAATTTAAGTGTTGGAATCAACAAATGGGATGTGGATATGAAATAGTTTAAATATCTCTATATGATTTTTATATCATACCTATAATTTTCATTGTCTCATTCTGTATAAAAATTATATAGGTGGTTTTTTGGGTTGTAGTGGCACATATAAATATTCCACTTTAGGACTTTCTACAATGGAATATTCATAAATTTCATTGGATTCTAGATTCTCCAAGGGACCAACATTATTAAATTATAAATCACTATCCTTTTTGACTATTGAATATTTTTTTCATGTGCATAAAGCATCTTTTCATAAAATAAGTATGTATATAGAAAGTCTAGAATTATTCCCCCTTTTAGGAACTATAGTATTATCCTCCAATCATGGTTGTATCTCAGTGTTACCGAGCATTATACCAGCTAATAGATCTGACAAATTTTTTTGGATTTTCTTAACATGGTGTTCAATTTTGCACATAAGATGCCCTTTGGTTTTGTATGTTATATTATAGGATATTAATCCTTTGACATGACTTATGTACAAAGGTGGTGAGAAGGTTCACAATATTTTATTATAGAGGTGGGTCATTCTCTTTCTATAAGGGTAGAGATTTATAAAATTGTTGTTATTGAGCTCTCAATGGAAGACTTTGTTTGCTAAATTGTCATTGCGGTCATGGAGCTGGTTTTTATGTGGGGTTCCAAAGTGGTCCTTTATTTTGTAGTGATGCATTAACACTACTCTATCGATAGTAACCTCTATTATGTTTTTGTAAATAATGAGAGAAAATCTATTAATAGTACTAATGCAGATATTATTGGGTTTCTGAGACTTTTGATTTTATACATTGTAATTTACAAAATATGAATGGTGTCTTCGATTTTCCTACATTCCTAATATTCAGTACTAATATGGGGAAAGAAACCGCACATTTCACATGTTTTCACTTCCATAATTGGGGAATGAAGTAGTACTTGTAAGATATGTAGTTTAAAACATTCAAGATTATATTTAGTGGATTTAACCTGGGTTTTAAAGAATGTATTTAATTCCACCTGATTAAATCCATACTAGGGAGATCCATTATATTTCTTTCATATGTCGATATGTTGATCGAACTCATCTAAGAGTGAATAACTGACTTCATGGATCTTTTTCATGATCTCTCTATCAGTGACAATCCAACATCTATATGGCAGAGTGGATAGAGACCTTGAAAAATGTTTTATCAGTTATAGAGACACATGAAGTATTAGATGTTGGAACCTATGGGAGAGATCCTTAGAATGATCCCATGATTACTAAGCTGTCTCTATATCTTCCATACTGAAATTTTGGTTTCCATTTTTGAGCCTCCATGTTTATAATGGTGGAATGTATTTATCTAAGAGTTTCATTAATAAATCCTCCCTAGTTATGATTGATTCAATCAATTGGGTTTTAAGAAAATTCTTCTCTATTTCATGGAAGGTGAAGGGAATGCCTCAAATTCTTATAACATCAGGTGATTCACCTTGATTGTGGAAGGTGTCACATACTTCAATGTAGGTAGAGATATGTTCATGGGTATATTCTGTCTGAGGTACAATAATTTTCCCCATGTCCTATATATTGTGGATGAAACTAAGATTAATTTACAATGGTTGGACCTAAATATTATGGTTCTCAATGCTGGATACAACACCATTGACGAATGATAAACCATATTCCATGATTATGGGCTCCTTCAACACTGGTCACTATCCATGATATTGAGGTGGATCATATTGGTGGTTTTGGGGATATGTTGGTGAAAAGTTTTTGAATTTGTCCATTGTAAATCATTATCATGAATATTTATATCTATCAATATCTTGATAAAAAATATGGGGCCTTGATCATCGAGGAACTTTGAGTGAATCAGAAGGCCCTGGAAGATGCACTAGTCTAAATGAGAGTGAATGTTGGTACAATTACATGAGGATAATTTGTAAAAATATAGTGTAATGAGGAAGGGGTTGTATTAATCTTATATTTATATCATTGGGAAATTTTCCTAATTACAACATTACATGGTAATAGTTACAATATATGACCATCCCACACTTCATCGTAGATTATGTGGGGCCATTAATCAGATTAGAAATTATATTTCTGAAAATAAAATCAACTACATTGGAATAATATAGTGGTAGTATCGAGTCAAACAAAAAGGTAAAAGCAGTAGTTAGGAAACCATTGGATATGAACCATGTGTTATGATTATTAATGATCTTTCTTAGGTTTAGTTTCACTAAAACCATGTATCTTGGGTTTCAAATCATAAGAAAAGAAGGTTAAAAGGTCAATTTTAGGGTATAAGAGAAATATTATCCAAAATATACCTTGGAAGAAAACTATAGATTAGTATATGAAGTGGTATAATGGTCACAATATTAATCAACCTAGGAATTAATCATTCTTTGGTTCTAACATAGTTTACAACCTAGGTGGAACAAGTTTGGATTCAAGATAGAACGTATCACAAACAATATGTCCTAATTATCTTGACTCCAAAAATATCCGGATTTTTTAATCACTTCTCCGATGAATAGTTTTATGAGAAATAACATGATAAATAATTATTTCTTCCTAATTAATGGACATAGGGTTAATAATTTTCAATTAATATATTAATTATATTTAAATCACCCCTACTCTTGAGCCATCACCTGAAGTTGTATAGCTATGAATGATTATATTTAATGAAATTATGGAAATATGAAAAATGATTGACATAATAAATAAACCATTCAGAATAAAGAAATTAAATGTTTAAACCATATGAATGAAATCAAATACTAACATAAATGAAGAAATAATGAATAAAATAACAATTGATGAAGTTAAACGATTATTAAAATTTGATTCAAATGTCAGAACACCAAATAGGAAACCAATGATCATTTAACATAAAGGAAAAAATGTAATGATTCAAATTTTAACATAAAAATTTTGAATTTCATTTTAACAAGTGAAAAAATTAAAGGAATAAAAAAAATCATGGCTACTATCAAACTCAATTTTCTCAGGACAATGGTGTCTATAATATTTATATAGCCAAGAGTTTAAAAATAATTAAACTATTCACGTCATGTAAATTCATTAAGTGAATTATGTTCTAATGAATTCATGATGTGAAATTGTATTTCGCATCATGTAGTTGAGATCCTCAAAGAACTATGATGATAATTGATCTCCCTGATTTAGTTGCCTAAATCTTTTGTGGGATCTAGGTTTTAATCTTTGAACACCTTGTAATTTTCTTATTCCATGTATATTTTTCAGGATTCTTATTCGAACCATTCTTGACTTATAAATGGAATTCGGATCATGAAATTGATTTAAATAATGTAAATTGGTTTCATAGGTTGGAAGGTTCTTCACTCGATGAATACACATTGTGTACATTCGACTCATGGTGAGCTATGTCCAAATTTTTTATTTTCCAGTAAGCCCTCTTTTGAGTATTTCATTATTACACCAAGCAAAAAACAAGAAAAAACCTAGTGTATAATCATAAAATATGATTACTAATTAAATAAATTTATTAAAAAATACATATATGAACTAGTCTTATCAATAATCAATATAGAATGGTAAATAATTGAAAACACATTCCATGTAATCAATAAAATGTGGATGAAATGAATAGTTTAAGGATACACTAGAAACTCATTTAACTAGGTATACCCATCTAATTCCTCTCATGAGAATACTGTTGCTGTGTAGGGATACCTATAACTAAGACCCACCCATATCTTCATTTCCAAATAATATTTCATATATTAAATAATCGATGTTAATAATGAGTATTATGCCATATCAACAATATTTCTGTATCAAGTAAGGAATATTGATTAACAATAATTTCCCTAGTCAATCATACATTTTAAATGAAAAATAAATGATGAATATACGATATATGGTCAAATTAATAGTACATAAATGACAAATAACTTGTATATTTAGGGGAAATTTAATGAACACTGGTGATAATAATGTGAGTATTTCCATAGAAAGTTAGTGATTATAAAAATTATTCATCATGGAGAATTTAAATATATTCTCTGATCAAACTGATCATAAACCATTTAGAAAAATAAAAATAATGGTTTAAATACTACATATCCAAAGTGGATCATAAATTAAATAATTTTTTATGTTTTTCAGGAATATTAAGATAATAAATATTTCATTACAAACATCTATGAAGAAATATAAATTTTCAATATGAAAATAATTTGAAAAAAAAGATCAAAAAATAATTTGAAAATTAAACTATTTGTAAATATTCTTTTAAATATAAAATGGAGTATTTAAAAAATTAAGTGGTCATGTTGTTTATAAATTCCATACTTCTCATAAATATTAAAAAAATATTCTTTTTATATTTTAGGTAAAATCATTGGGTCATATTTGGAAAATGAAATTAAAATTCTTCTAAAATCATTTTATAAAAATCCAAACAATGGTAAAAATTTATTTAATAAATAAATTTTATAATGGTAAAAAATTTATGAAACCATTTTATTTTTACTTGGATTTGGAATGATAATTTTTTTCGACTGAAGAATGAATTGTTGTAAGAAATTATTTAAAAAATATCTTAGCAATTATTCATACCAAAGGGTTGTGAAATGGAGCTATTATAGAAAATATTAATTAATAGCTATAGGAGAATAAAATTATATTGGTTTATTATACAATTATTACATAATATCCTTTAATTCATGCATATATAATCTCGATTAAAATGTGATTGTGAAATAATCAATTACATAGATCATAGAATAAATCAATGTGTAGATTATGTGTATACATTATAAATAAACATTAAAAAAATAAATTAAAATATATGATAATAAATTTACATTAAAAACACATTCCATGGATATCATATAAATTGAATAAGTAATATAACCAATGAAAATAAATTGAGTTATGAAATTATTTAACAATTGGTAATTTTCATGCTCAATCCCTTTGGGTGAAATAATTCAATTTAAAACCAATAATACAATATATTATTATTTATTTATGATATTAACAAAAACATGGGTATTATATACACTATGTAAATGATATTTGCTGCATAACATCACAATATTACTCAATTAAGAGAAATTGAGACAATGTCCCTTAACTCATGCATTATTTTGTTTAAACAAGATTTAACCACATGTATAATAATTTTTAGAATGTAATTAATTTATAATGGAAGCATATTTATATTAATAATAACATATTAAATCCTTTTATGACATTTTACCTCACGTTTGTTAATTGTATTTCATTATTTTCACTGTTTTTTGTGTTAGTTTCCTTATTTTCTCCTTAGTGTTTTGATCTGAATTTTTTGGTTCTATAGAGAATTATATAATTTAATCATATCAAAAATTATGTTTATATTATAAAAATATTTTTTTCATTAGATAATTTTTCATAGTAATTATTGGAAATTTTACATTTAAAATATATTATATCACTTCATGGTGATGGTAGGACGTACATACATACAAGTGAGTTATCATTTACTTAATGAGTAAATGATTAATGAATTGTTTGATGTATAAATTTTTAGAAATACATTTCATTACATAAATATCATATATATTCAATAAATTTATCATTATTACTTTTAATGTAAATTATAAGTTAAAAATGAATAATATCACTTCATGAGGCTGTAGTCCACCATATACGTGAGTGATGTTCTCGTATTCTAAACCGCATTGAAATTAAGAAGATATATGTGATATAATAATTATATAACTATAAAAATTTCATTATATATATATATATATATATTAAATCCATCATTATATCTACCCTTGAATGGGGGCGTCAGAAAATGAATAACATTGGTTTGTGAGGTGGTAGTCCACCATTCACACAATCAACAATTTAGTTACCCATATGATGGAAGATAAGATGAATATATTCCATATAAATAATATAAGAACATATTTGTATATGGTTTATGCTTATTTTATTATATAATAAGGGTTTAATTGTAGTTTAAGGTAGTGGAAGAAGAAATAAAATAAAAATGCATGTTTAAGAATGTTATCTATTCATCCGACAACATCTTTTGGTTTGCACCAAAATAATTCAAAAGTTGTATTTTTATAAACAAATAATCCAATAAGATGTTTTTAGGAGAGAAAATAAGTTATTTATGTTGGTATTCTCTAATCCAAATAGCAATTAATGTGTGAATATTTATAGAGAGGATATGACCTTTTATATGTGGGGGAGAGGACAAAAAATTATTTTTTTGAAAAGAATCAATTACACCCATGTTTTTATATTTTTATATGCCCCCAAAAATGGGAAATTAAAGACCCCTAGTAGATAAAAGTTCTAACTACAAAAAAAGTTTTTTTGGATAAGTTGGTAGTATATTTTAACCCTTAACATTTTTAGTATAACCCAATGTAAATATGTTTTACATTAATCGTGGTTACTAATTTACTCAGGTTTTACTGTTAATTATGGTAAAAAATTATGTTAAATTTATTAGATAGTATGTATTAATCTTTTTAAAAATATTAAATAAAATTCTCCAAATTCAATTCACAGAAGATGAAGAATTAAATTTAAAATTATACCTATAAAGATGATCAAAAAACTGATTAACTATGAGAAAATTCTCATATGTATAGAATGTTTTCAAATCAAATTGAAAATAAAATTTATTCTAATAAACTAAGTTATTTAAATTTTTATATACGTAATCTAATCTCACTTAAAAGCCAATCTAAAATATAAAATAACAATGAAATTTATTTAAATGAAATGGTAGTCTTAAAAAAATATTTTCACTATTCATTGAAAAATGAATGATGTCAGAAAAAAAATCAAGAAATCACCCTAAAAATTTTCATCAGATTAATAAAAATTGATATTAATTTTATCCTATAAATTTTATAATATTGGTAGCAATTTATTTTATATTATCTGTGATAATTGTGACTAAAACATCCCTTATAAAAACATAGTTTTTCCAAAAATGTTTTTCTTTTATTTCATATGTTTTTTATTTTATTTATGATAATTAAATAAGTTTTATTTTCTTTATTAATTATCACTATTCAAACCATTGAATTTAACGACTATGTTATAGAAGTATATTGTATTATAGTTCATTTAGAATTATTGTTTCATGTTTTTTATGATAAAGAAGATATGAAATTTTTATAAGAATAAATATATCATAAATTCATGGGGTGATAAATTATATTATTTACTCAATGAATAATTTCATATATTCAATCAAATAGAATTTAACTATTTTAAAATCTCAGGGTGTTAGAATAAGATTTCTATATTATAGGTTTTATTAATATAATTACTTATTAATTATTAATTAAATAAGTGTTAACTTTTTTTGTTTCTGGAAATTTAATTTAATTTTAAATTTTAAATTTTAAATTTTTACTTATTATGATAAAATAATGTTTTTGAAAAATATAAATTTTGACCTCAACTAATTTAGACCGCATATTATAATATTTATTTTCCCATCATCTAACTATTTGAAATTAGAAGTACATTAAAATTAAATTCATTATTCGAATTCTATTAATATATAAAATGATACATTAATGATAATATAATTAACAATAATATGTAGCAATTTTTTATTAAAATAATTATTAAATAGTATCTCACTATTTCATTACAGAATATTTTATTATTTTCCAAGTACATTATTCCCCATTTGGTACTAATGATTATATAAATTTAATATACCTATTGGATATATACATACCTAATAACCATATATCCACTGACCATACATCCAATGACCAACTCTCTAGTAACCATATTTCATTCCTATAATTAGCCTCGTAAATGTCACAAAAATAACCCCTCATATTTACGTGTTTCTAATATTTTTGGTTTTATTTATACTTTTTGTACTTTGTTCCATATATTCATGTAATTATATGTATTAACTGAAAAATACATGGATAAATATTTTATTTTAATTATTTTATTATTTATGAGAACATTTATTATCCATAAATGTTTTTAATGATTCTTAATATTTCATTCTCATATATAATTGAAATATTTTTTCCCAATAAATTTATCTCATTTTTTTAGATTAGGTTTTCATCTGAGACAATCTATTCATTATAGTGTATATACTTTTAAAAAAGAATACATAGTGAAATAACAGTGTGTACTTGTAAGGGGTGACCAGGTACCTGGTGGAGACCAGTATTGCATGTTTTAATTTTAAATTAAATAGAATAACATATATTATTATTAACATTAATAATGTATTTTCACATTTTCTTATTCCCAGTAATCCAATATCCCTCTTCTCCCCATCTTTTTCATTTCGTCCAACTGTTAGTTCCATTATGTTTTTTATTTAATTTATTATTGTTGATCTTGATGAGTCACCTATAATATGTATTAAATACATTTTATATATTTGATGTTTCTATTTTATTTTAGAGTGATCTATATTTTACACCCTTTTTTGTTGGATTTCTATAATTTCATTGATTAATACCAGTTGGACCTAATTAATTATGTGATAATCAAGGGATGGTCTTCTATTGGACCAAGGTAGATAGTCCCTAACTAATGCCTATAGTATACACACATTTTATTTTATATGTGATACATTGTTTCTTTTCCCATGTGATATTGACTCAAATTTAATTTTAAAATTTATTCCCATGAAACCAATTAAATTGGGAAAGGGCATTTAGTGAAAAAATAGACCCTTTTGTTTTCATAACATTATGTGTTTTCCGATAAATTTCATTTCTAATGACATAATGTAAATGTGATCTTACATGCTTGAATACCATTTGGGGATTTCATGACCTAAATAATATCATGATTAACCCTCAATGCATCCCTTTATTCTTATATTACATTGATTTTCATAGGTATTTTAAAGAGTTTGTGTGGGGTTTGGACTTATGGAACTTATGATTTCTTAAAAATAAATAATATTTCAAATCATTGTTAGTGTAAGTGTTTCTCACCTTTTAAATAAGTATCATTTCTCGCAATAGTTGTCTACATGAAGATGAAACGTGTGTACATTTGATAAATATTGTAAATTATAGAAAAACATAACAATAATTAATTAAATTATGTTAATAGACTATTTTTATAACATAATTTAGTTATTCATATAGAAATATAATTGTTTGTTCAATTAATTTTTTATTATTATTTAATTCTAACTTATATTATGTGAGATATAATGAGGTATTCTATGAGCACAATGATTTAAATCTACATATTCAATAATGTACCACTAAAATGGGAAAAAATTCCCTTTTGACACCAATGATAATGGTTAATATATACTACACCCAGTTATCCACAACAACTAAAAGAAGTAGAATGTTGTTCTAATTATGAAATACATCAATGTAAGGGGACGTGATGCATGTATGATATTAGTGATGGTATTATGTTTTTACCACACTCATTTGATATGAACTGAGACTAGGGATGACATTTTAACATATGGTTAAGCAATTGGTAGGGATGGTAAACCCTATCATGATGTTATTAATGGGATATGATACACAAAAATATATGTTGTGTCTAGATAAAAATTCAAATTGATGTGATTATGTTACTAGGACCTACCACCTACATATTAATAATTATATTTTCATGTGTAAATTATACAAATTTATGGGTTACATTATCATGATAAGTATCCTTCATATTGTTTATTGAGTTATGACACATATATTACAGTCTTTTTTTGTTATTCCATGGGGATTCATTGGCATTGTGGTGGTAATTATATTATGATGGGACATTATAACTATTTTATAAGAACCGGGACATGATACATGGTTTATATTAATATGAAATATTTAGAGACACCATTATATATAAAGAATCATGTATTCATCATACTTACATTGTATCACATGTGTGTGTGACATGATTATTACAACTTATATTTATTATTTAATATTGGTTATTAATATGTAAAAGAAAACCTGAAATTTTGTATACCAAATATATTTAGGGACACTGTTGGTGTTGTACTAATGAGTTTTAATCACACCCATATTCAAACATTCGTACCAGAGTAGACATTATGGTTTATGATCCATGAAAGGGAAAGATCCCTCTTATTGATAGATGAGCTGTAGAGCATGAAATGAGCTGAAAAATGGGATCTGGCATAGCCTTGAGTCATTCTTGGTGATCATTATTACTTATTTTTTTTATTAATATTGTGTGATATAAAATCATCCAATGAAAGACTTAGTTTATTTTTATTTTACTACATTACATTATAGTTTCTCACTTTGGTATTACATGGTTGATTGATTTATAGTATTTAGAATATTTTATGAATTACATATATAATTTGATTTAATATTGTGATGATTGTACAATTTTTCCCCTTTGGATTGATTTATGGATATTTATACCAATGTGGGTACAATATCCCAACCGTACACATATACCCTCACCACAGATAAGCGGTCTCCGACATATAAGGATTCACATATGAGTTGACGCATGTTTAGGACATGGTATGGACAATCACACAGAAAAACCATGATGCTCTTTAAAATTTTGTCATTTTTATCCTCTTTATTTATAAACCTCTTACATTTTTTATTTATCCTCTAGTATACAAAAGTTTATTCTCCTCCCCCCCATGGAAGCTCTCTCCAATTCCTAAGAGATGGCTTGGAATTGACATCTTCTTCTAATGTCTGATTTGACTTCTATTAGTATCATTGAATCCTTATCAATATGATATTTGGTCTATTCCCTCCTTTCCCAAATTTATCTAGATGTTCAAAACACGTTTTTGTCATCTATTTGTCGTAATTTTCCAACCATTTCTCTATTCTTTTATTTTGTTAAGATCCAGGCCAAATCAAGGAAAAATATTGGATGAGGCATCAACTGCCACCATAAGGTATGTGTTCTATGAATTATCCCTCAATGTCGCGATGTTTATAAAATTTTTACATTGCATGCATGATGATTTGACTTGGCACTACATCTTAAATTTATCTACTTAATATTTAAACATCATGGCAGTTTTCTAAATCCGTATTGAGAACTTCTAACATCATTGGATGTGGAGACCTCAACGCCATTCAACCCATTCTTGTATATTCCTTAATATTCCATTGTCAACTAATGTTATGACTACATTGAACAATGTTTTGATATGATTGACTTGACATTTAATATGTTAATTCTTTGTTTTCTAACGAAATGAATCGTAATGATTAAATGGCCATTACATAATTATAGATTTCAATTAGACCTAATACATTAAAATTAATCTAATAATTGGTTGCATATCCATATTCAAATTGTCATGTAAAAAAATGGAAATGGGAAAACCCCAATATAATGGAAATTAGCATGACTATGACATGTAATTAAATTAATTATGATATAAATAAAATGTAAAATTTTCCTATTGCATATAGACCTTTTTAATCATTATGTGAATGGTGAGACTTGATCCTGCTATGGATTCATGAGGTAATGCCTTAATCACCCAGAAGATATCATTCTGATTCTTTAATATATCCTCAATGGAAGATACCCACATTGGAATGTAAAAGCCCATAATTTTGTAGTATGTTAACTCATCAATGTAATTCTATAACTTGCATTACACGCAACACCGAGTTCGAGCACACCACGACACAACAAACTAGCCATTCAAAAAGAATTTATGAATAGTATAAACTAAAATTTTAATTTCTTATACTCCATATAATTTTAGAATCCATATTATTTGTTTCTTAGACATAATATGAGAACAAATTAACTTCTTTCAGATATAAGAAGTATTTTTTTAAAAATGTAATTTTACCGCCTTTTAATAAAGAACCCTTCTTAAAAAAATATTTTACACTTTTATATATTCAATTTAATTAAATTATATTCTTCTTTAGAAGCGGGGAATAGAAATTTAATTTGGATAAATTTTTTGTACTTTTATCATAATTTTAATATTTTGATGAATAGTAAAAAATACTAAATATTAATGGAATACAACTTGTTCAATTGAAATAATATATAGTGTTAAGTTATGAATTTGAATGGTTTTGAAGTTTAATTAGATTATATTTTTATTATTTAGTACAATTTTGGTTATTATAAATAATTCACATTAAAATTTTACAAAAACACATGTCAATCATTTGATAGTTTTTATTTTGTAAAAAAACAGCTTGTTGGTTTTGACAGTGGGAATTAATATTAAATTAATTAATTAAAATTATATGATCTGATTTTTTTTAAAATATAATTCATTTTTGAATTCATAATAACAAAGTTATCTTATGGTGAAATTTTGGAATTTTTCTGAAAACATTCTCTTTTGGATGAATAGTGGAAACACTAGGTTATTGTTTAAAACCATCTTTATATTTAAATAAATATTTATTTTATTTAAATTTATTTTATGTGAAAATAGATATAAATTACTTATTTAAGTTTAATATAATTAATTAGAGTCATTTAATAATGAAATTAGAAGTATAAAATTTTATTGAAATTTTTAATGTCTTTTACCCACCTTCTAGGAACATTTGCAAATTTGCCTAAAATGTAATTTTACTGCTTCTGTGAATTGAATTTCAAAAATCCAAGAGACATGGTAGAAATCAATAATTAAAATTTGGTTCAATAAGATGAAAATAATTTTTAGTGAATAGTAACATTTGACTTTTATTTACCACGGTTAAAAGTAAATTGGGGAATTAAAGGTAAAATTGATATTATAATTACACTAACATGTGTCCTTATTCTATTGGATATGTATACTTCGAAAAAAAAATTAGGAATAAAAAATTTTCCTTTTGGCCCACTTGGATTAGATTAGGATATTTATTAATATTTTATTGAAAGAAGAGTGAAAATTGTTAAATTCAAATTTCTATAACTAAAACATTATTAATATAGGGTTATAAAATAGAATAAATTCTACTATAAATAATCAATAGAATTCTAAAAATATTTCCTATATAATGATATTCTATTTATTATTTTTCGACAATATATAATTAAATTTATTTATGATAGAATGTTGATGCAATAATTTCCTTATTAATGACTGATTAAAATTTATTGATATTATATATATCCAAATAAATGTAAATTGAGAATTGTGACTCATTACACTAATTTAATAGGTTAAAATGACATGTTAGAGTTTATTCAATGAATTGTTTCCAATGTAATTGTGGTGTTATGACTTTCAAAATAACTAAATACTAAATAGTGTCAAAATTGACATAAATGAGTTTTTAGAACAAATACTATATTATTAAATATTATAATAGTCATAAAAATATAAGGATCAGTCAAAGGTTTATTATAATGATATATATGTCATTAATGAACCACTTGGGGTTCACTTGGAATTTTATAGTTAGTTTATTAACCGTGTAATATACAAATACTAGAAGGCATTGTAAAAGATGAACTATTTAACTACGTGTAAAATCTAAAAGATAAGGTTAAAATGGTAACCTAAACATGTCTAAAACCTATTGGTTGATAGTATTTCGTCCCATAACCACCTGAGTCTCTAAATAAATTCATTTGGAGCCATTATAAACCTAATAATAGTTTATTATAAAATAATATTTCAAACTTTTCATAAAGTGACCCTCACCTATTTTATGAAAGGTAACTTTTCCTTCTCTCAAAATAAAACCTCCAAATCCTTTTGGAGTGGCCAAAACCTTCCCTAATATCCTCCCAAATTCCCTTACATATTCCTAGAGGCCTTACCATGATGAAAAATCCAACCTAAATAACCCATTTGTTTAAATCAACAGGAAACACCCAATGAAAAGGAAATTATTTTATCATCTCTTTCAAAGTTATTTTTTTCTTCCACATTAACATTCTTTGAAAATTCTAAGACAAAATAATAACTCCAATACCTTCTATAAACTGTGATTTTATTATAACTTTGGTATAACCATACTCATTATTCCATCCATCTTAGTAATTATAATTTCACCATCCGTCTGTACGTACGGCTTACCATCTTCACGTCATGATGTAATTTGTTATTCTACACTATGATAATTGGATAGATATATTGATGAGTAATATGTATATAAATAATGAAAATAACATGATAATATCTCTGTAAAATTAATATACCATCCAAATACACAACTTTTAATCATTATGAAAATGATTTCGTCGCTCGTGTGCATGTACGGCTTACCGTCTCCATGATGCAAGCAGATTAATTTCCATGTTCAACATTCAACAATGATTATAAAAATATATATTATTAAGAAGTTTTTAATATATAAAATAACAATTCTAATGGATATATATATTTATATATTTACTTTTATATATCTTATTCACTCACTTCCGTTCACTACGATATTACAATGGAAACATCGTTTATGTGAATGTATGACATACCGTCTCCATAAACGCTGTTTTCCATTTCATATATATCTATCTATTATACATATTTATATTCTAAATATATATATAATAAATTAATAATTTTTTAAATTATGGAATTATTTAAATCATGATATAAATGATAGGATCAAGAGTAACAAGTTAAAATACTTATGATAATGAAAGCGATTATTACCCATAATGTATATTTAACATGGAAATCATTATTAAATGGGTAGTATGAAGTCAAAAATGAATCTTGTATGAAATAATAAATATGAATATGGGTATGTTATAATTTAATAACATACTATGGTCATTATACAAGAGGTTAAATGTACCCTCGACCAAAGGAAAGTGCATGGTAAGGGTTATTTCCTTAATCTCATTATTATCCTTGATTGTTTATGTGTAAGTATTTAAAGGGACATATTTTTAATCGATACCCATATTTCAATTTTTTTGAATGGAATCTTTTAAGGTTTTATGGGAGGGTATATTTAACTATATAATAGTTTTAAATGTTTTATATATATATCTTTCTAAATCCTTTTAATTAATCACCATGATTACCAAATGATATGAATGATTTATTTATATGGAAATGAATGTTTTGAAATGATAACTCTTTTGAAAATTTTTAAAGTGGTATGGGACATTTTTATTCAAAAACTTATTTTAAATTACTTCCTTTAAAAATGTGTAAATTTAACTGATTTCACAAAAAATGGATATTTCTCTCAATGATTATTAGTGATCATTTTCAACTACGACCACATCCTTTTCTAAATATTATTCTGGATTGAGATTGATTTAATATAATAAAATCTTTCAAATTGTATTGAATGAGATATGAAATTTTTGACCATGTATATGTTATTTTTAATCCACTCATGGTTTATGGTTAATGTACTGACATTTCCTATGCTAGTTTTAGCATGGATGTTTATGTTACGTTTCACCTTTTTCTTATGAAGAATGCAGTGGACATTGTTGGGGATCGGTCGGGCCTGCTATAGCCTCTTGATGAATCGGTAGGTATCATTAGACAAACTAGTGAATTAGAGCAAGGCCTTGGAAATTTTTTTATTTATAGTTTAGGCATGAGGAAATGACTATGTGGTTATGATGTATGGCGTTATGAATTCCATCATTATGAAATTTTTTATTATATGTGATTATTCAACTAGTAGAATATCCATGTGCATGTTTATATAGTAATATTTGATTTAAATTCTCTATATTATTTTCATTTTTATGTTTAAAATGATTTTTTTATTACACATCTTTCCTTAAAAGAATATAGATTCCGCTAAATAATTTACCCTTACTGAGAATTTGAGATCACCCCTTTCTTATGTTTTATTTTCAAGTATTCCAAAAAGTTTATTATGATTGATATGCATGGATAAACTGAATAGAATAATGGAAGTCTAAAATTATTAATTATTTTGTGTTTTATGTTAGAAGTTGTAATGTAATGTTCATGTATATAATCTATTTTCCAAGACTGCTAAATTGATTGGTCGTTCAGGATTTAAATCCTTGTAATCATGACTATGTATTAAAATAATGCACCTCTTCCAGGCTTCTTAGGTCGGGGTATTACAGGTGATTTAAGTGTACTTTTAGCAACAACCTTGGATATATATTTAAATAAACTCTAGTTTTGAAACATTACCCTATGATATACTTTGATAATTAGTATAGAAAAGAATCCTTGAATTTTTGTAACATAGAGATTTTGTGAATTTTCCAAGTAATACATCCAAATCTGCATACGAGTAGGTAGAGGCGGCTCTAGAACCAATGTGCATAGGAGTGAAAACTCTAACAGGGAGTCTCAAGCATAACTTGGGGTATCATAGTACAAGAAAAATAGCCTTACTGTACTCTTGGTTACGACATATGCATAGGATAATTCACATTTTCTTTACCTGCCACTATGGAAGAATTAGGAGTAAATACATCCTCAAAGAATTTTTTTTTTCATGAATATAGATTATATGAATAATAATTTCAATTTACGTTTGTAATTTTACAAATATGGAATTATGAATTTTGATTCATAAACAAACCTAGTGTATGCCATTGTTTAGAAATGGCACCCTGTAGATGGAATAAGAACTCCACCAATACACAAAATCCAAAGAGTAAGAAGGATCATATCATTCAAGTTATTTAGAAAAACTTTTGAAGGGAAATAGTCTCCCACATATTCTCAGTATATGAGGAAATAATATCATGTGTTAATAAGATAATTAAACAATTCTACGAGACCAATGGCTTTGAAGGAAAGCAAGAGATGAAAAGGATGGTAGGGAGAAAGATGTATAATGGGAAGAGGGGAAAGAATTATTTTCCCACATGTGATAATTGTGGAAAGATTCACCTTGGTAAATTATTGAAGTGAATGGGAGAATGTTATATGTGTAGAGAAAAAAGGATACCACGTTCCTGATTTTGAGGGCAAGAAAAAGGTTTCAAATGTACAATGATTCATCTTCAAAGAGTTTCAAAACAATGCCAATCAACGTCCAAATCGTCAGAGTATGCCCCAAATGATGCTAATGGATAATAATCAAGTTATGATACTACCATAGATGAAGCGGAATGATTATTGTTCTTATGTAGTTATTATTTTTTTTAGTGTTGTTTCAACGATGTACTGGTAATATGAATTATGGATATAAATAAAGATTGTACGACAATAATATTTCATTGAAGATAAGTAATTATTTGGATCTATGAAAAGTGACTCAAAATCAAGATAAACATTTTGGATATTACATGGATGAAGGAATTATATAAATTAATATGGTTATGATACTAATGTAGTGATTTTGGAATGTAATATTATTTATTTGGATAAATTATATTCGATGATTAGGACTACTTTGAAACAATTTTTTTATTCCATTATTGTTGGAGTTTAAAACATTTTGGGATATAAGGAGTATATCCAGTATTTTATACGGAATAATTGTTCATGAATGTAAACAATAAGTTAGTATGGTAATTCAGGGTGTTATAATGTTTTAAAAGAATACATGATGAAGGTATTCACATGTTATTACATAGTAAAAAGTATCTTCATTATGTTTAGTTTTTTATTTAATATTTTAGACTCTGAGTTTGGAAATATATATTTTGGATATGTGTGAAGGATGGAATTAATTATTTTGGAAACTGGATAATATTAAATAATGTTAAAATATTTCATAAGATTATTTCTGTATTGTTATAAAATCGACATCCTGGAGGTCGGGCGACAGCCCATCGCGTCCGGAGAGGTCCTGAGACTTGAACTCACAACTCAAGGGAGACATGGGTGCATCACCTACCACTGGCCTATGTGACGTCCTAGTTTGTATAATTTAGTATTTCTAAATGGTCTAATAGATTAATTATAAAATATTTTTCTTGGAACCCTAAAGGAATAGGATAAATGGAATATTTTTGAGTATAATTATCATTTGGAGTGAAAGATGAGTCTGTGGTAAGAATTAGTTGAAAGATGAATCTATAATTGTCAAGAACGTTTTTTCCCTCTTATAATTTGAATAAATTTATTATTAAACTTTATGGAAGGGATATTAAAACCAAAAAATGTGTTATCCTAATACCTTTCTATTTTTGAACTGATGATATTTTAAATCTTCATTGATTGATGGATTTGAGGCCTTTAATTTGACACTTGTTTGTGATTGATGTCCTTAATCAATCCGTATAAATATTTACAGTTTTCCTTTTACTATGTTTGTTTAACTTCCAGCAATGTTCTCCAATATAGAGATATCAATTTTTTGGTGACTTTTTCATTTCCCTTTCCCAATTATTAAATCTAAATTGTATTAACCCAATTTTTTATGTGGGTTTTAAAAATATTAAATTTACAAGGTTAAACCTTTTATCTTAAATTTTTTTTGAAAATGTGAGGACTCAATTTATTGAATGTGGGGACAATGTAACACCCCAATATTTCATAGTACATTATCCTTTCAAATTAATTTAATAAATATCAATGCACACTACTCAGAGTTCGAGCACACCACGACATTCCAAACTAACCTTTCAAAAATCGGTTATGAATATTATTAACTGAAATTTGAATTTTATATATTCCATATAATTTTAGAATTTATATTATGTGTTTCTTAGACATAATATAAGAACAAATTCATTTTTTTTAGATCAAATAAATAATTTTAAAAAATGCTATTTTACTGCCTTTTAATGGAGAACCCATTTTAAACCCATTATTTGAAACTTTTATATATTCAATTTAATAAAATTAAATTATTCTATTGAATAGTGAGAACAAAATTTAGTTTGGTTAAATTTTTGGTTCTTTTCTGATAACTTTTATATTTTGATAAATAGTAAAAATTATTAAATTTTTATTGAAAATAAATTTTTTAATCAAAAAAATTTATAGTGTTAGATTATGAACATGAATGGTACAGACATGTATTTATATTATATTATTATCATTTAATACAATATTGTTCATTATGAGTAATTTCATATTTAAATTTGACCAAAACAAATGTCAATCTTTTGATAATTTTTACTTTTTAAAAAACATGCTTTTTGGTTTTCACCTGGGAATTAAATACAAATTAATTAATGATACTTATTTGTTTTGAATTTGGTAAAAAAGAATTAATTTTTGAATTCAGAATATCAAAATTATATTAGGATGAAATGTTGGTATTTTTCAAAAAAAACATTCTATTTTTAATGAATATTGAAAAACACTACATCAATATTTAAAATCGAATTTTTATTTAAATAAATATTCATTTTATTTAAATTTATATTAAGTTAAATTAGATATATAATTCCTATATAAGTTCAATGTAATTCATTAGAGTCATTTTCTAAAAAAAATTATGTATAAATGTTTATTGAACGTTTTACATCTTTTACCCACCTTCTAGGAACATTTGCAAATTTGCATAAATCGTAATTTTACCACTTATAAAAAATTGAATTTCATAAATCCAAGAGACCTTTTTGATATCATAAAGTATAATGTGGTTCAATAAGATGAAAATCCATTTTTGTGAATAGTAAAATTTGACTTTCATTTAACATAGTTAAAAGTAAATAGGGTAATTAAATGTAAAAATGTAATTATAATTACAGTACCACATGTAATAATCCTATTGGATAAGTGTATTTTGACCGAAAAAATCCTTACGAATAACATATTATCCTTTTGGTCCACAATTATTAGATTAGGAAATTTATTAATATTTTCATTAAAAAGGAGTGAAAAGTGTTAAATTCAAATTTCATAACGTATTTTTTTTAATATAGGGTTTTACTTAAGAAAATTTTGACAATAAATATTCATTATTAATATAAAAATTGATCCTAAATAATGGTATTTTATTTAATATTTCGATACATTATATAATTAAACTTATTTATGAACCAATAATGATGTAGTAATTATCTTATTAATGAATGATTAAAATTATTGATATTATAAATATCCAAATAAGTGTTAATTGAAAACTTTGATGAATTCCACTAATTTAATAGGTTAATATGAAATGTTAGAGTTTATTCAATGAAATTTTTTTCTAAATAATCATGTTCTTATGACTTTTAAAAAAACAAAAAACAAAATTTTGTAAAAATTGACATAAATGAGTTTTTAGAAAAAAATACTATATTGTTAAATTATATAACAGCCCTAAAAATATAATGATCTGCCAAAGGACTTTTATTATGATATATATGTCATTAATGAACCACATGGGTTTCAATTGTCATTTTATTTTATGTTTATTAACCATGAAATATTATAATACTAGAAGACAATGGAAAAGTTAAACTATTTAAATAACAGTTAAATCTAGAAGATAAGTTTAAAATGGTTACCTAAACATTTCTGAAACCTATAAGATGATGGTATTTATACCCATAACCACCTAAATCTCTAAATAAATTCATTAAGAGCCATTATAAATTGAAAATTATTTTATAATAAAATAATATTTCATACTTTTTCTAAACTGACCCTCACATATCTTATAAAAGGGGACTTCCCCTTCTCTCAAAATAACACCACCAAATCCATTTAGCTCAGCCAAAACCTTCCCAAATCTTCTCAAAACTTCCCTTAAATTGTCTTAGACTCCTTACCTCGATCATAAAAACAATCTAAGGATACATTTTTTTCAAATCAAAAGGAAACTCCAAAAGAAGAGGTAATTATTTTATCACCTCTTTCAAAGATCATTTCATCTCCCTCTATCTATTTATTTTTTATATAAATTTCAAAATAATCACTCTAGTACCCTCTATATACGTTGATGTTCTTATAAATATGGTATAACCATACTCCTTATTCTATCCATCCTTTGAAGGCTAACGTCACCATGCGTGTGTACGTATTACTTACCGTCTCTACGCTATGGTGTAATTTGTTATTAAGAACTGTGATATTTGGATGGATATAATGATGAGTAATATGTATATAAAAAATGAAAATAACTTGATAATTTCTCGGAAAAATTAATATACCATCCAATTACAGACTTTTTAATCATTAAATAAATGATATCATCACTCGTGTGTACGTACGACATACCGTCTCCATGACGCGATGAGAGTCATTTTTAGGATCATCATTCAATGATGATTATACAAATATATAATAATAATAAGTATGTAATATATGAAAAAATAATTCCTCATGAGATATATGTGTGTGTATGTGTATTTATGTACTTACAAATATCTTATTCACTTACTTTCGTTCAATATGATATGAAAATGGAATCAACATTTATGCGTACGTAAGACCTACCGTCTCCACAAACGGTGTTTTCCATTTCCTATATATCAATATATTATAGAAATTTATATTATAAAAATATGATATATATATATATATATATATATCATGTTTTGTGATTTTGAATTATTTAATCACGATCTAAATGACAGGATCATGAATAACAAGTTAAAACACTTACGATAATGAAAGATATTATTACCCAAAATGTCAATTTAACATGGAAATAATTATTAAATGGGTAGTATAAAGTCATAAATGAATCATGTATGATATAATAAATATTATTAGGATTTTGTTATTATTTAATAACATACTATGGTCATTATACATAAGGTTAAATATACCCTTGACCAATGGAAAGTGCAAGGTATTGTTTATTTCATCAATCTCATTATTATACGACAGTGTTTATGTGTTAGTATTTATTGTGAAATATTTATCATAGATACCAATATTTCATAATAATAAAAATTTCAAAAGGAATATTTTATGGTTATATGTGAGCGTTTATTTAACTATATCATCATTTTAAATGTTTTACAGATTTATCTTTCTAAATCATTTTAATTAATGTCCATGTTTTTAAAATTACTTTAAGGATTTATTTATATGGACATGAATGTTTTGAAATGATAATTCATTTCAAAAGTTTCAAAGTGGTATGGGAAAATTTGATTCAAAAATATCTTTTCAAATAATTCCTTTATAAATGTGTGGCATTTAAATGATTTCAAAAAAGGGGTATATCTCTCAAACGGTTTTACTGAACACTATCAACTATGTCAAAATACTTTACTGTATATTATTCTTCATTGTCGTTGATTTATTATAATACAATCTAACATATTTTATTGAATGATTTATTTTATGTTTACCTGTAGACGTGAAATTTTTATACCATTCATGTTTTATGGGTAAAGTATTGACATTTTTTATGCTAGTATTAGTACGAAGGTTTATGTTATGTTTCACCTTTATTCATATGAGGAATGTAGTGGACTTATTAAGTGATTTGTGGGGCCCACTATAGCCCCTTGATGCATCAGCAGGTCTTATGATACCAAATAGTGTATTGTAATAATGCCTTGACAAAATATTTTATCTATAGTCATGGCATGAGGGCTTCATATGTGCTTATGATGTCCGTTTTTAGTCATTCCCTCATTATGAAATTAATTATTATATGTGATTATTACACTTGATTAATATCCATGTGCCTGTTTATATGGTAATTTTTGATTTATTTTTATATATTATGTTTAATTTTATGTTTAAAAGGTGGTTGTTTTTATTAAAATCATGTCTTGAAAGATTATAGCTCCCTTTAAATTATTCACCCTTACTGAGCATCTGAGCTCACCCCTTTCTAATGTTTTATTTTCCAGGATTCCAGGAAAGTTATTATGATTTATATAAAGGTTTAAGATAATGGAAATAATGGAATTATCAAAGGATGGATTACGTTGCGTTTTTTAGAAATTATAATGTAAAGTTCATGTGTGTAATCTATTTTCTAAGACTACTAAACTGATCAGTCTTTCGGGACTTGATTCTTTTTATTCATGTCAATTTATTAAAATAATGCACCACCTCTAGGTTTTTGGGATAGGGGTGTTACATGAGTTGTGGGGCTCTGGAATCTATCCTAGTTGAGGTGATGTAGTTTTGGGATGTTATAATTTTCTATCAGTCTAATGTGGTTGGTAGCCTTGATTATTATATAATTTTTAGTTATTTAAATTGTCAATAACAAATTGTATATTTTTTATATTATTATCAGTTTAATTATATTTAATTGATCCATAAATACAATTTTTATTTAATTGATAAATGCAGTCCTTTCTTATTTGATTCTACACATACAAAAAAGAGGGTAACCTATTGTAAAGGGGGGTTTCTGAGGTTATGAGAGATCCTTAGTATTATTCACTAAGTGTATATCATAGAGGTATTCTTTTCTTATTATTTCATATCTTATCTATTGTTTCTATTATTGCAATAGATTTTATTTTAATTTTCATATTTTGGATTATGATGCAGACAATAATGATGAACACTTTTCACACTCTATTGGGGTGAGTATGCGAATTCCCCATAAATTATTGAGATGGAACACATTGATTCATTTTTAAATCCTCTTGATTAAAAAATTTGTGAAATTTTTGTCGTTGTAATTCCATTTTTGTGTTATTGAGATATGAGAGGTGAACCTCTAATGTATAATATTACTAGAGTGTTTCAGCTTCATTATTCATCATTATTTATAGTATATGGTCTAAATCCACCAAATAGATTTTATTGGAGACTATATGGGATATCTTTGATCTTTTATAGACATCCCCTAAAGGGATGGTTAATCTAGGAGTGTATATGATTCAAGGTATGTTATGATTCCAATGGGTTTTACTCATCATGTAAATGAAATATATATGCCTAAAATTGAATTAATTTTATGATTTATTTTTCAGGAATTAATTTCCCTTTAAGAAGGGTGTTGTTGAAGCTTTTTATTTCATGCATATTACTTAGGTTATCATGTTAATAATACACTATCCGACTTCTTTTTTAAAATTATCTTCATTATTTTCCATCACTCATGAGTTTTGACACTACAATGGTGCACAATTTTGAGAAATGACAAAGACACTATATTGGTTTCCTTATAAAAAAAATTCATCTTATATTTTTTTATGAGGTTATGAATTAGGAACTTATTATACAATGGAAGATAACTGTATAAAGACATCCATGGAAGTTATGTTATTATGTTGGGGATGGGAGTGGATATTCAGGATGAGAAAATAGTGTTTCAATGATTATATCACTAATTAAAATGTATATTAAATCTGAGGTCATTAATATTCTTCTTCTTATCATTATAGGTCTTCACAAGTATTATACCAATGAGGAAGGATGGGGAATAATATTTTGTATTTCCAAAAAACTCTTTTAGGTTGTCATTTATATTTGAAATTAGGTATATATAGAATTTATATTAGATATATTCTAATATAACCAACATTTATAGTGAAGTATATGCTTAGGGATTAGTAGTAGGACTTAATGTGGTATCGCAGTGTGGTTGTTTGAGTACATATGAATGATCTAAGAGAATTGGTCATTGGGGATCTCATGGATAGAAGGGGTATCATAGTAGTGCTCATTAGGGTTTTTTTTGATGTTATGGTATAGGGTTGATATCCGGGTATCTTAACCCCATTGAGCTAAAACCTACTTACTAGAATGAGTGTTATTTTAAAATTTTCGGTCCAATATTCGGAGAATCTACCTTATAATCAAATTTGTAACATAGAAATGAATTATATTATATTATCACATATCATCATGATAATTATCTAGGTATGACCATCTAGTACATATATGGACTAAGGATTATCAATAATCCCTTAGCAGTGTGATATAAGGGTATTTGATGATGTTTTTCGTGTTCCACTGTGATTAGTGGACATTTAAAATCACAAGGATTTAATTATTATTGAGATTGAACATTTTTATGTGATACAACATATGGATTGGATGAATTAGTATTAAAATATCATCTAATAATATTCCCCATTTTTTTCTTTCACACATATTTTGGGAGATTGTTATATCCTTATTGGAGTATTTCATTTATAGGAAATCCATTAAAGACCTAATAATAAATAGGTGGGGAGGTTTCAAGCCTAGTTTTATTCTTTTTTTCTATATGAATAGGAGATATATAATATGGTATATTCTATTTATTTATCAATTATAGTGTTTTTCCTTATAATTCTCTATTTTCCCCATAAGAGGGAGGTCCAGATTAAAATTGGGAACATTCCAAGCATAGATCCCATATGTATTCCAATATTCATTATTACACCTTCATATAATCGATAGTTGAATAATTGCTTAAAGGGTGTTGATGTAATGAGTTTCATTCACCATAGTGAGTCACATTTTGGTGATCCTATTTTATTCTATAAGATAAAGGATGGATCATTACCCATATTTATAGGTTACGAGAACCTGATCTTTTTTATAGTAAATAACCACTACCTTCTTCATTGTATTAAGGATATATTTTACCATCTAAGAGAGAAATGTGGTTATATATTATTGATATGAGTTTGTGATATCATCAAATGTGTATGATTTATTGTAGAATTTCATATACTATTTTAAAGAGTCATCCAATGTTTTTTATATACCATTTGATGCCATTCAGATCGATGAATAATTTTATAATATTTATTTCCATGATGAATTAGATGTTCTATTTATTTAATTATTAATTCATGGTGGTGTTCATCAATGATATTATGGTATACTACCAGTACTATTTTTTCAATGCACATAATCTGATGATAAATATATGTACACTTAGGGTATCAATTCTATTCCATGTTTTCGAAGATCTTATTCTGTATTAGTGAGGTATGATTCAATTGGCATGTGATATATTGTGGGATAAATACAGGTGGACACCAGGAAGGTTGAGGTGGTGTTTTACTTATAGTGTAATAAGAAAACATTGATATTTATATAATCCTAGGATTGAGAGGATTGTATATATGATTTAGTAAAAAATACTTTTTATTGTAAATAATAATGAGGACTCTAATATAGAATAGATAATGTTCATGAGAAATGATTCTTACAATAGAGACCACCATGAGTTGATTGTAATATTGAACTATTTATCAGTTTTAACCTTTCATGATTTGGGTAATTATATACTCCCTATTATGTTGCCTTAAAAATGGCCTTAGAGGTGTCTTGATATCAGATGAGTTTTTTGGTTTTGTATGGTTATAGGCTGTTTCAACCAAATCGATATAATTATCTAACTCATTATATAGATATTCTAATGTTAGTTAAATATTTGACATGTTCAAATTAATATCTTCTATTAGATATGTTGATATTATATAAGAAAATAAGAACCTTACATGTTAATTATGAATGAATGACCTGAACGATCATCATAATTGATGAGTTGAGAATCATTAGTATTTTTTTCATTGATTTGGTATATTCTCTTTGGAATGAAGAATATTTTTTGTGATAAAATAATTATGAAGGCTTAGGTAGAGATGGTGTAAGATGATATTATTAATTAGAAGATGATGAGACTCTTTAATGAGATAATGTTTGTAGAGACCCAGAGCTTGACGTGCATTATTAATACTTCAAAATTGAAGCATACTTATTACAACATATAACAAACCCACAAAAGGACCGTATAGCTATATTGTCTTTAGAAACTGGGAAACATAAACCGCTGGTTCATAAAGTGTCTACACTATCTCCCATTTATTTCATCATATCTATAGTCCCTTTTGGAATATCTTACTTAATAACCTTCTTCCTGACCTGGGGAAAGAAAACATACAAAAGGGTGAGCTCAAATGCTCAGTAAGGGTAAACAAAAGAAATACTAATCACATCATCTTCATAAGAACATAACTTTTGGAATCTTAACTTGCAGAAGAGTGCATAATTTCATAACATGGGATTAATCATAGTATTGAAATGGAATCCCAATAATCATAACATAAAACATGAAACTTTGTGGCATACACACATAATCATAGAGGATAATTTCTTATTAGTCAAGACTCATTTCCCAGACTATCTTAGTGGACAAAGTCCATTTCGGAACCGAGTTCACTCCTCGTTTCAGTCCTACTTCACTGAACTGGTATAACCTACCATTCTAGCCATGTCTATCTCATGAGATATAAAATCTTTACCCAATGCATTGGAGGGAGATATAGGTCCCACCCATCTCATAATGATACCATTCTTATGTGTGCCACAAATTCATAAATCATACATCATTGCATAACCCATGTAATAAAAATGGGATTCTTAAACAACACGACATCATAAAAAACTTTATATAAGATAAAGGAATTCATAAAAATAATTCCATCACAACATAATCAAATCAATGTAACAATATGGATAGAAATAGAACCCTATATTATCTTAGATGGAAAATAATTTTGATAAAACACTTGAACTCCATTCTTCAGGAAAATATCCTTTCCAATTAAAAAAAATTCCTTTATTAATATGTCATACAATTTTAAACTAAAAGAAGTTGATTAAAAATAATCTTGAAAACTTGTAAAGTAAGCTTCTTGTAAATAATTAATTTTTTTAAAAAAACCCATTCATGTCGTATAAGTTAAAAAAACATTCTTCGTACTTTTGTCGGAAAAGTCAAAAAGTACCTCAAACGAAAAACGAAAAAAGATTCCTTTCATATCTTTTACTATACACTCACCAAAGGGTAAAAATGGATTTAAAAAATTGTAGGTCGATGGAAATAATATTAAATATTGAGGAAACATGGATGTGGATGATAAAATACACCCCAGTAAATACCAAAGTATAAACAATCTCGGATAAAAAAGAGATTGTGATATTTTCCTTACCATAGGTCCATTTTTATTTGTAAGTGTCTGAACCTCCTGTATAATGATTTAAATAATGTTATTGACTTATTCAAGAAACATTCTTATTGTTATGATATCATATATGGTCATATTCGTAGCTTCTTATTTGTAATATTTCATTACTACTTGTTATTCGGGTGTTTATTACTTTTTGTTCTTATGCGTGTTTTGTCGAATAAATTCTTATTCTTCTCTTTAGGTTATAGATACCTCATTTCCAGAATGGTAATAGTGTAATATATATCATATTCATTCATTCAATTCATTTATCTAATCATTATGAAATGATTATCATGTAGAACGAGTCGCATCACATCGTGGAGACGGTATTCCGTACGTACGCACAAGTGATGATATCGTTCCTATGATCATGGAATTGTATTGGAGTGTACGTATACTATTTAATAATCAATATCACTTTATAATAGTCATATATAGTCATTATTTACACCATTATACCCATCCAAGTAAGGTGGAGGTGGAAAATAGACTACACCACGGCGTGGAGACGGTATTCCGTACGTACGCACGTGTGGTGATTTCTTTTTTCGTAGGATGGATAGATGGTTAAATAGGGTTGTTTCATACTTATAATAAAATATCAGTATATTAGTGATACTGATGTTATTACTTCATAATGAATCAACTAATGAATAATAAGTTTAAGAAGAAATAAAGATGAAAGAATCGGTAACAGACATTACCTATTTTTTGAAGTGCTTCTTTGAGACCTCCTTTTAGGGCACTAAAATAGGTCTTTTAAGAATACCAGAACCTATAGGATGTTTATAGGTAAGTGGAGAGGAGAAATTGGAAGGGTTTGGCCGAGCGTGAAGGCTCAAAGTGGTGTGAGGAAGAGGGGGAGGAGGTGCCCTTTTATAAGGGAGGAGAGGGGCACCTTTGGAATAACTAAAAATGTTATTTTATTATAAATTAAAATTCGGTTTTTAGTAGCTCAAAATTTATATATTTAGAAGATAAAGTGGGTAGGGGTCGAAATCCTCTCATCCAATAGAATTTAGACAAGTTTAGGTATCAATTTTAACCTTATCATTTAGATTTAACTTTATGTTAGATAATTTTACTTTTACCGTGTCTTCTTGTGTTCTTATACTATAAGGTTAATAAACTTACTATAAGCAGCCAAACGAACCCCAAGATGTTTATTATTAATATATATAACATTATCTAAGCCATTTGGCCGAACCTTATATTTTTAGGAATAAAATTACAATTAATAATATAATATTTGTTTTAAAAACTATTTTATGTCAATTTTGACACTATTTAGTAATTGATTTTTGTGAATATAATAACAGAATGATTAGTTCGAACCAAGTAACTTAAATCAATATTAACATGTCATATTAACCTAGAAAATTAGTGTAATTCATAAAAAGTCTCAAATTACATTTATTTGGGTATTTATAACATCAATTATGTCAATATTTCAATAATAAGATAATTACTGCATCATCATTGTGTCATATATAAATTAAATTATTTAATGTCTAAAAATTACAAATAAAATACCATTATGTAGGAAAGATTTTTATCTTTCTAATTAATATTTATAGTCTATTTTATCTTATTTATATCCCCATATTAAAAATGATTTACTTATTAAACATTGATTTTAACTATTTTAACCCTTCATTAAATAAATTAATAATAAATCTCCTAATCTAATCCATGTGGGCCTAAATGGTCATATTTTATTCGTAAGGTTGTTTTTGGTCGAATTACACTTGTCCAATAGAATTAGGAAATGTGTTAGGGTAATAATAATATCATTTTAACCCTTAATTGCCCTATTTACTTTTAACCGTGGTAAAAAAAGTAAAAAGTTACTATTCACCAGAAAAATATTTTCATCTCATTGAACCACATTTTACATACTGCCATCAACCGTGTGTCTCTGATTTTCGAAATTTCACTCACAGAAGTGGTAAAATTATGTTTTATGAAAAATTCAGTTTTTTAACTACCACTTAGTGGTTTCACTATTAATCAAAAATTGAATGTTTTCAGAAAAATACAAAAATTTCACCGTAGGATAATTTCGATATTCCGAATCCAAAAATGAAGTCCATTTTGAAAAATAAAATTTATAAAATTTCAAAAAGTGGTTATTACTATTCATAATGGCTGGTTTTAATAATATTTTTACAGCAACTCATTGTTTAGTGAAACTCGGTATTGCGTACGACGCAAGCTATCGAGGAAGGCCGAGGTTGCTTGTAATGCAAGCCAAGCCAGTGTTAGTGAAATATTTATTTGATGATTTATTTAACATAAAAACAAAATATTTCACATAAAAGTCTCGGGTGTTTCATTCTACCCCCTTAAAATGAATTTCGCCCTCGAAATTCGTCACTTTGTAACAAACAGATGAGGATACCTCTCCCTCAGCATATCCTCAACCTCCCATGTAGCTTCTTCTAATTGGCGGTTCCTCCATAAAACTTTCACCATTAGAGTGGTCTTTCTTCGTAGGACTTTTTCGCTACAATCCAGAATCTCTATTGGCTGTTCTTCATAAGAACGATCTTGCTCCAGCGGTACAACTTCTGAGATAAGTACATGTAAAGGATCAGGTATGTACTTTCTCAGGAGAGATACATGGAACACATCGTGAAGTTGATAGAGATTCGGTGGAAGCTCCAATCGGTAAGCTACCTTCCCAACACGATCCAGTATTTCGAAAGGACAAATATATCTAGGGATCAACATCCCCTTCTTTCCAAATCTCATGACTCTCTTCCAGGGAGATATTCGTATGAACACTTTATCAACCACTTCATACTCTAGGTCTTTTCTTTGGTTGTTGGCATTACTTTTCTGTCGACTCTGAGCTGTTCTTATGTGTTGTTGAATAGATCTGAACTTTTCTGCCATTTCATCAATGAGATCAGGTCCTAATAGCTTTCTTTCCCCAACTTCATCCTAGCAAGTTGGAGTCCCACATTTCTTTCCATAGAGAGATTAATAAGGAGTCATCTGAATACTGGAGTGAAAGCTATTATTATAAGAAAATTCAACCAAAGGTAGGTGTTGATCCCAAGAACCTTTCAAATCCATAGAGCAAGCTCTCAACATATCTTCTAGAGTTTGAATTGTTCTCTCAGACTGACCATCTATTTGAGGATGATAAGCAGTGCTGAAACTCAACTCTGTATCCAGAGTATGCTGAAGACTTCGCCAGAACTTTGAGGTAAACCTCGCATCCCAATCAGATATAATAGAAAGTGGTACTCCATGCAATCTTACCACTTCATTCACATATATCCTGGAAAGCTGATCCAGAGAGAAATCCTCTCTAATAGCAATGAAGTGTGCGGACTTGGTAAAACGATCAACTATGACCCAGATAGCATTATTGCCTTTGGATGTTTTAGGAAGTCCTTTGACAAAGTCCATAGTGATGTTTTCCCATTTCCATTCGGGTATGGGTAATGGTTGTAACATCCCCTTAGACTTTTGTCTCTCAACTTTAACTTGCTGACAAACCAAGCATCGAGAGACATATTCAGCAACATGTCTTTTCAATACATCCCACCAGAAGTACTCTTTCAGGTCCCTATACATCTTCGTGCTTCCAGGATGAATAGAGAATGAAGAACTATGAGCGTCATCCAGCATCTCCTTCTTTAATTCCGGGATGGGAGGAACACAAACCCGATTCTTGAACTTTATTATCCCATCATAATCAAGGTTGAATTCAGGAACATTTCTCACCTTCTTTTGTAACTCGACATCTTCTTTTTGTTCCTCTTTAATCTTCACATGTATAGATGGTTGAACATTCATTTGAGAAAGATAATATTTTTCCCCTTCCATTATAATTCCAAGATCCATCCTTTGTAAATCCATAAATATTGGATCTTTTTTTATCCTCATCATGGATAAACTAGCATGGTCTTATCGACTTAATGCATCTTCCACCTTGTTTTATTTCCCTGGGTGGTAATGGTTTGAGCAGTCATAATCATTAATCAGCTCCAACCATCTTCTTTGGCGCATATTCATCTCCTTTTGTGTGAAAATATACATTAAACTTTTATGATCACAATAAATACCACAACTTTCACCATAAATATAATTCATCCAAATATTTAATCTAAAGATTACCACAGCTAACTCCAAATAATGAGTTGGGTAATTTTGCTCATGGATTTTCAACTGTCGTGAGGCATAAGCTATCACCATATCATTTTTCATAAGAACACACCCCAATCCCTTTTTGTATGAATCACTATAGATCACAAAACTTTCTCTACTACAAGGCAGTGTGAGCACAGGTGCACTGGATAACATTCTTTTCAACTCCTTGAAATTCTCTTCACATTCTTCCATCCAAACAAACATAACTCTTTTCCGAGTCAACTTGGTGAGTGGATTAGATAATCGTGAAAAATATTTCACAAAACTTCAATAATATTCAACCAAACCAAGAAAACGTCGGATCTCAGTTACTGTTGTTGGTTTCGACCATCTTTCGATAACCTCTATTTTTGCTGGATCCACAGATATCCCCTCTTTTGAGATTATGTGACCCAAAAATGAACCTTTTTGAAGCCAAAATTCACACTTGGTAAATTTGGTATAAAGCTTCTCCTTTCTCAGGGTATTCAATATAATTCTCAAGTGATATTCATGTTCTTCCTTGCCCATTGAATAGACAAGAATATCATCTATAATGACTACCACAAATTGATCAAGATAGTCCATAAGGACTCTATTCATCAGATCCATGAAGATAGAAGGGGCATCGGTAAGACCAAATGGCATCACTATAAATTCATAGTGTCCATACCTTGTACGGAAAGCAGTCTTTGGTATATCCTCCCTTTTGACCCTTAATTGATGATACCCCGAATGAAGATCAGTCTTGGAAAAGTATTGAGCTCCGCGTAGTTGGTCAAATAAGTCATTAATGCGTGGGAGAGGATATTTGTTTTTGATAGTGATCTTGTTAAGTTCTTGATAATCAATGCAGAGTCTCATTGATCCATCTTTCTTCTTAACAAATAGAACAGGTGCTCCCCAAGGTGACGCACTAGGGCGTATGAATCCCTTAACAAGATTCTCTTGGAGTTGCTTCTTCAATTCCTGCTACTCAATTGGGGCCATTCTATATGGTGTCTTTGAAATAGGCAAAGCACCCAGTACGAGTTCTATTGAAAACTCAACTTCATGATTTGGTGGAAGACTCAGTAATTCCTCTGGAAAGACATCATCAAACTCCCGTACAATGTGAATATTCTTAATTGTGAGTTTCTCACCAACCATTTGAGATAAATAACCTTCATTTAGTGGAATCAAGACCCATAGGATGGATGGAATTTCCACTGTAAGGTTATGTTCATCCTTGCATTGATAAACGATCATAGATTGATCTGGAATATGAAATGTGACTTCCCTTCTTTGGAAATTGATATGAGCTCCATATAAGGAAAGCCAATCCATGCCAAGAATCACATAAAATTCCACTATAGGAAGGATCACAAGATTTGCAGGAAACACTTTCCCACAAACTTGGATCGGAGAAGAATTATAAACTTTTGATGCGACTGTTGTGCCATTAGGTGATGTCACATCTAACTCAACATCTAATTGTTGAGGTAATACGGTGATACCCCTAGAATATTCTTCAGAAATAAAAGAGTGGGTGGATCAAGAATCAAGTAAAACATTTTCTACATTAGAGTGGATGGTAAGTGTACCTTTCACCACATCGTTATCGTACTCCACATCGCTGATAGAAATTGCATGTGACTTTCCTTTGTCTTTATCCTTAAGAGTTTGTTGACGTCGACCATCATCATAAACCCTTGGATTAGGGAATTTATTGGCATAATGTACCATCTCCTTGCACTTGAAACATTGAAGTGTAGTAGGTTCATTCTGTGTATCCCTTCCTTTGTTTTCATCATTAGACATCTTCTTCCCATCATCACGACATTCAAATGCCCGATGACCTTCCTTTCCACATTTGGAACATTTACTTGTCCCTTTAAGACAACACCCTCCATGTTTCTTTCCACACATTGAGAATAAGGGAAAGCACATCTTCTTTTCAGTGTTCTCTTTAGATTTTCCTTTGAATTCCATTTTCCTCTTCTTATCAAACCCATATGACTGATGGGTTACTCCAATCTCCATCTCAACTTTGAGAGCACATCAAACGATTTCCTCATAGATATTGATGTCCCTTATGACTAAGGCCATTCGAAGATTTGGTTTTAAGCCACTAAATAATCGATCGATCTTACTCTCAGGTTGGATAATAATACCAGAAGCGTAATTTGCAAGTCTTGTAAAATTTTCTTCATAGGTACCAATAGATTCATCATCCTTTTGCTTCAGTTCAAGAAACTCTTTCTCCATCTTTGTTCAGAGAATACGAGGGAAGTACTAATTGAAAAATAAGTTCTTGAACTCATCCCATTCCATGGACTCAATTTCATCCCTTTTCCACGTATTCTTAATAAGATTCCACCATTGATCAGCATCTCCATCCAAACGATACACTGCTAAGACGACTTTATCATGCTCAGAACATTGAAGAACTGAAAATATCTTTTCAGTAGTACTAATCCATTGTTCAGCAACTAAGGGATCAGTAGACCCGCTGAAAGAAGGTGGATGTTGTCTCATGAAGTATTCAATAGAATGTTGCTCCTTCCTTGGTCGTTTGGAAGTCCTGCATGATTTATAGCTTGAGAAAGTTGTGTGAGTATGGATATAAGATTTTTCATTCCAGCTCCCATAACGTTTGGTTGCTCAGGGGGACAATCGTTGCATTTCCCGTCGCATTCCGCATTAACACGGTTCCATCGGGTTCCAGCCATTGACTAAAACCAAGAAGAATAGTGTGAGAAACACTAATTATAATAGGAAAACCACATAATCATGAATAAAATTTCACACTTAAGGTCTTATCCAAGGTTATTCATGGCCATTTCTAAAACACTATGATTTTTTTCTATGCTTAGACTTATCTTCAGGGTTCTTACTAAGGCTTTCACATCCTCGTTTCCAATTATTGACTATACCTTTCCTCTGATACCAACTGTAGAGACCCGGAGCTTGACGTACATTATTAATACTTCAAAATTGAAGCATACTTATTACAAAATATAACAAAACAACGAAAGGACCTTATAGGTATAATGTCTTTAGAAACTGGGAAACATAAACTACTAGTTCATAAAGAGTCTACACTGTCTCCCATTTATTTCATCATATCTATAGTCCCTTTTGGCATATCTTACTTAATAACCTTCTTCCTGACCTGGGGAAAGAAAAAATACAAAATGGTGAGCTCAAATGCTCAGTAAGGGTAAACAAAATAAATATCAATCACATCATATTCAGAAGAACATAACTTTTGGGAATCTTAACCTGGAAAAGAGAGCATAATTTGATAACATGGGATAAATCATAGTAGTGAAATGGAATCCCAATAATCATAACATAAAACATGAAACTTTGTGGCATACACACATAATCATAGAGGATCATTTCTTAATAGTCAAGACTCATTTCCAAGACTATCTTAGTGGACAAAGTCCATTTCTAAACCGAGTTCACTCCTCGTTTCAGTCATGTTTCACTGAACCGGTATAACCTACCGTTCCAGCCATGTCTATCTCATGAGATATAAAATCTTTACCCAATGCATTGGAGGGAGATATAGGTCCCACCCCTCTCATAATGATACCATTCTTATGTGTACCACAAATTCATAAATCATACATCATTGCATAACCCATGTAATAAAACTGGGATTCATAAACAACATGACATCATAAAATAATTCATATAAGATAAAGGAATTCATAAAAATATTTCCATCACAACATAATCAAATCAATGTATTAATAGGGATAGAAACAGAACCCTATATTATCGTAGATGGAATATAATTTTGACAAAACACTTGAACTCCATTCTTGAAGAAAATATCCTTTCTACTTCAAAAACATTTTCCTTTCTTAACATGTCATACAATTTTAAACTAAAAGAAGTTGATTAAAAAAAACTTGAAAACATGTAATTTAAGCTTCTTGGAAATAATTATTTTTTTTTTAAAATCCATTCATGCCGTATAAGTTAAAAAAAACATTCTTCGTACATTTTTCGGAAAAGTGAAAAATTACCTCGTTCGAAAAATGAAAAAATATTCCTTTCATATCTTTTACTATAAACTCACCAAAGGGTAAAAATGGATTTAAATAATTGTAGGTGGATGGAAATAATATTACATATTGAGGAAACATGGATGTGGATGATAAAATACACCCCAGTAAATACCAAAGTATAAACAATCTCGGATAACAAAGAGATTGTGATATTTTCCTTACCTTAGGTCCGTTTTGCAGTGTAAGTGTCTGAACCTCCTGTATAATGATTTAAATAATGTTATTGACTTATTAAAAGATCATACTTATTGTTATGATATCATATATGGTCATATTCTTAGCTTCTTATTAGTATTATTTCATTACTACTTGTTATTCCGGTGTTTATTACTTTTTGTTCTAATGCGTGTTTTGTCGAACAAATTCTTATTCCTCTCTTTAGGTTATAGATACCTCATTTAAATAATGGTATTAGTGTAATATATATCATATTAATTCATTAAATTCATTTATATAATCATTATGAAATGAATATCATGTAGAACGAGTCGCATCACATCGTGGAGACGGTATTCTGTACGTACGCACGAGTGATGATATCGTTCCTATGACTGTGGAATTGTATTGGAGTGTATGTATACTATTTCAGAATCAATATCACTATATAAAAGTCATATATAGTCATTATTTACACCATTATATCCATCCAAGTAAGGTGGTGGTGGAAAATAGATTACAGTACGGCGTGGAGACGGTATTCTGTACGTACGCACGCGCAGTGATTTCTTTTTCCGTAGGATGGATAGATGGTGAAATAGGGTTGTTTCATAATTATAATAACATATCAGTATATTAGTGATTCTGATGTTATTATTTCAAAATGAAACAACTAAAGAAGAAGAAGTGGAAGAAGAAATAAAATTGAATGAATCGGTAACGGACATTACCTCTTTTTTGAAGTGCTTCTTTGAGACTTCCTTTTAGGGCACTAAAATAGGTCTTTGAAGAAAACAATAACCTCTAGGATGTTTCTAGGGAGGTGGAGAGGAGATATTTGCAGGGTTTGGCCGAGATTGAAGGCTCAAAGTGGTGTGAGGAAGAGGGGGATGAGGTGCCCTTTTATAAAGGAAGAGAGGGGCACCTTTGGAATAACTAAAAATATTATTTTATTATAAAGTCAAATTCAGTTTTTAATAGCTCAAAACTGATATATTTCTATGATAAGGTGGGTAGGGGTCTAAATCCTCTCATCCAATAGAATTTAGACACGTTTAGGTATCAATTTTAACCTTATCATTTAGATTTAACTTTAAGTTAGATAATTTTACTTTTACCGTGTCTTCTTCTGTTCTTATACTATAAGGTTAATAAACTTACTATAAGAAGCCAAAAAACCCCAAGTTGTTTATTATTAATATATATAACCTTATCTAAGTCATTTGGCCGATCCTTATATTTTTAGGAATAACATAACAATTTATAATATAATATTTGTTTTAAAAACTATTTTATGTCAATTTTGACACTATTTAGTAATTGATTTTTGTGAAAATCATAACAGAATGATTAGTTATAACCAAGTTACTTAAATAAATAATAACATGTCATATTAACCTATAAGATTAGTGTAATTCATAAAAAGGCTCATATTACATTTATATGGGTATTTATAACATCAATTATGTCTATATTTCATTAATAAGATAATTACTCCATCATCATTGTGTCATAAATAAATTAACTTATTTAATGTCTAAAAATTCCAAATAAAATACCATTATGTAGGAAATATTTTTAGATTTCTAATGAATAATTATAGTCGAATTGATCTTATGGATAACCCCATATTAAAAATTATTTACAGATTAAACTTAGATTTTAACTATTTTAACCCTTATTTAAATAAATTAATAGTAAATGTCCTAATCTAATCCAAGTGGGCCTAAATTGTCATATTTTATTCCTAAGGTTGTTCTTGGGCGAATTACACTTGTCCAGTAGAATTAGGACATGTGTTAGGGTAATAATAATATCATTTTTACCCTTAATTACCCTATTTACTTTTAACCGTGGTAAAAAAAGTAAAAAGTTACTATTCACCAAAAAAATATTTTCATCTCATTGAACCAAATTTACTTATTTACATCAACCATGTCTCTCGGATTTTCAAAATTCCACTCACAGAAGCGGTAAAATTAAGTTTTATGAAAAATTCAGTTTTTTAACTAGCACTTAGTGGTTTCACTATTCATCAAAAATTGAATGTTTTCAGAAAAAATACCAAAATTTCACCCTAGGCAAATTTCGATATTTCGAATCCAAAAATGAAGTCCATTTTGAAAAATAAAATTTTTAAAATTTCAAAAAGTGGTTATTGCTATTCATAATTGCTAGTTTTAATAATATTTTAATAGCATATCATTGTTTAGTTAAACTCGGTATTGCGTACGACGCAAGCTATCGAGGAAGGATTCGGTTACGTGTAAAGAAAGCCAAGCCAGTGTTAGTGAAAGATTCCTTTGATGATTTATATAACATAAAAACAAAATATTTCACATAAAAGTCTCGGGTGTTACAATGTTTATCTTTTTGGGTATATAGGAAGATCCTATAGTGACTGAGGCTTAACATACATGGATATTACCTCATTTTAGATGAATATTTATCACATTACAAAAAACATGCTTGATGACCATAAAATTCTAGTGTCCTTGGAAACATGGAACACATAGTCTTGTTTTTTTGAATCATCTTCAATATATTCATTAAATATATACCCCTTTGGTACTTCTAATTTAAATATTTCTTCACAAGCTAGTAAAATAAAACATAAAAAACAGTGAGCTCGAAATCTATATAATGGTATATAAAGTAAATAAGTAACCATAACATGTATATAAGTGTATGAGAACATGATAATAAAAATTGAATATCATACCCTATATAAAAATATCACAATACTGTGACATAGTACAAATATTAGAAGTCCATAAGACATGAAATTTTAAGATAATCTAGAACATGAACCATCTGAGAATTTAAAATTCATTAGACATATAATTTATTATGGTCACATAAACATGTAACATCATAATGTATAAGTAAAGGTGCATTTCCAAAACATAAAAGGACCCATTATATGGATTACAAAAAAAGGGTGAGATACACCACCATCCCCAGTCATAGTCTTTTCCACTTAAGGGATCGTGTTTCCCCAACTTACAATTGTGGATTTAGACACAAAAGTTTCACATTTTGGATCAGGATATACCTCTTTCCCATTTCAGATCAAGATCATTAAAATGTTTCCCACTTTTATCTTAGGAGATATAAATCTATACCCTATAAATTAGATGAAGGTATAGGTCCTACCCATCATATAATGTTACCATACAAACGTGTTCCATAGAATCATAAAAAACTATATCATGAACCATAAAATCAAATATGTAACATAAACATGTAATCATATCATAACATGTGGAAAATAGACATGTTTCGTAATAATATCATCAATCCATAACCCGTGAAAAGAAGTTGTTTTCATAAGTATAAAACCCATGAAATAGAAACTGATTTCATAAAAATATATTACAAGAATGATTAAAAATTATCACAATCTACATTACATCAATTCATAAACCATTCAAGTAAATAAGACTAATTGATCATTTAGGGAATTTCTTTAGAATTTCTTGAATAACAGCGACATTTTTCATCCTTGGTCGGAGATAATATGGAAATATATTTTAAAAATATTTCGTAAGACAAATATCCATTTTTATTTGGAAAACTATTTTTAAAATTTAAACAATTTTGCAAAACATTTTTTCATTAAAATAAAAATTAAAACATATAAAGGACTCTAGAAACCATTTTGAAATAAAATTCATTGAACACATATAAAAGAATATTTAGTGAATTTTGAATATATTTTTCCATTAAAACATATTAAAGTATCCTGAAAAGATTTTAAAACCCCTTTTCTTTCAAAATTAATTTAAAATTTATAAATAAATCATTAAAATGAATTTTCAAACCTTTCTTTGAAAATAACTTTAATAACATAAAAATAAATCTTAAATTTATTCTACAAACCATATCTTTTGATATAACATTGAAAAATAAATAAATTACTATTGAAAACGTTTTTAAAAACATTTCAATAAAAATTAAATTTAAATCATTAAATTAAATATTTAAAATGTTTTTAAAACCCTTTCTTTGTAATTAACATTTAAGACATATATATAAATCTTGAAAATGTTTTGAAAAATATTTCTTTGAAAATAACATTCCAATCATATAATGAAATATTGAAAATGATTTAACTTTTTTTTATAATATATAATGATAAATTTATAAAATTATTGAAAACATTTTTAAAACTATTTAAACAAATAACATTTTGGAAATCATTTTTAGAAAACATAGTTTTAAAGAACACATAATTTCAAATAAAACGAGATATATAGTGCTATTCTCATAAAAAACTATTATTTTTATTAAGCACCAAATAGTGGAAAATGGTACTATAAATGAGATATGTCATCAATAATCAGAGGGTATAAAAATTAATGAGTTTTCAGAAGTTATTTATTATAATATTTCATCATTGAAAATATAATAATAATCAATCCTGATAAACAATGAGATTATAGAAATAAACTATTACAACATAGGCTACATAAAATCACAATAAAATTAAAATAATAAGATTGAATGTAACATAAAATATAATGATTATTTGGATATTCATGATATAATGTGTCAATGGAAGTGTATAAACCTCATAGAAAAATATAGGTGTATAACCTGGCATGTGTCTATAAGAAGGAAAATTGAGACGAAATTACATTACTGATTTTGTAAATTATGATTAAAAATCCCCATAAAATAAAGATCACAAAATGGATAAGTAAAAAAAGTAAATTTAATTAAAATAATCCTATAAAACATACATTGGTAGAATACATACCAAAAAAATGAAATGAGTGGAGAATAATTCATAAGCATCACTGAAATAAAAGTGAGACTAGAAGACCCCCAACAAGATTAATATTAGAATCATAATACCCATTAAATAATTTCATTAATAGTTGATTTTAATATCATTGAATAAATAAAAAATATATATAGCATTTCATAGTGTATAATATACATCCCACAAAATAATCGAGTGGTGAATACGGCATGAATATCAATGAAATATAATGTGAGATGAAATTCTCTACCTTAAGTCTTGACATTCATTATTCATGTTAAAACCTACTATATAATAAATATATGTTTATTATAAAATAAAAAAATAACCATAATATTCTATCTAGAACCATATTTTTTTATGAATAGAAATTACCAATTTATTAGTAACCCCATGTTATTGTTACGTTTCAGTTAATATCTACTTTGTTTTTCATATATGTATTTCCTTGAGATTAAAGATCTTATTACTTAGGACATGATTTAATTACTTGTAGAATTTAAATGAAGATAAAACTTTGATATATTTTTTTTGTATATATGAATTTATAACAATCAATTAAATATATAATCATGATGTGTAATACACTGTTCAAGGAGACCGTAGGTTGAAGTATGCACGAACGTTGTTTCCATTTAATTATCATTTTGAATTAAAAATGTAATATATATATATATATTATAGTATAATTAATATTTCATTTATATCATATATTTTTACTAAAACCATCTGTATTATGTTCCTTGTAAATGGTGGATGAATCAATCCACATTGAGTAGACGGTAGTCCGCACGTCTAGAAACAAAGTTATCCTGTTATAAAAAATAGAAATCATAAAGATATGTATTATATAATAATTAAGTAATAATAAATACATCATAAATATTTTATAAAACATAGAAAATAGTTTTTATTATAATTCCCAACAATGATAGGTGGTAATGAAAAAATTAACAACATCGTTCCAGGAGTCAATAGTTTGCAGTACGCGAGAATGTTATGTGTATTACCCATTAGATAGAATTATGTGTAATTATTGGTAGAACCCTTAGATGAAAAATAACTCAGTATATTTATAAAAAGTATAATACTATATAATCATGTAATAATTATAGTTGAGGTTTAGGAGAAATGAATATAATAACGGATCATGAAGAAGTATATTACCTCTTCTTTATGAACTCTTCATGGTTTGCACCTAACGGTTTCCAGGGATATATTTCTTCTTAACTAGAGGCATCTAACATGAATTTAGTGTTTTTGGGTGATTATTTTATCATATTGTGGGCTATAAAAATGACTTGATATATATTAATAAACGGTAGGGATGAGTGCCTTTTTATCGTGGTGGAGGTATGTTATTCTTTTAAATTTTTGAAAAGGGAATTACAATCACAGTAATCCTATAACAAGTTTCTCTAATTATGAAAACAACTATATGAACTGGAGGGAATGGTTTAAATATGGATATTTTTTTTAACAAGTCTCTAGTTCATTTTGTCCCTAATGAGTATGGTTTAGTCCCTTGTTATGTTAATTTACCTATTAATCATTGTAATTAATTTCAATTACTTTTACTAAAAAAAAATTCGTAAAAAACTATGATTTAATTATCTAAAATTATATATTTTTCCCATTATAATTATTTAATACATTTTTTCTAATAAAAATCACATACAATATTGAAATTAATTCAAATTTAATCACACAAACAGGACAACCAATCATGTTTTTTTTAGTATTAATGTTCAACAGACTAGTAAGTTTTTATATCCAATTCTAATGTGAAATTTATTATTAGTACCTAAATCATATTAATTTATATATAATTTATATATTTTAACTTTAAAACAATTAATAAATAACTATATTGATAAATTAAATGAAAAATAATATTGTAATTAAATTTTATTGTTTTTCACTATTAGTAAAAAAAATTAACTTCTCAGAAAAATACCAAAAATTCACCCAAAATATATTTTCATATTCTAATTACAAAAATGATCTTTATGTATTCAAATAAAATTTATTAATGTTTCAATTATTATATTTAAAATGTGTTTTCCATTAAAAGGCGATAAAATTACCTTTTAAAAAAATATATCTTTTTATTTATAAAATTGGATTTATTATTATATTATACCAATAAAATATTCTGTATGAGTTTAAAAATATTGATAAATTATATAATATTTAAATTTTATTTAAATAATGAATCAAAATTGTTTTTTTAATTTAATGAGTGAAAAAAATTTTACATAAAAATATATTTCTCTTAAAAATGAAATTTCATTATTTTCAAATAGTCCTTTCATTCACTTAGAGTAATTGATAACCAAAGGAATAATTTTATAGGTTTAAAAAGTATTTTCAAAAAACATTTATTCTTATTCATAAATTCTAGTATGATGGTTTTGTGGTATCTATAATAATATATTAATAATAGTATTAATAGTATCTTTTTGTTCTGTAAACATGAAGTTGTGTGTAATAGAAGCTATCGAAGGGACATAGTATTGTTTGTAATATAAGAAAAAAATAGTGTTTCATGTACCAAAATCTAATATTAGTGGTCAATTTAGAACAAACATGTTTTTTTTTTCTTGTTATATAATACACACATATTTATTTCATATAAAAAAGCTATATTTATTGTTGCCTATAGTGAAAAATATAAAAATATTAAATTGATTTGAAAAAAATAAATTCAATAAATAACATGGTGTTACATTGAACAACCCAAAAGATGAATTCTACCATAAAAGTTTTTCTGGGTTTTTTAATGTGTTATATTTTAATGTTACTTTCATAGAAACAAACATCATAAAAAATGAATACTAGAAATACCTTTAAAATGGAATGTTGGAAACATAATAGTTACCCAATGTGACCAATAAGTAGGTTTCAAAATGGGAGATCATAGATAGTAAGTGAAATCATGTAGTTGGAAGAGAAATATAACAATCATGATATAATGTAGAGTGACAGAGAAAATAAATGTTTGAATTTTAGAAATCACAAAGCCTTAAATATATGATTATATCAGGTAATATTTGATTTATAAAAAAATATATCCACTTTGATAATGTTTTTGGTCTCTTGATAATATTTCCTAAAAGAGAATATTATATTTAAAAAATATAAACTCACGTGATTTCAGGATATCCTTACCCTTTGTCGTTCCTTGATCACCTTCCCCTTCATCTTTTGCAAATGAAATGAAGGTTTATTTTTCATTCCTAATGATGTAAAAGACCATTACGTAAAGTGATAATTTATTCAATATGTACTTAGTTTTCATAATATTAAAAATAGTTAAAACATATTATTCAACATAAACAAATCATCGTATTATTATATAATATTTTAGATCAAAAACTTCCTCCAAATTCAATCTTAAACATTCCATAAATGGTCAACCTTATAACCCTTACAAAACTAAAAATACAAAATAATAATAACAAGGTTATTAAATCATCTTAACATGGATCCCCGATTTGTCATAAGTTAATTCTTAACTGTCACATTCAAAAAATCATAATACCCACATCATATATTCTATTGAAACATGGTAATAACATAAATGACTATAAATCCTTTATAAAAACATATATATTTACTTATTCCGAAGATTAATGGATATATTCTATAAATACAATAAATTTTAAACTTCATACATGATAACATATATAACTTTTTCAGAAAATAAATTATCAGTTATCAGGTTATAAATATAATCCAAATTAATTTATCAAAACCATTAAACTCTTTATCCAAGCTAAAAAAAACTATAACAACAACTTGAACACAATAAGGGTTACCTTCTTTGACTCAAAATATCACATTTATATTGCATCAATTTTATAAATATTAATCACCATTTAGAATATTATTTTTAATCCATAATGAAAAAAATATAACGATAATAATTATATATTACATGATTCATGTTACAAAATCATTACATTCTAAAACATGTGCACTTCAATCACCCATCTTTATTCTTAAACCATTACTCGAGCTTCATCATATTATTATTTAATACCCATTTTCCAATATATTGAAATTTAAATATTGTTTTAAGCTTCCTCAACCTCAATCTAATTATGATTCTTAATTTTAATGTAAACAATCCTAATTGATCACCCCATACCTTTCACATGTTATTTTTTATCACTTTTTCTTCAACGGTATGACCAATACACGTACCACCTTCTACATTCTCTTCATGAGATATCCACTTAAAAAATTTATTTTTATAATTCCCATAACATCCAAATCTGAAAAATTCAATGTTAATCAAATTAATTCTATTTCCTACTATTTACTAATATCAGAAATTATATTTTGGGAAACACTAATCATAGAAAAAACCACATTATCATGAAACAATGACTTATAGGATGTCTAAATCCTGACACCTAGTTCGTTGATCTATAATAGATTAGTATATCAATGGTTATTCATGGTAATATTATATATAAATCATTTTTGATGGTTCATAAATATTTGGTTAATTCCAAAAGTATATCCCTTAGGAGTGTCAAACCAGACGTGGAGCAAGGCTTGTTGTCATGCACTAGTATCGAGCTAACTCAATATGGTGATTTCATGGTTTTTACCCCTATGTACATTTGTTCTAGAGGCACATCCACATGATGTATCTTGACAGGGGTGTATTTCTAGTAGAACACTCACTCTATATTTTACCAAAATCCTAGTACATTTTCCAATACTCTAACATAACCTTATACTTATCCATAGTGACATCCCAATATATATCCTTAGAAATATTTCTAGGTATCTCAATAACGTTTTCTCATCCATGTCCTTAAAGGATGAAAAACCCATTCCATTGATACAAACTATAGAATCCCCGGATTAACATAAAGGGTTATTACATCATTTTAGATGAATATTCAACGCCTTACAAAAATACATGTATGGGGACCATAATAGTTCAGTTTCATTGGAAACATGGAACCCATTAGTCTATTTTGGTGAATGATCTTCAACATGTTCTTTAAATATCTTCTCCTTTGTAACTCTAACCTAAATCATTGTTCATAAGATAGGGAATAAAAAAATTATAATGGGTTGAGCTTGAATGCATAATAATGGGAGATAATGGAAATACATAGGTATAACATGATCATAAGGGAATGAAAACATGACCATAGCATTTGAATATCAAACCCTAAAAAATATCAATATCAAAAGACATTGTATAACTATTGGTAGCTCAGAAGACATGAAACTATAACACAATCAATAACATGAACTATATAATAATATCATTGGAATAATACATAGAATTTTGGGCAGTGACATAAACATGTAACATCATTCCCTATAAGTCAAAGTCCATTAAAAAATTAAACAACGAACTTCATAGGGACTACACCTACAAGAAAGGACACACCATAATCCCTAGTAACAGTCATTTCCGTATTGGGATCACGTTTCTCTATCTCCCAATAGTGGATTGGGTTTCCACATCTTCCCAGAGTAGATCTGGTGTACCTATATTCCCATAGCGGTTCAGGACACACCTATTTCTCATTTTGTACAAGGATGTACCAATTTCCCATTTTGGATTAAGGATTTTTTCTTGTTTGACATTATTATCTAATGAGATATAAAAATTTGCCCAATAAATTTGATAGAGATATAGGTCCCAATAATATCATAATTAAATAAAACATAATAGTTCTACAAGATCATAAAAAATTATATAATTACACATGAAATGAAATGGCCATCGCAAAAATGGAATCATATCACAACCTATGGAATAGAGTCAGCTTTCATAATAATTTGATCAATGCATAATCAATGAAAATAATTGCTTTTCATAAGAGTATAACGCATGGAATTGAAATGATTTTCACAAACATAAAACCAATAAAAGAGATAAGGGATTCATAAACATCACGACATCAATACCAAAACTATTCAGAGAAAATATATGAATAGAATATTTGTATAATTTACCAAAAAAGAGAATGTCCAAAACAAACAGATGTCATCTTATTGGGGAAATAATTTCATAACATATTTAAAAAACAATTCTTGAGGAATACATCCTTTCTTCTTGGAAAAATATTTTTTAAAATATAAATTGTTTTGAAAATAGTTTTCTTTTAATAATTAAATTGAAAATTTATAAATGAATCTAAAAAACATTTTGAAAACATATTTCATTAAAAAAATATATAAAAATAATCTCAAATTTTTTTTAAAACCCTTTTCTTTAAAAATAAAATTGAAAACTTATAAATAAATCTTGAAAATATTTTCAAAATTATTTTTTGAAAAATATATTTAATGATTATAAAAAATGTTTAAAACATTTTAACAATCATTCCATTGGTATTTACTTCGAAATATTATAAATAAATCCTGAAATAATTTTGAAGAGATTTTTTATAATAATAATATTGAAAATATTTAATAAATATTGAAAATACTTTGAGAACCATTTCATTGGAAATATATATGAAAACATATAAATAAATCAAGAAAATATTTTCATAAAAAAATTCATTGAAAATAACATTTAAAATATATAAATAAATATTGATAATTTTTTTATAATTTTTTTAAAAAAATTTAAACATCAAAAAGTATGAAAACATTTTTATAAAAGATGGTTTTATAGAATATAGTTTCTCGACAGAATGGAGTAATAATGTCAGATTTCTATATAAAATTTTTATTAATTATATTAAGTACCAAAGAGTAGAAAATGGTACCATTAAACGTATATAGCAATAATAACTAGAGGTTAATAAAACTAATGATACTTCATGAGATATGGATCATAATATTATATCAAGAAAATCAAAACTGTAAGCAGTCTTGATAAACAATGAGATTATAGTAATAAACAGTTACCACTTTGGTAACATTAAATCATAATTTAGTGGAAACCAAAATATTAAAAGATGAAAATAATATAAGAAAAATGTACATTAATTATGTAACATTTCAATATAAATGTATACACCTCATATAAAAATATAGGTGCAAAACATGGCATAAGTCTCATATAAGGAAAATTGAGGGAACATTAAATTATAGATTTTCTATCTTTTAAAACATAAACCCTATGAAATAAATATCATAAAATGGATATTAAAAGACTCATTAATATTATTATAATAATCATATACATAATACATGTGTAGTATACACACCACACAAAGGCAATGTGTGTTGAATAATATATAAGTCTCACAGAAATAAAAGTGAGACAAGAAGACACTTACTACGTGAGTAACCTTAGAATGATTATCCCCATGAAGCAATAAAATCAATTAAATAATTGAATATGATTATATAAATTAAATTAATTATATAGAATTTCATAGTTTATTATATAAACAAATTGAGATAATTGAATGGTGAATATGTCATATATCTCAAGAAAATTAAAAAATGAGATGAAATTCCCTTACCTTAAGTCTTGAATTTCATTGTACACCTTCAAAAATCATGTATTATAAATATATGATTATTAAAAATATACCATTGAACCATATTATTATATCTAATACCATATATTATTTCTTTTATGAATTTATATGACACTTTTATTTACTACTCCATGATAATATTACACTTAGTGTAATATTATTTTTTCATTTTTTTAGCTATTTAATATTGAACCAATTAATTAGATGATGATTTATTTATTTCCATTATGAAATGAATGATAAAATTATCATATATATTCATTATATAGGTATTTACAATACTATACAAAATATATAAATATTAAATGAAATACATGGTTCATGGAGATGTTAGGTTGTGTCTACGCAAGAATGTGGTTCCCGTTTAATTATATTTCTGTATGAATGAAAGTAAATGAAATATATCTATATAAATATATTTATATTATATTATTATTATTATTTCATAAATATAATATAAATATACTGAACCAATAATCAATGTATTCTATGTAATGTGTGAATGAATTAAATCTCTTTGAGGAGGCGGTAGTCCACATCTCCAGAAATGAAGTTATCGTATTTACACAAAATGGAAATCATGAAGGTATGTTTAATATATGAATTAAAATATAATAAATATATAATAAATATTATATATATAATATAGAAATATATTTTCCATCACAATTACCAATAATGAGAGGTTGTAAAGGAAAAATTAATGACATCGTTTCGTGTGGTGATAGTTCACCATACACAAGAATAGTATATTCGTTACCAATTAGATGTAAGTGTGTGTAAGTGTATACAGATATATTAGTATAAAAATATAATATTATTTTTAGGATAATGTGTTTATCATATAATCATGTTAAAATAGGTGTTTAGGGTTGGATAATGAAAAAAGGGTCTTTAAGAAGGATGTTACCTCTTTTTCGATCTATTCCTACGGGATTGCACCATAAGGAAAACTTGTATGGATTTCAACCTAAAGAAAGGAATATAATATTAATTGAGTTATTTATGGAGATTATTTTAGTAGAGTTCTGGTGATCCAAATAGCTTTATAGGCGTGAATAAATCGGAGGGGTGAGTGCCTTTTATAGTGGAGGAGGCATGGGATTCTTTCATATTTTTGAAAATGGAATTCCACCGAAGTTTTTCTCAGGACAAGTGGATCCAATAATAAACCCAATTTGATAAATGGGAGGATATGTTATATTATTTCATTAAAATTACTTATGGATCATTGTATAGGTCATGTTTTTCCTTAGGTGTAAGGTTTAGTACCTTATTAATCCAACTTTTCTCTTATTTATTATAATTATTTTTAATTACATTCACTAATGTATTTTTTGAAAGAATAGTTGAAAATTATATTAAATAATATATTATGATGATTGAGAATATGTAATCCATTTTTCTGAATCAAAATACAAATAGTGGCATAATGTAATTCAAATTTAATCCCATAGATGGGATCACAAAGTGTATTTTTAAAGTAAAAATGTTCAAATGTTTGTTAATTTTTTATATCCATTTTAAAAGTAAAATTGGTTCCAATAACCGTAATTTGATGAATTATTTTATAATTTATCTTGTTTAGATTTAAAAAAATTAAAAAATATATTAACTATAATAATAAATTACATAAAAAACAATTTCGGATTAAAATTAAGTGTTTTTTCATTATTCATCAAAAAATAAAAATTCTCACGAAAATAGAAACAATTTAACCAATGTTAATTTTGATATTACATTTTAAAAAATGATAAATATTTTTTCAAATAAAAATTATTAATATGTAAATATCATATTTAGACTGGGTGTTCCATTAAAATGTTATATGATTACCTTTAGAAAATATTTCTTCTTATACATAAAATTGTATTTATACATTTCATATACCTATGAAATCTATTTGATGAGTATGGAAAATATTTATTGAGTGAAATATATATATATTTTTTGTTGAAAATATTAATCAATATTCATTATTTTAATTTATTGAGATAAAATTTATTTTTAACATTGAAAAATAGTTTTTTTAAAAGTAATTTCTTTATTTTCCTATAGTTATTTCATTAAATTATAGAAATTGATAACCAAATGATTCAGTTTATATAAATTTTCAAATTATATTTTCTCAATTTATTTTATATTATTCATCACATCCATTCCAAAAGATATGTGGTATCTATAATAATATTTTCATAATATTTTTAATAGTATCATGTAGTTCGGTAATACTCAACATTTTATGTAACACAAGCTATCGATGATACTGTGTATTGTGTGTAATACAAGAAAAACATAGTGTTTAGTGTACCAAAAGATAATATAAGTATTGAGAGACATTAAATATTGACTTGGTGGTGCGTATAATTCAATCCATACTTAGTGCTTTAATATACCAAAGGAAATATTCGGTGTTAGGTGAAATTAAAAATAACTAAAGATTAAACTAAATCAAATAAATAATTCAAAAATTATTAGGGTGTTATAGAGTTACCAATAAATCTTAGATAGTAGAATCATCTATTCATAAGATAATCCCCAAAGGCAAATGTGATGAGATAATACAAGATTAATACATATTAAAAAGGTATTTAACCATGAAATACCATGATTTTCCATGATATTAATATACAATACTAGTGGATTGTGTTGAAGAATGGGATAACAAGGATCATTTCATGATGTATTACACATAAACTACTAAATGTTTAGTTATAATGGCCTAACGTTTTTTTGTAATCACTGTTAATTCTATAGAAAAAGAAGAATTATGAGACCCTGAATTTCATGAAATGGTTTTTATGGAAACCACTATAAAGTGACATGAAATACTTTAACATTTATCAATTGAACCATGTAGTGAATTTCATACTTATATAGAGAATTTATCTAGAGCTGAGTTATGCAGATTTTATTACCATGAGTTTGAGAATCTATAAATTGAACCTCAATGAACCATTTCAGAAAATGATTCTCATTTTACATCATTCTCTAGGAAAGGGTTATAAAAAGAACTAGATACATTGGTTCACTTGAGAACTACCAACAATCCATAGACCAATTGGTAATATGAATGTACTATATTTTTTCAATAGAATATTCTTAGTTCATGGGTTTTTTATTTTGAGTAAGAATGAGATATTTTTATTGTGATTTCCATTTTTTCCAATAAAAATATTTATATGGAATTGATCCAGATGGCTTCTTTTATTGATGTTTATATCAATTCTTTTTGACTACCTCTATGTTTTATAAAATTATAGGAGTTGTTTGATGTCATGGATATTCCTATGTAATGAACTTTTGAGCATATACAATTGATCTAGATGATATTGGAAACTGTCTAAACCTAGAAACCTCCCAATGTAGACCCTAGAAGCCATCCTCTTATATTTAGTGTAGGTGACTATGTTTTCTTTGGGGTTTTGACATGTTTTGGGGACTGCAATATTAATATGTGGAGAAATTTAGTTCTTAGTTATGTGAGGACATTTATAGTTATCTTGAGGATCAACATGGTGTAAAAATGATTGGTTCTTCATCAAAGATTCGATGCTATGAACAATTAATTTTATATTTCTCAACTCCATAGATATAACATAGACCATTCTCATTTCATTTATATATTAGTTATTTAGTTGTATTTTTAAATATTATTCTATGAGTTGAAATTTAATATTATAGACTAGAGAGAAAAATCCAATTGGGGGAAGATAGTACCTATGGTAAGTTTGTAGAGGCAATAGAAGAGTATTCAGGAAGATACATTGGAGCATTAGTTTGATTTATATATGCACAAGGTCTAGAGTTTTTCATTGATGAGGCATAGTGATGCTCTATGATGCATCAAATTGAATATATTTCATATTTATGGGATTTTGTAACACCTCACTTTTATAATAGGTATGAATCCTACTTAATTTTCACAAAACAAACTATGCTTTGTGTAATTATGGATGTTTTAGAATTTGGTTAGGTATATTAATGACTTCTTTCAGGAAAATAGACTTATGAATAAGAAATAAATCTTTTGAAATATTCCACTAAGTATGTTGTAGATTAGTTTCATGAACAAGGTAGGTAATGTAGTGAGCCTATAACATTAGGTGGGCCATTATCCACCTGGTGACCTAGTAGAGAGTATCAGGTTGGGTATTGTATACAAGGTATGTTGTGAATGAGTAACTGAAGGCTGCAAAAATTGATTTTTTTAAAACATAATTTAAAATTATTAGTTACTTAAATTATATAATTTAATAATATATTTTCTCATTTTCATGAGCCTAACCAGCAAAAAATTAGTTCCTCCCCTTATTATTCATTTTATTCTAACAGTTGGTTCCCTCTCATTTCCAAAATGATTCCAGTATGATCTATCTCAATGATTTCACTATGGAATGTTTTTAACTCCCCTTAAATCTATTCATTTTTGCTTATTATATTGAAAAATATTTTCAAGATTATTCATTAAAATGGGGTTTTAAAATATTTATCAATTTTTACGGATTTGATAAGATTCATCTAGAAATACACAATTTGTGGTTTTTAATTAGAAGGGGGAAGGTTTTTTTAAAAAAATCGTATGGTTTAGTCTTGTTTTTTGTGATTCATAATGCATAGTCTCCGCAAACATATGGTATCGACCTAAATTTAATTGAAATTTTTTACCATGATCAATATTGAATAGTGTATGGATGTTTATGGCCATGATGGAACCATTGGTAATATTACCATCAAGCGTTAGTCACTAATGGAAATGATAATGACTTAATGTGAGTATGAATTTATACATGGGACCCCTTAAAGGGATTCCTTAATTAGAATTATAATATTATTGACTTATTATATAACCTTTTAGCAACCTTCAAAAAAGAGTGTCTTAAAATTTTAATTGGCCTATGTAGGGATTAGAAATTTTGAAGTTATGGTATGAAAGCAATACATTTTGTATTAAATTATTGTTTGGGTGAGTTTCCATACCATATACCTTAAGTATGTTTTTGTGTATTGGTTATGTGAATGAGTACTATCCTAATGTATCCTTATTTATAATTAAATTATATGTGAATCATTATTATCATTTTTTATTATGTTACTAAACTATTTTTATACCTTATTTTTATTTTTCCGGTGGGATGATATGACCTTTAGTTATTGGTAGTTATTGTTTGGATGTAATTCCCAAAAATATCTTGTGTTTATTAATGAGGGGTGGATTTTTAAATTTATTCGGCTTTCTTGGGTCTCGGAATATATAAATATGATAATTGGACATAATTCTCATGTGAGAACAATAATGATGACTATAGGATTTCATACCCTATTATCAACTACAACCCTTATAAGTGGGACATACTTATCAAGTTGAGATTCTTTCAGGGAAGGGGATATGAATCACATATGAGGTTGGAGATGGTGTGATATAATCCTCTACATCATGTCATATATCTCCTAACTTGGGAGGTTTTATATAAGTAACCATCCATAAAAATTACATAATATTGTAAATTCAACTAGAATGCACATATTAAATTATATGATATTTATATGGTTCTATGTTTTATATAATTTGGTCATAATTCAAACATGACATCCCCTATGAATACAAAGTTTATAATACTGATGTAGGGTACAGAATAATTTTTTTAATATTATTGGAATTCTATTCATTATAATTATTCAAAACATTCATATTGGATTCATATATTCTCTTACCAATACTTAAACCTCTTGAAAATCCTTTTAAAAACTATCATGAGAAGTAAAATCCCAACATGGAACATAAAAGGAAGGAAATGAAACTTTATTGCATGAATACATATAAACATATGAAATCATATTCACAAGATAAACCACATAACCATAAAGTCTCATATACTATTTAAAAAAATATGATTTACATAAAACATAGAGAACATATAATTTAGGGAAATTGGGGAATTGATTAATTAATATAGTAACTGTTGTAGAGACCATAATATTTATAACCCTCATGGATACCTTAAAATGCCACCATCATGACTACTTTATTATATAGACCTCATGGTTACCATATGGTGTAAAAATCTATGTTACACATGAAAAAACCATTATAGTCAACTTCCAATGAAAACATACCGAATGTATTTGAGGGAGATATTGGTCTTATCCTTAATCATAAACAATGACCATGTATAACGAACTGACCCAGGATACCCTCAAAATTGGAAGTCCACCTGATCAGTCACATACACGAAGGGTGTTCCCGATCAGCAGAGGATGGTGACAAACACCTGGGCATAAATAAAAAAACTATACAGAATGATTTTTTCCAACCTGTTGAACCACATGGAATATAAATTTATATATTAAGACTAATAAATATATGCAATGCAGTTGTACATGTTGGGATACATCGTTCCCTCATGTTTATTGATCGATACATGTGTGCTTGTTTGCCAACCCGTGGGGATCGGGAAAGCCCTTCGGGTATGTAACAAATCAATTCAAGTTCCAGTTTTGAGGATAACATGGGTTAGTTCATTGAAATTTGTTATCAATGGATGTCTCTCATAAAAATTCCTTGACTTGGGACATCTTTTATACATGAGATAAGATTGTTATGAATTGAGGGGTATGTTTCGATAAGTGTCTAGAAAACTCTTTTCATTTCAAGACTAATTTTTAATGGTATGTTTGGTTATGTGTCTCTAGTGTTGGGTTGTTCTAAATATCAGTTTACTCTTATGGGTTTTTTGGTTTATGATATGATTTACTCTTTTATCTGATTGATCTATCTATTTTGGTGTGTAAAATAATTCCTTCGAGATGTCTTCCATGAGTTCCTCAACAATGTATAGTTGGTGCCCCATAGGGTCATCCACAAGTAGATCATTATATAATAGAAACTATTATACATGAAATTGAAATGAATGATCACGATGTGAAAGGAGTTCAGAATGTGTTTATTAAGGTGTAGTTGGGAGATGGAGGAGACATAGATCAATCATAGGATTTCATGCATGAGAAGCCACAATCCATTAAAATAACTAATGTACCTCATGATGTGGAATAAAATATAGATAAGTTCAATAAAATATTAGACTACTGGGAGACACCTATGAATATCTTGGTAATGTGTGGTGTGTTCTGCCTCAAGGGTTCTAGAATGCAATGGTGGGATTCTATGGTCCATACTGACAGACACATGGACCTTGATTGTTAGGGATTCAAAAACCCATTCTTCGAGTAGTTTGGTCCAGATTCACTAATGTTGAAAAGGTATTTGGAATTCATTTATTTGATGTGGGGAGACCATTCAGTTTCATCATACACTAATCGGTTTGTTGAGATAGTCCATATTTCTCTGGACATGGTGATGAATGACCATATAATGCCTCAGAAGTTTCTATAAGGTGTGCATCTAAATTTCAGATTACATATATTTAGGTTGTAACATTCTACATATACAGTAATAGTAGAAATATCTATAATGGAAGATATTAATATGGCAGGTAAGGATGGTTTTCCCAACTCTTCTCTTCCATCTAGTGGCATATTCAGTGGTGTGCATGGGAAGACGATAAAGTTCAAGGATCAATGATGAAGTAGTGGTGGTGGGTCTCAGTAGTTAGATTCCTCCACATCGTCTGATATAGCTTGAAGTGTTCCTATGACATACTATCAGTGTGGCAGGGATGGACACACCAGACATTTTCTTCACATGCCCATTAATACATGAAACAAATATGGACATGTTGGTCATATAAAATTCTTCTGTTAGGCTATGACTATGCCTCATTTTGGTTGGTGTTCGTCAACTCCAAAGGATACTGTAGTGCAATCGAAAGCATCAAAAACTATAGTGGGAGTTGATGAATGTCTGACAACAATAATTAGTATTATCATTATTGCATATTCAGTAGATGTTTCATTAATTGATATTTATTCATCTCAATATTTTATATGTTCATGTTTCATTGATATGATTAACATTCCAATGGAACTTATTTCTATTATAAAGGAGTGAGAGACACCTTTTTGAAATAGGAGAGATTAGGGATTTCATTTCCCTTCTTTATCATTAATGATTGATGATATGATGTTGTTCTGGGATTTTCTCATTCTTGATCTAGATCTATTTGATATCACCATGAGTATGGATTGTATTATTTCTCAGAGATATGAGGTTGATTGATTTAGTCGGTGTGCTTCTTTTCATATTGTCGATGTGAGATATAGTATGTTTCAAGGGGAATGAGACCTATGGTCAAGATGTGCAGGGCCTTCTTGCACTGATATCAAGAGTTTGTTTTATGCTATTTAATTTTATTTTGATGATTTTCTTTTGGTTATTGATCTTTTTATTGTTGTTTGATCCCTCCTAATGACTTCCTAGATGATTTCTCTAGACATCCTCTAGAGAGAGTGGTAGATTTTAATGTTTATTTTGTTTATGTCATGTAGTTTATATCAATTGCTCATTATCGTATGGCACCTTCGGTGATGAAAGAGCTAAAAGTTCAGTTAGATGACTTGTTGGAAAAAGGTTTTGTTCACCCTTGTGTGTTTCCTTGGGCAGCTCATGTGCTATTTTCTATGAAAGTAAATAGTTATCTTTAGTTGTGTGTGGAATATCATAAGTTGAAATAGGTAATGGTTACGAAAAAATATACACTTCCTCACATGGATGATTTGTTTGACCAATTAATGTGGGGAATGTGGTTCATGATGATTTACCTTTATTTGGGTTATCATTTTTAAGGGTTTGGGATTTTGATATACCGAAGACAGCTTTCGAGAGTAGGTATGGCCATTGTGAATATCTCGTGATTCCTTTTGGTCAGAATATTTATCCTATAGATTTTTTTTTGATTTTATGAATCATATATTACATTAATATATTGAATCTTGTTTGGTAGTGTTCATGGATGATATTCTGGTACATTTTATATTTGAGTGAAAGCTCAAGCACCATCTAAAATTGGTTTTGGAAATTCTATGAATTCTTTATCTGTATGGAAAGAAGTTGAAGTGTAGTTTCTGGATTAAAGAAGTGACATTCTCAAGGCACAAAATTTCAAAACAAGTCTTATCATTAGATCCAAAGAAGAAGAAATCTTTTTGATCATAGAAGGAACCACAAAATTTCTATTAAATTTGGAGTTTACATGGTTTTCTTGATACTACTAAAGTTTTGTCCAGGATTTCTAATAGATTTCATCAGCAATGATTGCACTTTCTAGGAAAAATGTGAAATTAATCTAGGATGTAAAGTGTCAGTCTTCTATCAATGTACCATACCAACATCTAACATTAGCTCCTATTCTGATATTACCTGAGCCCAGTAAGTGTTACTTGGTATTTTTTTATGCTTTTGGTGCTAGTTTTGGATGCATATTTATAAAAGGTGACCATTTGGTTTCTTATTCCTCTCATCAACTATAAACATATGGGAATAATTACCCCACTCGTGATATATAAATTTTTGTAGTTATGTGTGTCCTTAAATATTTGTAGCACTATCTTTTTAAGAAGATGTTCATTATCTTCATTGATCATAAGAGTTTGAGTTATATCTTTTCATAGGAAGACATGATTATCAGATAGATACAATGGGTAGAATACCTGTAGTTTTTTGACTTTGCCTCTTCCTACAACCTAGGTAAGGGGAATGTCATTGCAGATTCTCTTAGTAGGAATGTACCATTGTAGGATGTTATAGAATCGAAGGAGGATTGGATCCTCATATGGATTTTCACTTGATCCACCTAGATTATTAGGAAGTTTTTTCAAGAATAGTTCTGACCAGTGTTTTGATATCATCATCTCATCTGGAGTCTAAAATACAGATTCATCATTAGTATATTGTGTTTCTAAAAGCATGAGAAATATTCTAGGATTTGGAGACCGTTTCCCATTTCTCTCTCTCTCTTTAGATGGTATAATCTACTTTGGGAAGTATTTTTAAATTCTAGTATCCATTGAATGTTTAGTTTTGATTGATTGTAATAGACACTTTTGGTTTTTCCATTCTAGAGATAAAAAAAATGTACTGTGATATGAGACAATGATTTTGGTGGGTGGGTATGAAGCATGACATTACATATTATGTGTACCACTATTACACCTTCCAATGGAAAAAGATAAAACACTTGAAAATCTATGATTTTCTTCAGCCAATTCTGGTTCCTATTTGGAAATGGTATCAGGTATCTATGGATTTTTTTTTATTGTATTACCAAGGACTTCATGAGGGAGGAATCCAATCTGGGTGGTTGTTGATCAAATGACAATGTATTCTCATATCGATCATGTAATCCCCTATGGTTGAAGATTTGGATAAGAAATATGTGATGTGGATTTTGAGGTTACATGTGATTCCTTATGCCATTTTTTTGTTTAGGGGCTATAGGTTTACCTTGAGGTTCTAGAGGAGTCTCCAAGAGGCAATGAGAGCTCAGTTCATTTTAATCATAACATACCATCCAGAGATAGACTGTCATATAAAAATCATATAATTTAGATCCTATAGGATATGCTTTGTGCTGATGTCTTGAATTTTGGAGGATCATGTGATAACAATTTAGGACTTTTTGAGATTATCTACAATAATAGTTATCATTTGACGATATGAATGGCTCCCTTCAAGGTGTTTTATGGATGCTTGTGGAGATCACCTCTTTGTTTAGTGGAGTTGGGTGAAGTAGGTATGGTTGGTCTATGTTGTGTCCAAGAGATATCAAAAAAGATTCAAGAGTTACATAAACATCGGGTTATATCCCATAGTGGATAGAAATTATATGTGGATTGGTAGTGGAATCCTTTGGAGTATTCTGTTGGTGACTGGGTTATATTGAAATTTTCTCCTCGGTTGGGTCCCCATCGACAGTGAAAACAGGGTAATTTGGATATGGGATTCGTTGGACGATTTGAGGTCATTGAGTGGCTAGGAAAAGTTTTGTATCAGTTAAAATTTCATGTTTAGTTGATAAGTAATTATTATTTTTTCCAGACATCTCATCATAGGAAGTACCATCCTGCTCCCACTCACATTATGAGTTAGGAGGAAATTCAGTTAGAGTCAGATGATTCTATCTTTTAGAATCCTATTGAGATCGTTGACTCCCAAGTGAATGTCTCGCATGGTAAACAAGTTATTTTGGTCAGTGTAATATGGAAAAATGGATAATATTATCTTCATACATTGGGAATGTGAGTCTATGAATAGGGATTAGTGCACACATCTTTTCCCAGGGATTACAACTTCCACATGACTTCCAAGAAAAGGAAAGTCTTTATGATATGGATTTTATGTAATCGCATTACCAATATATAAGGTATGTACTTAACCTAATCATGCGTTCCATTTTAATCATTTTCTATATGCGTAATATAAGTAATTAGGAGGATACCAATATTAGTGAATTTAGATATTTTTTGGACACTTAGCTTTAATCAACTTTTTCTACAAAATGCATGAGGATTCGATGCCATGTAACTAGGTTACATGACATGTAATAGTTATTGGATGCAATTCATGAAATACTTCACAATGTTAAAGGTTAAAAACATTTAAGAGAGGTTTCAAATCATAAATGTTTTAAATAATTGATCTTCAATATGAGGCAACAAATTTATTAGCATTTATAAACACCGTGGGGTTCACGATGTGTAACGAAATTACACATCTGATAATTCCTTGTGTAGGGATATTCTAGGGCACCACATGGGTTTTTGGGTTCCCATATGACCATTGGTTCATCGTCTCTCTTGAACTAAAGATCATATCCAATGATATTTGGAGACACCATTCCTTGTGGATCGATCTGTTAGGCATTTGATCGTCATTTTGGGTGTTGAACGTCTCTCTAGGTAACTGATCATTTCACTTCATGACATTCCTTGATCAAGGCTGTGTCATTGGGTGGAATTATTATATCTATTGATATATGGTTTTTTTTGTTCATATTCTTTATGATATGTTGTGTGATCTCATCCTGAAGGCCATTCCCTTGTTGGTTGTGGAATGGTGGGTGTTCCCTCTAGTGGAATGTGGGGTTTCCTCTTCTCTTCTGACCCTCTTTATAAATTGAATCATTACTACGATGTGTGGATTTTATTCTAGGGCCTTCGTAGACATCATTTGTTTTTTATTGGTGAATCATGTTGGGGGCTTGTGTTACCCATGTTCTTATATAGGTGGTTCCGTCTCTAGCCAATATTGGTTAACCTTATTGTTACTTCTTTATAAACTGATTTTTAAGAGGGATTGACATGATTTATTTTTGTGTCTTGAAAAGTTTTTTTAAAGAAAATTGGGGTTTTCCTAATTGTTGATAAATTAAAAAAGGTTTTTTCAAAGCATTGAAAATGGTTTTGTGAAATGATTTTGCAATGGTTTTCCAAAAATGAAATTATTGTGAAAATTCGAACATGGGTAATGTTGGGTACTGAGTGGAAGGTTTGGCCTAAGGTAATCATCTAATATGGGGGTTCATTTTTTGGGGTTTTCTTCTTGTCCTAGAGTTTATATTATTGTGTCTATGTATGTATAGGATGTTAGGGTTTCACTTTTTGGGGTGTCTCCCTAGTCTTAGAGTGTAGATCATTAGCTATAGGTACCATAGGGAACAGTTCATAGATTAATGGGTACATGTTGTAATTTACCTGAACATTTGTAATCCTTTGTGTTATTATGTTTTTGTTGCTACTATTTTGTTAATTTTTTTAATTTATTGTGTTTCATCCTTGATATACATGTTGATGCTTCTGAAATATTATAGGAAAAATGTGATTTGATATTGATATACCTACTTGGTTTTATAATTGTGAGAAAAGAGAAATAATTACCATGTTTTCATTAAATCATTATTACAACATTTCATTCCATTATTTAATTTAGAAGGCATATAGAATTTGTTATATAGTGACTAGTTATCGAACACCAGGGTGGAATCCTTCTAATACTACTAGCTCAAACCATTGGAACCCCTTATGTGGTGTGTAGAACATTGTATGTATTCCATTTCAGGGAAAGGTAGGGTTCCATAATAAGGTAGAAAGGTTTATTATTAATTGGGTTGGGTATGTGATGGTGAGATGGTGGAATATTGTCCATGCCATCACATTGAGTATTTGTTTGCATCTTTTCCATTATAGTAGGACTTGTATTTTAGAGTTGTAGCTAATTTTACAGTCATTTGTTTCCACTTAACTTCTTATAGTTATGGAATATACATATTAGTATTCCTTTTTCAACTTCGTTTACATGTGTCTATATAATCCATGTGTTTGTATAGTTTGGGATAAATCATTCCCTCTTGATTGTTGATCGATTCCCAGGTGCTTTTTGCCAGCTCGTGGGGATCGCGAATGACCTTCGGGTTTGTGACAACTCATGTAGGATGCCAGTTTTGATGGTAACATAGGATAGTTCATTACATTAGGAACCAAAACAAAATTATGAAATATTAATACATCATAAAAATATTACTTTGTATTTTCAAAAAAAATATAAACTTAAAATAGTATTTTCAAAGAAAAGTCCCTTACATTAGGTTCTCCTTACAAAACAAGTGTTCAAAAATCCTATATAATGGTTTAAATTTTTATTAATATATTGAAAAACTATAATAATATCTTCAATACCCTATATTTGCTTTTAAAAATAACGTTCAACCAATTTATTCAAAATATTTGTTTATTCCCATTGTTTTCTGTATGTTATTTTCATGGATTCCATTGTTGGTTCATTTAGTATTTTATTCTCATAATGAAGAGAGACACTCGAATTTGATTTAAATGGTATTGAAATAATTCCAAATTCATAAATGATACCATAAATCATTTTGTTTTCTGTTATGAGTGTGATCCAATACATTGAACATTTACAAAATGATTTAATTTATTTTTACAGTTTTTAAGATCATCACAAACATATATCATTTTATATAATATTGTGTTTATATATTGGATTCAAAAAATCATAAGACATATAATATGTTTTATAAAATACTATTTAAAAATACAAAATTTTTTATGACCATCCTTGAATGCGTTAAGGGAAAATTAAATCGTTTCATGCTTGATGATGGTTAATCTACACATCAATAATGATGTTTTCATATTTTTAGAATGATGGGAGAAAGGGATAGGTGTGATGATGATATTACATTAATTTAATATAGTTATAATATACTTATTAATATAGAGTTATCATTTCACTTGGATGAGGGTAGATTGGGAGAGAATAAGAAAAAAATTATTTGAAATGAAAATAAAAGAAAATGAAAGAGGTTATTCACTCTAGAATTCATCTCTTTAAGAACCCCGTTAATGAACTTGGTTTTGGCCTTTTTTGAGACAATCTGGTTTTCGATGTGGGGAAGGGTATTTTTGAAAGAATTTGATGTATGTTAATCAAGATACAATGATTTTAGTTGTAAGGGAAGTGGTGGTGAGGATGATTTGTATAATGGAGGAGTGGCGTGTTTTCTCGTTATTTTATTCATTAGATTATTAACTTGGCTCAAGAATATTACTAGATTTTTAATTGTCACTATATATATTAAAATAGTAATGGTGGGTTAGAGATTATGGTGGTTACATCAGTTGGACATGTTATATTTGGTGAATTAGATTTTTCACCATTTCACCTTTTTCTCACATTCCATCCATGATGATCCTAATTTTCTTCTCGCATTCCAGATCTCACGACATTATCAATTCTTCTTCTTTTCTCCTTTTTATTGATTGTTTTACTCATTTCTACTTCATTTATTTTGGTATCTAGTTTATCTAGTTCCATTTTTTTAATCTATTCATGACATCTAATACATTGGTTTCTAGTTTAACTGAATGGTCAGGTGAAGGTGTTTTCTTCTATTTCTTAATATTGAAGGAGATATCTTCTATGGTGTAACAATGAAATTTTATGTTGGGGTATATGGTGTTGGCTCCATCGTGACTCACTATAGTGGACCTGGACCCTCATTCTCTACTCTGGACACCATGCCCATTGATCCTTCCAGGGTCGGGTTGGTGAGATAGCTTCTGGGGAGGTTTTAGGATGTGTTCATGAAAGGGGTAAGTTGTTCCGGGAGGTGAAACATATAGTGTCTTTCTCTAGGATGGGGTTTCTTCAGTGTCGATGGTTTTAGGTTATTCTCATTGTTCCTACTAAATCCAGATTTATTCTCTACTATAGATCTAGGTTTCCTCCATTATCTTTTAGGTGGAGTAGTGTGGTGGTCTTCAAGATCCATGGGTAGTGAGATTGAGTTGGTGAATTTGGGAGGATTATAATGATGATGGATGGATCCATGATGGTGAGGATGTGTTTGGCTCCAGAGAGGCTGCGTTCTACCCTGGCGATGATGTCGATGGTTTTTAGCAGTGATGTGACTAATGGAGAATGTGTAATGCGGGAAGATTTTTGTTCAAGAATTGAGGTGATAAAATTATTTGGAATTATGAAATTTGAATATTTTTTATAATTTGAAGTTATTTGAATTTTTAATTTGAAGTGGGTGAGATATCTTTCATATCTTGGTTCGATTTGTACCCAGTTGGACTTTATTTGGTTTCACACATTTCCTTTAAAAGTGATTCAACAATTAAAATATGGATTTTGGGCGAAATTTATCATTTTTACACTTATGAGATAGATAAATTTTATTTATACTCAAATATGTGATGTTACTATTCTATTATTATATATTCATTAAAATCTATAAATAACTCTAATTTCATTTTACATTTATAGTTAATTTGATGATATAATTCCTAAATGAAATCAAAATATTTTATAATTACATGGGTCGTTACATTATCCCCTCCTTCTAGAAATTTCATCATCACAATTTTTATTCACTTATTAAATAGGAGATGATTAATTTCACTTATATCATTTTTAGATTACAGTGATTTTTCTTCTCCCTTTGGGTTTCACCACAAAACCATAACCTATTCAATTACCTTATTCCAAAGTACTTTCTCTCTATGATCAAGAATACGAACAAGTTACACTTTTCAATAAATGTTATCTTCTAGCTAAACTACTTCTAGGGTCAAAACATGAGAAGAATATGGATTATACCTTCTCGACATAAAAACATGAAATACATGATGTACCTAATATAAACTCAGAGGAAAAGATACTATATAAGAAATTTTTTTAAAATTCTCTAGTATTTTATATGATCTCATGAATCATGGAACTTTCATTCCTTCCTTACCAAACCACAAAATACATTTTTATATATTTATTTTAAAGAAAACATGATCACCTACATTTAAAAAATAGTATCTTATAATATTTATGAATTAGTTTTCTACCTACTCTAAGATTACATCATATGTTTCTAGATCATATTCACTTTCTCATCCACTTAATCTTGTTATAATTTTTCCATCAACATCCTTTTCCTCAACTTCTTCCCAAAATGGTGGAGTTCGACACCAATTTCCATATAATTTGTCAAAAGTCTCCATCTGCACTCTTGAATGAAAATTGTTATTATAAGAAAAATAAATTAAAGTAGGATGACGATCCCAACAATCCTATTAATTCATTGAACAAGCACATTACATGTATTCCAATGTTTTAATTATTCACTTGGTTTATCTATCAGATTGATGAAGAATTGTTGTTTCTAAAATTTAATTTTCTTCCCATCGACTCCTAAAATCCATTCCAAAATTTGGAAGTGAACATGGGAACATTGTAGAGACCCGAAGATTGACGTACAAGGACATTACATTACTTTTGCGGAATAATTAATATATAACAAAAATAGACACACAAGGACCGTAATTGTTTAGTGTCTTTGGATACTTGGAACGTAATCCTCTAATCGTGGTGAAAGATCTTCAACATCTCCCATAATGATCTTCCCCCTTTTTTTTCTTACGTAAATTTTTTCTTTATATCCCGGGAAAAGAAAAATTATAATGGGTGAGCTCAAATTATCAGTAAGGGAATGCAGGGATAAAATAAAACATACCATATACATTTGAACTTAAAAACATGAACATAATGTTTAAACATAAAAAGCATGAGAAATGACATAAAACATGGAAGTACGTAAGGCATAGATCATAAAGAAACATTAATAATGATAAAATAGCATGGGAATAAAACAAGTAATTTTGGCAACCATTAATCACATGATATGATTTCCATAGTAGCCAAGGCATTGATGCCAAGACCATCTTAGTGGACAAAGTCCCTTTCTGAATCGAGTTCACTCCTCGTCCCAATCCTGTATTACTGAACCGGTTTAACTTTCCGTTCCATCCATGTCTATCTCATGAGATATAAATCTTTACCCAATGAATTGGATGGAGATATAGGTACCACCCTTCTCATAATGAAATCATTTTTACTTGTGCCACAAAATAAACATACATCATTCATAATAACCCAACAAATAAAATGGGTTTCATAAACATCATCCCATCATCACATAATACATAAAAAAGAAATGGATATCATTTCATAATAAGAAAAGCAAAACCATGTAAATCATAGATACATTACACATGAAACGTACACATATGAAATAATTTCATCTTAGATGGAAAATGGTTTTGATAAAACACTTGAAATGAATTCTTGAAGAAAATATCCTTCCTTCTTCAAAATCAATTTCTTTTCACAAAATGTCATGAAATTTTAAAAGAAAGAGATTTTTTTGAAAATAGTCATGAAATCCTTTGGAGGAAGCATCATGAAAATAAGGCTTTATAAAACCGTAAAAATCTGTTCGTGCCATATAAGTTAAAAAAAATTATTTTCGTACTTTTGCCAGAAAAGTCAAAAAGTACCTCGTAACGTAAACAAAAGAAAGATTCCTTACATACCATGTAGTAAAAGTCAAAAATGGGTAAAAAGGCCTTTAAAAATACATCAAAACACTTTTATAAAACATGGACATGGATGAAAGAAATAACCCCATTAATTCTTATGAATTAGCAATCTCGGATAAAAATGAGATTTGCAAAATTATCCCTTACCTTACGTCTGATATGCTTCGTACGTATCCAAAACTCCTGTATAATGATTTAAATAATGTCATTGACTTATTACAGAATCATATTAATTGTTATGATATCATATATGGTTCACTTATGACTTTATATTACCTGTTCTTTTGTAAATTCCATGTTAAAGAGCGTTTTGGGTAAAATTGTTTCATTTGTCGTCCGTGTTTTGAATTGTAATTATTCATATGATTACTTAGATCATGATTAATTACATCCAGAATTTAAAACAGATGTATATATAATATATAGTCAGAATATACATATATATAATAGATCGATAAATGGAAATAAATACACCGTTCTTGGAGACGGTAGGCCGTACGTACACATGAATGTTGTTTTCGTTTCCTCACTGAATTGAATTGAATTAATTGGATGACATAAATATAAATATATATAAATAAATCCAGTATCATTATTATTTCATATATTTCATGATTACTTATTATATATACTTTATAATCATTTATGAATGGTTAATCATTGAGAATGAATCTCATCGCGTCATGGAGACGGTATTTCGTACGTACGCACGAGCGATGATATCGTTCCCATGATCGTGGAATATTATAGTAGTGTATGTATACTATTACATAATCAATATCACTTTACAATAATCATATATAGTTATTATTTACACCATTATACCCATCCAAGTAATGTGGTGGTGGAAAATAGATTACACCACGGCGTGGAGACGATATTCCGTACGTACGCATGCGCGGTGATTTCGTTTTCCGTAGGAAGGATAGATGGTGAAATAGGGTTGTTTCATACATATAATAACATATAATTATATTAGTGATACTGATGTTATTACTTGATAATTAAACAACCTAACAAGAATAAGTGGAAGAAGAAATAAAGGTGAAGGAATCGGTAACAGAAATTACCTCTTCTTTGAAGCACTTCTTTGAGACATCCTCTTAGGGCACTAAAATTGGTCTTTGAAGAATACCAGTACCTCTAGGATGTTTATAGGGAAGTGGAGAAGAGAATTGGGTAGTGTTTGGCCGATATTGAAGGCTCAATGTGGTGTGTTGAAGAGAGGGAGGAGGTTCCTTTTTATAGGGGAGGAGAGGGGCACCTCTGAATTTCTTAAAAATTTTAATTTATAATAAATCTAACCCCTTTTAAAAACCTCCAAAAATGACTCATATACAAAATTGGATTATTTAGGGTTGTAATCTCATCAACCAATCAATTTTAGACATTTTAGGAATTTATTTTAAACATTATAAACTTGATTTATCCTTATTTAATCAATTTAATTTTATTTGTGGTAATAATATTCTAAATTTTAAATTATAAAAAATAATTACTTATTTTTTGTGAATTGTCCATAATTGGATACTATATAAAATTTTATACCATATAAATTTAAATTTATTATTTTTAAATATTTTTGTGATTTTCAAACAATTTTATAATATATTATTTTTATAAAATAACAATAGTGTCAATTATGACACTATTCATTTATTTGAATTTAAATAAAATATATACAGAAGATATGTTCAAAAAAAAAGATTTAATAGATTCATAAAAGGTCATATGTATCTAGAAAATTAGTTGACAACATTATATAGTTCATATAATATTTATTTTATTATTTTTAAAACCATTTATTTGGTTTATCTCTTAATAGAATAATTACTACATCATTTTTTGTATAATTATTTAATATACTTATTTTTTGCATAAAAATTAAAAATAAAATCCTATGATGAAGATAAATATATTACCTTTCACAACAATACTTTTACTCTAATTAATCATCTTAAAATAAAAATATTTATATTGTTGTATTTATTAAATTATGAAGGTGACAACTTTGGCATCATTTAAAATAAAATAATATAAGTGACATAATCCCTTTTACAAGGCTCCAAACGGTTATATATTATGTCATTGGATGGTTAGGGTGTAAATATACAGTACCAATAAGTTTTTGTCGGGATTATGGTCCTTTTAATGGGTATTATTATTTCAATAAAAACTATATTACTTATTTTCCACTTAATAAATAATTTCTGTATCATTAATGTATCACCATTAATGACAATTATTTAATCCCTAAAAATTATAAATAAATTATCATGATGTATATAATTTTATTAGTTTTCTGGAGATTATTAATGTTCTGAGTTTTATGATGTTTATCACTAAATTAAAATTATTATACTTATAATATTTAAGCGAGTGACAGGTTGTCACTTTCTTTGGTTTTAATAATAATTAACTTATTTTCATTGTCAAAAGTCCATAAAATGAATCTATTCCGAGCCTTAGGTTATATGGGTCTACTTTTATCCATCCAATATAATTTTTTCATGTGTTAGGGTAATTTTATAAAATTATATTTACCCTTAATTACCCGATTTACCTTTAGCTATGGTAAATAATCCTTTCCGTAGTGACTATTCATAATTCCAAAAAATAAAAAGTAGCTTATTAACCTAATTTGGACCCACTGATTCCAAATATGGAATCCATTTTTTCAAATTCAATACAAAAAAGTTTCAGAAATTATAATTAAAATTAATCAAGTTGTCGAAAGAAAACGTGTTTTTCTTTAAAACATTGCAAATAATTGAATTGATTTAACCTACGAATTTAATGTATAATCAATGATAATGACATAAATTATATTAAATTGTAAAAATATATTCTATTTATACTTTAAAACCATTAAATATTATAATTTAACCATATAAATTATTGCGATGAAAAAATTGTTTTTAATTAAAATATAGCGTGTTTTTCCTATTCATCAAAATATGAAAGTTACCAGAATAATATGAAAAATTTATCCAAAGTAAATTTTTATTTCATGATTCCAAATTAGAATTTTATTTTGTCTAATTTAACTTATAAACATGTCAAAAACTAGATTTAATGTGGGTGTGCCATCAAAAGGTGCAAAAACTGCATTTTTTTAAAAATACTAATTTTACCCGAAAAAATTATTTTGTTCTTATACCATGTTATAAAAAATGTGTAAGATGAATAATAATGTTATAAAATTCAAAATTTAGTTAATACTATTCATAAAGGCTAGTTCATAAAAATATTATAATAATATATCATTGTTTAGTAAAACTCGGTATTGCGTACAACACACGCTATCGAGGAAGGTCGCGATTGCGTGTAATGCAAGCCAAGTCAGGGTTGTGTGTTGTGCAAGAATCCTTCGGTGTTTCATATAACAGAATCCAACCATATTCCATTTATACATTGAATATATATATATATATATATATATATATACTCAATGTTGCGTAGAATAAGTATTATCAAAATTGTGTGTAACACGATCCAAGAATAGTGTTGCGTATACTGCAAGCTAATACAGTGTTGCATATAGTGCAAGGTAATCTTGTTGTAGCATACAACACAAGACATTAATGAAATTAAAAGAATTTTTTTCATAAAATCTCAGGGTGTTACATTCTACCCCCCTTAAAATTAATTTCACCCTCAAAATTCGTCGGGGTTATAAATGGTTTACTACTCGAAAGTTTTTTTAATAGAAACCCACATCGTAAAAAGGAATAACAAAACATGGCTTTAAAAACTAAATTATAAAATGTAACGGTTACCCAAATTAACTCATCACTGGGTTTCCACATAAGAGAACATAGGTGAAAATATGGATATGGAAGAAAAATCTAACCATCAAGTTCTGATGAAGAGTGGTAGAGAAGATGGCTATGAAAAAGCCAACAATATCAAAGATATTGATTTGTGATGATCTAAGGTACCATCTGATTCATCGGATATAAGGGAACTAGGAAAACATTTTTGGTTTTCAAGATCATTTCCCTAAAGTTGATGAATTAAAAGAAATACTTGCATGATTTTGGTACAATCTCACTGTTGTTCGTGAATTGAACAATTTCCATTTCATCCCTTAAACAAATGAAGTTGAATTTGTTATTTGTGATGTGTTAGCAGATCATGTGATAGAATGATGGGTCATTCCATCTCATTCAAACAAAAGGTTAGCAAAATTATTAAGTCCATCTTATGGTTAGATTAATCGTATATGGTTCCAAAAATGAACTTATACTTCATATATCATACCGCTTAATACAATAAAACTAGTTTCTACTAACCAGGGACATCTTGTAGGCCAGTGGTATGTGATAAAGGCCAGTCACACTTCGGTTTTGGGTTCGATTCCCACAGCCTTGTCTGACACGATGGGATGTCGCCCGTCCTGCAGGTTGTCATTTTTCTAAAACTATATTATTATACCATCCCATCAATAATATCGAAAAAACTTCTATCCTTAAAAAATACTAACTTATGTCCAACATAATCCATTCCAATCTTTAGGCTTATCCATAATACTACAGTCCACTCTCATAATATAGTGAAAATGATTACCAGAGATTTAATACCATCGTTGATCCCTATATATCATAAGAAATGGCTTGTTGGTCACATTACAAACATTCGTAGGCCTTAATCATGTATTCTCCTGAAAAATTAATGCCCATTGAACCTTAGTGAAAACATGAATGCAGTTAAAAGTTAACACTTTCCTCATACAAAAATCCTAAAAATTATATATACTCAAACCATGATATCACATAGTCCTTATATCAATCATGATCTCATGAATACAATCAAACATCTCATTATCTTCTTATTGCTTCATTATGCGCATGTCATCTACTTTACAAAAATATCTGAATAACCTTCCATGGTTACTGGTACTATTCAACATATAATTTCAAATTCATTTATGAAAAACAATAGTGTAACAATCATTAGATGATTCCTTATTCTATAGTACCATTAACTATACAACATAACTCTCGATAAACATACAATCATTCTACTACCTTCTAAAACAACCGACTGAGCTTCATATATCATTTGTAGTCTCCTCATCATCATCCACATAAATACTACCCATATGACCATGCTGATTCTCTTCATGATATTTTCCATTAGGGCATTGGTTTGTATAATGCCCGTACATTCCACATTTAAAACATCTAATCATTGTTGATTTCGTAGCAATACCATTATCCTTGTCCATGGTGTTAACTGAACCTTTTCCTTTGCACTTACTGGCTCTGTGTCCTTCTTTTCCACACCCAAAGAATCTTCCAGTTCCTTTGAAACAATCTCCCTGATGCCTCTTCCCACATGATTTACATGAGGGAAATTGAACTTTCTTTCCTCTATGATCATCATGAAACTCCATCTTTCTCTTATTATATAAGTCGGGAAACTTACCAAAGTTGAGATTATTGATCATATTATGATATTCCTGATTAGTCATAATAATGATGTTTGGACTTCCAGATCCCGTTTCATTAGGTTTCTCATGAAGAAAATCATTCCATTTTCTATCATATCCTTCATTATCGTGAATCTTCCTGTTTCCAGCCAATTTCTAAAACCCAAAATGAATAGTGTGAGAGGCAAAAATCATGATAGTAAAAACAACATAGTAAAGGGGGAGTACACTCAATATCTAACATCTTAGGTTAAATTCTTAGATCTTTACCGTAGTTCTAGGACTATATCCTATACATATACTTATCCTTAGGGACATCCCTAGACATACCATAGAAATATCTCTAGGGATCTCACAAATGTTTTCACATCCTAGTTTCCAAAGGATGACTAAACCTTTCCTTTGATACCAACTGTAGAGAACCAAAGCTTGACGTACATGGACATTACATTACTTTTTCGGAATACTTAATACCTAACAAAAACAGACACACAAGGACCGTAATAGTTTAGTGTCTTTGGAAACTTGGAACGTAATCTACTAATCGTGGTGAAAGATCTTCAACATCTCCCATAAAGATCTTCCCCCTTTTTTTCTTACCTAAAACCTTTCTTTTTATCCTGGGAAAAGAAAACATAAAAAGGGTGAGCTCAAATTCTCAGTAAGGGTAAGCATGGATAAAATAAAACATACCATATACATTTGAACTTAAAAACATGAATATAGTGTTTAAACATCAAGAGCATGAGAAATGACATAAAACATGGAAGTACATAAGGCATAGATCATAAAGAAACATTATGAATGATAACATATCATGGGAATAAAACATGTAATTGTGGAAACCATTAAGCACATGATATGATTTCCATAGTATCCAAGGCATTGCTGCCAAGACCATCTTAGTGGACAAAGTCCCTTTCTGAATCGAGTTCACTCCTCGTTCCAGTCTGGTATTACTGAACCGGTTTAACTTTCCATTCCATCCATGTCTATCTAATGAGATATAAATATTTACCCAATGGATTGGATGGAGATATTGATCCCACCCATCTGATAATGAAATCATTCTTACTTGTGACACAAAACAAACATACATCATTCATAATAACCCAACAAATAAAATGGGTTTCACAAACATCATCCCATCATCACATAATCCATATAAAAGAAATGGATATCATTTCATAATAAGAAAAGTGAAACCATATAAATCCTAGAGACATTACAATTGAAACATACACATATAAAATAATTTCATCTTAGATGGAAAATGGTTTTGATAAAACACTTGAAATGAATTCTTGAGGAAAATATCCTTTCTTCTTCAAAATCAATTTCTTTTCACAAAACGTCATGCAATTTTAAAATAAAGAGATTGTGTTGAAAATAGTCATGAAATATTTTGGAGGAAGCTTCATGAAAATAAGGCTTTATAAAACCATAAAAATTTGATTGTGCCGTATAAGTTAAAAAACATTCTTTTCGTACTTTTGCCGGAAAAGTCAAAAAGTACATCGTAACGTAAACTAAAGAAAGATTCCATACATACCATGTAGTAAATGTCAAAAATGGGTAAAAAGGGTTTTATACATACATAAAAACACTTTTATAAAACATGGACATGGATGATAGAAATAACCCCAGTAAATACTTACGAATAAGAAATCACGGATAAAAATGAGATTTGAAAAATTATCCCTTACCTTAGGTCTGATATGCCTCATACGTATCCGAACCTCCTATATAATGATTTAAATAATTTTATTGACTTATTACAGAATCATATTAATTGTTATGATATCATATATGGTTCACTTATGAATTTATATTACCCGTTCTTTTTTAAATTCCATGTTAAAGAGCGTTTTGGGTAAAATAGTTTCATTTTTCGTCCGTGTTTTGACTCGTAATTATTCATATGATTACTTAGATCATGATTAATTACATCCAGAATGTAAAACATGATTTATATATAATATATATTCAGAATATACATATATATAATAGATCGATAAATGGAAATAAATACACCGTTCATGGAGACGGTAGGCCGTACGTACGCATGAACGTTGTTTTCGTTTCCTCTTTGAATTGAATGGAATTAATTGGATGACATACATATATATATATATATATACATAAATCCAGTATCATTATTATGTCATATATTTCATGATTACTTATTATATATACTTTATAATCATTTATGAATGGTTAATCATTGAGAATGAATCTTATCGCGTCGTGGAGACAGTATTTCGTACATACGCATGAGCGATGATATCATTCCCATGATCGTGAAATAGGGTTTTTTAATACATATAATAACATATCAGTATATGAGTGATACTTATTTTATTACTTGATAATGAAACATCCTAAGAAGAAGAAGCGGAAGAAGAAATAAAGGTGAAAGAATCGGTAACGGAAATTACCTCTTCTTTGAAGTGCTTCTTTGAGACCTCCTCTTAGGGCACTAAACATGGTCTTTGAAGAACACCACGACCTCTATGATGTTTATAGGGATGTTTATAAGAGAATTGGTCAGGGGTTGGCCGATCTTGAAGGCTCAAAGTTGTGTGTGGAAGAGAGGGAGGAGGTGCCCTTTTATAAGGGAGGAGAGGGGCACCTTTGGAATTCTTAAAAATATTAATTTATAATAAATCTAAACCCACGTAAAAACCACCAAAAATGACACATATCCAAACATTGGATTTGTTAGGGTTGTAATCTCATAAAACAATCTAATTTACACTTGATGGGAATTTATTTTAAACATTATCAACTTGATTTATCCTTATTTAATCAATTTAATTTTATTTCTGATAATAATATTCTAAATTTTAAATTATAACAAATAATTACTTATTTGTTGTGAATTGTACATAATTGGATAATTTATAAAGTTTTATACCATATAAATGTAAATTTATAATTTTTACATATTTTTGTGATTTTTAAAAAAATTTTAATATATTATTTTTATAAAATAACAATAGTGTCAATTATGACACTATTCATTTATTTGAATTTAAATAAAATATATACAGAATATATGTTCGAAATAAAAGCTTTAATAGATTCATCAAATTTCATATGTACCTTTAAAATTAGTTTAGAACATTAAATAGTTCATATAATATATATTTTATTATTTTTAAAACCATTTATTTGGTTTATCTCTTAATAAAATAATTACTACACCATTTTTTGTATAATTAATTAATATACTTATTTGTTGCATAAAAATTAAAAATAAAATTCTATGATGAAGATAAATATATTACCTTTCAGAATAATACTTTTACTAGAATTGATCATCTAAAAATCACAATATCTATATTGTTGTATTTCTTAAATTATGAAGGTGACAACTTTGGCATCATTTAAAATAATATAATATAAGTGTCATAATCCCTTTTTTAAGGCTCCAAACGGTTATATATTAGGTAATTGGATGATTAAGGTGTAGATATACACTACCAATAAGTTTTGGTCAGGTTTGTGGGCCTTTTAATGGGTATTATTATTTCAATAAAAACTATATTACTTATTTTCCACATAATAAATAATTTATGAATCATTAATGTATCACCATTAATGACAATTATTTAATCCCTAAAAATTCTAAATAAATTATCATGATGTAGATAATTTTATTAGATTTCTGGCGACTATTTATGTTTGAAGTTTTATGATGTTTATCACTAAATTTAAATTATTATACTTATAATATTTAAGAGATTGACATGTTGTCACTTTCTTTGGTTTTAATAATAATTTACTTATTTTCATGGTCAAAAGTCCATAAAATGAATCTAATCCAACCCTTAGGTTATATGGGTCTACTTTTAGACATCCAATAGAATTTATTCAGGTGTTATGGTAATTTTATAATATTATATTTACCCTTAATTACCCGATTTACCTTTAACTATGGTAAATAAAATTTACCGTAGTTACTATTCATAATTCCCAAAAATAAAAAGTAGCTTATTAACATAATTTGGACCCACTGATTCCAAATATGGAATCCATTTTTCCAAATTCAATACACAAAATTTTCATAAATTAAATGAAAATTAATCCCATTGTCGAAAGAAAACGGGTTTTTCTTTAAAACATTGTGAAGGATTGAATTGATTTAACCTACGAATTTAATGTACAATTAATGCTAATGACATAAATTATATTAAATGGTAAAAATATATTCGATTTATACATTAAAACCATTCAATATTATAATTTAACCATATAAAGTATTGCGATGAAAAAAGTTGTTTTTAATTAAAATATAGCGTGTTTTACTATTCATCAAAATATGACAGTTACCAGAATAATATGAAAAATTTATCCAAAGTAAATTTTTATGTGTTGATTCAAAAGAAGAATTTTATTTTGTCAAATTGAACTTATAAACATGTAAAAAACTAGATTTAATGTGGGTGCGCCATCAAAAGGCGGCAAAACTGCATTTTTTGAAAAATACTTATTTTACACGAAAAATTTAATTTGTTCTTATACCATGTTCTAGAAAATGTGTAAGATGAATAATAATGTTATAAAATTCAAAATTTAGTTAATAATATTCATAACGGCTAGTTCATAATAATATTATAATATTATATCGTTGTTTAGTAAAACCTCGTATTGCGTACAACACACGCTATCGAGGAAGGTCGCAATTGTGTGTAATGCAAACCAAGTCAGGGTTGCGTGTTGTGAAAGAATCCTTCCTTTTTTCATATAAAATAATCCAACCATATTTCATTTATACATTGAATATCTATATATATATATTCAATGTTGCGTAGAATAACTATTATCAAAATTGTGTGTAACACGATCCAAGAATAGTGTTGCGTATACTGCAAGCTAATACGGTGTTGCGTATAGCACAAGGTAATCTTGGTGTAGCATACAACACAAGACATTAATGAAATTAAAAGAATATTTTCAATAAAATCTCGGGGTGTTACAATCATAGTCAGATAAAATGATGAGATGAACACCATATCACTTGAAAATATCTTTTAGGTGCTACTAAGAAAGTGGATATATATATAGAGTATCTTAAATAGGTAGGAAATGTGTAGATTTATTCAGCTGGTGAAAAATAACCCAAGTCACATAGTTTCCTCGAGATGTCTTTGGTAATCTTAACATGAAATCCATGGATATATTTTCTTATTTCAACTATATAATATGAAATGGTTGATGTATCCCATTTGTTTGTTCTCTCTCTAGGGTCCGTGTAAGGGTTCCCCCCCCCCATTCCATGAACGGGGGCTTTTCAGAAATCAATTAAAAAATTAATTCCTTCGTGTGATTCAGGCATTCCATCCCTCTAGTAATACTCCCAAAGGACTCTGTACATCATAGTGATTCTTCTATGAATTGAAAATAGAGAACTATATGATTCACAGAATAGATCTTTCTTTAATTATGACCACAAGGAGAACACAATCTCTTCCAAAATCACAAAATAAAAACATTATCGATAAAAAATTATTGAAACTTACCCTTTATCTAATTTTAAATTTATCTATAACTCATTGTCTTCCGTATGAATTTACTTAATTCTATATGATAATGATGGCACCACTAAAAAAAACAAAATACTGGAATTTCCTACACCAACAACATCCAATGAAAAGTAATTCAAATCCAAAAACAAGGGGTCATCTTCCTAAAATAACATGGTTAATGATGCATGTTGTTTTTGACTCACAGAATATTCCACATTGTTTTATTTTTGAAGATGGCAATTTATCATGAAATCATAATCCTCAATCCATTCCATACATCTTTTCTACGTCATGTTCAATTCTATATGAGTAAATATATAATTTAATCTTTTATATTCAGTATATATTTCACATTTAGCACCATATAAATGATTCCACAAAATTTTAAAGTGAACACAACAGCTTCTATTTCCAAATCATGTGTGAGATAATTTGACTCATAATGTTTTAGTAATCTTATTGAATATGCTGTTACATAATCATTCTGCTTCAAAATGCAACTATGTCCCTTCAATGATGTATCACAGTAGATGGAAAACTCACCATTTCTAAAAGTCATGACAAAAACTAGAGAATTCACTAATCTTTTCTTCCATTCCTGAAAACGAACATGACATTCCTCTAGAAACAATTTATCCATGTTTTATCTATCATTATTAGTGGGATAGATAAAAATGAAAAGTTTTTAAAAAAACCATTAGTAATAACCTTCTAATCCAAGAGAACAAGAATTATCTGTAACATTTGTAGATCTTATCCATTTATCATCAACATTTTGGAATGATCATCTATTATACCCTCATTATTTACAATGTTACCAAGGAAAAAAAAATTTGTCCAATAATTGGATTTTCTGAAATTCATGTATAACTAATTTTCATTGATATTTTTCATGGAATTCATTAAATATTTTTCAAGATCTTCAAAATTTTTTGAAAACCCCAAAATATCATCAACAATGACAAAAAAAATTAAATATTCAATGACGATTCTATTCATAATAATCAAAAATACAATGTGCTCATTTTTCAAGATGATGGGTATAAAAAAAAGTCATAATGACGATATGTAGTTCAAGACACTATTTTAAGAATGTGATCCTTATTCAAATTAGGTTGATTGTACTTGGATCTCATGTCAATCTTGGAAAAAAAAATGAGCACCCTAGATCTGATCAATGAAGTCATTGATATGAGGTAGTAAGTACTTATTATGAATAGCAATGTTATTAAAAACCCTATAATATATACAAATCCTCGTGGAACAATATTTATTTTTAATAAAAAAATACGATCACCCCATGGTGAAGTGTAAGGAATAATGAATATTTTATCACGAAACACCTATAACTACTTTTTCAATTTTAGATATCCTACATGACCCATTTGATATGAGTGTTTAAAAATTCGCATAACATCAAGAACTAAGACAATTTTAAATTCATATTCCTAATTATGTATAAAACTAATAAACATGATATGAAAAAATATAGGTATACATTTACCACTTGAATATCATTAATTTAAATAGTTTCATTATTTTGAACAATATTTAGAAGATAAATATCATTAACATATTTTAATAGTTTATCATCTTCCTGATATGTTACTATATTTATGGTTTCACCCTTGTATACAAACTGAAACTGTTTCTAAAAACTACTGCATTAGATTTAATATTTAATCTTATCATGATAAAAAGAAATCTAATCCATATCCAAAATAATATCAATCTTCACTAAACGAAAAACAAAAAGGATTTTAGGTAATTTCTTTCCACAAGAAAACAACAAAAATATTTTTATAGTGCATTTTTTTCATTAATATTTTGCCGTGGTTTTTTAATAATTAGTTTTAGTTTCATTTCATGAGGTGAAATTTCTAATTTAATATAAATTTTATCCTAAATAAATAAACTTATAGACAACATATCAAATAAGACATTAGAAAAAGATGAGTAAAATATAATATACCTGATTCAACTTCATTGGAAAACACATCATCTAATGATGCAGTCATAATGTATTTGATTATTCATTTCTACTTATATTCTATCTTTTTCAATCAATTATATCTTTCACAGGGAAGATATTTTCATAATTATCTCTATCACCAAATTTATAACACTTTATAGTTTTCTTATTTTAATTTTATATACCTTAAATATGATTTTATTTCATAATAATCTCTAGACATATGTCCAAACATACCACATCAGATACACTTCAAAGATTTTTAAGGCAATACCGATGATTATTTTTACCCCACTTTCAGCAATCTGAAAATTAGACTTTCTTATGATCATATTTATTTGGTTGATTATTACACATTTCATTCCATATATACCATCTATGATAATTGTTTTCAATGTACATAAGATCATCATAATACACTATTTATACCATTTGAGAACATCAAAAATGATTCCCATATCTTTTTAATTCGCGGGATGACTGTAACACCCGAGAATTTTATGTGAAATATTTTGTTTTTATGTTATATAAATCAAAGGAATCTTTCAATAAAACTGGCTTGTCTCGCTTTACACGCAATTGAGGCCTTCCTCGATAGCTTGTTTCGTACGCAATACCGAGTATCACTAAACAATGATATGCTATTAAAATATTAATAAAACTAGCCGTTATGAATAGTAATAACCAATTTTTGAAATTTTATAAATTTTATTTTTTAAAATGGACTTCATTTTTGGATTCGGAATATCGAAATTAGCCTAGGGTGAAATTTTGGTATTTTTCTGAAAACTTTCAATTTTTGATGAATAGTGAAACCACTAAGTGGTAGTTAAAAAACTGAATTTTTCATAAAACATAATTTTACCGCTTCTGTGAGTGGAATTTTAAAAATCCGAGAGACACGGTTGATGTCAGTAAGTAAAATTTGGTTCAATGAGATGAAAATAGTTTTTGGTGAACAATTACTTTTTACTTTTTTTTACCACGGTTAAAAGTAAATAGGGTAATTAAGGGTAAAAATGATATTATTATTACCCTAACACATGTCATAATTCTATTGGACAAGTTTAATTCTACCAAAAACAATATTAGGAATAAAATATGACCATTTAGGCCCACATGGATTAGATTTGGACATTTATTATTAATTTATTTAATGAATGGTTAAAATAGTTAAAACCAATGTTTAATAAGTAAATCATTTTTAATATAGGGTTATATATAGGATAAATTCTAATATAAATATTCAATAGAAATATAAAAAGATTTCATACATAATGGAATTTTATTTATAATTTTTTAGACATTAAATAATTTAATTTATTTATGACACAAAGATGATGCAGTAATTATCTTATTAATGAAATATTGATATAAATGATGTTATAAATACCCAAATAAATGTAATTTGAGACTTTTTATGAATTACACTAATTTTAAAGGTTAATATGACATGTTAGTATTGATTTAAGTAACTGTTTTCGAACTAATCATTCTGTTATGAATTTCACAAAAATCAATTACTAAATAGTGTCAAAATTGACATAAAATAGTTTTTAAAACAAATATTATATTATTAATTGTTATTTTATTACTAAAAAACTAAGGTTCTGCCAAATGACTTATATAAGGTTATATATATTAATAATAAAGAACTTGGGGTTCTTTTGGCTTGATATCGTATGTTTATTAACCTTATAGTGTAAGAAAACAAGAAGACACGGTAAAAGTTAAATTATCTAACTTAAAGATAAATCTAAATGATAAGGTTAAAATTGATACCTAAACATGTCTAAATTCTATTATATGAGAGGTTTTAGACCCCTACCCACCTTATCTTAGAAATATATCAATTTGGAGCTATTAAAAACCGAATTTGACTTTATAATAAAATAATATTTTTAGATATTCCAAAGGTGCCCCTCTCCTCCCTTATAAAAGGGCACCTCCTCCCCCTCTTCCTCACACCACTTTGAGCCTTCAAGCTCGGCCAACCCCTGCCAATTTCTTCTCTCCACTTCCCTAGAAATATCCTAGAGGTTTTGGTATTCTTCAAAGACCTATTTTAGTGCCCTAAAAGGAGGTCTCAAAGAAGCACTTCAAAGAAGAGGTAATGTCTGTTACTGATTCGTTCATCTTTATTTCTTCTTCCACTTCTTCTTCTTTAGTTGTTTCATTATGAAGTAATAACATCAGTATAACTCATATACTTATATGTTATTATATGTACGAAACAACCCTATTTCACCATCTATCGATCCTATAGAAAAAGAAATCACCGCACGTGCGTACGTACAGAATACCGTCTCCACGCCGTGGTGTAATCAATTTTCCACCACCACCTTACTTGGATGGGTATAATCGTGTAAATAATGACGATATATGACTATTATAAAGTGATACTGATTCTGAAATAGTATACATACATTACAATACAATTCCATGATCATAGGAACGATATAATCACTCGTGCGTACGTATAGAATACCGTCTCCATGATGTGATGCGACTCGTTCTACATGATCTTTATTTCATAATGATTGTATAAATGAATTGAATGAATGAATATGATATATATTACACTAATATCATTCTGTAAATGAGGTATCTAAAACCTAAAGAGAAGAAAAAGAATTTATTCGACAAAACACGCATAAGAACAAAAATTTATAAACACCTGAATAACAAGTAGCAATGAAATAATACTACTAAAAAGCTAAGAATATGACCATATATGATATCATAAAAATAAGTATGATTCTGGAATAAGTCAATAACATTCTTTAAATCATTATACAGGAGTTTCGGACACGTACAAAGCATATTAGACCTAAAGTAAGGGAAATATCACAATCCCATTTTTATCCGAGATTGTTTATACTCCACATCCATGTTTCCTCAGTATGTAATATTTATATCCTTCAAGAATAGTTTATATCCAATTTTACCCTTCGGTGAGTTTTTAGTAAAAGATATGAAATGATTCTTTTGTCGTTTTTCATACGAGGTACTTCTTGACATTTCCGACAAAAGTACGAGAAGAATGTTTTTTTAACTTATACGGCATGAATAGATTTTTAAAACATTATTTCCTAGAAGAATCCTTTACAAGTTTTCAAGTTTATTTTTAATCAACTTCATTTAGTTTAAAATTGTATGACATGTAAACAATGGAAAATGTTTTTGATGTTGAAAGGATATTTTCCTCAAGAATGGAGTTCAAGTGTTTTATCAAAAAAAATTTCCCTCTAAGATAATATAGGGTTCTGTTTCTATCCCTATTATTTCATTGATTTGATTATGTTGTGATGGAATTATTTTTATGGATCCCTTTATCTTATATGAATTTTTTTATGATGTCATGTTGTTTAAGAATCCCATTTTTATTACACGGGTTATGCTATGATGTATGGTTTATGATTTTGTAGCACACATAAGAATGGTATCATTATGAGATGGGTGGGACCTATATCTCCCTCTAATGAAATGGGTAACGATTTTATATCTCATGAGATAGACATGGCTGGAACGGTAGGTTATACCAGTTCAGTGAAACAGGACTGAAACGAGGAGTGAACTCGGTTCAGAAATGGACTTTGTCCACTAACATAGTCTTGCCAATGAGTCTTGACTAATAAGAAATTGTTATATATCATTATGTGTGTATGACACAACGTTTCATGTTTTACGTTATGATTATTGGTATTACATTTCACTACTATGATTTATCCCATGTTATGAAATTATGCACTCTTTTGCAGGTTAAGATTTCCAAAAGTTATGTTCTTATGAATATGATGTGATTGATATTTCTTTTTTTTTTACCCTTACTGAGCATTTGAGCTCACCCTTTTGTATGTTTTCATTCCCCAGGTCAGGAAGAAGGTTATTATGTAAGATATGACAAATGGGTCTATAGATATGATGAAATAAATGGGAGACGGTGTAGACGCTTTATGAACCAGTTGTTTATGTTTCCTAGTTTCTAAAGACACTATACCTATAAGGTCCTTTTGTTGTTTTGTTATATGATGTAATAAGTATGATTCAATTTTGAAGTATTAATAATGTATGTAAAGTATGGGTCGTTATTGTTGGTATCAGAGGACAGGTATAGTCAACCTTTGGAAACTAGGATGTGAAAGCCTTAGTAAGAACCCTAAGGATGAGTCTAAGCATAGACCACAATCTTAGTGTTTTAGAAATGGCCATGAATAACCTAGGATAAGACCTTAAGTGTGAAATTTTATTCTTGATTATGTGGTTTTCCAATTATAATTAGTGTTTCTCACACTCTTCTTCTTGGGTTTAGTCAATGTCTAGAACCCGAAGGAACCGTGTTAATGCGTAATGCAACGGGAAATACAATGATTTTCCCCCTGAGCAACCAAACGTTGTGGGAGCTAGAATGCAAAATCTTGTATCCATGTTCACACAACTTTCTCAAGCTATGAATCATGCAGGACTTCCAAACGAGCAAAGGAAGGAGAAACATTCTGTTGAATCCTTCATGAGATAGAGTCCACCTTTATTCAGCAGGTCTACTGATCCATTAGTTGCTGAACAATGGATTAGTACTACTGAAAAGATATTTTCAGTTCTTCAATGTTCTGAGCATGATAAAGTCATCTTAGCAGTGTATTGTTTGTAAGGTGATGCTGATCAATGGTGGAATCTTATTATGAAGACGAGGCAAAGGGATAAAATTGAGTCCATGGAATGGGACGAGTTCAAGAACTTATTTTTCAATAAGTAATTCCCTCGTATTCTCCGAACAAAGATGAAGAAGGAGTTTCTTGAACTGAAGCAAAAGGATGATGAATCTATTGTTACCTATGAATCAAATTTTACAAGACTTGAAAGGTACGCTTCTAGTATTATTATCCAACCTGAGAGTAAGATCGATCGATTCTTTAGTGGCTTAACACCAAGTCTTCGAAGGGCCTTAGCCATAAGGGACTTCAATAGCTACGAGGAAATCGTTCGATGTGCTCTCAATGTTGAGATGGAGATTAGAGTAACCCATCAGTCATATGGGTTTGATAAGAAGAGGAAAATGCAATTCAAAGGAAAATCTAAACAGCACACTGAATAGAAGATGAGCTTTCCCTTATGCTCAATGTGTGGAAAGAAACATGGAGGGAGTTGTCTTAAAGGGACAAGTAAATGTTTCAAATGTGGAATGGAAGGTCATTGGGCATTTTAATTCCGTGATGATGGGAAGAATATGTGTAATGATGCAAAAAAATGAAGGGATACATAGAATGAACCTACTACACTTCAATGTTTCAAGTGCAAGGAGATGGGACATTATGCCAATAAATGCCCTAATCCAAGGGTTGATGATGATGGTCGACGTCAACAAACTCTTAAGGCTAAAGACAAATGAAATTCACATTCAATTTCTATCAGCGATGTGGGGTACGATAACGATGTGGTGAAAGGTACACTTACCATCCACTCTAAAGTAGAAAATGTTTTATTTGATTCTGGATCCACAAACTCTTTTATTTCTAAAGAATTTTCTAAGGGTATCACCATATTACCTAAACAATTAGATGTTGAGTTAGCTGTGACAACAACTAATGGAACAATAGTCGCATAAAAAGTTTATAATTCTTCCCCAATCGAAGTTTGTGGGAATATACTTCCTGCAAATCTTGTGATCCTTCCTATAGTAGAATTTGATGTGATTCTTGGCCTGGATTGGCTTTCTTTATATGGAGCTCATATCAATTTCCAATGAAGGGAAGTCACATTTCATATTCTAGATCAATCTATGATCGTCTATCAATGCAAGGATGAACATAACCTTCCAGTGGAAATTCCTTCCATCTTATGGGTCTTGATTCCACTAAATGAAGGTTATTTATCTCAAATGGTTGGTGAGAAACTCACGATTAATAATATGCCCATTGTACGGGAGTTTGATGATGTCTTTTCGGAGGAATTACTGGGTCTTCCACCAAATCGTAAAGTTAGTTTTCAATAGAACTCGTACTAGGTGCTTTACCTATTTCGAAGACACCTTATAGAATGGCCCCAATTGAGTTGCAGGAATTGAAGAAGCAACTCCAAGAGAATCTTGATAAGGGATTCATACGCCCTAGTGCGTCACCTTAGGGAGCACCTATTCTATTTTTTAAGAAGAAAGATGGGTCAATGAGACTCTACATTGATTATCTAGAACTTAACAAGATCACTATCAAGAACAAATATCCTCTCCCACGCATTGATGACTTATTTGACCAACTACGCGGAGCTCAATAATTTTACATGATTTATCTTCGTTCAGGGTATCATCAATTAAGGGTCAAAAGGGAGGATATACCAAAGATGGATTTTCATATAAGGTATGGACACTATGAATTTATAGTGATGCCCTTTGGTCTTACTAATGCCCCTGCCATCTTCAAGGATATGATTAATAGAGTCTTTAGAGACTATCTTGATCAATTTGTGGTATTCATTATAGACGATATTCTTGTATATTCAATGAGAAAGGAAGAACATGAAGATAACTTGAGGATTATATTGAAGACCCTGAGAAAGGAGAAGCTTTATGCAAAATTTACCAAGTGTGAATCTTGGCTTCAAAAAGTTTCATTATTGGCTCACATAATCTCAAAAGTGGGAATATCTGTGGATCCAGCAAAAACTGAGGTTATCGAAAGATGGTCGAGACCAACAACAGTAACTGAGATCCAAAGTTTTCTTGGTTTGGATGGATATTATCGTCGATTTGTGAATGATTTTTCATGATTATCTAATCCACTCACCAGGTTGACTTAGAAAGGAGTTATGATTGTTTGGACGGAGGAATGTGAAGATAATTTCAAGGAGTCGAAAAGAAGGTTATCCAGTGCACCTGTACTCATACTTCCTTGTAGTGGAGAATGGTTTGTGATCTATAGTGATGCATCCTAGAATGTACTGGGATGTGTTTTCATGAAAAATGATATGGTGATAGCTTATTCCTCGCGATAGTTGAAAATCCATGAGAAAAATTACCCAACTCATGATTTGGAGTTAGCTGTGATAATCTTTTCATTAAAGATTTGGAGGCATTACCTTTATGGTGAAAGGTGTGATATTTATACTGATCATAAAAGTTAAAAGTATATTTTCACACAAAAGGAGATGAATATGGGCCAATGAAGATGGTTGGAGCTGATTAAGGATTACTACTGCTCAATCCATTACCACCCTGGGAAAGCAAACAAGGTGGCAGATGCATTAAGTCGACAATACCATGCCAGTTTATCCATGATGAGGATCACAAAAGATCCAATATTTATGGATTTACAAAGGATGGATCTTGGAATTATAATAGAAGGGGGAAAATTGTATCTTTCTCAAATGAATGTCCAACCATATATACATGTTAAGATTAAAGAGGAACAGAAAGAAGATGTCGAGTTACAAAAGAAGGTGAGAAATGTTCCTGAATTCAACCTTGATTGTGATGGGATAATAAAGTTCAGGAATCAGGTTTGTGTTCCTCCCATCCTGTAATTAAAGAAGGAGCCACTGGATGAGGCTCATAGTTCTTCATTCTCTATTCATCCTAGAAGCATGAAGATGTATAGGGACCTGAAAGAGTACTTCTGGTGGGATGGCATGAAAAGAGATGTTGCTGAATATGTCTCTCGATGCATGGTTTGTCACCAAGTTAAAGCTCAGAGATAAAAGTATAAGGGGATGTTACAACCATTACCCATAACCGAATGGAAATGGGAAAACATCACTATGGAATTTGTCACATGACTTCCTAAAACATCCAAAGGCAATAATGCTATCTGGGTCATAGTTGATCGTCTTACCAAGTCTGCACACTTCATTGCTATTAGAGAGGATTTCTCTCCGGATTAGCTTGCCATGATATATGTAAAGGAAGTGGTAAGATTGCAGGGAGTACCACTTTCTATTATATCTGATCGGGATCTGAGATTTACCTCGAAGTTCTGGCGAAGTCTTCAGCATAATCTGGATACAGAGTTGTGTTTCAGCACTTCTTATCATCCTCAGACAGATGGTCAGTCTGAGAGAACAATTCAAACCCTAGAAGATATGTTGAGAGCTTGATCTATGGATTTTAAAGGTGGTTGGGATCAACACCTACCTTTGGTGGAATTTTCTTATAATAATAGCTTTCACTCCAGTATTCAGATGGCTCCTTATGAAGCCCTATATGGAAAGAAATGCAGGACTCCAACATGCTGGGATGAAGTTGGGGAGAGAAATCTATTAGGACCTGATCTTGTTGATGAGATGGCAGAAAAGGTCCGATCGATTCAACAACACATAAGAGCATATTAGAGTTGACAGAAATTTTTTTCCGACAACCGAAGAAAAGCCGTAGAGTTTGAAGTGGGTGTTAAAGTGTTCATACGAATATCTCCTTGGAAGAGAGTAATGAGATTTGAAAGAAGGGAAAGTTGAGCCCTAGGTATATTGGTCCTTTTGAAATACTGGATCGTGTTGGGAAGGTAGCTTACCGATTGGCGCTTCCACCGAATCTCTCTCAAGTTCACGATGTGTTCCATATATCTCTCCTGAGAAAGTACATACCTGATCCTTCACATGTACTTAGCTCAGAAGTTGTACCGCTGGAGCAAGATCTTTCTTATGAAGAACATCCGATAGAGATTCTGGATCATAGCGAAAAAGTCCTACGAAGCATGACCACTAGATTGGTGAAAGTTTTATGGAGGAACCACCAATTAGAAAAAAATACATGGGAGCTTGAGGATATGATGAGGGAGAGGTATCCTCATCTATTTGTTACAAAGTGACGAACTTTGAGGGCGAAATTCATTTTAGGGGGGGGTAGAATGTAACACCCGAGACATTTATGTGAAATATTTTGTTTTTATGTTATATAAATCAAAGGAATATTTCAATAACATGTTCTTGGATTTCTTTACACGCAACCACGGCTTTCCTCGATAGCTTGCGTCGTACGGAATACCGAGTTTCACTAAACAATGATATGCTATTAAAATATTATTAAAACTAGATGTCATGAATAGTAATATCCACTTTTTGAAATTTTATAAATTTTATTTTTCAAAATGGACTTCATTTTTGGATTCGGAATATCGAAATTAGCCTAGGGTGAAATTTTGGTATTTTTCTGAAAACATTCAATTTTTGATGAATAGTGAAACTACTAAGTGGTAGTTAAAAAACTGAATTTTTCATAAAACTTAATTTTACCGCTTCTTTGAGTGGAATTTCGAAAATCCGAGAGACACGGTTGATGTCAGTAAGTAAAATGTGGTTCAATGAGATGAAAATAATTTTTTGGTGAATAGTAACTTTTTACTTTTTTTTACCATGATTAAAAGTAAATAGGGTAATTAAGGGTAAAAATGATATTATTATTACCCTAACACATGTCCTAATTCTATTGGACAAGTGTAATTCGACCAAAAAAAATCTTAGGAAAAATATATGACCATTTATGCCCACTTGGATTAGATTAGGACATTTATTATTAATTTATTTAAAGAAGGGTTAAAATAGTTAAAATCAATGTTTAATAAGTAAATAATATTTAATATGGGGTTATACATAAGATAAATTCGACTATAAATATTCATTATAAATCGAAAAACATTTCCTAAATAATGGTATTTTATTTGTAATTTTTTAGACATTAAATAATTTAATTTATTTATGACACAAGGATTATGCAGTAATTATCTTATTAATGAAATATTGAAAAAATTGATGTTATAAATACCCAAATAAATGTAATTTTAGAGTTTTTATGAATTAAACTAATTTTATATGTTAATATGAAATGTTATTATTTATTTATGTAACATTTTTCGAACCTATCATTCTGTTATGATTTTCACAAAAATCAATTACTAAATAGTGTCAAAATTGACATAAAATAGTTTTTAAAACAAATATTATATTATTAATTGTTATTTTATTCCTAAAAATTTAAGGTTAGGCCATATGACTTAGATAAGGTTATATATATTAATAAATAACAACTTGGGGTTTTTTTGGCTTGATATGGTAAGTTTATTAACCTTATAGTGTAAGAAAACAAGAAGACACGGTAAATGTTAAATTATCTATCTTAAAGTTAAATCTAAATTATAAGGTTAAAATTGATACCTAAACTTGTCTAAATTATATTGGATGAGAGGATTTAGACCCCTACCCACCTTATCTTCGAAATATATCAATTTGGAGATATTAAAAACAGAATTTGACTTTATAATAAAATAATATTTTTTGTTATTCCAAAGGTGCCCCTCTCCTCCCTTATAAAAGGGAACCTCCTCCCCCTCTTCCTCACACCACATTGAGCCTTCACGCTCGGCCAACCCCTGCCAATTTCTTCTCTCCACTTACCTAGAAACATAATAGAGTTTCTGGACTTCTTTAAAGACCTATTTTACTGCCCTAAAAGGGGGTCTCAAAGAAGCACTTCGAAGAAGAGGTAATGTCCGTTAGCGATTCTTTCATCTTTATTTCTTCTTCCACTTGATATTATTTAGTTGTTTCATTATGAAGTAATAAAATCAGTATCACTCATATACTGATATGTTATTATAAGTATAAAACAACCCTATTTCACCATCTATCCATCCTACGGAAAAAGAAATTACTGCGCGTGCGTACGTACGGAATACCGTCTCCACGCCATGGTGTAATTTATTTTCCACCACCACCTTTCTTGGATGGGTATAATGGTGTAAATAATGACTATATATGACTATTATAAAGTCATAATGATTCTGAAATAGTATACATACACTCCAACACAATTCCACGATCATAGGAACGATATCATCACTCGTGCGTACGTACGGAATACCGTCTCCACGATGTGATGCGACTTGTTCTACACGATCTTCATTTCATAATGATTATATAAATGAATTGAATGAATGAATATGATATATATTACACTAATACCATTCTAGAAATGAGGTATCTAAAACATAAAGAGAAGAATAATAATTTATTCGACAAAACACGCATAAGAACAAAAAGATACAAACACCCGAATAACAAGTAGCAATGAAATATTACTACTAAGAAGCTACGAATATGACCATATATGATATCATAAAAATAATTATGGTTCTATAATAAGTCAATAACATTATTTAAATCATTATACAGGAGGTTCAGACACGTACAAAGCATATCGGACCTAAGTTAAGGGAAATATCACAATCTCATTTTTAACCGAGATTGTTTATACTCCACATCCATGTTTCCTCAATATGTAATATTTATATCCTTATACAATAGTTTATATCCAATTTTACCCTTTGGTGAGTTTTTAGTAAATGATATGAAATGAATCTTTTGTCGTTTTTCGTACAGGGTACTTTTTGACTTTTCCGACAAAAGTACGAGAAAATGTTTTTTTAACTTATATAGCATGAATGGATTTTTAAAACATTATTTCCTAGAAGCTTCCTTTACAAGTTTTCAAATTTATTTTTAATCAACTTCTTTTCGTTTAAAATTGTATGACATGTTAAGAAAGGAAAATGTTTTTGAAGTTGAAAGGATATTTTCCTCAAGAATGGAGTTCAAGTGTTTTATCAAAATTATTTTCCATCTAAGATAATATAGGGTTATGTTTCTATCCCTATCATTACATTGATTTGATTATGTTGTGATTGAATTATTTTTATGAATCCCTTTATCTTATATGAAATTTTTTATGATGTCATGTTGTTAAAGAATCCCATTTCTATTACATGGGTTATGCTATGATGTATGGTTTATGATTTGGTGGAACACATAAGAATGGTATAATTATGAGATGGGTGGGACCTATATCTCCCTCCAATGCATTGGGTAAAGATTTTATATCTCATGAGATAGACATTGCTAGAACGGTAGGTCATATTGGGTCAGTGAAACAGGACTGAAACGAGGAGTGAAATCTATTCAGAAATGGACTTTGTCCCCTAAGATAGTCTTGGAAATGAGTCTTGAATAATAGGAAATTATTTTCTATGATTATGTGTGTATGCCACAAAGTTTCATGTTTTAAGTTATAATTATTGGGATTACATTTCACTACTATGATTTATCCCATGTTATGAAATTATGCTCTCTTTTGTAGGATATGATTTCTAAAAGTTATGTTCTTATGAATATGATGTGATTGATATTTTTTTTGTTTACCATTACTAAGCATTTGAGATCACCCTTTGGTATGTTTTCTTTCCCCAGGTCAGGAAGAAGGTTATTAAGTATGATATTCCAAAAGGGACTATATATATGATGAAATAAATGGGAGACAGTGTAGACGCTTTATGAACCATTTGTTTATGTTTCCCAGTTTCTAAAGACATTATACCTATACGGTCCTTTTGTGGTTTTGTTATATGATGTAATAATTATTCTTCAATTTTGAAGTATTAATAATGTATGTAAAGTATGGGTCGTTATAATGAAAATTCTGTTTATTACCATAGCTTCATTCCTGAGTAAAAACAATTGATTATTCTATCATGTGCTTGAATAAGATTTGGAGAATACCTTTCCAATTGGGTTAATTTTTATTCATACATAGCTAGTAATTATTACTCCTTTTGATTGATTTCATGTCACTTATTTTAAATAATAATTTGAATCACCATAGGAAAACAATGTCAAGTAACAGGTTTATAAATTCTTCCCATTCCAAGGAATCAATCTCACATCTATCCTGGTTATTCATGATTATTTACCACCACGGATCAATTTCACCTTTAAAATGATAAATGGAAAGACTAACCTATTGATTATTTCAATACCCTATGACATCGAATATATTTACCAGGGATTTAATCTACCCCTCATCAACCACCAGGTCAGAAGATCCACTAAAAGAATAATGGTGTTTCCTCATTTATGTTTTCAATATCATCATGTTCATTTGTCATAGATCTGGTTGTTTTTCATGCAAGGATTCCTCTACCATTTGTAGAAAGTTTCAATAGAGACCTTAATTTCACCAACATCTCGATTCCAATTCTCAAAATTCTATGTTATGTATATAGAAATATATCATCCTCCCGGTACCTTCCTACTTCAGATTCCTTGTTTCTTTTATAGAAAACTATTCTAAATAAATATATCTTAGATGAATAAAAATGGTAATAATCAAATTCTATATCAATTCAACAAAAACATAATGTAAAAATCATTTATGGTATCCAATTAACATCATCATAACCCCTAATGTTATCTAGACAATGCATTGATTTCAATAATAAGGACCTGACCGTTAACATTACATAATCTAAAAAATTCAACTATAATAAACGTATTACATTAACAAATATCATTTCAGTTTAGAGTTTTAGAGAAATATTTCATAATTCATACATGAGAACCAAAATGAATAAAATGTGGAAACTATAAAAATAGTTTCCTTAATATAAATGTTTTTAATAAGAATTGATTTATTTTAATTAAAATTCTTCACAATATACATATTAGCTTCTTCATTTATCATATATATCCTAAAACCCTGTGAAAAAAAAGTTATAAATTTGGATGAGAAAAAATTTCAATAAGGGATATGAAAATTTGGAATGAAAATGTTATTTCAGGAATAATTATAAAAATATGAAATCATTTTCATAAGATAAACCTCTCACAATTTATTTATCATATAATTACTTTATGAAAACATGATATTTCCATAAATATAAAGAAAAATATAATTTTGGTAAGTTGGGGAAATAAATAATTAAAATTTTAACCCTCTAGGATACCATATAATTTTTAACCCTCATGGATACCTTCTAATGTATCCCTCAAAACATCCATATTATGTAACCCTCACGACTGCCTTATGGTGTAACCATTATTGTAACACTTGGAATAACCATTACAGTCAACTTCCATCATAAAAATAACCAATTAATTGGAGGGAGATATTGGTCCCGAAATTCAACACAAACAATTTCCAAGAACGAAAACATAATTATAAAATGATATTAATATCACAATATAATTCCTTTTGAATTTTCTGAAAATATAAATTGTAAAGAATATATTTAAATAAAAGTCCCCCACACCGGGTTCGTCTTATATCAAAAGTGGTAAAATATCATGTATAATGGTTTAGAGAGTGTTAATAATTTATTAAAGAACTAAATACATTATATAATATCATATATGATCTTTTAATAATAAAATTACACTAATTTATTCATAATATTTTGTTAATATAATTGTTTCACCTGTGTTCATTCCATGATTTCCATAATTGGTTCATTTAGGATTTTATTAAAAAATGTATGTGAGATTATAGAAGTGTAATTTAATGGTATTAATATATATTTAAAATATAATTAGAGAAGAAATCCTTTTTTCTAATATGATGATTATTTAGTAGATAAAACAATAATGAAAATGGTTTTATTTATTTTCAATGTTTTTAAGATCATCACAATATTATATGATTTTTTTAATATCATTTTTATACATTGGTTCAAGAACATTATATAAATTATAATATGTATGATAAAATATGAATTAACAAAAATAAATATTTTATTACCAGCTTTGAATATGGTAATGGAAAACTAAAACACATCATCCATGATGAGGGAAAATCGACACATCGCGAATGATGTATTCATTTTTTTAGAATAAGAGGTGAAGGGGAGAGTAATGATGATGATATTAAATTAACACAATATAATTATAGAATATGAAATATACTGGAGTTATCATGTAACTTTTATGAGGTTATATTAGGAGAGAACAAGAAACGAAATGAAATTGAAACGAAAATAAATAAAAATGAAAGAGGATTTTACCTCATGAATTTTCCCCCTTGAGAAACTCCTTAAGGTACTAAATTGTAATACTTTGGTGAGACCAGTAGGTATTGGACATGGGAAAGGGTCCTGGAAAGATAATTGGGAAGAAATATAACAAAATTTATGGTTTTTAGGTGTGTGGAGAAGCGGTAGTGAGGGGTGATATTTATAATGTAGGATATGGGTGTTTTCTCATTATTTTATGAATTATTTTATTATTTTGTCTGAAGACAGATAATGGTATGAGTCATATTAGTAAATATATCAAATTAATTAAGGGGAATTATAGATTATGGTGATTACATAATAAATGACTCAAAAAATATTTTATTTAACTTATAATATATATATATATATACTTTAAATTACTATATTTTTCTGTTCACCATATATTAAATTATTTTTACAAAATCACAAAAAAGCACCCTAATCACTTTTCATTGAGTATAATTCAAATATGAACTCCATTTTATGGAAAATATTTTTTAATTATGAGAAATTTAATAATTAATTAAAATTATCATTGTTTGAAAAAATACAATTTTAAAATTATAATTGATTTTATCACTCTTTGAAATATTAATAAAGGCCTCAAAAATTGTCCGATAAATATAGTACAACAATATATTAATTTTTTATATTTTTTATGGAAATAAATTTTCTTTCAAATTATTATATTATTTATAAAATTGTAATTGTATATTTATAACGTACAATATTACGAACAACAAATTAATCATTTCCAAAATATTAATTTACTTATTATTTGATATAAATATATCATGATTACACTTAGATGATATATAAATTTTATTATACTCTCATATATGATGTTACTATTTTATTAGTATATATTCGTCAATTTCTATAAATAACACTTTTTTTATTATACACATATTATGTATTTAACTATTATATTCCAAAATTATATATATATATATATATATATATTATTTCATAAATACCTGGGTTGTTATAATCTTCCATTTTCCTGTTAGGCTCATATAATTTGTTGATATTTCCTATCTTGAAATATTGAGAGGAAATGATTCCTAACTATGTATTTTTTCATAGGGATGAAATTCTCAAGGATAAAACTATGCTACCAGCACTTGATTCCCATGTATATCTAATTTAGATGTCATGGGGACATTATGATCACTGACTTTGTTATGTTTTTAGGATAGTTTCAACTTGTATTAATGATTATGTTATTATAGGGATGCTATTAATTTTATTCAAGTTATGTTTTTTTGATGCATTGATGATTATATATTCATTATACTATGATGAGACTTTATTCACTTTTGATATGAACTTGGATGTGATGTATAATTTATTATTATGTAATGTGTTCAGATATACCATGATGCAATATTATGTAGATATTATTAAACAAGGTTAACCATGTAAATCATTTGGGAGTGACATAGTTATTCTCACATCCATATCATGTTTACTTTTATTTACAATTAAACCATGTTCATATACACATTTTTTATTGGATATGTATAAGTAAACTATAGGAAATTTACTACTGAGTTACACTAACACACTGGTCAAGAACCTTAGTATGTGAGAAGATATTATGTTTTTTGATCTAGATAGGAGTGGGGACCATGTTTTTGAATGATAGGATGTGGATATAAATAGATTCTAAGACATGGGATCATGCATACACTCAGGTATAGTTTTTTCTATCTCAAGTATTTTATTTACTCTCAGACTATGTGGTAAGGGATATTTCCACATGATATCATATAAATTTATATATAAATAAATTAAATACAAAATACTAATATTTTTATATTATTGGGGATATTATTAGTATATTTTACATTTTATAGTGAAATTCTAATATATTATTATTTTATGTTGTTTTGACAATATATATATTTTCTCACTATAATTGAGGGATAACTTTATAAAAGTGTGTATAGTATTTACATCTTATACATATACCCACATATATAATTAATGTTTTATGGAATACAAGGAGAAATGGTCGAGGTCTGTGGCATCCAATTTAATCATAGTGAAGATAAACCAAATTGGGGATGATATAATAGTCATGGGGGTCTCATATATCAACTATTGTCTCTTATCTATAAAATATTTTAATTAATTTAAAATAAAACCTAACATAAGAAATGTTTATCCCTTTTTAACTCTAGTTATCACTTCACATGTGATGTGTGAACCTATACACTAAACATAACTCATCAATCCCTGGATTAACCCTCAACTCATATAATTCATCACTATAGTGATTTGGAACATTTACCAAAACTCAATGATCATATTTAGTTAAGGTAATGAAATAAACTTGACATATATTAATTGAACGATACTTTTCACTTTATAGTTAATGATTTATATTCATAATAGTTAGCCACTTCTCTATATAATTTTTCTATTCCAACAACTCTTGTCACCCCCTAGTTGGTGACTCATCCAAAAGGCTCATTACATGCATAATTCATTCAATAACAACTATTGAGGTCCAATATCTGGGAAATTATCTCAATAGTCAACACTATATTGGATTAACCTTACGATCTATCTATGTATCACAAGGATAAACTAAATTTAAAAACCCAATTAATTAACTAACCCTCAAAGAAAAACTAATTACTATAAGGATTCTAAGGAAACCTTTAACATAAATCCCCAAAATTCCATCACTCATATTGAGAAATCCCATGTCATCACATTGTAATTATATAGGATGGTAGATCAAAAATCCTTATTATACAATCTCTATCAGTTTAAAGATGAAAATAATCTAGTGTATACCATTAAAAACATATCCCTCGGCATCTATATATTCTAGGACTAACAAATGGGAAACTTGATATAATCCTAACATTACCCACTTACCTCCCAACACTTGTAAAGATCCACCACTATATTTTCCTATCCATTATCACATACTAACACATACTAAAATAAAATAAACATATGACATTATGTGTGATTGTGTACAAATATAGTATCACATAGATTTATTCAATAATTTAGCCTCCCCCCAATTTTGTATAATAAATCCTTTATATATACTGATTAGTAATCACAAATTTTCTATGGACACAAGTGTCATACACTCATCAAAACACTAAGCTATGAGGTGATAGACCCTCCCAATATGTACGAATGACTTTAGAAACTAGGTAGAAAACAAGATGTATAAAACACTCCCAAGGCATTTCTAGGAAACCCTCATTAAATTCCCATCATTATGATTCCATACCTTCTTTTTTCTATTAGAATCAAAAATTAATCCATTAATTAGTTGATGAAAATCTCCAAAAACAATGAATTATAGAGTAGGAATACTGATGGAATGCGATCTAAGGAGAAGATTATACTCCTTATTTAATAACCAAATGAAAAGAAACAAAAATGTGCTTCTCAATTTTTATAATATTAAAATCCATTTTTATAGCTTCATTTAAAATACACCATCTAAGCCTTCTAGGGGCCAATTATGTAAAAATTATCTACCTAATAGACACCATGGCACTTTTCTTCCTTATGTTCACCCAATTGGGTACCGATTACACCACCTTTGGGTACTTGGGGGTGTTTAATATAATTTTATCCACACTATAATCCCGGTACACCCCATAGTATACCTATTTTTCTTTTATTCCCAAGGAAGAAATCCTAATCCATTAAATTTTATTATTGATACATTATAAATTTACCCATATAATTTAATTGGCACTTAAATATCTTCCATGTAATAAATATTTAAAAAACAATTTCATTCATATTTATAATTTAATGTAATCATCGTTATAGTATTAGTTGAGAAATACCTTCCTCTAGTTTCACTGACTGTTAATGTTACAAGGAATCTCAAATATCACGCCATCGAGTCACTATATATGTTACATACATCATTGATTAAAAATAATCATCTCATAGACATAAAGATTTAAATTAATCATAATAAGGAATATGAAAATTTCTAAATGGTAGCTAAGGAATTAATATACTAACCGTTAGACACATTCTTACTAAAACAAATTCAACCCAAAAGACCATAACATTTCATGAAACATTGAAAAAAGATAATAGTTCAAAATAAATAAATTGGAAATTTTATTTCAAAAATCGTTATAATGATAAGGGGGTTTTTAATATCATATTTATCAATTATAGTTTACATTTTTTTAATATTTTATCATAATTTAAAATAGAATTTGAGTGTATCTTTAACAAACATTTTAATTCCATGAACTGTTATATTCATTATGATTTTTAGATAAATTTCAATCACATAACATATTTATTCTCATAGGAGTTACATTATTCACTTAATACGTCAATGCGCTAGTGGATTATTAATATCATTCATCACTATCAACCTTCCAAAACATTCCCTATCAACCATTAATAGCTTTTATAATTATATTTTCAATATAAGAAGATTAATAGTTAAATATAAATGAAGAAATCAGTATTTGGTTGAGGAAATATTTTTTTTATATGAAAATCACTATCTACCAAATAAATTCTATGATTAAAATTAAATATCATTACATGAAAGAAAAAAACATTTTATGATTTATAATTTTATGAAATCAAGTGGGTATAGTATAAATCTATAAATGTAAATGTATTAAACATCTTATATGTAGAGTAAATTAGATGATTTTATTGTGTTTTACATGTCCTATATAGAGTAACACGTATTATTATTAAGGACTCCTGGTAAAATAGTAATATTTTATTTCACTTAATATCTATATTCAATAATATCCAATATTTTTATAAAAGTATGTGATTAAAACAATATATCTCACCCAATATCTATATTAAATACCTTTAATTATCTATCCCATGTATGTTTATGATATATATGTATTTATGAAACCACTAATTCACTATAATTATATATTTGATCACATTAATACATTTCCTGATCAATTCATTATTCATCATGATCAATTAATTTCCTATAATTAATGGTTACCTACTATATTATACATCATGGTATATATAATGAATTATATATAATTTAATTATCTATTTATATTATGTTTTGAGATGGATTTATCCTGTTATTTCATAAAATGTATCACAATTTGAGATCATAATAAATTATTACCTTTAAATAAGTTAATGTGATTTACATATTACTATATAAATGAAACAAAAATGAAGTGAGACCCTGATATATTTATGTAAAAATATAAAAATTAGGTATTATAATTAAAATGTAGTTGTTTCATCAGTGTGAATGAATAATAATTACAAATTTTTGAAATATTTATAAAATGAGAATAAATGATAAAATAAATATGAAGGAAATTCAATTAGTATTACTTCACGGAATAATGTAATAATTTTATACTTATAAAAGTATTTTTCTAAAAAATTTAATTCTATGAGATATGAATGTCAATTTTAGGAAACCTATGACTAATTATTATAAAATATATTTCAAATTAATAATTGGTTGATTCCATTTTATTATGTGATATGTACTATGAATTAGAATGATTAACATTATTAAAAAATTTCTTATATATGGGTTTTTAATAATAATTCAATTTTTTTTATAAAAATGGAAATTTCTAAAATTTATAATTTGAAATAAAAAAAAGTAATATTATCATTTATTAATCATAGTAATATTTTTATGACTAATTTTATAGATTTTTCTATAAAGAATGGTTTTTTATTTGAATAGTATAAAAAATAGTTTTTAAAAATTATATGATATTAATATAATTATTATTGAATAGGTATGAATTATAAATTAATGAATCATTTTTATAAGTCACAAATTTTTATTATATATTAATCATTATAATTTTATAATTTTTTGTTATAATTTATTAACTAATATATTATATTTTAAAATATAATTAATATCTTCTCAGTAATTAATTTTCATACTTTTTACATTTGTAATTAAAAAATTGTTTTTGTATATTTTATATAATTTATCAAATGAAATCGAAATCAAATATATAATATTTTGTTCCAAATTATCCAATATTCCCCACATTATTTTTAGGCATAATGATTATGTTACCTTTGGAAAAGACTAATTATTTTGGGAGAAGATAACAATATAAAAATAATAAGTCCAAGGGTATAAGGCAATAAAATTGATATAAACATATCTTTAATTTAGTGTAGGTGGATTATATCGAAACTCTATATATCCCAATAAATTATTTATGAATTTTATAACCACTTACCTTGTTTAACTGGTTCTCCCATTATATTAAGTTGAAATATTTACAAAAAATCCATTATCACCACATATAAATAGAGCCTATCACTAAACCCTTAATTAGCTCCTAAAAATGATTTCCTCTTGAATACCTACACTTCTTCTATCACCTAGAGTAATATTTCACTCTCTTAATCTTTTAAAAAATAATATTTTCATATTCCATCCCTTATATGAGATCATCCAAGGAAATCTCAAAGTCCTCATAATGAGTAATTATTTTTAGTTAATTAATTTATATTTAATACAATTTTCCAATTATAATTTCAAAAAAACAATCAGATTTTTTAATAATTTATTATACAATAAATTTTATTATTCTATATGATTGAACATTGATCACATTTTTCATTTTATATTAACAAAAATGAAATCATAATTCATGTATTGTGAGGACTACCGCCTCAACAACAAATCATGTTTTATTTTCATTAACTAACAAATATGGATTGTATAAAATGATAATTTACTAAAAAATTATGATATTTATATAATTTTTATTTATCTTAAACATTGAACCATATTACTCTTTTCTGTTGTTCCATATAAAATGATATAGTCATCTATGTGTACCTAGGGACTACAACCTCTAAGGGATGATTGATTTTTTTCTTTTCACCACCGCCTTACATGGATGATCATGTGTATGATATTAAGGGATAAAAATGTTTTTTCTTATATATTTTTGTTTATGTTATGTAATCTTTTTAATCTATTGAATACAAGACAAACCAGCTGTTGTTGTTAATTCAAAATGTTAAATGAGAAAACTAAGTGGAAAATGATATCTTCATTCATAATAATGAAATTATATTTATAATATTATCCATATATTTCATTCAATTATAGATATATCACACTAATAAACAATTAATAATATCACTATGCATCTATTATAATGGTATTACCACTAACCCATATCATAATCATCAATTAATTATGGTTGGTGGATGATTAGGTTTGTTTAATGAACTATGTGAAAAATATTATGAATGTATATAATATATGACTATGATAAATTATATTTTGGTATAATATTAAATTAATAAGTGAAAATATATTCTGGTGTTTGGAATAGTAATATCAACGTTTAACTCATTAATTTAGAAAACATCTTTCACTCATTAAAATCACCAAAACATGTTTGTATTTGATCTCAAGATTATGGTTTGTAAAAAAACTACCATGAAATGAAATTTTAACATTATAAACAATATTTAACATATATTTCAACTCCAATATTTATCTTATAATGTTTATATTTTTTCAATAATTAATATTGAGACCATTTTTATGAAAGTATTTCAATATGATAACGATTACTTTCACCGTGGGTTGAAAATGTATAAAAATTAAATAATGATAATATTTAAAGAATTAATGATAATGAGGTGTATAAATGGTTATGGTTTTGATAAATGATCTTTTGTATATATTAAATGAATTTAATACAATTTTAATTGAATTTTAGTGCAAGTGGAGAATAAATCAGATCCAAGGTAAGGGTTTTCATCTCAAATTCCCCACTTTGAGACATGTTTTTAGTTATGAACCTAATTTATTTAATTTTGAGTATATAATTCCTATTTTTGATATCATATAATGAATTATATTTTAATCATATATTTTTATGTTATGTTATATTACATCTTTTTCAAGGGGTTTCAATTTAAATGTCATTCCAGTCGTAAATGTTTTCTTGGCTCAATTCTGATTCACTGTTACATGTTACATATAACATAGCATGTTTCCAATATATGGTGTTCTATTATTTAATTCTCCCATAAATTTTAGGTATTTTTTTACTTTTCCTTCTTGATATATAAATGTCTAAATAATGTTCCATTCTTCATTTATATTTTGACTCATGTGTAACCCAAGTCATAAGTTTTTTTGGTAACCAAATTTTCATTCATTTATTTATAACCATTCACATGATAATATTTAATATAATATGGGTATATTATTCCATTTTATTTAGTTATATGGTATAATATAATTTATACATGTTTACAACAAAAAACCCTTTTGAATTATATCATTATACAAGGATTATATTTCTCGTAAGGGATTGTTATTATTCAAATATCCATTCATTGAGTTATAATGATTCATATTGATCAATGATTTTATATTATTTGGTTCAACCCCATAATATTTTATTCTATTTTATTTTATAATAAAAGTTTGGAAATGATATTTTAACTCAAATTAACTTTTTTACTATTTGGGACATTTGATTTTTGAATAATGGTATTTTCAAAATTATCGAAAAAAATCCCTTTAATTTTTATGATTCGTTTTATTATCCACATTTATACAATATAAAATTTATTATTTTTTATGGAACCATTATTAGATATTATTTTTGAAATAAAATTATTCATAAAATATTTCACATCACCTTTTTACAAGTTACCTTTGAAATAAACATGTAAATTTGTATTTTACATCATTGTTAAAAATGTTTTCTAACAGATATATTATATTTTTTCATCCATTTAAGTTATAATATTAAAAAAATTACATTTTTGTGGGATATCTTCATGGTTTATCCTCTTTTATATACTTTTATAATTTCATTGATTAAACTTCTTGTGTCAAACAATTTGACTCTAGATCCCTTATTTCGGGATACTATTAAAAAAATTATTTTGTGATAGTGATTTTCATTTATTTCCAAACTTTTTTATGTTTCCTCTATTTCATGGGAATATCCTATTTTTTGACCATCCAATTTCTTTATTACAAAATATTTTGATCATGTTATTCCATAATTTACTTAACTTTATAAACACTACTGTTTAATATGTGAAAATAACATTTTGTAAATTTATATGGGAGGATGTCCACCTTTAGAGTACTAATATTTATTTTCATGAGGAATTTTTTTGGAATTAGATATAATTTTATTACAAAACAGATTATTATGGTAATGTTGGATTTGTATTGTTTTACTATCAACCTTATTTATCTGGTGGATTTATGATCATGTTATCCCTTTTATAAAAATAGGGAAAATATTCACATTCTTGATGATTATTTTTTACTAACATCGATTGATCATGTATTAATATTCCATATTCTCAATTATGTGGAAACCCATGTATTTATTTAGCTAATGGTTCCTTATTGAATGGTGTTGGATGTCGGGTTATGTCTTATTATTAACTCATTCATGGTAAATTGGTTATTGGTTTACTCCATAATTATATAGAAACTCGATATATCCATAGGATTAATAAGACAAACATGATGGAGTATTAGGTGTATTTCTACCCAATTCACCAAGGTGAAATGACGGTGGTGTCAAAAACTAGTAAATTATTTAAATCATGACCATGATAGAATGTATTTGATGTCTAACATGAAACTTTCACATTGAATGAGATTAGTCATTATTGATATCCATGTTTTCATTTATTATTATATATATTGAATTAGATCGCTTATAAATGATTATGGAATTAATTAGATTATTTATTCCCACAAAATTTTAAATATCATGGTAATTTTTTTAATGATTTAGTTATATCTTTACCTTACTGAGTGTTTGTGATCATCCATTTATTATCATTATATTATCAATGTTATAAAAAAATCTCATATTCATTACATGTTTAGAAGGATGACATGTGTTTAAAAAATTATGGAAGATGTTGAATACTTATCATGAATTTAGTAATTTACTATATAGTGGGAAAAATGTTTTTTATACAAAGAACATGGGGTTTTTTTTATGAATTTCTTCCTAATTATCTAATGTTTTGAACCTGAAAAATATCATTTTGATATTAGAGATATGATTTTAATTATTTATTTGGAATTAATTATGTTTATATCTAGGATTCTTTTAGCTAGTATCCATGTGTATATGTAATGTGCATGTTCATAAGATCATGATTTTAGAGAGTGGGTCTGAGGAATCACACAAACCATCATCCAAAACTATCTACACAACAAAAATATTTACATCACTATTTTAAATAAATTTTATATCAGTTCAATATCTCACAAAAAAATATCATATTTGATGCCAACAATTTATCGTGTTTTATTAATTAATCAAAAAATTTATCCCAAAAATATGTCTACATTTATTACACTTCAAAATAATTATCTCACATATGTCATATTCCACCAATATAATTCTCATAACTCACTTATAAAAATCATAAAATACAGCCAATAAATCATTTCAATAACTTATGCCTCGAAAAACATGAAAAATAATATCCTTATACAAGAAAATGTAAAAATATATTAATAAACATATTTAATATAACACCCCGACCCCAGTTACCCAGAGTCGGTGAATTATTACATAACATTGGCATGATCACAAGGAAATAATTTCTCGAAAGACCGATCAGTTTAGTAATATTGGAAAAAATATTCATACATAAGTTCAAATTTACAACTTGAAATGAAATACAACACGAAATTATTCCACTTGAAACATCCAAGCCTCCTAAATAATTCCTACAAGTCACTAATAATTAACTTCTTCATATCCTGGGAAAATAGAACATAAGAAAAGGGGTGAGATCAAATGCTCAGTAAGGGTATGTAATATAGCAGAAAATGTCATAAATATTAAGCATGGTAAATAATTGGAACCACATTCCTTTACTAATATTAAAAAAAGAATAAATTTATGGAAATAATATTAGAAGAGTAAATAATTCCATAATAAAACATAATCATGGTTATTCTACTAGTCTAATTACGACAATATACATCAATATTATTTCTATAATGAGGGAATGTATAATACAAGACATTCTGAATCATTTTTTCAAGTCCCCGACCAATACATCTAAAAATGATTATGGCCTCGGCCAAAACAATAAATCAAATTGGGAAAGGGTCTCGGAAAATTCCACGTCTAGTTGTCTCATGAGTCTTACCGAAGCATCAAGGAGATATAGTGGGATCCACCTGTCACTTAATAAGTCCAATACATTCCTCATATTTTTTTTAAATGTCAAAGCCCTGGATTATTATTAAAAAACAAGATAAGTCAAGAGAAATACAAAGAAGGGAGTTAAAACAAAAAGTACTTAGTTACCTTTATCATAGTGGTCATATTTTTTCCTCATCTTGTCCCCTATGATATGCTCTTTCTCCCTCATCTCAATCCAAATATTTGAGATGATACGTCCTCAACCTCTTCCTCTACCATAGGTTTCATGGATCTCCTTAGCTTGATGGAGAAGAGTTTCTACATCTTCATCAATGTTATCCTCTTGAGCCTCTTCCTTCCTCTTCATCTGTTCTTTATTTTCTCTTCTCTTTTGGATTTGGGTTCTAGCGTGATTCCATTCATCATCATTGTACTTCTTCTTCTTATCATCTTTTACCAATGTTTCCTACACACAAACAAATTATTGGAGAATAGATTCCAATATTTCTTTACTCACCATATCTTTATTTTTCTTCAGTTTTTCTGGGGTTCCATCCATGACAAATGACTCCATTTGGGAATTTATAATGGTATTAGTAACCATTTCATCCTCCCCATGGTGTGATTCAGGAGCATCATAGAAAATTTGTGTGGGGGAATTCAAAATAGGAGTAGCCATAAGATGAGCACTGGACTGGACAGTATTCTTGTCCAGTATAGTCGAATCAGGAGACCGATCTGCCATTTCGTTATGGACAAGTTTAACAGCACAAAGTGCATTTGCAGATTCAGCAGACATTTTGTCAACAAGTTCAGTCAGAGAAGGACCTAGAAGAGAAGTACCCTGGATAGATTCCTTGACTAGACCAGCCAAAGTAGACTAATCTGGATTCTTAGAGTCAGAGGAAACACCAATTGAACATTTGTGGAGAAATGTAGGTTCTGAATCATGTGCATGCACTTTATCAGAATTGGAATTTTGAAGTTTTTTCATAGTGGCCACATTATCAGTACAGAGAGATTGCAAAGCTGGGAGCCTGGATTGTCCTTCTTCCACAATGTCAGCCCAAGACTTTTTGGTAGTTGGAATTGTGGAGCTATTTTGAACATTCAAATTAGAGGATTTCCTGGGTGAAAGATCCCTTTGCAGTTCATGCAACATGTTTTCCAGATTGGGGTATGATTTAGCATCATGACCCTTCATTGAGAAATTTGAACAAATAAGACTCTTTCTACAGTTAGTGGAGTCATTCCCTAAAACATTACAATACAAACAATATCTAGGTAGGTTTTAATAGTCAATTCTCAAAATTATTTCATCCTCATCAGTAGATAAACAGATCTTATCAATTAAAGGAGATGAAAGATCCACCTCAACCAAACATATAGAAAAATGCCCATATCTGGCCAATTCTCTTTCTTTATCCATTCTAATGGGAACTCCTATAGCTAGAGAAATGTCATAAAGGATCCTAGGGTGCTATAGGATCCAGTTTAAACCAAAAATTTTGACTCAGACTTGTGCAATAGTGTTACCCATCTCCAAAGGGTTGAAGGATCTGTCTCACTCACGAATGTGCAATGCCCCAGGCTTGAATGAGATGGAACCAAATCCCCAGGATAGTAATTTTAAATCTTATGAAGGAAAAATAAAATGGTATAAGACCTTACCGAGAGTGATGCAGGTCTAGGTATTGAAACCCCATATATCAACTATTCGTGATTTGAGATAGTCTAACTTCTAGGGTTGTGAGCCCTTCGGCATGATCATCCTGGCGATGATAGAGTGAGCCCGCAACTTCAATCTCCCATCTACCGCAATTGCATCGGCTTTGACATGCACAACCGAACCCTTCTTCTTAATCCCTGCATATGAATCCTTGAAATGGTAAAAGGAATGATTATTCTTACCAAATTTAACTGGTTGTTTCTTGCGAAGATCATGCTCTGGTTCCTTAATTGCTTCCACAGAAGAGAACCCCTTCGAAGTCCACTCAAGTTCTTGCTTCTGTTACGGAGGATTGGACGCATCAGGGGTTTTGAAAACCAGTTTGTTTCTCCCAGATCTGATCTCCCAAGAAGGATCAAAGCTTTCCATAGCCTATAGGATCAGACAGTAGATGAACAAGCGCATGATTAATGATCACAATCTCGAGATTTTAGGGTTTTTGAGGTTAGAGAAACGCCTGTCAAGAGCTCTCCCCATCCTCTTAAACTCCTTCCTTAGTAGTATCTACATACATTACCACTAATATATTCCTCATATGAAATGGTTTAAACAGATCATAAACATTTTTATTAAAACTAGCATACGAAATGTCAATATTTTACCCATAAATCATGAATGCTATAAAAATAGCACATCTACAATCAAACATATCACAAAACCTTCAATACAATAAGGATGATTTGTATCAAAATAAATCAACTCCAAATAAACTTAAAATCCATCAAAGGATGTTGACATAGTTGAAATCAAAACATTTTTTAGAGAAATATCTCTTTATATTTTGAAATCATTTAAGAGTCACATAATTATAAAATAAAACATTTACTTTGAATATATTTTTATAATATTGTAAGGGAAGCTTTGATGAGTTTATAATGGTAGAAAATAGCCGCACCTGCCGTATATGTTAGAAAAGATATTTTTACCTTAATTTTCTCGAAAAGGTTAAAAACGACCCTGTTTGGAAAAAGACGGAAAGATTAATTTATAAACATCTTATAAAAAGTATAGCAAGGATATAAGTTACTTTAACCCATATTCTATAAAATATTGTGAATTTTTGTAAATACATTTTTAAGAAACATGGATGTGGATGATAAAGAGGTCTCCGTAGATAATTATTCATAAACAACCTTGGATAATGAAGAGATTGTAAAATAAACCCTTACCTTGTACATTTCCTTGGTTGAGGGTAGGATAATCTCCAGTATAATAGTGAAATAATTCTTACTAAATTATACAAGAATCATATAAATTAATATGATACCATATATGATCTTTTAACATTGATTTGTTAATAATATCTTTGTATTATCATCGTTTCAGGTGCTAACGAATTCATCTTTCTTTACATTCTATGTTATGTGATCCATATTTATTATGGATGGGATGTATATTATTCATATCCAAAATCATATCAAGTCCTTAAAAATTATTTTTAATCTTCAAATGAAAATTAGATTTGAATGGATACGATGGGGAATGAATCTCATCCCGTTCTTGGAGACGGTTGTCCGTACGTACGCACGAGCGACAATATCATTATTTTGACATTAAAATAATATATAATTGGATGATATATCATATATACAGAATCATTGTCACGTTATATTTATTATTTACATGAATTGCACATCATTATTATACCCATCCAAATAATAATGTTTTGAATAACAATTACACCACGACGTGGAGACGGCAAGTCGTATGTACACATGTATGGTGAAATGTTATTCAATGGATGGATTGAATAATGAATATGGTTGGATCATATTTATAATAACATCATAGTATATAGAAGATACTAGAGTAATTATTTTAGACTAGGAATAAAAAATAAAGAATAATTTTAAGAAGAATGAAACTTGAGAGAGGGTGGTGAAAACATTACCTCTTCTTCGGGTTCATCCTTTTGATTTGATAAATAGGGCTCATTAAGATGGCTTTATGATCAAAATAAGGACTGTATGTTGAATTGAGGGATGTTGGGAGGATATTTGGGTAGGGGATGGCAGATCCATAATGCTTTTAATGTATGATGAATTGGTTAGAAGCGGTGTCCTTTTATAAGGGGGAGGAGAGGCTCTTTAGAAAAAACATCAAGTATTAATTTATAATAAATTCATATTCGGTTTATAATGGCTCTAAAGTAGAATATTCAACGTTTATGGTGGGTATGGGTCGAAATAATTTCAACCAAAAGATTTTAGACTGGTTTGCGTAATTATATAAACCTTATCTTTTAGTTTTAACTCTTAGTTAATTAGTTTGACATTTACCATGTCACATTGTATTTTTATATTATATAGTTAATAAAAATTATATATATATCCAAGATACCCCCAAGTGTCCCATTAATGATACACCTATCATTATATAAGTCTCTTGGCCAATCCATAGATTTTTAGGAATTGAATATCAATTAATAATAGAATATTTCTTCTGAAAACTCTTTTATGTCAATTTTGACACTATTTGGTATTTTGTTTTTTCTATATTTATAACAGTATTATTACTTCGAAACAAATTCATTTAAAACCCCTAACATGTCATAGTAAGCTATAAAATTAGTTTTATTCATTATAAGTCTAAAATTATATTTATTTGGGAATTTAGAATATCAATTATTTTAATATTTCACTAATAAGGTAACTATTGCGTCATCATTGTGTCATAAATAAATTAAATTATATAATGTCCAAAAATTATAAATAAAGTACCATTATGTAGGAAATAATTTTATCATTATAATTAATATTTATAATAGAATTTATCTTATGTATATCCCAATATTAAAAATGTTTTAATTATTAAATATTGATTTTATCTCGTTTAACTTTTCATTGAATTAAATAATAATAAATGCCCTAATATATTCCAAGTGGAACTAAATGATAATATTTTATTTATATGATTTTTTGGTCGCGATACACCTTTCCAATAGAATCATGGCATGTGTTAGGGTAATATTAATATCATTTTTCCCCTTCATTCCCCTATTCAATTTTAACCTTGGTAAATAAAAGTAAAAACATACTATTCACAAAAAAATTATTTTTATCTTATTGAAACAAATTATACTCCTTGATATTAACCATGTCTCTCGGATTTTTGAAATTCCACTCACTAAAGTGGTAAAATTATGTTTTATGTGAATTTGAAAATTCTCCTAGGAGGTGGGTAAAATACGGTGAAACGTTCAATAAAATTTTTAGATATCTAAAATTATTATATACTGACTTCGATAAATTACATTGAAATTATATAGGTATTATGTATCTATTTTAACCTATAATAAATTTAAATTAAATAAATAATTATTTAGATAAAAATTCGGATTTAAACTATAAATCAATATTTTTCATTATTCATCAAAAATTGCAAGTTTTCTGAAAAATACCTAAAATTAACCCAAGGATAATTTTGATATTCCAAATCCAAAAATGAAGTCTGTTATACAAAATTCAAAACATATAAGTTTCATTTATTAATTTAAAATTAACTCCCATTTTCAAAACCAAAAGGCATATTTTTAAGAAATAATAACTATCAACAGAATGACACTTGTTTATGTCCAATTTCAAAGTGAAATTACATACAATGACCAACATTGGATTAAATTGTAAAAATATAATCTATTTTTACATATAAAAAATTTAAATTTATTTTTTATCACTATAAATTATTTTGATTAAAAATGTTGTTTTCAGTTAAAATATAGTATTTTTCACTATTCACCCAAATATGAAAGTTATCAGAAAAATACTTAAAATTTATTGAAATTAACTTCTTATTTCCTGATTCTAAAGAATAAGTTTATTTTGTTAAATTGAATATATAAATGTTTCAAATATTGGATTTAAAAAGGATACACCATTCAAAGATGGTAAAAGTGCATTTTTTGAAAAATACTTCTTTTATCTGAAAAAACTAAATTAGTTATTACATTATGTCTAAGAAACTAATAATATGGATTCTAAAATTATAATGATTATATAATGTTCAAAATTTAGTTAATAATATTCATAACCTCTTTTGAACAGCTAGTTTGGTAATCTTGTGGTGCGCTTGAACTCGATGTTGCATGTAGTGCAAGTTATTGAATTACTTTGAAAAATAACATACTATGAATTCTTGGGGAGTTACATTTAAACACTATTTCGAGTATTTTATCACAAAAATATTACAATCAAGAAAATTAACGCTTGTTTTTTTCAAAATTTAATTCGAATGTGAATTTAAATTATAAATTATAAATTATAAATTATTACTTGACATAGTTATGAGAAATTGATATATTTTATAGGTTATATGAAAGTATTAATTTAAATAGTAAATGAACATTAAATATTGAATAATAAAAGCAAAATAAAATAAATTAAAAAATGAAACCACATTATATTGATAAACTTATTAGATATTAAAAAGGACCGATAATCATTAAATTCAAAATAAAACAAGTTTAAGTTGTTATAAGGCCCTATCATTAGATTATTAGAATAAAAAATATATATTCATGTATCATGACCATTCTTCTCTCTACGTTAGATAATGGACCATCTTTAATGAATTGTTATAGAAATATTATTTGATAAAATCAATCCCTTAAACACCTAACACCACAACACAACCGATTCTCATCATGTTCCTCCTCTTAAATAGATATTGATATATAAAATAATTATATTCATTATACATGCATATCAAAATTTGAAAATATATCTGATTCAATATGTCCAAACAAAAAAAATCATAAGAATAAAAAATACATTAAGAGTCTTTGTATAGATATCACTAAATGATACAATTAATGTATATATCTTCATGTAAATCAATTAGTAGGTGAATTTAATGACATTTTATATATTTTTTGAATGTTTAATAAAAATAAAATATTATAACTATATAATTACATGATATATATAATTAGAATAAACCACTTTAATGGGGTATTAAAAGTTGCCTCTAATGAAAAATAATCATGCATAATATATTTTTATAATGATATATTAAAAATAACATTAATAGGTACACTTATATTGGTACAAATCTTTATGAAGGGTTAAATTGTTTTATCATACATATTAAATTTAAATTATTTGGAAATTCCATTTGAATCATTATTTGTTTCACTATTTTTTTATAATAAGAAAAAATTAACCTATATATATATATGATATTAACATTGTATCATATATTTAATCTTTTATTCCATTTTATCTTCTTTATGTTATTATTTTGTTTTAATTTTAATTAGATTATTAAGAATGCCATTTTCAATTTATATGGATTAAAATAACCAAGGTAAATTTAATTAACCCATTTAAAAAGTTTTTTAATATGGAAAAAGAATTATTCAATGCAATGTAATTAAATATCTATGAACAAATAAATTATATAATATGTATTTAGTTGACCTAGTTAATATAATTTAAAATATTTTATAGGTAATATGATATTTAATGTATCCAATCAATATCCTAAAAACTGTTGTATATGATAAAAGTGATAACATTAGTATATAGATAAGATTTTTTGAGTCACATCTAACAAATTTATGAAATTCATAATAATAAATTTCTCACACATACAGATCCTTACATATTGGGAAGCACAAATTTTTCGTAATAGTTTTTTATATTTTAAATGATTATGGGTTTCAAATGGAATTTCTGTATATTTTTTTCCTAATTCATGGGTTGGTTTTATAATTTGACAACAAATTATAGTAATCATACAATGTGGAATTTGATATAGTATAATTGCTTGATTGGGTGCATGATTTTTTAATTATTCATCTTAACTAGATGCACATATTTTTTTTATTTCAGGCTTCACATGGAATGGTTCATGATTTCTATACAATATTGCTAAAAATTTGCATTTCTATGAATTTTATATTATCTTTACACTTGTAATGTTCATGGTGTGACAATTATTAGAGTAAATATGTTATTTTTTAAATGTGATTTTTTTCATTTAAATTTATATTCTCATAAAAATCATATTAAACACCCAATATGACCTTATTCATATTATAGTCATTTAAATTAATATTTTTGTAACATATACTTAGACAAATAATGAATATCAACCATAATTTAGATAAATCTACTCTTGATCTAAGAAGGGTTGTGGTTCATCTAATCTATTATTTATTCTTTATATTTACTACTATTTATCTGTACTTATAAATTCAATAATAGTTAAATTTATTCTGAGGTATTGATATATATTCATTATTTTGGGTTATTCAATTTTATGTATTATTGGATCATATCGATAAAAAATCACTTATTTGATTCATAATTTAATTTATAGAAACTCATCTAATGTAGGGGAATCAAAATATTTATTATGTTGGTTTCTATTTTATCATATTTAGTTGATATAATTTTTTTATAATTGATTATTCCCTTAAATATTTATTTTCCAATGATATTTGGTTCATTTTTAGTAAAATTATTTATTTGATGAATGATTAGAGATTTTTACAAATATATTTATAATCAAATTGATAAATAATTGGTATTAATATTTTATGATAAATTAATAAAGAATGATGTTTTTTTGAAAAAAATAAATTTATTACGGGGTTATATTATTTTTATAGATAAAAATTAATTCTATAAAAATCATTCTGATGTGTTTTTTCAAAACAGATGTATTTTTTTAATAAAAATTTTAAATAGATAGTTATAACTAGAAAATTATTGAAGCCTTTAAGTGGAAAACATTGGTTAGAAATCTATTGAATAATGGGTTTTGAAATAATTTTAGAATTAAATAATGGACAAAGGGAAATATTTTTATAAGTCATCATTATAAAAACCTTGAAAAAAAATAAAAACATCAGATTATGTGTATTTGATATGTTTTTATGAATTTCAGATGGGTGTATGATCTCTAAAGAGTATGAACTATAAATCATTAATATTATATTAGAATAAATTTAATAAAGATGTTTGTTATAAATAATTTTCACATTAGAGAACTAGATATGGTCACCTAATGAAATAAAACACATGGGTGAGTTATTTTATATTAATAGAAACACACAATAAAGATGATTTTTATAGATACTTGTGATTGCAAAATTATTTTTATGAATAAAAATATTTCACATGGAAGAATTTTTTTTGGTATTATATTTTATTCAAAATTACATTAAGATGAATATAATTGGATTTATCATGAATATGAATTGTTTAGAGTTATTTTGGGATACCCTAACTGTTGTTATTTCATACCCAATATATGAATGCATTGGTGATCATGTATATATTTTAGGAGATTATGTTTGTAAAGAAAGGGAATCCATATAATGACCAAACATAGTAGCCTGGATCCAGTGCCATAAATTATAATATTCTTATAGGTAAAAGTAGACGAATCATAAAGGACTGAATTATTTATTATTTTTAGATAACTAGAAATAATAATGAAACCCAGTTTAAATTAGGAATATGAAACAAAACATACCACCTAAAAAATTAAATTCCCATTATCCTTGAAATAACATTTGAAGGATTCATCTAAAAACATGAGTAAAATATAAAAAAATATGTGTGACCTCAAATAGACATTAACGGTTACGAACAGAGGTACCTATCATTAATTAATATTGAATAATCAATACAAAATGGAAAATAATTACACATGCATGGTATTTATATAAATGGAAATGAAATAATATGGAATTATAAATAAAAAAATACACATTCAATTTAATTAATTATATAATTCATAATTAGTATAGAAAGATTAATAACTAAAGACACATGCCATTTATATGAAATGACTACATCAAAACACCTCACATTTAATTAATAACTAATAATGAAATGTATCCAAATATAATTTCATAATGAAAATATACTAGATATTAATAACATAGTTTTAAAAGAAATAATAGATTAATTACTGTATATAATATCTTAGGAACATGAAAACCTATACTTTCTAGATATATCCTCTGAACAATTTAAAATACAACAGGAAAATTGCAGTTTAATTTTTCCAAAATAATTTTTCTCCTTAGACCAACTAATTCATCCAGTAGATATATTATTCCAAGAAATGGTCATTACATTACGAACAAATCATTCCTCGTATATTAAATAAATTATTTTTTAAAATAGATATTCATTATCATCAATTATTCATATTGAGAAAAATATATAGATTTATCAATATTCCCTCTGTTAATCGAGTAACTTACAATGTAAACACCATATGAAAATATTGGAATATATTTTAGTAAATCATCACAAATACCATGAATTAATATTTATATTAAATATATATGTATTTCCCAAGGAAAATGATTACAATAAAGTGATTATTTTAAGATAATGTTTAAAATCAGAAAATAAAGTCAGATTTCACAATAACTTGTATTATATTGTAATTTTCAACTCAAAATAACATTGGACGAAATAATTATAATTGGAACATAAAATAACATGATATATGTATCAAAAATTATATTAAATGTCTAAATTTTTTCATTTACACTACATAAAAGAGAATTTGTGAAAATTAACAAATAAAGCTGAATGGAATGTAAATTGAGATGAAATCCATAACAATATGATTTATCTTGGTTGAATGTGATTTATACTAATGTATATTTATTTAAAACATGTTATAATCTTCTAAAATATCCATTTTAATATTTTTTTTATAACACATATCATCATTTTATAACATCTTATCCCCCATTCATGAATAATCACTAATTATTTTCATTGATTCTCTTATAAATTTCCTGTGTTTTTGAGTAGGTTTTGAGTAGTTATTTTTTTATTCCTATTGATTCGATAATGATACAATCATCTTAATAAAATAATACATGATATAAATATCATATATATATTAAGTATACATGTATTAATATTAAATCATAATATTTTGTGGTGGGAAATAAAATACACCATTCGTAGAGACAGTAGGTCATATGTATGCATGAACATTGTTTCCATTTTCTTATTGTATTGATAGAAATAATATAAAATTATATATGTATATATTATCATTTTAGTATCATTATTAATCCATATATATATCACATATGTTTATTAAACCTATCAATACTATTTTTTAGGAAAATCGTGAACAAATCAAATCACTTCACGAGGTGGTAGCCCGCCGTACACACTATCGGTGATATAATATTGACAAAAAATGAAAATCATAATGATAGGTGTGATATAATATTTCATAAAATATAATAACCTCACAAATATCATATATATCATATATAAACTATAAATCTCTCCTAATTACCGAGCCTTAATAGTGGTAATGGAAAAAATGAATGCCATCAATTTGTGAGGAGGTAGTCTGTCGTACACACCAACGATGATTTATTATACTATTTGATGGAAGTGTGTGATGTTTTAGGTCATACCATTAAAATAAAAAAAATTAGTATACTTGATATTGTGTTTATTATATAATGATGGTATAATAGGAATTAAATCAAGAGTGTGAGAAAACAAACTCTTTTAGGCGAACATTACCTCTTCTTCAGGTATCCTCTGTAAGATTTCACTAAAATCATACATTATTTTCCTTTGTGAAAAAAATAATACTTATGGGATATGCGGAGTAAATTTAGGGATTTATTTTGGATAGATATGGATATGAAAAATGGATTCCTATGTGTGAATAATGGGGGAGAGTGAGTTCCCTTTTATAGTTGTAGAGGAGTGAAATTATTGTAAATAATAAAAAGTTTTCATTATTTGGAGGTCTCCCTAACCTCATGTGGATTCAAAATTGAATAAAACTCGGTTTGAGGGTATATTTTCTCTATTAATACATTCATCACAATAAAAATAGGTTCATATTTATAAATTTCTTCCTTAACTTCTATGTTTCCCTACTTTTACAATTTTGCTTCTATTAAGGTGAATAGATTTTTAACCAAGGTAATTAATTAATTAAGACTAAATTAAACCGAGAATTATTAGAAGATATATACCCAAGAATTATTAATATGATATCTAATTTTATAATATAAAAATAAATTTTTTGGAAATTAATTTCAACTAAATTTCATGTAACGCGCATAAATACACCTTTATCTATAATAGTGATGACATAGTTTTTTACATTTAACAATAAATATGGCCATTTTAAAAGATGAATTGATTCATTAATGGGACATATTTTGATAATTATTATCATTCAAAAATATCATGTAATAGGATATCATTTTTTAATACTAAATAAAATAATAAAATATTAGTTATTATGAAATAAAATTAATGTCAGATTTGACATTATTCATTTAACATAAATTTATATAGATTTCAGGAGTATAATTGAATTTTAATATATTAGGTTCCCACCTATGCAACATTATCTTTTTATCCCCAAAAAAATTAAAAACAATAATTCATTCAATTTACATCACTCTTAAATTGTTTAGTTTTATTTATTTTATTTTTCTTAATTAGATAATCACTACTATGGTATTTATAATAATTCAATGTAACTAATTCATCAATAAAAATTATAGATAAATTTTTATGGTAACTAAAACACATTAATATCTCAAAATAATATTTATAACCCATCCTACGATATTTTTCTATTATTATCAATCTTTTTTAATATTAAAATCAAGGAAGGTATATTTTCTCTCTTTTTCATTATTTAACATAATATAAGTGTAATGACCTCGAAATCCCATGGAATATTTTTTACTACATGAAAATTTTATGAGTCCGCGAAAATTTACGGCGCGTGATTCTGAGGCCCGGTGTGTCTGGAATCAATTTCTAAAGTTTTGTTCGGGTAAGTTTAGTAAATATAGGAGAAGGTTTTTATATAAATTGAACCAGTTCCTGGAACTGAAATCTGAGGGCACCATTGAACTCGCAGCACCGATATTCAGTTAAGAAGACATTCTCTTCGACTACTGTGAGTCGAGGATAAAAGTTACCTTTTGGGTTTTCTTGTAAAATAATAAATTAAAGTGTCTGTCACTTTATTTTATTTTTAACCGCCAAGTGGAGGTTGCGTGGTTAAAACCTCCTCATGGGAGTTGGAAGTGGGACCATTACACCTTATCTTCCCTTTGGATGTTATGGTGGTGGGGCCCACTCGAGCATTACCTCATGTGAGAGGTTATGACCTGGGAACCACATGAGGCTTAACCCCCATTTAATTAACGAGGGTAAAACCTCCTCAACTCCCATTAAATGGGTAGAAACACCTCGACCTTCTCCACCTTAATGGACCCAACCCCCCTTAAATATAATTTCTGCCACCTCTCTAGAATTTATTTGGGGAGAAGAGTTAATTCGTTAATTATCTCTTTTGAATTTTAAATCTAACGTTCTAAAATAATAGACAAACTATTATTTTTGTTGGAAATAATTCTTTGGTTGACATTTTTCTCTTTTGGCGGATCTTGGGAAGAGTGGATCTTGAGATAAAAGTACTTCCAATGAAGAAACCGACAACAACCTTCTTCGACTTCCTCCCTCAGATCCTACCGTGGTAAAGTGTCTTCCACAACCGACACAGCCCCGGATTGGGAGTGTGTGACGAATGTGATGAATGGGGAACTCCTTCATTGCCTTTCTGCGACACCGTCAACGAATGATGACTGACAATCAAAAGGTAGGGGGTTTATTACTTGCTGATGTTATACCTTTTTTATCCTCTTCAATATATAGAAATGTTTATTTTGAAGACGTGTTATTGTTCATCTTCTTTTCTTTATTGGCCATTTGATACCTCCATAAATGTCGAGGATACGGGCCAACCTTACATGTCCCAACATCCTCCGTCGATTTATCCTTCATGTGGCGTTCCTCGGCATGGCGATGAGGTGATGGCGAAGAAGGAAGCAATGACTAAGGTCATGGTACCCACAGCTTCCACAAATCATGTTGCCCGAGTGGTGCACCGATGATCCCAGCCGAACACTGTCGGCCCACGCCGGCCTGATGCGTGCCATGCCGGTACCCTGTTGGCATGCCCACAAGCTGATCGAGCCCTGCCGGCCACCGCGCGCCCTGCATAGCACCTCGCAGCCTGCCCCCACACATCCCGTGAACCCCGCCGGCCTCCCAGCTCCCTGCCCGGTGCCCCACCGGCATGCCTACGTCCTGCCCGAACCCTGTCGGCCTACCCGCGCCTTGCCCAGCGCCCTGCGCCCTACCCGTGTCTGGCCCAGTGCCCCGCCCGGCCTGCCTGCGCCCCGACTCCCAGCCGAACCACCCAAGCCGCAACAGCCACCTTTACCGGTCAGTGGGGTTCTTTGCAGCATCGGGGGCCGAACAAGCTCGACATTCCAGGCCGAACTGCCCAAGCCGCATACTCGCCGACATCTGGGCCGAACCGCCCCCGCAGTCCGCTAGGTCAGGACTAACGAATCAGGCCAAACCTAGCGGGCTGACCCTCTTGATGGGCCAGGTTAGACCCAGCAGGTTTGACTGGGTCGACCCGGACCAGGTCAACCCAGACTGGGTGGGGTCGAGTCGTTCCTACCGGGTCGGACCGGACCTGTTCCATTACCGTCCCCTTTACTTTATGTTGGCCATATAATTGCCACCGGTCAACCAATTGATGAACTATCAGTGGAACTGGTTTTTTTGGAGCATGACAGTCCCTTTGAGTATACCCCACTGGAGTAATAGGTAATGTTGAGATATATTCATGTTGGATCGTACACAAATCCAACCGGGCCACTGGGACTAAAAAGCTTAAAACACTCAGATTGTGTGTCCTATTGAGGCTTCTTCTATTGTGTTGAGACCCCTATGACATGGATGACATTTTATATATTTCTACATGGGATTTTGTGACCATTGGAGTATCGAGTTGTATCTTGTAGAGAGGACCCTCCTCGAGAAGAGTGAGTGGAGTACAGGGACCTAGTAGCTGTTTGAGACCTGACGACTGCCTGACCGATTCGACTCTGAGTGATTCGACTAGCTCAGTGGGGAGCTCCTGGTATTTGGCGCCAGACCCAAGACGAATTAGCTCCTGGTAGATGGCGGCAGACTTGATGTACTTGACAGGAGGAGTACCTCTGCAAGCTATTAGGGGGAGCGCCTGGTAGTTGGCAGTAGACCCACAATGGGGAGCGCCTCTGTGTGAGTGTGGATGACCCACGATACTCAACAGATGGAGTACCTCAGCAGCCCAAGGTTAGTGGGAAGAGCATGGTTGTTGGTGGCAGATCCACTTTACTCGATAGAGGAGGATTTATCCTGCAGTCGTGGTTCCGACAATGTGATTAAAAATCCTGGTTGAGCTGAGTCAGTAACATTTGTGTTTACTTCATGGTTGAGATGGATTAATGGATAACTTAGGTATATGTAAGGGTATATATATAAGTGAGGTTATCTATTGATTTCATACCTTTTGGTTTATCGTTGTTGGATTTTGTTAGTCCTTGAGAGTCTCGAGGTCCCTACTGATTATCGTTAGACTCACCCCTGCACGGGATATGGAAACACCTCATTGTGTTGGTTGCAGATAACGTACAACGTTGACCGATCTTGAGTGGAGAAGGACTGGATCGTACCAGGAGGTGTACCAAATGGTGTGATGGTACTCTGATGAGACGGACAGACGCAGAGTGTTGTGGAGACTTTATGTACATACCATTCAGGTAGGATTTCCTAGAAGATGATCCATTTGTTGTTTCACATTTCATCTATTGTACATTTTTTCCATCTACTTCCAGTTTCATTGTGCATTACAGTTGGTCTTGTATTTCTGGCCCCTTTTACATTTCATCACTACATTGTATATATTTTTTCTTAGTGTTTTACTTCTATCTCGTACACTATTTCATGTGTTTACACTTTATAAAAGACATTCCTTCCCAATATTAGAGATTTATGCCTTTGGTGCAAGTCGCCAGTCTATGGCCTATGGAAGGTGGCCTTGGGGTAGGCACGACACGGTCCCTAGAGGATGGGTCATGAAAAATTGGTATCAAAGGAGTGAGTTATACCACAGAAAAAAGGACTATGATCATTCTTTTTTTTAAGAAATAATATTAAGGGTATCGAGCGTGGTTTTTAGTTCATGGAGTCCAGTGTTGGAGCGGCTGCCGACTTATCCATACATGAGGACCCCGAATTGTGATATCCAACATAGTACACAAAAACACTGATTGCTTCTGTGTTATAAAAAGTTTTATTTAAGTCATCACAAACAGGTCATCTCACCAGGTATAATGTTTTCGATTTGTTGCATCTTTTTCTATCATGATGTCTCCTTTTGGATTACCAGTTAAAGCCCCAAGAGTTTTGTATACAGATAGCCCACCAAGAGACGAGGCCTCGGTGCGGGGCCCTCTTCCAGCAGAGGCACCAACAGTACCACTACTCGTTGGTCCACCAATGCCACCAGCCCCAACAACGGACGATTCATGCCACTTGAGCACATTGCACGACTTCCACCACTAGAGGCCACCCAGGTTCAGGGGAGAGATGGACCCAGAGGTGGCTATGGATTGGCTGGAGGCTGTGGTGAGAGTCTTCTGAATGGTAGGGACACCAGCCAAATTCATGGTGATCCTTGCCGCGAGTGTCCTTCAGGCACCAGCAGGCGTATGGTGGAGCCTTATTATTCAGTTTCACGATCAGATGAAACTACTATGGGTATACTTCGAGAGCCTATTTTGGGAAGAGTTTTTACCAGCTACCCTACGTGGGATGCAGATACAGGAGATACTGCATCTACAGATGGGTAGCATGACAGTGGCATAGTATACAGTGAAGTTCACCAACCACTCATGCTACTCCACAAATATGGAACGAGACACATTTTTTAGGGCCCAGACCATCGAGCGTCGAATCAGGCAAGAGATCAGGGTTTTGATGATCTCTCTCAGCATCCCGACACAGGTAGGGGTGTTGGAGAGGGACTTATTAGTGGAGAGCTTCCTTTCTGAGAAGTCTCCAGTAGTGAGACCCACCACTAGTCGACATGCGGCAGAGTCTTCTGTAGCTGGAAGTAGAACGATGTCACAGACATCCAAGAGGACAGACCTATAGGTGGACGACCTCACGACTCAGGTTCAATTGTGCGGGGCATCCAAAGTAGAGACAAAGCCAGACAATCCAGGAGCAGATAATGTTACCCATACGGTGGGCATGGTCACATGGATCGTGAATGTCTGACCCACCATTCAGATGATCATAATATGGTTGAAGTACCGCCCATGTAGAGACATAGATTCGATTGAGGCGGTCCGTAGGGAGCAGGCAGACGTGGAAGAGGAGCTGGTCATGTAGCTAGTGGTGGATGACATTTCGAGGTGTTACCACCATCACCACCAAGAGGTCCACCAAGACCAGAGTGAGTAGGTGGATAGGGGAGATCTCATCTCCAGGAAGTATAGGCTTACGATCATGGCACTCTAGAGATGATTCGAGGTACAATATATGACTACTCCACCATAGCAGCAGTTCTTATAGACAGAGGTGACAATCACTCTTTCATTGCCTCTGCCCTCCTTCAGATATCAAAGATTCCGACGAAGCCATTGGCTCGATCATTACATCATGAGAATCCTATGGGAGTAGAATCGACAATTACACACTACTGCCTGTAGCGTGAGTTTACTCTATGAGGTGAGGGCTTCAGATAGGATTTCCACGTAGCGGTGCTGAATCGTTACAACGACATCTGGGGTATGGACTGGTTATCTACAGTCCATACTCAGATCGACTGTATTAGGATCAAAGTACGGTGTGTCTGCACTGATGGGATAAGGTTCACCTTCACCAGCGAGAAGGGAGACGTTGTAGCACAGGATGGACTTACTCAGAGGAGGGTGCATCCGATCACTTTTCAGTTGGCCTACCTTAACATCAGAGCAGTTGATGTGGAGATTCTGAGATATCTATAGTGGTGGACCAGTATGTGGATGATTTCCCTGACGATGTTCTAGGACTACCTCCTCGCAGAGAGGTGGACTTCTACATTGTCTTATACCCCAGGAAAGCCCTGATATCTACTCTGGCACATTGGATGGCTCCCGCTAAGCTACGTGAGCTGTGAGTACAGATGGGGAACATGCAGGGGAAGGGATTCATCTGACCTAGTGTTTAGCTCTAGGAATCCCCGAATCTGTTCACCAAGAAAAAGGATGAGAGATTAAGGATTTGTGTTTACTACCATCACTTGAACCAGGTGATCGTGAAGAAAAGGTTCCCACTCCCAAGGATTGATGAACTCTTCGATCAGCAGAAGGTAGAACTGTGGTTCTCAAAGTTAGACCTCATTTCGTGTTATCACCAGATCAGAGTTCGAGATGATGATGTGTAGAAGAGGGCCTTCAGGTGTCGGTACGGCCACTACAAGTCCTTGTTTATTCCCTTAGGCATAACCAATGCTCCAATAGTGTTCATGGGACTCATGAACAGGATCTTCCAGCCATACCTCGATCTCTTTGTCATAGTCTTCATCGACGACATTTTGATCTACAATACTACTAAGGAGGAACATTCGTACCATTTGTGGGTAGTACTGGACAAACTCCGAGAGAACCAACATTATGGTAATCTCTAGATGTTCCAGTTTTGGATTCCAGAGGTTCACTTTTTGGGACATGTCATCTCATAGGCCAAAGTTGTAGTGGATCCAGTGATGATCGAGGATGTACATTCTTGGGAGCCACCTAGGAGTGTGATGGAGGTACGTAGTTTCTTGGGTTTGGATGGTTACTACCAGAGGATCATACCCAACTTTTAGAGAGTTTCATCACCACTATCAGCCTTAATGAAGAAGGGGAAACCCTTCATGTGGTCGGAGAGATGCTAGATGAGCTTTTAGGAGCAGAGACAGAGGCTGATTAGTACCCCCATTTTGAGGCTTCCAAAGGAAGGTGTAGGGTACATAGTCTACTGCGACGCATCAGGGACAGGGCTCAGGTGTGTCCTGATGCAGGAGTGTGTAGTGATCGCATATAGTTCTCATGATTTGAGACAACATGAGTAGAACTATGCTACCCATTAACTGGAGTTAGCAGCAATGGTCTTCACCTTCATGATTTTTCAACACTATCTGATAGGAAAACATTTTACCGTGTACACTGATCACAATAGTCTCATGTGTATCTTATCTCAGAAGGAACTTAACCTGAGATAGCGATGATGGCTTGAGTTCCTCTAGGACTATGGCTTTGAGATAGTCTATAATCATGGGAAGGGGAACGTTGTTACTGATGCACTCAGCCGGAGATCTGGTATAAAGCTACAAGTTGAAGCGACAGAGCAACTGGATGCCTTACAGATATCCTTTGGGGATAGGGATGGTGCAGCATTTCTAAAGTCTCTTAGAGTCACTTCCCCACTTCTTCAGCGTGTCAAGGAGGCACAACATAGGGATTATGACTGTTTGATATGACGTGCTCAGATATCCATAGGGAAGGCACCTTATGGATTTTCTGAAGGTGGGGAGCATGTCATCTACTTCAGAGGACGTATCATGGTTCCAGTGACCCTTCAGGAGGAATTGTTGAGGACGTTCTACACTTACCCTTTAGCGGTACATCCAGGAGTGGTGAATATGTATCCGGAACTTAGACGATAACACTGGGGGCCAGGTATGAAGAAGGCGATAGCAGAGTTTTCCTCATGATGCCTCACTTGTCAGCGAGTGAAGGTGGAGCACCGAGTACTAGCAAGCTTGGTTCAACCATTAGAGGTCCTGGTGTGGAAGTGGGATGGGATATCTATGGACTTCGTGATGAGTCTTCCACGTACATCCAGGGGTCATTACTTGACTTGGGTGATCGTTGATAGACTCACCAAGTCGTCTCACTTCCTAACGATCAGAGAGCAGGGTTCAATAGGGAGCTTGGGACACCTCTATGTGTAGGAGATTGTGTGTTTACATGGTATAACTTCAATGATTGTCTCCTATCGTGGTTCACTGTTTACCTACCGACCATGGTAGAGGTTGCAGGAGACTTTTGGGACACATATTCTTCTGAGCACCTCCTTCCATCCCCCGACAGATGGTCAGACTGAGAAGACCATTCAGTCCCTTGAGGACATGCTACGTGCTTGTGTTCTCGGCTTCAGTCGTAGCTCGGAGGACCACGTACCTTTGGGGAAGTTAGCATAAAAAAATTTCTATCACACTACCATATGGATGGCACCTTTTGAGGCATTGTACATGCGACCATGAAAATCACCATTGGACTAGACAGACCCTGGGGAGTCCGCAATGGTGGGACCAGAGATGGTACGAGCTACCATGGAGAATGTGCAGATCATCAAGGAGAGGATGAAGACTGAATAGAGCAGGACGAAGTCCTATGCTTGAAAGATATAGAGACCTTTGGAGTTCGAGTATGGCGACCACGTCTTTCTATGGGTCTCACCCCGATGATGTTTACTGAGATTTGGTCGAGGAGGAATGTTATCTCCAAGATTTATCGAACCCTTCCAGGTCCTCAGCAGAGTAGGCGAGGTGGCTTACCAATAGCTCTTCCACCTCAGTTTCATAGGGTGCACGATGTCTTCCACATATCCCAGCTGAGGAGATACATTCATGGCCCTTCCCACATCATCAATTACGGATAGCTGGACGTCGAAGATGGGGCGAATTTCACATAGGTTCGAATGGAGATTGAGGATTGATAGGAGAAGGTCCTACGTTGATGGTCGATACCTCTGGTGCTCATTCTTTGGTAGCATGGGAACCTTTAAGAGAGCACATGGGAGCGGGATGGTCAGATGTGTGCTCAGGACTCCCATTTGTTCCCTTAGTTTGAGTTGTATCTTACAAGGAAGTAAGGCCCTAAGCAGGGGAGAATTTAAAGACCCACAAATCCCATGGAAAATTTTTTTAACACAAGGGAATTTTACGAGTCTATGAAAATTTAATGCGCATGATTCTCACATACCGGTGTGCTCGTAATCAATTTATCAAGTTTTTTTCCTGTACGTTCACTAAACGTACAAGTGAGTTTTTATAACTTCTGAACCGGAACCCGGAACTGGAATCTGAGGGCACTGTTGAACATGCAGCACCGATATTCACTTAAGAAGACTTTCCATTCGACGGTAGTGAGTTGAGGATAAAAGTTAGTTTTTGGGTATTCATGTAAATTAATAAAATAATGTGTGCATCACTTTATTTTATTTTAACCACTATGTGGATGGTGGGTGGCTAAAACCATTTCATGGGAGTTATAGGTGGGACCACCACACCTTAACCTCCGTAGGGAGGTTATTGTGGTGGGTCCCACCCGATCATAACCTTTCGTGAGAGGATACGACGTAGGGACCACACGAGGCTTAACCCCTATTAATGGAGGGGGGTAAAGCCTCCTCAACTCCCCATTAAATCGGGAGAAACCCCTTGACCTTCTCCACCTTAATGGTACCAACCCCCCTTTAATTTAATTCCTTCCACCTCTCAAGCATTAATTTGGGGAGATGAGTTAAAAAATTAATTCCATATTTGGATTTTTAAATACAAAGTTCTAAAATAATATACAAACAATTATGTTTGTTGGAAAAACTGCTTTTGTTGGCATTATTCTCTTTTTGTGGATATTGGGAAGAGAGGAGCTTGAGAGAAAAGTTCTTCCAACAAAGAACGCCGGCAGCAACCTTCTTCGACTTCCTCCCTAAGATCCTACTAATGTGGAGTGTCATCCATAGCCGACGCATCCCCATATTGGGAGTGCATGTCGAACGCGGAAAACGGAGAACTCCATTGTTCCCCTTCCATGTCACCATCAACGAATGCTGACCGACAATCAATAGGTAAGGGGGTTATAACTTGATGATGTTATACCGTTTATTAACCACTTCAATGGTTTGAATGGTTTTGTTTGCAGACGTTTTATTGTTCATCTGCTTTTCTTGATGAGCCAATGGATACCTCTACAAAGGTGGAGGATATGGGACAACCTAACATGGCCCCTCATCCACCGCCAATTTCTCCTTCGTGTGGAGTTCTTTAGCAGGGCGATGAGGCGGTTGCGACGAAGGTGGAAACGACAAAGGTCACGCTACCCGTGGCCTACTCGTATTGCGGCCCCATCGCGGAGCACCCCTACTCCTGAATGAACACCATCGACCTGCGTCAGCCCAAGCCACACCGTCCTGGTGCCACATGGCATGCCCGCAGTGCCGCACCGGCACCTTGCGGCCTACCCGCATGCTGCCCACGCGATGCCCACACCCTGCCATCCTACACACACACTGCCCGTGCCCCTCTGTCCTCCCTACGCCCTACACGGTGCCCCGCTTCCATACCTGTGTGCTACACACTTCCCATCGGCCTGCCTAATCCCTTCCCAGCACCACGTGAGCTGCCCGTGTGCTGCCCTCGTACCCCGCCGGCCTACCTGCCCACTGCCCGCGCCCTGCAGGCACCCTATGTGGCCTGCCTCCGCCTTGACCGACACCCCCGCGCGGCCTGACCATGCCTTGGATCCCAGCCGAACTGGCCAAGCCACACCGACCCCCAAGCTGGCCCATGGTGTCCTTCACGACATCACTGGCCGAACCATCTTGACTTTCCGGGCCAAGCCGACCGAGCCGCCTAAGAGGTGACCTCTGGGAAGAACCACTCCATCATTTCGTTGGGTTGGGCCTAGAAGACCTGGTTGAACCTAGAAAACAGACCGGGTTAACCCAGACCAAGGCGGCCAAGACAAGTTTGGGCTGAGTCGGTCCGACCGGGTCTTACTGGACCCTGGCCCATTACCGACCCCTTTACATTCATTTGGTCATATCCTTGGCACTGGTCGACCATTTGAGGAACCATCAGCGGCAATAGTTTTCATGGAGCACGAAGGTCCCTTTGAGTATACCCCACTAGAGTTCAGCGTAATGTTGAGGTACGGTCAGGTTGGATCCTTCACGAATCCAACTGGGCCCCTAGGACCAAAAGTATTTTAAGTTATAGACCGAGCATCCGATTGACGCGCCGTCTATTGCATTGAGACCCCCATGACGAGGCGGTCCATTGGGAAAATTATACCTGGGACTCAGTGAACATTAGAGTATCGACATGTAGCTCATGGAGCAGACCCTCCCGGAGATGTGCGAGCAGAGTATGGAGACCCAGTAGCTGGCTGAGACCTGACGACTAGTTGATAGATTCGACTCGTAGCGATTCGAATAGACCAGTGGGGAGTGCCTGGAAGTTGGCGACAGAACCATGGTGTAGGAGCACCTGGTAGTTGGAGGTAAACACGCAGTACTCGATAGGAGGAGTACCTATGCAAGCTATTAGGGGGAGCTCCAGGTAGTTAACGGCATACCCACAATGGGAAGCACCTCTGTGTGAGCGCGGTAGCCCCACAATACTCAACAAGATGAGTACATCAGTAGTCAAAGGTCAGTGGGAAGCGGCTGGTAGTTGGATAAAGGCCCACTATACTCGACATAGGAGGAGTTCTCTAGCAGCAGTGGTTTCGACAATGTGAATAAAAATCTTGGTTGAGCTGAGTCAGTAACTTTTCTGTTTACCTCATAATTGATATTGATTACTTGATAACTTATGAATGTGTATGGTCATATATCTGGGTCAGGTTATCTGTTGATTTCACACCTTGTGGTTTCTCCTTGTGTGATTTTGTCTGTCTTGGAGGGTCTCGAGGTCCCTACTGATTATCGTTATATTCACCCCTACACGGGTTATGCACGCACCTCATTGTGTTGGTTGTAGAAGACATACAGCGTTGACCGAGGTTGAGTGGACGAGGACTGGACGGTACCCAGAGGTGGGCCATACAGCGTGATGGTACTCGAAGGAGACAGATGGATGCGAAGTTCTTGGTGGCTATCTGTAACTACCCTTGAGGGAGGATTTCTCAAAGGATGATCCATCAACTATTTCACCTTAATTCTGTGGTACTTTTTTTCCTTGTACTTCCAGTTTCCTGGTACTTTATAGTTGGACTTTTATTTTCGGCCCCTTTTACTTTTCAGCACTCCTTTGTATATTGTTTTTCTTAGTGTTTTACTTCCAGCTCGTAATCTGTTGTTTGTGTTGACAATTTATAAAGGAAATTCCTTCTCAGTTTTATGGATTTACACCTTTGGTTCTAGTTGACAGCCCCTGGCCTATGGAATGCGGTCTTGGGGTTGTCACGGCACGGGCCCCGGAGGACGGGTCATGACAATAAGTGTCATTGTCATGGATAATTTTCCTAAAAAGTCCTAAAATATGGTTATAATGTTAGAATTGTCGACATATGTCCATCTAATCAGTTTTGGACATGTGTTGGGTCATTTTGATATTTTATTTTCTATGTTTATCCACTAAGTAAAATCATTTTACATAAATCACTATAATTAAATTTAATAATTTTCAATTATAATTATGGTAAAAAATTAATTTGACCTTATAATAGATTATAAATTATTATTATTCCAAATATGTAATTATTTTTTATAAATTCAATCCACATAACTAAAAAAATCAATATAAAATTAATCCCACAATTGTGAAGAGAGACATGGGTTTTAAAGTGAAAAGCTTCGAAAATTTAAAATGTTTTTATCTCTAAATTCAATTTTAAAAATTCTAAAATGTCCAAATTTGGGATAAAAATTTTATGATATAACTAAATTTACATTAAAACGAATTCCAAATATAATTTAACATTATATATTATTTAAACAAAAATGGATGTTTTCAAATAAAATTTAATCTCTTTCACTATTTATGAAAATTTGAAACTTCTAATAAAAATAATGAAATAACCATAATAATATTTTGGCATTGAAATTTCAGAAATAATGTTTATTTTACCCATATAATTTTTAAACATTCTGATATTTTGTTTTAAAATAATTTCCCCATTCAACGGAAACAAATATACCTTTAGAAAAATAGTGATTTTTATGTGTAAAATTGGTTTTTTTTCTTATCTTATACATTTAAAATCTATTTGATGAATTTCAAAATATTTTAATTAATATATAATATATAAACATCATTAATATCATTTAATAATATATATTCATTAAATTTATTATGATTAAACACCCATTGGGGTATAAAAAGTGATTTTATAAAAACATTTTATTAATACTAAATTGGATTTTATTTTCATTTCTATTTAATTAGAAACAAATTAAATCCACCCTATATTTCAATAATTTTGTTAATAATATTCATAAACTAAAATTTAATTCCAAGAATATAATTTCTATAATAATATTAATATTATTCAGTAAAACGTTTTATTCCGTATAACAGAGGATATTGAAGAAATCCATTCTTACATGTAATCCCAGATAACATAGTGTTTTGTGTGTTTAAAGATATATCACAGATTGAATTTATTTAAAATATTAAATATATTTTAAATTATGGGTATGTTATATTTCCTTCTATGTTTTCTGTTGTGTCTCAAACACTATTTTGAATAAAATGTTATTCATTCAGAATTTTATGGTGTTACATTCTCCCCTCCTTAAATAAAATGTGTCCTAATAATTTAAACATTGTATTGATAATACAAGGTTTGATATTTGGAAATTCCATTGCTGAAAAAACCACATTTCAAAATGTTTAATTAAATTATCCCATGATAAAAGAGATATATATGTACAAAAGTCATCTAGAATAATCACATGTCAATGTTTCGAGATAAAATAACATAGGTGGGAAATGATAATATGGGAATCAAACAAAACTAAAACAAAAATACTGATTTTGAGTGATGGAAAACATTGACCATATGAAATTTAAGGATCAATGGAATGTTGAGGGCTATACACACAAAAATTTGTAATGATTTAAAATGTCACCACATTCATCATAAATGAATGTAATATGGTAGTATTTTTTATTTCAATATTATCTTCCAATTGTTAAAGATATATTTTACTACCTAATAATATAATTAAATATATATACTTGATTCACCTATATAAACAAAATTTCATCATTTAGTTGATCTTCTATTTCTCAGTATAATAAATGAATATACCAAATTGAATTTTTTATTCAAAAAGATATAAAATTAACATCTAATGGATAGTGATATCTATAAAAGAGTGACACATATTTAAATATTTCCCTAACTATTTTAAAAAACTAATATTTTTAGAATTATTCAGATTAAATTAATCCTAAATCAAGAAATGTAACAATTCTTGATTACCATTAATATTTATTCATAAAATTTTTTAATTAAAAAAATTACATATTTATTAGGACATCATGTAGGCTAGTGGTAGGTGGAAACCCCATACCCTCATTCAGTCATGAGTTAATGCCCTATAACCATTCAAAATGAGAAAAGTTGTATCCCTACATACATTTTTTTAATTAATATATTAATATAATTCCTATAAATTCAAAAAAAATTGGAAATTCTTGAAATAAAGTTTATTATTAAATAACCTTTAAAAAATTTTATAACATTTTTTTTCTACAAAGTATAATAATAATATTACTACAGTTTCTTTGATGGTCATATCAATACTATAATATATAAATACATTTGAACATATATTTATAAAATTTAAAATCATTATTACTCAAATAATTTATCAACAAAAATGTATACTTATATAATTTTTTTTCCAAAATTCCCATAATATTAGTACACTATCATCACATAATACCTAAAACGAGGTGTTTAAGACTTGAATTTATTATCAATATTAAACTAATAAACCCATATTTTATCCATAACACTTTATATAATGAAGAAATATATTTTTATAGCACAATACAAAGATTTTTGAACATTCTTATAACAAAAATACCATTGGTATTAATGCTTAAACAATTTAAATCCTTGAATTATAATACAGAAATAATTCATTTTTTATCTCTACATAGGTCCTTACATGTTTTATTGTTTAAACTAGATCATTCATTTTCATTATATATTAAAATCATTCATAATATTTTATAAAGAGAATGTGAATTATCTTAATCATAACCCCAAAGAGTGTTAACCCAGGTGAACAACAAGGATCATTTTTATTTACCTTGTTAATATCAAGTCGTTACATACATACCCTTTTTAGAGTTATTACCCCTAGGTAAATCTCTTCCCAAATCATGTCCAATTGTAGTATCAAGATATTGATTTATTTATAATAATCCCAACATATTATAATCTTTACCAAATATTATGATTTTATTCTAAACATATTTCCAATTTATGTCTTAGTGTTATGCTCCATAATCATTATTTTCATAAATCTATTTCCCAAGGATCCAACTAAACCTTATTTAATACCAATTATAATGTCCTCGACCCCAGTATCCTGGATCCAGTACCTTAATTTATCACATTGGCATCGATATAATGAAATAAATACTAAATTACCAAATAGTTTAGATGTTTTGGAGAACCATATATAACCCGAAACCTATTTTTCATTTGTAATATTAAATAAAAAATAACATATAACAACTGTAAATGATCAGAATATTTGAAATAAAATTAAAAGGATTCATCATCATATTCTACGGAAAATAAACAAAATAAAGGTGACCTTAAATTCTAAAAAATGGATACGTAAAATGGATGCTATCATGAATCAATAATTAATAATAAATATAGAATGGTAAATAACTGAACACACATTCCTTTTAAATAATATGCTAATGAATAATAAATATGGATTGGTAAATAACTAGACCTACATGCCATTTAAATAACATAACATTGAATAATCAATCTTGAAAGATTAAAAATTTGAACAAAAATCCAATTTAAATAAGATTCAAATATGAATAGATAATCCATAAACAATATAGAAAGGTATATAATTTAAAACTCAAGTTTGTTAACCAATAAACGATAATGAAATTAATATAGAGATAATGGGATTGTGAAAATATCATGCATAGTAATAAAAGAATACTAAATGAATGAAATTTTTAATTTTTGGAAATGGGGTATCTCGCACCTGAAAACATATACTTTTATGATCTATCCTCCAGATAGTAAAAAATATTATAGGTGGAAACCCATTTATATTGGCCAACTTAATTTGCCTCATGATACCTACCGATGCATTGAGGGAATATATTATACTAGTTCCCACCCATCACATCAGGTCTCAATCCGTACACATATATTGAATCATCTATTAAATTTAATAACTATTCCTAATCATCACATATCAATATTGAGTAAATGATGCATTTTTATCAATATTTTTCATGTTTTTGAAATAACATTCAAAGTAAAACCATATATAAAAAATTGTATATGATTTAGGAAAAATAATATCCATCATAAAAGAATATAGATATTTAATATAAATGTAATTTCTAGTCAAATTCTTTAAAAATTAATTGAGTGTTTCAAGAGAGGGGTAAAAATCACCAAATAAAGTTATATTTCAACATAACATTTACATCGTGGTAATTTTCACATAAAAATACAATTGGATGAAATAACTCAAATTCAAACTTAATATAACAATTATTATGATTTAATCATGATATTACAGGTCAAAATGGAAGTATATACACAACATAAAAGTGAATAGTTGTATAGTAACAAATAAGACTCAGTGGAATGTAAATTGAGGAAAAATATCTTATCTAAAACATCCTTTTATTTGAAGGGGACTCAAATACATGAATAGTGGTTTTAAATATATTTTTAACATATAAAAAACCATATTAATATTTAGGATATCATATATTATTTTTTATAACATCTTATCACTCGTTGGTTAATAATCCCACATTATTTTCATTGTTTTTCTTGTCAATGGCCTTTTTTTCATGTATGTTTTGACTTTTTGTTATTTATTACTCTTACATGAGTAATGATTCCATAATCCAAATAATTTAATACATGATGTTAATATAATATATATTTTTTATATTTTTTTTATATTAATCCATAAAATTTAGTGATATGAAATAAAAACCACAGTTCATAAAGACGTTAGTTGAAACATATACATGAATGTTATTTCCATTTTCATGAATTTTTTATGAAAAATAATTAATTGATATATATATTATCATTACAGAATCATTATTATGTCATACATATCATATAGTTTTATTAAACCCATCTTTAATACATTACATGTAATGTGTGAATGAAACACATCACTTCATGTAGTGGTACTACACACACATGAGAAACAATATCATATTTCCATAAAATAAAAATAATTATGGTATTGGTGATATAGTAATTAAATAAACATAATAAAATAATAATTTTCATATATTTATCATATATAAAATATAAATCAATCATTATTCTAATCCTTTAATGGTGGTATTGTAAAAAATGAACGACATCAGTGAGTTAGATGATAGTCCTCCATACACAAGAATTATGATTTGGTATGTCATTTGATGAATGTTTGTGAATTTTTTGGGCATACCCTCAATATAAAAAATATCATTATATTTATTATACTTATTTTATTATATAATAATTTAGTAATTGTAAAATAATGTGGTTGATGAGGAAATAAAATAAAATTTCTTTTTAAAGGAATCATCATTAGATTTATAGTAAATTCATCAAAGTATTTAATTACATCTAAAATAAAGGTTCAAGGATGATTAAAGGTATATTTAGGTATTATTTGGGTAGATCAATGTGAATCCAAATTATGTGGGAGGTGTGAAGAATGGGTTAGAGTGAGTTCCCTTTTATATGTGAGTAGGAGTGGAATTCTTATAAATACTCAGAAATAATTTACTACGGGGATGTCTCCTTTACCTAATGGGGATCATAAATTGAATAATAAATGAGGTGAGGCTTATTTGGTTGAGAAAAATATTCACCAAATAAAAATAAGTTCATTTTTATAATGTTTTTCCTTATCATCGATGTTTCCATAATTTTAACATTTTTCTTTTTATGAAGGTTACTGGTTTTCAATCTAATTTAATCTTTTCATTAATTCTAAATTAAATTTTGAATTATTATATAATTAATATCCAATTATTCTAAATATGATATCTAAATTTAAAAAATAAAAATATCATGTGTGATGTAAATTAATTTTAATAAAAGGACTAGTAACCCATAAAAGCACTATATTAATTGTGACCACATTAAATGGGTTATTACTATTAAATTGTCAATAGTTTTACTATGAAAGATAAATTGGTTTAGGAATGGGGAATATTTGATTTTTATTATCATTTAAAACTAACTTGGAAGATTACCTAATTTTTTGTTATTTAAAATCAATTAATAACATATTAGTTATTTAAAAATAAGAATAATTCAAATTTTATCATTATTCATATAATTTGAATTTAATAAATATCAAGACAATAATGGAATTTTAATATATTAATTTCAAACCTATTCAAATTTACATATTCACCAATTAAAATAAGATAAAATGATAAATCAATATATTTACTTAAATTTTAATATTTTTACTATCATTTATTTTATTTCATTGTTAACTAAATGATTAATTATTTAGAATTTTTGAGAAATTTATGTAACTTATTCATCACTAAAAATTAATGATTAATTTTTTAAAAAAAAATTTCTTGTTAAAAATAATAAATATAAAAAATCATAATTAGATTTTCAATTATCAAAATTATTTATTGATATTACAATCAATATAGGTATATTTATCATTATATTAACCAAACATATTATATGAGTAAGTATCCTGGTAAAGTGACATAAAAGTGATAATATTGAATTCTATGGTTCTATGGGTCCAAATATGGCCATAAAATGGGAGTTCGATGTGTTTTGGTTCATTTTTAAACCTTATTTTCAATGTTTAACCACTAAGTAAACAATTTTTACCATAATCACAGTAATTATTTTTAACTATTTTAACTAATAATTTTTTTGAAAATTAATGTTGAACATGTTATATATTATAAATTATTTTGATTCCTTGTATGTAAACCATTTTTTTAAATTCAATTCCAAGAAGTATACATATGTAATTTAAAATTAATCCATTAATACATGACAAGAGGAATGAGTATTAATGTGAAAAGGTTCAATTGTTTATAATATTGTTTTTGTAAATTTAAAATTTGAATGATTACAATTACTGAAATTGAGTTTATAAGTCTAAAATTTATCTTATTTTTCATTAAAACCAATTCAATATATAATTTAAAATTATTAATTATTTTAATGAACTGGAATTTTTCAATTAAAAATCAGTATTCTTAAGTATTCCTCCAAAATGAAACTTCCTTGATAAATCCAAAAAACTCAATATATGATATTTTTTAAATTCCACTTTCCAAAAATTATTTTATTTTCACAAATATATTTTATAAATGTGTCAATTTTATGTTTTAATATATATTCTCCATTGACATGAGGGAAGACATCTTTTAGAACAAGTGTGCTATTTAATCTTAAAATTACTTTTTTATTATCTTATGCATGAAAATATATATTCGATGAATTTATAATTTTTTTCATTAAAATTATAATAAATTAGTTTAACCAATATCCTACACTAATATTAATCTATTTGATTTATTAAGATAAAATTACCTTGGGAGCATAATATAGTTTTTTTTAAAACATTTCCTTTATATTCAATTGGTTTTTATTTTTCATTATAAATAATTCGAAATGAGTGAATTCAAATGTATATTTCATATGTTAGTTAAAAAATTTCATAACATCCAATTTAACTTGTAGAAGATAATTTTTGAAAAATAATTAATATTATTATATAAAACTCGGTCATTTGTGTTGCACAAGCTATCCAAGAAGGTAATTGTTTCATGTAACACAAGCTAATTCAGTGTTACTGACATTGAAATTATATCACATATTGAATTTATTTAAAATTGTAAATATCTAATAATGTATCGATTTGTTATATTCTCTTATATGTATGATGTTTCTTATGATACATGCTATTGAATAATATGTTGTTCTTTAAAAACTCCAGGGTGTTACGATCCTTATTTATTTTTTGATGTACCATTTTTATCTAGTTAGAGTTATAGAGATAGTTCTGGACCATCCTGGAAATGGATAGTATTGATTACATATTATACATGGATGTCTATGTTTTATTATAAATTTATAATTTATATTTGAATGATATAATATGATTCCTTACATAAAGATTTATTTATTTATTAATTAAATTTTTTATTTCATGTACATGTTGTATTAATTTGAGGGTAAATAATTCTTCGATGTTTTATTTTTTATTCTTAATATTATTTAATATACGAAAATAGTGAAATATTTTTTAATCTATGTTGTGTCCTGACCCCCTACCCACAAATTATAACCCTCCTAGGAAATCAAGGTCAGAAGATAGATAATAAACCACGAGTCCCACCTCCAATAGGCCCCGAGTTGGTGTCTAGCACCGATGGAATAATAAACACACTGATGAGAGGAATTACACTCTAAGAGAACACATAAAAACAGAGAGATAAGATAGAAACTAACCAAATACTTATCAAACTACAATATAAAATAAATCCCATGTACACATATGTAATTCCATGCATGCACTACAACAACTGAAAGGGAAACTGGAAGTGCCAAAGAATATTAAAACAACCGTGACCACAAATCCCAAACAGCTTCTACAAAACCTACAAGCTACTAACAACAAGTCGGATCTCCAACCAACAACAAGTGACCTGAAAAATGTTAATATAATTTTGGTTGAGTATAACAGTATAGTTAGTAGGATCCTCCCTGGAGACTCTTGTGAAATAGTAATGAAATCATGTGAAAACATAGTTAACAACAAGTGAAACAATCTCGTCACACAAATAGGTATACTGTGTTCCCAGCCTCACCATGTCAAATATCACCAAGTATCACACACTAAATTATATAAAATAATTATTAATATCCATAGTATACCACATCCACTTCCCCACTGGTTTTCCGCATTGCCCCGACATCGCACATCATGAGCATCTCTCACCAAAAAGGCTAGCCCGAAAAATCTAATGTAATGAACCACAACATGCACCTCTTTCAACACAACCACCATGTCCACATAACCAAAATTAACAAGATATTTTCATATATCCACCTAAACTCATATAATGTGTATCATATGTTGAGAACTACACCTCTAGTCATTACAATCCATACATCAAATAAGGATCCTCAATCCATCACAGCCAATACACGTTACACCTATAGTAGTCAATAGGAAACTATATCTAAAATATATGTGTTTGAATAACAAAGAAGTCATTATATACCTCTACAAACATATTTTGAGAAATCTATATATTTTTAATACAAGAACAAGTATCTATCACGTGAAGAATGCTAGGCCAAAGGGGGCATTCAACCATCCATCCTCCCATCAGGATGTTTTGAAAAACATACCTTGGGATCAAAATCCCCGGGTGGTCAGTTACCCCAAACTAGAGGGTGGATTATCATATATAAACACTAAAATTACAAAATATAATATATCTCAAAACCACACAATGAGAAAAACCTAGTCTTAGATTCAACTGTAGATTACATATCTCAGACTCCCAACTGCCACAACTAAGAAAAGATATCCTATAAGGACAAAACCATTTAAATATCTTCATTAAATTAATATATAATTTACTTTATCAATTTAACATTAGGTTAATTATTTATTTAGACATCAATTAACCATTATCCTTTTCTGTATCCCATTCAATTAATATTCAAGCAATGATCCATGCCTTCTAGGTAAACAGAAAGTGATTCCATGATTTCTGGAAGGCACAACCACAATATTTATTCATAGAAAGATCTTACCCCATGGGTTAATCCTAATTTATTTATTTATTTAATATCATTACAAATTCTTATATTCTAAGGAATTCTAAAAAATCATTCTATGCAACCAAACATAAGGGTCTCAACATAGTGGGTAGATATGCTAACCATCGTGTATTTCCCACCTACAGCAGGATTGTAGACCCATCCATCCTCGAGAATCTAAACACGGACAACAGGTGGCATACCTCACATGTATTCTTCTCTTTTTGAATGTGGATAAGAAAAGAATCTTCCTCAAGGAGTGGGGAAAGTAATCAATTTAAAAAACAATAGATTCAATAGAAAAAAAAATTCACCTCAATGGGTAAGCCAAAAATTAACATGTTTTATTATCTTTCGGGTCCTCCGTGACACACATGCATAAACTGATGCATCTCACAACTCTAGTTGTCAATTTTAGCCGCAAAAACTTGGCCTACCTTCCCCCACATTCCACCACAGCCCTCCAAGATCAGCTATTCTAGGCTTACATCACATTTGGTCCTCCCTACCCCCACAACAACAATTATCATATCCAGAGAACTTCATAAGTAGTAGTAAGAAACATAGAAATTGTCTCTCTACCGTCGAGCAATGAATTAATAATTTACACACAATGAGATCTCGTGGCTCAAATAAAATGCACTCGGCCTTTATAAGAAAGTGGGAAACTAAAATGAATTAAATTTATCATACAACTAGTTATTATCACATTTTTAATTAACTGTATAATTATTCATAGCCTCCAACTATAGTCAACCTAAGAAACTAGCTATCACAAGATATCAACAAATTAATACAACAATTAATTTAACATGCCTTTAACCCTTTTTATCAACAAGCATCTACATGCTTCTGGTTTAACAACCAATTCAATTAAACAAGACCAATTGCATCAATTTGATTGACATAAAATTACTTCTAGAACAACTATAATCTTTAAACATGACTCATTATCATTCAGACAATTAATTACCAATTATTTATGTATTTAAAATCCTTTCCAATTTCCATCAAGAATGACATGAAAATTTATGAAAGGAATAAATATAACACTATCTATCAAATCAAGAGACAATCCATTATAACGGTATAAAGAAAAACATATGATTGATACCAATTTCATTTAACTGGTTAATATAATCATTAGGTTAATTTCATTACAATCCAAATGCATAAATCATGTTAGCTATATTATTTCACGATAGTAAATAGTGAAGCATCAAATCCACTATCTCAGTAGGACATTGACGATCTTTGCTACAAAATTTATTAAAGAAATAGATCATGATCACCTATTTCGCAACCAATTCATCCACCCATGGATGTTGTAGCCCAACCACACCAACCAACAACTAAAAAAACTATATTATAAACATGAAGATCACATTCCATCACATGAATTTGATAAACGAGCCGAAACTGATCAAAGAAACCTAAATAACGGAGGCAGATCATACATTATATCGAAGATGGATCACTACATATCATAGTAGGGAGATAGGGATCATGTAACGCCCCGACCCCAGCTACCCAGAGTCGGTGCATTACTACATAACATTGTCATGATCACAAGAAAGATCAAATCTCGAAAGACCGATTGGTTTAGTAGCCTTGGAAACACTAGATATATTCATAGGTTTTACATTACATCATAAAATGAAAAACTACTACAACAACATAATGTCTCCATAATCCACACTCATATCCCCACATAATATCCCTGCAGGTCATTCATAATTTACTTCTTCACTTCCTGGGAAAAATAAAACATATAAAAGGGGTGAGCTCAAATGCCCAGTAGGGATAACAAAATAGCGGAAACTTTCATAATTAAGAATAAACTTTTAAGGCAATGTATAACTAAAACAAAAGCCTTTCAAACATGAACTTTCAACATGGTATGGCATAAATAAAATGAAATAATGCCATTTACTTATTCACATGGATATTCTACTAATCGAATAATCACATGCAAAAATCAATAACCACATTCATAATGTTGGAATGCATAATGCCAGACTATCATAACCACATAGTCAAGGCCTCGTGCCAAGACTACAAATAATATTTTGTCAAGGCCTTGTGCCAAGACACTAGTTTGTCTCATGAGACCTACCGATGCATCGAGGAGCTATAGCGGGCTCCACCCATCACTTATTAAGTCCAATGCATTCCCATATGAAAAGGTTTAAATATAACATAAACATTCGTATTAAAACTAGCATAAAAAATGTCAATACTTTCACCATAAACTATGAATGGTATAAAAATAGCACATCCACAGTCAAAAATATCACAAAACCTTCAATACAATATAGAAGTTTTGTATCATAATAAATCAACTTCAAATAATCTTAAAATCCATCAAAGGATGTTGACATAGATGAAATCAAAATTATTTTTAAAGAAATATCTCCTTTTATTTTGAAATCATTTAAGATCCATATAAAATAAAACATTTTCTTTAAAAATAATCTTATAAGCTTGTATGGAAAGCTTTGAAGATTTTATAACGGCGTAAAATAACCGCACCCGCCGTATAAGTTAAAAAAAACATTCTTACCTCAATTCTGTCGAAAAGGTTAAAAAAGACCTTGTTTTGAAAACGACGGAAAGATTCCTTTATAAACCTCTTATAAAAAGTCAAACAAGGGTATAAATGACTTTAACCCATATTCTTGTAAATAGTAAAAATGTTTTGAAATACATTTTTAAGAAACATGGATGTGGATGATAAAGAGATCCCAGTAGATTATTACGTATAAACAACCTTGGATAATGAAGAGGTTGTAAAGTAAACCCTTACCTTGTAATTTTCCTTGGTTGGGGTAGGTTAACCTCCTGTATAATGGTGAAATAGTTGTTATTAAATTATACAAGAATCATATATATTTATATGATATCATATATGATCTTTTAACATTGATTTGTTAATAATATCTTAGAATTATCGTCGTTTCGGGAGTTAACTTACTCATTTTCTTTTATATGTTTGGTTACATAAGACATGGTTGTTGTATCTTATTCATATCCAGAATGATATCTAGTCCTTAAACATCATTTTTAAATCATCAAATGATAATTATACTTGAATGGATATGATGGAGAATGAATCTCATCGCGTTCGTGGAGACGGTAGTCCGTACGTACGCACGAGCGACAATATCATTCTTTTGATATTAAAATAATATATAAATGGATGGTATATCATATATACAGAATCATTAACATGTTATATTTATTATTTACATGAGTTACACATCATTATTATACCCATCCAAATAATAATATATTGAATAACAATTACACCACGACGTGGAGACGGTAAGCCGTACGTACGCACGTATGGTGACATGTTATTCAAAGGGTGGATAGAATACTGAATATGGTTGTACCATATTTATAATAACATCACAGTATATGTAAGATACTGGAGTTATTATTTTAGAATGGTAAGAACAAAGAAAGAGGAAGTGGAAGAAGAAAGGAACTTGGAAAAGGGTGGTGAAATCATTACCTCTTCTTCGGGTTCTTCCTTTTGATTTGATCAAAAGGGATCCTTAGGTTGGCTTTCTGATCAAACTAAGGCCTCTGGGTTGTAGTGAGGGATGTTGGTAGAGTATTTGGGCAGAGGTTGGCCGAACCAAAAGGGTTTGAATGTGTGAAGAAATGAGAAGGAGGAGTGCCCTTTTATAAGAGGGGTGAGGGGCACCTTTGGAAAAGCTAGAAATATTAATTTATAATAAATTCATATTCGGTTTATAATGGCTCCAAAGCTTATTATTCAAAGGTTAAGGTGGGGATAGGTCGAAAACCACTCAACCAATAGAATTTATACAGGTTTGGGTACTTATATTAACCTTATCTTTAAGTATTACCTCTAAGTTAATTAGTTTCACTTTTACAATGTCTCTTTGTATTTTTATATAATATGGTTAATAAACTTACTATATACATCCAAGCGACCCCCCAAGTGGTCCATTAATGATGAAAATATAATGATATAAGTCTCTTTGCCGAACCTTAGATTTTTAGGAATTTAATATCAATTAATAATATAATATTTGTTTTAAGAACTCTTTTATGTCAATTTTGACACTATTCAATAGTTGATTTTTGTGAAACTCATAACAGATTGATTACTTCTAACAAAGTCAATTAAATCAATCCTAATCTATCATATTATCCAATAAAATTATTTTAATTCATTAAAAGTTTCATATTATATTTTTTTGGGTATTTATAATATCAATTATTTTAATTTTTCACTATTATAGTAATTACTGCATCATCATTGTGTCATAAATAAAATAAATTATATAATGTCTAAAAATTATAAATAAAATATCATTATGTAGGAAATCTTTTTATCTTTCTAATGAATATTTATAATCTAAAAACCAACTTATATAACCCTATGTAACAATTGTTTTTCTAAAAGATATATGCTTGTGTCATTTTTGTATTCATTTTGACTTAATTAAAATAAAGTGTCATTATCACTTACAAGTGGATCCATGGGGTCCCAAAATCGACCCGAAGATGCCCATGGTCGACCATGTATCAACCAATAGGTTTAAGACACGTTTTAGGGTAATTTAGTATTATTATAATATTATTCTTTTAACCCTTATTTACCGGATTTACCCTTAACCATGGTAAATAAAATATTTACCACAGTAATTATTCAAAATGTATAAAAATAAAAGTTACCTATTTACACAATTTGAAAATCCTGATTCCAAATATGGAATCCATTTTTCTAAATTCAAAACACAGAAGTGGCAGAAATTAATTTAAAATTAATTCCCGCTGTCAAAACAAAAAGCGTGTTTTTAAGAGATAATAACTATCAAAAGATTGACACTTGTTTATGTTCGGTTTAATTGTAAAATTATGTCTAATGACCAAAATTATATTAAATTGTAAAAATATATTCTAAATATAATTTAAAACCACTCAAATTCATAATTTATCACTATTAATTATTTTGATTAAAAAAGTTGTTTTTAATTAAAATTTATTAATTTTCATTATTCATCAAAATATGAAAGTTATCCGAAAAGTACCAAAATTTCACCTTAGGCTAAATTCGATATTCCGAATCCAAAAATGAAGTCCATTTCAAAATATAAAATATATATAATTTCAAAATTTAGGTATTACTATTCATAACGGCTAGTTTGATCGGTTGTGGTGTGTGTTAAAACTCGACGTTGCGTACAACACACGCTACTGTTTTATTCAAAGGAAAGCGTACCGTGGAAGCTTGGGATGTTTCATTATAAATTTTTTGATGTCTCCATTTAGTCAAAAAGCTTAAAATATTGTATTTAAAAAGGTTTCAGTAAAAGTTGATAAAAGTGCAATACTGAAAATGAATTTGTTCTTGCATTATGACTAAGAAACTCATAATAAGGATTCTAAAATTATAAGGATTATATAAAGTTAAAAATGTAGTTAATGCTATTAATGACCTCTTTTAATGGCTTTTTTTTTTGTAAGTCATGGTGCAATTGAACTCGGTGTTGCGTGTAGTGCAAGTTATTGAATTATTTTGAAGCAATAACACACTATGAAATCTTGGGGTGTTACATTCTCCCCTCCTTCAATAAATTGCGTCCTCGCAATTTGAAATTGTTCTTCGAAAATAAAAGGTTGAAAATAGATAATATATTTGTGGGAAAACCCACATCGGAAATTGGGTTACTAAAATTTAGTCTTAATATGAGGAAAAGAGAAATGAAAGGGTCACCACCAAATTATGATCTTGATTAGGAGAACATTGGTGGCAATTAGAGACATATAATCAGAGGAAAAATGTAAATATTTATAGGTAGTGATTGAGGTCATCAATAACAAACAAGTGTATAATTGAGGTCCTTAAACTCATCAATCTATGATGATTTGAAGTACCATCGGGTCAACAAAATATAGGGTATTGGGATAACACATTTTTGACGTTTCAAAATATCTTAGTTGAAATCCCACATCGAAAAATGAATTAACGAGGGCTCTATTTAAAATAAAGAGTCGAATGTATGAAGATTACCGAAAATAACACATACTAGGGTTCCATGTAATAAAATATGGATATGGAAGAAAAATCTAACCATCAATTATCTGATGGAGAGTGGTAGAGAACATGGCTATGAAAAGGCCAACAATCAAAAAGCCATAAATTAGTGATGATTTAAGGTACCATCTAGGAAAACATTTTTGTTCTAAGTTGCTTTTCTTAATATTGAGGAATTTATTTATGAGATTGGCTAAGATCATAAGGAGATATACATACTTTATAATTAGTGTTTTATCCATTAATAAATTTCTACCACAAACTCATCTTTCACTCTAAAAGATAATAGAATGTAAAAAAAATTCCATTTACACTATTCGTCTAAGGTTCCAAAATAAACGAATTTATAATTCATCTACAAAATCTTTTAATAAAAACTACATTATTTAATCTAGGACATCTCGTGGGCCAGTGGTAGGTGATGCACCCTTGTCGCCCTTCGGTTGCGGGTTCAAGTCTTGCAGCCTTGCCGGACGCGACGGGTTGCCGCCCGACCTCCGGGTTGTCCTTTTATGGAAATCCAAAATAATCCAAACTAGAACTATCGAAAATACTTCTGTCCAAACTCACAGTCTAACATTTATAAGGAAGGTAAACATAATATAGATCCTTTTTACCCCGTAATAGCATATGAAAACCTTCATCATGTATTACCATATTCCTTATTGATTACATTCATGCTCCCTTATTCCATATAGAATGCTGGATATACTTCATCAATCCAAAAATGTTTTAAACCCCAACAATGATGGAATATACAAATCATTAATCAGTTCCAGGGTAGTCAAGAATATCCAATATAATTTATCCAAAACAATCACATATTATTCCAAAATCACTACCTCAGTATCAGAACTATATTATGATTTATCATTCTCTCAACCATATATTTTCCAAAAATTTATCCTGCTATTGAGTCACTTTTCTTTGTTCCACACAATCTCAAGTCCTTAATGAAATAGTACTGCAGTACAATCCTTATATACTCCATGATTATTGTAACAAGTACATTGTTGATACAACACTCAATTGACATAATCAATATAAGAACTCTAATCATTCCTCTTCATCTGTGGTAGTATCATAACATGATTATTATCCAATAGCATCATTTGCGTCATAGTCTGATGACTGGGACATAGGTTCGCGTAGTGTCCAAACTCCTTGCAAATGAAGCATTGTACATTTGAAACCATTTTCTTACCCTTGCAGTCACGTACTTTGTGCCCTTTTCCTCCACACTTATAACAAACTCCCATTCCTTTTAGGCAAGTTCCAGGGTGTTTCTTTCCACAGTTACCACATATGGGAAAATTCTTCTTTTCCCTCTTCCCTTTATCCATCTTTCTCTCTTCTATCCTTTTCTTCTCTTGCTTCCCTTCAAATCCATAAGACTCAGTAAAATACATGATATTTTTTCTTCATATGATGATAATACATGGGAGACTATTTCTCTTATAAATTCTAGCTTAAGACCATGAAAGATATGATCCTTCCTTCTCTTTGGATCATGTGCATTTCTGGAGTTCTCATTCCTTCTAATGGGCGCCATTTCTAAACAATGGCATAAACTAGATCAGTTTATGAATCAAAATACATAATCCCATACTTATAAAACACCTAACATAAATTGAACTATTTATGGATATAATCCATAATCAAAAGAATTTTTTCTTTGAGGAAGTATATACTCATAATCCCTTCAAAATGATTTGTAAAGAAAATGAGAGTTATCCTAAGCATATCCCCCAGGAGTGTCGTAACCAAGAGTGCAGCAAGGCCCGTTGTCGTGCACCAGTTCCCGTTCGAGTCTAGCTCAAAGCGGTGTTTTCGGGTTTTACCCCTAGGTACATCTGTGCCAGAGCCTCCTCTACCTGCTCGTATCCAGACAGGGATGTATTGCTCGGAAAACTCACAAAATCTCTACAATACCAAAATTCTTGGAAGTTCTTCTATACTAATCCTCAAAGTTCATCTTAGGTCTACGTGCTCTAATCAGAGTTTATCTAAATCTAGCTTCCATGGTTTGTACTAAACTTCCTATGATACCAACTGTAACGCCCCGACCCCAGCTACCCAGAGTCGGTGCATTACTACATAACATTGGCATGATCACAAGAAAGATCAAATCTCGAAAGACCGATTGGTTTAGTAGCCTTGGAAAAACTAGATATATTCATAGGTTTTACATTACATCATAAAATGAAAAACTACTACAACAACATAATGTCTCCATAATCCACACTCATATCCCCACATAATATCCCTGCAGGTCATTCATAATTTACTTCTTCACTTCCTGGGAAAAATAAAACATATAACAGGGGTGAGCTCAAATGCCCAGTAAGGATAACAAAATAGCGGAAACTTTCATAAATAAGAATAAACATTTAAGGCAATGTATAACTAAAACAAAAGCCTTTCAAACATGAACTTTCAACATGGTATGGCATAAATAAAATGAAATAATTCCATTTACTTATTCACATGGATATTCTACTAATCGAATAATCACATGAAAAAATCAATAACCACTTTCATAATGTTGGAATGCATAATGCCAGACTATCATAACCACATAGTCAAGGCCTCATGCCAAGACTACAAATAATATTTTGTCAAGGCCTTGTGCCAAGACACTAGTTTGTCTCATGAGACCTACCAATGCATCGAGGATCTATAGCGGGCTCCACCCATCACTTATTAAGTCCAATGCATTCCCATATGAAAAGGTTTAAATATAACATAAACATTCGTATTAAAACTAGCATATGAAATGTCAATACTTTCACCATAATCTATGAATGGTATAAAAATAGCACATCCACAGTCAAACATATCACAAAACCCTCAATACAATATAGAAGTTTTGTATCATAATAAATCAACTTCAAATAATCTTAAAATACATTAAAGGATGTTGACATAGATGAAATCAAAATTCTTTTTAATGAAATATCTCCTTTTATTTTGAAATAATTTAAGATCCATATAAAATAAAACATTTTCTTTAAAAATAATCTTATAATCTTGTAAGGAAAGCTTTGAAGATTTTATAACGGCGTAAAATAACCGCACCCGCCGTATAAGTTAAAAAAACATTCTTACCTCAATTCTGTCGAAAAGGTTAAAAAGGACCTTGTTTTGAAAACGACGGAAATATTCCTTTATAAACCTCTTATAAAAAGTCAAACAAGGGTATAAATGACTTTAACCCATATTCTTGTAAATAGTAAAAATGTTTTGAAATACATTTTTAAGAAACATGGATGTGGATGATAAAGAGATCCCAGTAGATTATTACGTATAAACAACCTTGGATAATGAAGAGGTTGTAAAGTAAACCCTTACCTTGTACTTTTCCTTGGTTGGGGAAGGTTAACCTCCTGTATAATGGTGAAATAGTTGTTATTAAATTATACCAGAATCATATATATTAATATGATATCATATATGATCTTTTAACATTGATTTGTTAATAATATCTTAGAATTATCGTCGTTTCGGGAGTTAACTTACTCATTTTCTTTTATATGTTTTGTTACATAAGCCATGGTTGTTGTATCTTATTCATATCCAGAATGATATCTAGTCCCTAAACATAATTTTTAAATCATCAAATGATAATTATACTTGAATGGATATGATGGAGAATGAATCTCATCGCGTTCGTGGAGACGGTAGTCCGTACGTACGCACGAGCGACAATATCATTCTTTTGATATTAAAATAATATATAAATGGATGGTATATCATATATACAGAATCATTAACATGTTATATTTATTATTTACATGAGTTACACATCATTATTATACCCATTCAAATAATAATATATTGAATAACAATTACACCACGACGTGGAGACGGTAAGCCGTACGTACGCTCGTATGGTGAAATGTTATTCAAAGGGTGGATAGAATACTGAATATGGTTGTACCATATTTATAATAACATCACAGTATATGTAAGATACTGGAGTTATTATTTTAGAATGGTAAGAACAAAGAAAGAGGAAGTGGAAGAAGAAAGGAACTTGGAAAATGGTGGTGAAATCATTACCTCTTCTTCGAGTTCTTCCTTTTGATTTGATCAAAAGGGATCCTTAGGTTGTCTTTCTGATCAAACTAAGGCCTCTAGGTTGTAGTGAGGGATGTTGGGAGAGTATTTTGGCAGAGTTTGGCCGAACCAAAAGGCTTTGAAGGTGTGAAGAAATGAGAAGGAGGCGTGCCCTTTTATAAGAGGGGTGAGGGGCACCTTTGGAAAAGCTAGAAATATTAATTTATAATAAATTCATATTCGGTTTCTAATGGCTCCAAAGCTTATTATTCAACGGTTAAGGTGGGGATAGGTCGAACACCACTCAACCAATAGAATTTATACAGGTTTGGGTACTTATATTAACCTTATCATTAAGTATTACCTCTAAGTTAATTAGTTTCACTTTTACAATGTCTCTTTGTATTTTTATATAATATGGTTAATAAACTTACTATATACATCCAAGAGACCCCCAAGTGGTCCCTTAATGATGCAACTATCATTATATAAGTCTCTTGGCCGAACCTTAGATTTTTAGGAATTTAATATCAATTAATAATATAATATTTGTTTTAAGAACTCTTTTATGTCAATTTTGACACTATTCAATAGTTGATTTTTGTGAAACTCATAACAGATTTATTACTTCGAAAAAAGTCCATTAAATCAATCCTAATATATCATATTATCCTATAAAATTAGTTTAATTCATTAAAAGTTTCATATTATATTTGTTTGGGTATTTATAATATCAATTATTTTAATTTTTCACTATTATAGTAATTACTGCATCATCATTGTGTCATAAATAAAATAAATTATATAATGTCTAAAAATTATAAATTAAATATCATTATTTAGGAAATATTTTTAGATTTCTAATGAATATTTATAATCTAAAAACCAACTTATATAACCCTATGTAACAATTGTTTTTCTAAAAGATATATGCTTGTGTCATTTTTGTATTCATTTTGACTTAATTAAAATAAAGTGTCATTATCACTTACAAGTGGATCCATGGGGTCCCAAAATCGACCCGAAGATGCCCATGGTCGACCATGTATCAACCAATAGGTTTAAGACACGTTTTAGGGTAATTTAGTATTATTATAATATTATTCTTTTAACCCTTATTTACCGGATTTACCCTTAACCATGGTAAATAAAATATTTACCGCAGTAATTATTCAAAATGTCTAAAAATAAAAGTTACCTATTTACACAATTTGAACATCCTGATTCGAAATATGGAATCCATTTTTCTAAATTAAAAACACATAAGTGGCAGAAATTAATTTAAAATTAATTCCCGCTGTCAAAACAAAAAGCGTGTTTTTAAGAGATAATAACTATCAAAAGATTGACACTTGTTTATGTTCGGTTTAATTGTAAAATTATGTCTAATGACCAACATTATATTAAATTGTAAAAATATATTCTAAATATACTTTAAAACCACTCAAATTCATAATTTATCACTATTAATTATTTTGATTAAAAAAGTTGTTTTTAATTAAAATTTAGTAATTTTCACTATTCATCAAAATATGAAAGTTATCCGAAAAGTACCAAAATTTCACCTTAGGCTAAATTCGATATTCCAAATCCAAAAATGAAGTCCATTTCAAAATATAAAATATATATAATTTCAAAATTTAGGTATTACTATTCATAACGGCTAGTTTGATCGGTTGTGGTGTGTGTTAAAACTCGACGTTGCGTACAACACACGCTACTGTTTTATTCAAAGGAAAGCGTACCGTGGAAGCTTGGGATGTTTCATTCTAAATTTTTTGATGTCTCCATTTAGTCAAAAAGCTTAAAATATTGTATTTAAAAAGGTTTCACTAAAAGTTGATAAAAGTGCAATACTGAAAATGAATCTGTTCTTGCATTATGACTAAGAAACTCATAATATGGATTCTAAAATTATAAGGATTATATAAAGTTAAAAATGTAGTTAATGCTATTCATGACCTCTTCTAATGGCTTTTTTTTTGTAAGTCATGGTGCAATTGAACTCGGTGTTGCGTGTAGTGCAAGTTATTGAATTATTTTGAAGAAATAACACACTATGAAATCTTGGGGTGTTACAGATCATTCCATTATAAAGGAATCCCCAAAAATCTAAAGATAGGGTGATTAGATCACAGAGGTTTGAGAAAGATTTGATGCAGCTCTAGTTTTGAAAAAAACCCGAGCAGTTGGAAAACCCTTAAAACATATAATTTTGGGGGATTAAAAAATGTGTAATCCAATTTCAGGTAGTGTAATGCCTCTGGGTTGCGTTCTATTGAGAAACACATCACCTCAATGATTTATTTTGTTTTTTTAACCCTGAAACATTTAACACCTTGATTCCCTTTTTCAAACCATAAATCAACCTGTGAAATAGGATGTCATGACGTGTAATGTTGTTACATAATGACTAATCTTTTCCTTCAAACGTTTTCTTAACAGATCTTCTCCATTACTCATTCGGTCCACCTCATAGCACTTCAATCTCTGAAAACATGCAATGGGTTGATCCATGTGGATCCTGACCCTTACATATTTCACCTAATATTAGAAACTAGTTGAAATATCTAGGTTTCATTTTTAAAAATATTATTAAATAATAATTTTATGATAAATTTTAGGATTTTAGTCAAATGTTAAAGAGTTATTCATAGAATATAATTATGTCGTTAGATATTATTAAACTATATCACTTCATAGGGACTGGTACATCCTAAAAGGTGATGTCACAATGATATGTGATATTAGAAGGTCATGATTATATTTAGTTAAAAAATAATATATTTAATGATTTTTGATCACTTAAGAGATCACTGGTAAATGATAATTAATGAATCATGTATTGTAGGTGTGTTGAAAGTTTGTTACCTAGACCAATCATATGTAGTATTTCTCAACTTCCACATCTTTTATATAGATTATAGTGAATTATTTTTTTCATACCAAAATAGTGTTATTATTTCTATGTATACTATATATATGGTAATCTACCTAGATTATTTTATATTTCAAATGGTTATATCAGTTCCCAAATACAATTTTATCCTAAAAAAATAGTGATAATAATACAAAACAAATGACCTATACTGTATATACATTATATGAATGAGGCTCATTTGATTTCGTAATAGTAGTTTTTAGGGGATCAATAGAATTGAGACTTCCTCTCATGATATTTACACTTCCTATTCTCATGAAGTGGAAATTGGGATGAATAACCATTTAAAAAGAATAATACATGCTTTGGGAATCCTTGGATGTCCCTATCTACAAACATGTTTGTTGACCTCTCAAATTTTCCTCATTTTCTGTTTCTATCATTTTATCAGGCTTTATGATGAATGATGAAAACCAAGTTAGTTTATTTTTTTGGAAAGGTAAAATTTTTCATGAGAATCAATGGTGGTATTATATTTTTTAAATGAACAATATATGATTTGTCGAATCTTGATGTGGCTAGATTTTAATATATTTTGTCACATTCATTTTAGGAATTTTATATGATTGTATTTGAGAAATTCCTATATATTGGTGAATTTTTGACTTTTGTTAAATTTTAATTAGGTATCTTTGTATATTTTTAAGGAAAATATATTTTTTGGTGAATAATTTTTTTTTTAATTTTACTATATTTAATATCCAATAATTATTTACTAGAGAATTTTAATAGGAATTTGAGTCAACAAAATATTATTTTGTTTTAATTTTTTGAATTAATATTAATAGGTTCCATGTTATTATTTAAAAAAACATTGTTTTTATTATTATCATGAATGTACAAAAAACAAATAAATACAAAGGAATCTCAATCCCAATGTCCTGAAATTATGATGCATCATGGTATTTGCTTTAACCATGTTATCCCCCTCAGAAGGAAAAAATAGAAGACTAGAGAAGTTTTAAATTTTCTCTATTTGTATCCCCTTAGATGCTAAGAAATCATCAAAATCATTCACTTCACAACATGTATAATGAATATTTTTCTGATAGCTTACTATCCCTTGGCCCTTCAGATAGTTTACTATACAGACCAAGGGATAATACAAGTACCAGGAAGTACCTTTTAGATAATAATAGATTCTATCACAACTGATCCAAGGGGATGATTTCTCTGATTTCAAACTAATTGTCTGGTGTATACTGCTAGAGCGTCGACTTGAGGGGAGTCACCTCTTCCATGGGTAGCAGAAACATACAAGATGACTGACCCACACATGTCCTAGATAACCCCTCAACCATGCATGACAACCATGAGACATGAACCTTTTGTGTTGAGATTTAGTCCCTTAAGTGGAGTGTGCAACAGTACCCAGCACCCCTTCCTCGAAGTAGTGGTCCTAGTCAGGGATGAATTGGATACCTAGTGTAATCCTAGGAAGGGTGTAGATACATAGTTTTACATAGCCTAGTTATATCCATTATAAAAATCATGGTTGTATGAAGTACACTAGTTCAGGTACCTATTCATGCTTTATGAATCACATCATTTCATATTGTCCATATACTCCTGCCGCCCCCAAAAAGGAATAATGATTTTTCATTCATCTCCCATCCATGGTTACCTACACCCTAGAATGACCATTCTTGAATGGTTGTGCCCGTTGAATTAAGGGAGGCCAACGAAGTGAACAACCTGACTGTCCTCCATACCTCCCTTTCCCACTCACATTCAAAAAATAATGGATATGTAGTTTTATTTTATAGTTGTCTACTACATAGGCATATTTATTAAAGACTAACTCTAAGATATTGAATCTTTTCCTCCATTAGTTGTTCCTTATTCCTTAAATTCCAAAAAACATGAATTTTGTAGGAATATCCTTGCAACATAGTTTGTCGCCAAATCATCCAAGTCATTACAGTCCCTTTATAGTCTGAGAAAGTAATTCATTGAGAAGACCCCTAGAGAGGAACCCATATAGCCACACATTTCTTATTCTGATTATAATAAAATATTGTTAAAAAGGACTAGTTGATCCTCAATAAGAATTGAATTAATTAAGAATTGATATTATATAGATTATTTTACTGTGATATCTGATGTTGGGAAGAATGGAAGTCCTCATGTGATCCCCACCGCATTTTTCATCCCGAAAATTATATCACCCTTTTCAACGATCCATTGTGTATGCTGATGAAGGCCAAAATGGAGGGGTATATCATTTTTTAAAATTTTTAAGGAATTAATCCTTATATATTGTCATCATACCCATATTTTACCTACATGTACCTTCCCCAAAGGGTCATCCCATCAATAACCTCCCATTATATCATGGTATGTATTCCCTTCATGGTTCGAGAGACACTCCTATGGTTAATTCCCCCCAGATAATGGTCTTGTCATCTGACTCCATGTTGTGCAGTGATATTTTCTTTCCAAATGACTATCCCATAATAATTTCTCCATCAATCTCTCCAAATTTGATGTTTCATTATTTTTCACTTTATGAGAGTGAGTACATGCATTTATCATTATGGGAAAATGTTGTTGACAAGGGAAATTCTCCATAAAAAATATGGAAACATGTTGTTCCAGTTCAAGATATATTCCATGATTCTATTGACAAGCTTATCAAACTGGTGAATACTATATTTTCATGGAGAATCTGGGGTGGCAATATACTCAATTGAAATGTTCCCTCTATACATGTCCAAGACACTCTATACATTTGGGAAATTCCTTTTCACACTATTTCTCAACATATAAAAGAAACTCTTATATAATATCACCACATTCCCACCCCATTTCCCATAGTCCTACAAAATACCTTAAATTTATTGAACCTATCTTCTACGTACATGGATGAATATTATAGTATCATCTAATAATGTTTCATGAGGCTTACATCTCTCCATTTGACTATTAAGGAAATGATATATTTCTACCCATTTTTATGTTGTGGTTTATATAGTGACATAGTATATAATATGGGAGGATAAATAAGGTTGCGTAGTGTGGGTCACCGTGCCATAGGCCCCAAACATCCTTGAATAAATCATATTATGTTTTCTTGAATGTTTTTTTAACGAGGTCGAGCTAAAGAATTTAAAAAAATGGAAATTACCCAAGAGAAGAACACCATACTTGCAATAACTCTTAAAAATAATTTACATCTGATCATGTAGAAATATATTTTCATATCAATCATAATTACAATGTTAGAATCGAATGTATTTTTATTTATATCATATATCACCTCCTGTGTCACACTAATTGATCCTTGGATATCCTATACACTTTTGATTTCATGCTATTCATCGTAGATCCATTTGGGGATGTAGATCACGGTTGTCTTGTTTTTTAAATAAGAAAACACCTTAAATGAAATATTGAATATACATATCAGAGGATATTGATTGTCTAAATTTGGATCATTAACCATTGATATCGTCACTATCATTGTGGAATGTGAAACATGAGAAAGGTTTCACCTTTAGAATTAATCATGTAATTCTTGGACCATAACCATTTTAACCACATCCCACATATCCTTATTGAGGGAGAATAAAAAAAATTCAGTCTAGAAACAATCTTCAGATTGAAGGTCCTTAATTCATCACGAATCACATTCTCATATAGAATAACAAAAATCCTGACATTATCCCTCTCCATAAAGCATTGCATAATTACATTAAAAATCCCCATACTCTCCCTTGGGTATCCTCCATGCATGCTTGGGTTTGGACCTAATTGAAGGTATTCGATGTTCTATTCCTCCATTTCCCCCACCACATCATGATCATATGAGTATAATGAATCCTCCATGATAATATTGGGTGTCTTATAATAGTGTATTATTTTAATAAATTCATGAAAATACCAAATGTTATTATGATCATTCCAAAGCCCTTTTACCCTAGATATTTCATGAGAATGGTGCCCATGTTTGAATTGTGGGACAGCCTGGATTAATTTTGTATTCTAGAGCTACACATTATAAAGAATAGTCCCATTCATTCTCCAAAATAGTCTCAATTTGGTCAATCTGCTAGCTAAATGCCTCCATATCCAATCCATGTTAGACTTGGTTTTTAATAATTTTATGAAGTTACCGTACAATAGATAGGAGTTTTATTGTGAATAATAATCCATGGGTGACTCGGGGAAGGGTTGTTCCAAGACTCCATCATAACCTCATGGAAGCCCCGGTATTCTGTCAACAAATTTAAAAACCAAAAATGTCCATCCCTGTCATTTCTGGAATCTAACTCTATTCAAAATGTGTATTGATTTGATAGTCTATGAACCAGATGGAATACCATTATATCTGTGTAAGATTAAAATGCCAAATCAATCAACAAACACCGATCAAGATGATATAAGGTCTGGTATCCACCTTTGTGGTTGTTACACCATGTACATCGATCCCCAACATAGTCAGTTACCATGACCCACTACTTGTCATAGACAACACAAATTCTTGGCTAGCTATCCTGGGAAGAGTTCGACCACCATTCTTCTCTGGATTTGTAATAATAAGGAAATATCCCCCAACCATCCATGAAGAGTCCTCTGGGATGAAGGATAGTAATTTACACCATAGAGACTCTTGGTATTGTGCATCAGTTTTAGCATTAAAAAATGATAAAAAGAATCATTGGACCCCAACCACGATCTTCGTATTCCCAAAATAATTAGATGAAGAGAGATTATTGAATGAAACATAGTCCTTCCCAAAAAAATAGATATGAATATTAATAGGGTTAGCATGAAGAATACCGTACAATCTAATCCTCTACAGGAACTAAATAATATTAGAGTAGTCATGTTAGGGTTCATGGAGAACCACAATTGAAATTGAATGAGTGAAAAGTTCATTTGAAATAAAATCTGATTTTACCCATGATCTTATCCCATGGTCATTCCATATTTGCAGTGAAATAATCATGAACATACCTGTCTGGATCTATCCCTAGACCCACGACCTTTTGAAAATTGAGACGATAGGGGATCCATGTTTCCACTGGAATGTGATATGGTATATACTCCTCGGTGTTGCCTCAGTGAAAAACCTTCTGTAGAAAAGACCTGGTGCTCCAACACCTATAAATAACATCACATGCTAGATTCTAAAAATCTACAATCCTCACTCAAGGGTTGGGAATCGATCACAAGGGATGATGGGTGGGCTTCCCACTGCAGAACAATTCATACATCCATTCCCCCAGTCCCTAAATTCAAAGAAGAGCCTATAAGGGCCGAAAAGGAGGTGTATGGTAAAAAACACATACAAAAGAGAAAAATGGTTGGACAAAAATGTTAATGTGGTTCTACAATTTACCTACCTCCATAGAAGAATGAGGTGGTTTATTCTCTCTGGTTCTCATTAGAGGATCACACCGATTTTACACAAATGATTACAAACTCATAAAATAAAGGGATTAAATATTTTTTAATTAGAAGGAAAACCAAAATTTGGTATTGGGTAGTTCAGCAACCCCTTAAACCCTCTCTCAGTGATAGCTACAGTCCATGAATGATGATATAATGGCCAGGTTGGTTTTAAAAAATGGATGTTTGCATCCAATAGGAAAATCTTCCTCTGCTGATTCCATCCAAACATGGTAGTGCCCCCCCCCAAATCCCCCTATCATGACCAATTTGTTGTAGAAACCAAACCTGATATCTCTTTGAAATTGTTGAAAATATTCTTTGCAATCCAAACATGCTTCTTCATGCCATATGAATTTTCACTTGCACAATTTTAATCAATTTGAGGATGACTATTATCCCCATAAAATTATACAACCCTTGGGACTCCTTCCCAAAATTCCTTGACACATCCCCACATGATAAATCCAACACTCCACCTACTATGTAAATCTTGATCCACTTTGTATCGAGTGTACCTAATGATACCAGGTTTAATCTCATCCTTGGAACGAATTTCAAGCTAGTCAGTTTACGAACTCCTCCATAGAGTGTCTTCAATTCACCATCCTCCCTCCTTTAACATCTCATGTTGACACATCAGCAGGTCTCACCGAATCAAGAACCCACTAAAAATTATGAAATGTACCTCTTGTTATACATATGTGTGTCGAGCACCCCGAATCCAAAACCCATCTGTCTTCCTTTGGATTTTAATCCCGCTTATTCTCCCTTCTTTGAAATCATCATTTCTGCTTCTTGTTCCTATATCATTTGCAATAATTACACTGTTCTTCTCCCAATTAAACTCTCTCATCTGGGTACAAGAATTAGGTTCTCCCATAAACTTCATAATCTATAGATAATTATGATCTGTTTTCATCCTTCTCCTCAACATTCCCTTTCCCACTAACTTATCATCTGCGCTCTCCACAATCACTTTTATAATGAAATAGTTTCTCACACTAGAAACATTTTATTTCACTAGTATCATGTGCCCACAACATTGGTCTCCATTTTTTACCTCATGAATACCATTATTGGATCCTCCCACATTGATCATACCACATCACCATGATTTGCTCGCTTGAATGCGTCGAGGGTCTTTGTAATGCCTCCAAATCTTGAATCAATGCCATCACCTCATCCGAAATTAATGATTCCTTCCGCATGAGAAATGTAGTAACATGTCCATAAAACTAACTTTGTAGTGATGAAAAAAGAAAAATTGTTTTATCCTCATATCTAACCATCACACTGAGCCCCAATAACTGTGTCAATATCTTGTTGAATTCGTTGGTGTGATCGAAAAATCAGATCCCTCATCCATGAGATATTTTTTCAATTTCTTCTAAATGAATAATTTTATGGTCAGATACTTCTCCATATACTGATTCTACAAATTCATCTAGATCACTTTCTATGAGGTCTCATCCAACACCGAGTAATTTACCTCATTCCCCAGACATAGTCAAATTGTGTTGAACCCCAAATCATGAGATCTTCCCAATCATCTTTTCTAGTTGTCAAGGGATATTCTCGGATCAATGGTATGCTCATGCCCTGATGCAAAATAATATCTTTCACTATGCTTTTCCCCAAGAGAAAATTGTTCCATCCATCAAACTTCTCAATATCAATTTTTGGAATAGCTCCGCAACCAGCCATCATCGTTGCCAAAAAACACGGTCACCACCATCGTTGTCTCACCCTTCCAAAAAAACCTTATGGATTGTAAAATTTTGAAAAAATAACCATATATATGTGTATGGACTGGTTGATGTAGATGGAATCGACTCTTGGGTCGTCGAAATTGGACACCGATTGGCCAAGATATCGCCAATAAAAATTCAACGGTCCATATTGTGTGCTGACATGGCGATGACAAGGCACTGATGTGTCACATGAGAGAAGCTTCCAAAATCTCACTGGAATTTTCACTAGTGGCATGAACAATAATGTCTTCTCTTGTAAAATTTTACTATTCATCCACTGTTTTGACCAAACATTGATTAATATTTTTTCATTAATTTAATATCTGTTTTCAATGCTGCTTGTACTGTTGGAATCATCGTGTCATCATCTTCACGAATCTGGCCATTGAAAAATTTTATAACAACTTTCAATTTTTGGGTCAATGGAAAATACTCCTTCCATTTCACCATTTCGATTCCTCTCACTTTGTCTCCCTCTAATACCACTTGTAAGTGTAACAGCGGAGGTGCATGGCCACAAAAATACACAAACAAAGGAGAAAAATGTATTAACACAAATTTTAACATGGTTCGGAAATTTTCCTATATCCACATAAGAAAGAGGGTGTTTTATTCTCTTAAATTCTCATTGGAGGATCACCGAAATTTAAGAAACATGAAAACAAAATATTACATAAAATTGGATTCAATCAAATTTTAATGAAAAGGAATAACACAATTTGGGATGTGGTGTCTCATCAACCCCTTTAACCTTATCTCAATGATGGATTCAATCCATGATGGATGATGTGCCTATTGGGTTGACTGTGAACCAAGGAAGGTTACTGCCAACAGACAAATCGTCCTTTTCCAATTCCTCACAAACATGGGAGTGGCCCCCTTAGAGCCTTCACAAGAATAGGTTTCTACAGATCCATCTCGATGCACATATTTACCACTGCTGTTTGCTTGAGCAATAGATTATACTCATTATCACAAAAAAATGGATACTAGAGGATTTTCTTTCCCTCACATGAATACTAGGTTCCTAATAGGTAGAGAAAGGCCTTGGGTGATATCTAGACTGCACCATTGGAGGAGTCTCGACCTGAATGTGCTTCTATCATCCACCTGAAAAAGGTGAATCTCTATCTACCCACAAATATAGGGAGCTTTCCCCAATCCATAAAAAATAATTATGAAATTCCAATAGTATAATGAAGGTATTGTGATTTATGAGAGACACACTAGTTAAAAGGTCCAAAACCCATGAGTTGATGAAATCCTATTTTGTGCTAGAAGAGGATTCATTATCCCAAATGTTGCAACTAAGGTCCATCTAACATGAGCCTATATATCCCCGAATGCTACATCTTGAAATTATATGAAGGGAAATATACCTTATATAGAATGCTTCAAAACCCTGAGAACCTCCAGAAAAAGGCTATATGTCGTCAACTGAGAAGGCAGATGCCAACAAATAATTTCCTTGAATGAAGGCCCTGGAAGAGGCCCAGACCCTATGGGAGGTGGGCGTCCCATTATCTGGATGAGGATACTGAAGACATGGATAGATTCCCCAAACACTATGTATTGAAGATACTGCCTTTACCAATGAAGGTGGAACTCCAGTAACCAGAGAAACTGTCAGAATAGATTTGAAATTCACCGATGTGAACATGTTATTTTCATCCATATTGGATTCAAATATAGATCACATAAATTGGTTTTATCATTTTATTGTTTTTAATATTCCATTCAGAACAAATTTTAATACATTTTTTTAATTATAGAAATATATGGTCAAATACAATTTTTTTTATTTTATTTCAAATTTTTTTATGGATAATTTTCTCAAAGTGTTTGATTTTATAAATGGATTATAAAAAATTATATTGAAGTTTTCCAATGTATATGTGGAGGGGGATTAAGTGAATCCAACTCATGTATGGGTGAAATTGTGTTTCAAAGTGGTTATGAAAGGGTATCATTCAGTGTGTAATTTTATGTGTGGGAAGATATATAAATGTGATATTTCCCTTCTGAGATTTGTTTAATGGTAACCCCATGATTCATTCTATCTTACACAATAGAAATTAGACTTACATAATTATTAGTAAATCTAGTGTAATGGTATCACCAAGTATATGATATCTATTGAAGGGTTCCACAATTCCTAGATACCTAAAGGTTATTAAGATGAGTCTATATAAAGGATGGAGGTGGGTTTGACAGACTATGTCATTGTAGATTCTATATGACACAAGTTCTAGAAACGAAAACATTCCACCTTTTTAAAGGCGTAGAACATGATTCAAGTGTTGTGTCAAGGTAACAATGCAATTTAATGGTAATTATCAATGATGAAATAGATCTATAATATTTACAAATGTAACTTATGTAAATCTATAATCATGGATAAAACCACTTCATATGGGAAATTCTGAAGGATTTGAGTGCAACAGAAGCTCGACGTTGGGTGGGATCAAACTTTGTTTTTTCCATAATCAAGGACTAATACTGGATCAATACAATGATGATAGACAATATCTACAGATTAGAATCAATGATTTATGAAACAAGAAAAAATTCCAGATCTGAGGAAGATTTTCTTGCACGTCATATTTTTAATGAATATATAAATTTCTAAAGAAATAAAAAAATGGGTCATTGGTAATTTATTCATTGATGATCATTGATTGTCTATAATGACCCCTAAATATCTTATTCATTATGCCCATGAGTATAAAGTCGAAAATACCTCTAGTGGTGAACCACACATGCTCTAATGGTATCTGAACAACTCCACCCGTTCTACGGGTGCTAGCACGGCAAAGCGAATATATTGTGTCGACTGTTCCTGAGCACATGTTCATCGGTCTTGAAGGACTACTCTCTTTCTTAATAGGGATGGATGAAAAGAGTATAAAGGGAATTTTTTTGCCTAAAAAATTATCAATTCACAAGGAGTTGAAATAATAGACGTACCTTAATATTAACCGACATGAGATTTTTGTTAGAATATTTAATTTCAAAATAATTATTAAATGAAATTATAACTATTATATAAAAATCATGCCTCAAAATAACAATAACATACACATTATTTTTGTTGTGAAAAAATTTGAAAAACATAACCATAAATAAAATCTTGTGAAACATAATGATAACAATATTTTTATTAATTTTTTTCCAACTGGATAAACATCATTTACTAACTTCTAAATAATTAATTTATCAACGAACATGGTCTTGGTTCATTCGAACTCCTCTTACATTTATTGAAAACACAAATTAAATATTTTATTCTCTTACATAAAATTTTTTATTTTCAAAAATTTTAATATATTTTTATAATGTGTTCATTAAAATAGATAAATATATTTTATTCAAAATCCAATGAATAAATATTTATTTAATTTATGTGATCATCTTAACATGATTAAAATTATTCCTCGCTCTAGAGAATAATATTTATTCCATTTATTAAATTCAAATATAATATAATCGAGACCATAAAAAACACATAGTGTCTGACACTCTATGATTATTTCTCTTTGGAATTATGAGATCTTTCCTAAATTCCAAGATTATTGTCTAGAAATAGGTCAATAAACCCAAGAGATAGAACTTAATGTCACATCAACGACATACACATATGAACAATCGCTGTGTAATATAATCCTTTTGTCACAATATCACATAAAATAGGATTCGTGTATGTGTCATAAACCTATAGGTGTGATGCATCATTCTTTGACTACCTAATATAAACTCATCATTACACCATGGCCATGGAATTTTGGGAGATTGTTATATTTCAATCAATGTACTGAGATATCAACTTCTATAAATGGAAGGGGAAAATATTTCCTCAATTTATGCATTAATAACATGTCATTCATGACCTAGCCGACATACCCTACTTCCCACCAACATATGGTATGAAAGTTTTATTAGTAAATCAATGCGCGTGAGTCATAGAACATATTAATGATAATCTTAATGTCCATGGATCATTACACAGGAATGCATATAGGAATATCTGCTGACACCAAAACATGCTGAATTCCTACTAGTTGTTTTATTCTCATAATATTCCATCTTGATGATTATCAAGTGCGAACATCCTGAAAATAATTCTCATATTCTTATGAGTACTCACAACTGATGATCTAGATATGTGTCCCATAATAGTATGTAATCCAACTACAAATCTATGTTTAAGAATATTGTCATAGCACATCAAGGTTCTAGTCATAGCGGGAAACTAATATTGCACTATTAATGAGACAAATCAGATAGAATATTATTTTATTATAGTCTTCTGAAACAATGAAAAATATTTTATAACATGTTAAATATTTAAATACATTAATTATTCATATAATCAATGTAAAAAACATATGGTTCTTGGACACCAACTCTGAAAAACTCATACTTGGAATAGTGCCAACTGCCTATGACCTTTAGTTCAATATTCCTCACATGATGATCATGATTCTTCTGAATCAAGGATTCAATCATGGGGTCTTCCATGTTTTCTTTCATGGAAATACTGATCATTGAAACTTCACCTCTCAAAGAAAAATCTCTCAATAGATAATACTTATGTAATATGTTTTTTCGTCTGTTGATGTGGTCTTGGATCTCGTTTTCACCTACATGACTTATTTTAAAGGTATTTTTCAGGTAATATCCATTATTTCTTTGGTTCAGGGGTTTTCCATGAATATTTGTAAGAAAGGGTGAGTTTTCATGATTTGGGGAAAACCATGAGCCCATTTTCATATTTAAATATAATTTTATTCATTCATTAATCCTCTATTGTTCAATTTTTTCACCAATTCCACTTCCCAAAAAGCATCATCTGACCATATAGAACTATCAAATCCATTTTGACCCCTTATGAATCCATAATCATTGTGTATTTCTATTATTTATTAAGGTCTTGGTCCAACCCAAGTACCCATTTCCAGTTTAAAAAAACATTTTTTCCTTTTATATCATATTAATTTTTTATTATTTTTGGGTGATTATACCTCTCACTCAAGCCAACTAACTCTAGTAATAACCAATGTCAGTTTCTCTCCATTTTGTTATAATCATTATCGCAGATTAGGGAATAATTTCTTAGCATTTCTCAAATCATCAATATTTGAAATTTTAATTCTTTTCATTCCAATATCCTTAATTATTAACTATTTTCCCCCATTTTAGTTCACAATCGACCTCCTCAGACTTATTCAAACCTCTATATCAGTTTTCGATGCTTGATGATTATGATCTTGGTGTATTTTGGTCGATTTTATCATGATCCCTTAGGTAAGTGGGTTTCCTTCCATCCTCCCCCATTTTATTAGTGGTTCTTCCATTATTTTTGATGTTCCTAATATCCAGAAAAGTGGTATTAAAACTAAGGGTTTGATCTAGGGTTTCAAGTTCTAATATTGTGTTTTCAATTTTGATTTAACACCATTTTGGTGCAGTGGTGGTGCAACTGAACATTAACACACAGATTTCATGTTTTTGACACATACATGAGGTGATTCCATGTGTAATCATTGTAGAATGAGTAAGATATATGGATTTAATTTTCATTTATACTCACATATCTTTATTTTTAGTCAAAAAACTATTTTTGGTAGCATTTGTTAAATGGTTGAATTTTATGTGCCAATTTGATTTGAAAATGGATTTTTTTAATTCTATATTCCCTGTTATTATAAATGGGGTTATTTTCTAATTCATGGAATGTATTTATAAAAATGTTTTACTGTAGGAAATTATGCTTTTATGTAATATTGGTAAAAATTTTGGGTTAAAATAGGAATTTTAAATGGATTATTTCTACAATGTTTTCTTATAACTTATGTAATTGTTTTTTAGAAATTCTATGAGTCTGTTTGAGTTATACAAATGGTGAAAATCATGTTAATCTACTATTTTTAGTGTGTATGACTAGAACTAGTGTTTTAAATGTTTAAATGAAATTTGGTAGCTTGATGAATTTGTTTGAACTCATATAGGGAATCCTGTGTACCTAGGGGTGGATGCGTACTAGGATGCTAGTGATCCAGAGTGGTTTTTTCCCTATTTCACCTAGCATGTTTGATGTTGAAAAAACTACAAAAAAATTATTATGATGTTTTTAGGGGATACTATGCTATGGGTGATTAACATAATAGTGGATCATGCATAAGAATATATATTGTAATTATTACTTCCACATCAATATGTGAGGTACCTGGGGATCACAACTAACTGGTGCTTATGTGTGTTCCCGTGTTGTGTGCCCATTGAATATTTGACATTTATCTTTGTATTATTGTTTTTTTAGATGGAAAATTCAGTAGATTAAATGTTTTATTTAAATTTATATATTCATTAATGTGACCCACTTTGAAAACTATTTTCATTTAAAAGAATCACCTTTTGAACTTATTTCTTCCATTATTTATTTATAAAAAATTCAACATTTTTATCTTATAATTCTTATCGCATGAAATAATTAGTTGGTATCCTATTGGGATTAGGATCACACCCTAATTTCACTTTCGGGTGTATATAGTCATGGTTATGATTGACATAGGTATGGGAAGGATTTTGGAGTTTGTGGTTCGGGTTGCTAGTTGCTTCCATTATTCGGTGTTGTAGAGACAGGCTGTGTGTGATGAGCCCTGGATAGTTGGTGGTCTATGGGTTGTTTTTGTGGCTATGTGGTTAGTTTGGTACTCCTTGTGTCATGTAAAAAACTTTTCATTCAATTTGGAATTTTTAATTAAGTCTTTCTTGGCATGTATTTTTAGATTCATTTAATGTATTTCATTTGTTGTTTTAAGTATACTAATTCTAGTAAATCATTTCAAACCATTATTTAGGATATACAAGAAACTGTTTCAGCTCGTGGGGATAGGGAATTCCCTTCAGGCCTTATCATGGACCGTGTTTGGTGATTGTTTTGATGAAGACTAGATCTGGTACGCGAAAATGATATTAGAGGTGGTTAATGTTTTTGGGTTATATTATTAATTTGGGATGAGTCGGGATATAAATGATCTAGAAATGTTAGGGCTCAGAGTTTTGGTCATGAGTAGGGTCCCTGGCCCACAAATTTTGTGATAGTCCTTAGTCACCATGGGATGTTGGAATTGATTTTTTGACATCACTACCAGGTGAGACGTGTGGGATCCAGACTACACGTGGATATAATGTGGAGGTGAAGTTGTTTATTTTATTGTTGTATTGTGGTCGGATTATATAAATTTTTTGTTATTTGGGAAATGATTCATAAATTTTTTACTAATTGTTTCTCTTGTGACTATTGCCTTTTGTAGCAACATGCCTCTCCGGAAAGATCACATGCACCCACAGGAGGATTCCAGATAGTGTTCTCCCTCACCGCATGATCATAGGATAGTACAGGCTATAGTTATGGATGATCAAACATTATGATATTGAACGAATTCTATTACAACTCCTATTAGAGAAGTAATGACCTGTCATTAGAAGGAAAAATCCCATGAATTTGTGAAAAACAAGCTTTTAATATTTCAAGGTAGAACAAAACACCTAGAAGTGGAAGACTGGCTTGAACAGATCAAGCCCATTTTTGTGTTACTATACACACTTGAGGCGGTCTGAGAAAAATTTCCCTCTTTCCTGTTAGAGGGCCCAAAAAATGGTGGTGGGAATCAATGCTTCATGTTAGGAAGCTCGGGTAGATGAGCTGGAAGAACATCAATTTTATTTCAATGACCAGTATTGCCCTAATGTTTTGGAATATGCTCGATCACGAAAGTTTATAGAACCTATATAGGGTGTCCATTCAGTGATATATTATGCTAACTATTGTACTAACTTAGTCCAGTATTCTTTAGAAATGGTCTCTATGGAGTAGATGAAGGCCCATAAGTTTGTGAGGGGTTTTCAGCCATGGATATATTCCAAGTACATCCAATTCATGATGAAAACCAAAGATAATGTGGTTGATAGATCATGAATTATGGAGAATAACCACAAGGGGAGTGATGGTTTCTACAGGATTTTATCAGGATTGGGAAATTTCAATTCTTCAATGATGAAAAGGAAGTGAGAGGAGCAGGGGAAGAAGGGAGGTGGAAGATTTGGCTAACCTTCCATGTAGTTTTATATAGTGGATTATGATTCAAGGTCCATCGTGTTCCACTAGTGAGGGTGTTTATAGCACATCCGGCCAACATTTACATCTCAATTGAATCCCAATTATCAGTGCGAAGGAATGAGACACTTATTGTACTTTTGTAGGATGGCATGTCCACTCAAGAGCGTGGAATGATTTGTGGCTCCCAGAGGTGTGCCAGTTCTGTCAGAATCATCTAGAAAGTTTTATATCGGGTTGGTGTAGGTGGTGGTAGGGTCAGATCATTGTTTGGGTAGAGAAAATTCAGGGTAGAGCCATAGGCAAGCAGGCATTCTCAGGAAGAGTCTAGGCATCTTCATGTGGGGGATCATGCAATAACATGATCAGATGTGAGACCATCAACTTTCTGAGGAACTATTTTTATTTAATATTCTATAGGTGTCTCTATTTTTGAAATTTGTGGCTATGTTTCTTTTATCTATTCCCATTTCATGAACACGCAGAATTTTCCAACTGAGCTTTTGACTTATGAGATAGAGTAGGTGTGTCTTTTGGGAAATAATAAGAAGCAGGGTCTTAGGTGCCCATCGTGTGCACATTCTATGTCAGGGGTTGAGACGGAGTAGGGCCTTCGTGTCATAAATATGGATCTATTTGGTTTAATACATGGAATGGATTAGTCGATACAATTTTAGTATCACAACTATTTCTATAGATGGTGATTGAGTTTCATGACACCTAATGGTCGTCCACCGGTTTTTCATGGGGAATGGGATCCTCATTTGGGTCATGTGGGACCTCCAATCCCAAATTCAGGGAATCTTATTTTCTAGTTATTATTTCTAATTATATATTATGATGACCATTCTTATGAGGGTTGGTTACCTTATGTATTGGATGAGTTCCCAAAGGTATTCCCAGATTATTTTCCAGGCTTACCCCTAGAGCGAGACCTGGAGTTATCGATTGATTTGGCACTAGGAACACAACCAATATCAATTCCATCATATTTTATGTCTTACTCTGAGTAGATGGAATTATCAAAATATCAATATGATTTATAATCCAAAGGATTCATTTTCCCCATCATCTGTCCTTGGGCCTCTCCTCTTCTTTTTGTAAAAGGTCGATGTTTCCCATTGGTTGTGTAATGAATATCTAAACCTAAATAAGGTAACCAATAAGAAAAAATATTATTAGTCTTGAATAGATGATGTTTTTGATTAGTTTAAGGAATAAATTTGGTTTTCTAAAAAATAATTTCATTCGAGTTACCATCATCTTAGGGTGAAAGAGGAATATATTTCTAAGATAGCCTTCTGTAGTAAGAAAGACCACTATGAGTACCTGGTCATGCTCTTCATAATGACCTTTTCTCATTGCGATATTTATGGAACTCATGAATTCGGTTTTTAACCTGTATCCTAAATATTTTGTCATTTTACTCATGGATGAATTCCTGGTTTACTCTGGATCTAAAGAGCAACAGGAAAATTATTTGGGGATCATGTTGGGTACCTTGCGAGCGCACTGCCTCTATGAAATGTTGTGCAAGTTCAATTTCAGGATCTGGGAGGTGGCGTTTCTAGGGAATGATATATTATAGCAGGTGTTTCAGTGGACCCTGACTAGATTTGTGTGGTTATGTCATTGGAGAAGGAAAAGAGTGTGTTCAAGATCAAAAGATTCCTAAGCCTAGCTGGATACTATAGGCGGTTTCATCAGGTTTTCTCTCAGCTTTCATCACCCATGTCCATGCTCTCTTAGAAAGGGGTGAAGTTTTTGTGGGTCCCAAAATATCTTTAATCCTTCAAAGAGATGAAGAAGAGGTTGACTACTACCATGGTGCTGATTTTTCTATAGTCTGGAAAGTGGTATGTGGTGTATTGTGAAGCTTCAGTTATAGGTCATGGGTGTGTTCTTATGTAGGGTATTCACATGGTGGAATATGGTACTTTCCAACTCCAACCACATTAAAATAATTATTCGACCCATGAATTGGAGTTATAAGCTATGATGCAAGCTTTGATGACATGTCATCACTTCCTATTTGTGGAGAAGATTGTGGTCTACTTTGATCACAATATCATGGCCTAAATCTTCATTTAGAAGGATCTAAATCTATGGTAGCACTACACACTCATGTACATGATGAGGTTAGATTTTGACATTGTTTATACCATGGGAAAGGGAAATATATTGGCAGATGCTTTGAGTAGAAAAGTACCAGTTCATGCCTTGAGGAATTCCATTGATGTGTGGACTCTGATGGGGATATTTGTTTAGATTCCTATTGATAGAGAGTGGTGTAGTGGATGTGAATTCTTGGAGAAAATTCTATTTAATCCTTCTATCTTAGACTAGATTCAGCATGAAAATCCCAATGATGATATTTTTCAGTGGTCAGGGCAGTTTCGTCATGGTTGGGAGACATCATCTAATTGGTCATCATATACCAAGGGAATCTTGTGCTCAAGGGACACTCAATAGTTCTTTCATCTCTATTGAAGGCAGTGATGTTGGATAGAAACCAGTCTCAATGGGTTGTCCATCCTAGTGTCACAAAGATGTATTATGATGGATTTCGGTAGTTTTGGTTTCCATGTATGAGACGAGTCATTGAAGACATCATGTTGAGATTCTATATATGCCAGTAGGTGAAAGCAGATCATCATAGGCCCTCTGTTTTTCTCCAACCATTACCCATTCCAATTTGTAAGTGGTACTTGGTCTCCATGGACATCATTATTGGATTTCCTCGTAATCCTCAATGTAAGAATTATATATGATTAGTGACTGATCATCTGACCAAATCATCACACCTCATTCCGATCAAAGATAAAACAATTGTGGATGAGTTGCGTCATTTGTATCTTCAAGAGGGGTTAAGGATTCATTGTGTTCTATTAGAAATTTTCATAGATAGAGACCACATTTATTGTTCCCCGTTTTAGGAAGGCCTTCAAAAGGCCTTGGGGTTGTAGATTAAGATGATCAAGGAAACCCATCCTCAAACGGATGGTTAGAAAGTGCAGGCGAACCAGATTATAGAGGAAAACTCCATGCATGTTTCAGGGAATTTGGGGGATATTGTGTTATCCATTTTGGATTGATTGTGTTTCTTATAATAACAGTTACCAATCCTTAATTTTAATGGATCCTTTTATGGTACTCTTTGGTTGGCCTTATCGGTCCTCCTTATGTTTGGATGAGATATATGAGACCTCACTGATGGGGACGAGCCGTGTTACGGAGACATCTGGGAAGGTCAAGGTGATCAGGAAAGGCTTATTGACAACTCAAAGTCTCCATAAATCTATAGTGGACTTGAGGTGTTGAAACCTAGAGGTTTTTGTGGGTGACCGAGTATTCATGAATGTGGCACCTTGTCTGGGGCATCATCATTTTGGAATCTAAGCAAAGATGACGTCATGGTATGAAAAAACATTTTAAATCACCATGTGTATTGGAATGGTGGAATATATATTGAATTTTCCTACATAGTTGGCATCCATTCATGACATATACCATATATCCTAGTTGAAAATGTACAACTCGGATACGTCCCATGTGCTAAATTGGGCGGAGTTGGATATAGATCCTGATTTGTCTATTTTTGAGTGGCCAATGTGAATAGTTGGTTAACATTAGAAGGTGCTTCAGGGAATGTCTATTCCACTGGTTTGTGTCCTTTGGAATCATTGTAACGATGTACACAAAACATGGGCACATATGTTATGGGTTGAGAAATAGTACCCATTATTGTTTTTTGATCAAGATTCAGGCTTACTTTCCAAGGAAGAAATTTATTCATACTGGGGAGAATTGTAACATACATAACATATTTTAAAGATATTTTTCATGTAACTTTAATTATTTATTTTTTGTTGTGGTTTCCCATGTATTTTTAGAGTAAACTATTATTTTTCATAATATGGTCCAAACCGTGAGCCCATTTATAGATTTATATATATTTATTCTCTTTTATAACTCTTCCAATTTTAAACATTTTTCACCCATCGTTCTTCCCACATGTCCTCCCAGGACCTTTTATAACTACACATCCATTTATACCCCATTTTAATCCATAATCATCGTGGATTTTGGATATTTATTAAGGTACTAGGCTAGCACCTATGCCCATTTCTAGTAAAAACAATGACTTTTTTCATTTATATCCAATTAATTAATTATTATTATTCAATTATTTTACCTCTCAATTGAGACCAATGACACTAGCAAAACCCCCATATTATTTTCCCCCTTTGTGGAGATCATCTTTATCCCAGATTATGGAAAAATATATCACGCTTCCTCAAATCACACAGATTTGAAAAAGTAATTTAATTATATCACAAATCTTTAATTTTTTACTCCTTTCCCCCCTTTAAGTTCCCAAATTACCTCCGCAGACTTATTATAACCTACATATCAGTTTCGACTATGTGGAGTTTCACCTATTCGTGTAGTTGGGTCAATTTTGTCAGGATCCCTCTGGTAAGTGGGTTCCCTTCCTTCCTTCTCCCATTTACTTATGGTTCCTACAATTTTTCAAGAAACACCTAATGTCCAGAATGTAGGGCTTAGAACCTATGGTTTTATCTTGTGTATCATGGTCTTATATTGTGGTTTTAGGTTTGATTTAACACCCTTTTTGTGCGGTGGTCAGGTGGATTAACTTTAAGACAAGAATTTGGTACTTTTGACACTTTTGGTAGGTGATTCCATGTGTAAATATAGTATAATGTGTTATCTTGTTGGATATATATTTATTTTATGTTCTTCTCTAAATATTTTTAGTGAGAATACTATTTTTTGAAGAATTTGTTATGTGGTATATTTTTATGTGCCATTTTTTTGAGAAAATGTGTGTTTCTACTTGTGAGTTTCATGTTTTACGAATTGGTGTAGTTTAATAATTCATGGAATGAATTTATAAAATAGTTTTACAATTGTAAATTATGGTTTGGTGTAATATGGATATTAATTTTTGGTAAAAAGAGGAATTTTAAATGGATTATATGTGAAATGTTTTGTTATAACTTGTGTAATTGTTTTCTTGAAATTCAATGTGTTTATATGAGTTACACAAATATGGAAAAGAATTTTTAGCTATGTTTTTGAGTGTGTATGACCAAAAATGGATTTTTCCTGTGTAAATGGAATTTTTTAACATTTAGAACATGTTTGAGCCCAAATAGGGAATCAAGGGTGTCAAAGCGGGCAGATGTGTACTAGCATGCTAGTTATCTAGAGTGGATTTGTCCTTGTTTCACATAGCATGATTGATGTTGAAAACAGAAAAAAACTATGATCCTGATGATTATAGGGAACACTAGGTTATGGGTGATTCCACTACTAGTGGCTCATGCCCGATAATGGATATTGTTATGGTTATTTCCACATCGAGGTGTGAGGTACATGGGGATCACAACTAACTAGTGCCTAGGGGGGTTCCCATGTCGAGTGATCATTGATTATTGGGAATTTATCTTTTCCTTATGGCGTGTTTTTATGGTAAAATTTAGTATCTTACATCTCTTATTTAAATTAACCAATTCTTTAAAGTTACCCACTTTAAAAATAAATTTATTTAAAATATTCACCTTTAGAAATTATTGCTACCATTCTCTGTTTTTAAATGTTGAAATATTTGTATCTTATAATAAATATCACATGGAGTATTGGGAGGTATAGTATTGTTATTAGGCCCACACCCTACTTACAATTTTTTTGTATGTATACTAGGTTATGTTAGATATAGATAAGGGTAAGGCTTTTGTAGACGGCGGTTCGGGTTGCTAGATGATTCTGTTGTGCAGTGTAGTGGAGACGGCTCTTGGGTGATGTCCCCTTGTTGTGATGTGGTTTTTGTGTTGTTTTTATGATTATATTTTTTGATTGTGACCCCTTGTGTAATGTTTAAAGAATTATATTTATTTATTTAGTTTTAATTAAGGCTTTTCTGTAATGAAATTTAAAATTCCTTTCATTGATTGTTTTGGGTTGGTTTATGTATCATAATTTAGAAAAATGAGTCCCAACCCGTTATTTATGATACCCAATAACTAGTCACATCCCATGGGGTTAGGGAATTCCATTTCCGTCCATGACATGGGATGAGTTTGGTGTCAGTTTTGATGGAAACTGGAACCAGTTCGTGACACATTTACTTGAGACAGCACTATAGTGTTATCAAAATAGAGTTCAATGAGATATTTACTGTTAGGAACCACATCCAGATCTTGGATGATGATATGGATCCAAAATGATTCATTATATACCTCAAAAGTTGTGATATATATATAATATACTGTAGAATCTATGACTACACCTTTTTTGAGCACTTCCAGCTCACAACTCCTTCATTAAAAGTGATGATGTATCCTGTTTTTGACTTCATGTAATCATGATCAATCTGAAAACTAGAACATTCATATCCTCTAATTACTAGTTCGCATATCCTCTATAAACCAGTAACATATTCTCAGTACACCTAAGATACAAAAGTATAGTCTTAACTACCATCCAATGGCGGTCACCTAGATCAAGATGATATCTTCCTACCTTACTCAATGTGTAGGAAACATCTAGCCTATTAGATTGCATATCATACATTAATTAACAAATCAATGATGCATATGGAATCTTTATCATCCTCATTATTTCCTCATGAGTCAGAGGAGAAATTTTCATAGAAAGAATAATTCCCTGTGGTGATGGTAACAATTCCCTCATGGATTGTTCCATACTGAATAACTTCAGTATCTTGACAATACATATAATTTGGCATAGGCCCAACAATCTCTTCGATCTATCACAATATATCTGGATAACAAAAATATATTCTTATGATCCCATGTTTTTCATGGAGATTAATTTATTCAACCTTGCCTTACCAGACTATATGACTGGTATTTTGTTTCTAATATGTATTATGTCTTTAAATTTATTATTAAGAAAAATACTACACTACCACTAAAACGTTTGTAGACACAATTCTCACATTAATTATATATAAAAGGATATTCTACTTGGGATTCATCAAAACGAATGTTCCATTGCCTAGATGTTGTCATTAATGCATTAATGGTTTTTTGCAACTTGCATATACAATTGGTATGCTTTGGAAAAATAATCCCTCCACGGTGTGTCATATAAACATCTTCCTAAAATTTTTCGTTAAGGAATTCTATTTTGACATCCATTTTCGAAATTTCATAGTCATGGTAAGCCACAATGGCTAGTATAATTTTTATGGAATTAAGCATTCAACCAGTGAAAAGGATCCATAATAATCAATGACATGATTCTATTTAAACCTCATTTCAACCATTATTGCCTTATATTCACTGAGTTGTACTTCCATGTACATTTTCATCTTGAATAACCATTTTTAACCAACTAGCTTCTCATCTACAAGAGTATATTCCAAAATATAGACTTGGTTTTGGTAAACTAATTCATTTTTAGAATTCCCGGATTCTTTCCACGTGGTTATGTTTGTGCCACCTAATTCTTCCATATAGGTTAGAGGATCATTATTATAAACTAATAATGAATCACCATCCCCAATAACAAGAAAACTATATCATTCTATTTCTCTATCCTCTCTTGGACTCTTATGTAGTACATGTTTCTCTAGAACATATCATTCTTCCATGGGTATTTTTGGAATCTAATCCTATAAAAACTCATGTTTACCTTGAGTCTTGACTTTATCAATGTCTATCTCAATCCCACTATCTATTTTGGATATGTGCTCCCTCTCAAGAAAAATGGTGCATCATGCCACTATAACCTTTCTGTCTGATGGGATGTATAGGTAATATTCTTGTTTTTCATTGGGGTATCCTATAATGGAACACTTATTCCTCAGGGTGTGAGTTTGTTACCTGAAGAGGCCTTAAAAAATGCTTCGCTTCCCCACACATTTAAATTTGATAACATGGATTTTCTTCCACTCCAAATCTCGTATAGAATAACATTTATCGATTTAGTTGGCACATTGTTTAGTATGTGTGTCATCAATTGTACCTCATATCCCCAAATGGATAATGGAAGACTTTCATGACTCATTATTGATCTCACTATGTCCAAAAAGCTACATTTCCTCCATTCAAATGCTCTATTCCACTGGGGCGTGTAAAGAGGTGTGAGTTTGTTTAGGATCTCAATCTCTCGTATATAAACAATGATTTGTTTTTTATGATATTCTCCACTTCGGTCTAAGTGGGTTTCTTATTCTTATTAACAATATGGTTCCCAACATTATTCTTATATTCCATGATATTACCAAAATTATCTGAATTATACATCATTAATTAGATATATCCATATCTACTAATATAATTAGTAATTGTTAGGATGTATGAGTACCCACCCCTTGATTCAACTGGAAGTAGTCCACACCCAATGGTATGAAGAAATTCAAGAATATCTTTGTCCCTTTTAATCTTTTCTTCTAGATGGGTCTTTGGTCATTTTTCCTTGTAAAAGAGTGTGACACACACCAAGTGGGTTTAGATAGAATGAATCTAAATATCCATCTTGATGTATCTTTGTCAAGAATGTATTCTTTACATGACCTAGCTGGTGATGCCAAAGTGGGGTGTGGTATGAGTCATGTAATGTAGCTTAGTGATAGATTGAAATTACATGGTTTGTGTAATACAATATGTAATGTTCATTATATAAATGTGCCTAACCATAACAAATGATATATTTATAAAATAAGAATAATTAATTTCCAAATGTAAAAAAACAATCTATATCTAGTCTTGTTACAAAATTAATTTTTTTGGTTAGAGAAGGAACATAATAAAGGCCTTTTAATACCATGATCAATCAAGTCCGAAATGTGATGTGGTAGTCCCCGATAGCATCAACAGCACGTCTATCTCCATTGGATGCTCGTAAATCTACCTCCCATCAATAAATTTTCGTGAGTTTATTTTGTTCTAGTATTTGGATATATGTGAGAACCACATGCTATATCTAAGAACCAAATTTTAGAAATAGATAAAATTCACTAGATAAAAAAACTCCTGAAGCTTCAACTTCCTTATTTATCTAGGTGTAGTTTTTCATCCAATGGCCCATCTTTCCACATTCAATGAAAACAATATCATGTTCCCTCCCCCCTATATAATCCTTTTCATGGAAGGGAATGATGAATAACTGGGCATAAATCTCATTGCCTTCCATTTCCTCTTATTGATCATTAGGACAAATGGATTTTCACAATTCATGTCATTGTCCACATGGAAAAAGTAGATAAAAATTTATTTTATTGAATAATAATTTTTTTTTAATATTTAAACTCACATAAAAACATGAAAATATCTGAGGGATGGATGTAAGAATGAGATCGATACCCAGTTCTTCGGGGAGTTTAAACCATAGAACCACCAAGCGCTCAATATAGCCAATAATATTGACTACATGTGACCAAGTGGGGGCACACTCTCCAAGAATACTATAAAGGAGTTCTTTTCAAATATAAAATTGTTCATGTCTTACTCTATCCTGTTAAAGTCCATGCTGTTCTTCAGGAATTCTATAGGCATCCATGTTTTTGTGAGACATCTTGAGATCAATAGACAATGATGATTACATCAAACATTGAATTTCGAACACATAGTTCGTTTGGTTCTCATAGGCTAGAAACTCTTCATCACTCACCTATTGGGTAGGCCAATCAGGTAATGAGGACCCTAGAATGTATGATTTTTGTTCATACCATAGAATGACACTAAGGTGTCTAAACCATTCTAGGATGTTACTACCAGTAAGGATGTTGTCTTTATCTAGTATTTAATGTTGGAATAGTGTGGTTGAAAAGATTTTATCTTTTAACATTTAATTAAAAGTTAAGATAATTAGTACATTCTTGATTATATTTTATGTGAAATAATAAATTAATTTTAATAACTATTACACAATTTAATCATGTCCCAATGGCCCTCACCACTTAACTTGGAATGTCTTATTGCTTTGGAAATTCTAGTGTCAAGGATCCTTATCTCCCACAAAAAAACCCCAACAAGGGTTGGTCAAGCTATTTAATTGTATTTAGGGATGTAGGTCATTACCAACTACAGGCTTCTAGCTCCTTGATCTATTGAGTGGACTCCCCAATCCTAACATTGAGAATTTGATTTTTCAGAACTTACCTAACGATTTACACCAATTCTAGCAAGTGATACTCCTCTTGATGTAAAATGGTTATGTCAACCCGAAACATTGATAAGTGATTCAAGTATAAAAGGAATTGTCCCAGTATGGGTTGGTCAAATATGTTGTTTTATCGAGTCATACCCTTAATCAAGTAACAGAAGGTTTAGTTTGACATAATTATTTATTGAGGGATTTTAATCTCTTATAAGTAAATTGCCTTATCATCTTTATCACCTATTTTTTAATATTATGTGGAACATAATTAAGTGATTAACCATTACATGATAATACGTATGCATAATCCCATATCATTTTAGTTCCATCATGCATACTTGTTAATTAACTAATTATGTAGTTGCAAAAATACATCCATAATGAAAAACCACAAAAATAACAGAAATAAAATAAAGTAAATGGAATGACCATGAGCTCATATAATGGTTAATGTATATATCCATTGATAAAATAACTGCTGAACTATAGGAGAAACACCTTGAACCCTTTATGGATTCTATCTACTACATTCCACCTGCTGAGCTTTGAATATCTTTAGATTGGTTTCTCCTAGGATCCTTACCTAAACAGCCTCTACAAGCATTGGAGATCCATCCATTTCCTATTATTTTTAGCTCACACATAGTTGTGGTGTATAAAGGGAGTTTACATAAAAGAAACCATGGGAACACATACCCTACATATTAATAAGGATATTTGGAACACTGTCCAATAATTTAATTTAAAATAAATTAATAGGAAACTGATAACAAACAACGGTATGGTCTAGATCATGATCATGCACATACATGCATAAAATTATGAATTTTATAAAACTAGCATTCATTTAATTAATCATTATTATTATGATAAATCAATCTTGAATCTGTTAATTATTATCATTAATTAATCAATCCTTTAATGATAATACTTTCCTAAATTTTATTGACATTATCATCCATAAACATTTTGGTAACACAATGAAAACCCATTTGAATCTACATGATATGTAATTCTGAACATTACACAAACTTTAATATTTTAATTCTTTTTAATTTGTTAAATTACACTGCATGTATTTTTGACTACCTGCCGTTTATTACCTTCACATTATTATCTGAAGTACAGACCTAGGGACTCCGTGTGGGAGGCGTACTTTGGAAATATTGGTGAAAAGTTCATGCCTAGAAGGCCACACACCTTATTGTCTCCAGGTGACAAGGTTATTGGTCAATATAGCTATGTATGGAATCATGGTTCGACACTTGACCTACAGAGACAACAAACCTTCTTCAGTGGGCCACACATCATGAAATCTAGATGATCATGCACTAGGCTATCCTGGTCAACACACACTATAATAATTAACAAGACCACATGCCATTAATGCACATGGCTTGAGTAGTTTCCAAACTACTCTCGATTCACTGAACACAAATAAATGGTGTGTAATTCGGATTACACTACATGTATGGAATATTACATAGTGTGTTACTCTTAATACACAACCTACACATTCATGTTACCTTGATAGAATCATTAGTGCCCCCAGATTAAATCCTTGATTTAATTTTAATAAAAAAAATATTTGTTTCTATTATATCTGAAATAAATAAAAAGAGAAAGAACATATAACAAAAATCATATTACATGAATGATTATACATTAATTGAAAAACTAAATTATTAAATTGTAAAACATCAATGAATTATTTAACTAATAATAAATAATGGTGATCCTACCTTTGATACAACATGAAGGATCTGGGAGCAGCGGAAGTGCGGTGTTGGGTGGGCCCCCACTATTCTTTTTCCATATTTGATGACTAACATGGGATCAATATGATGGATAATGCTAATATCCATAGGTTGAAATCAATGATTTAGTCAAATAGAAAAAATTATCGATCAAATGAAAATTGTCATGCATATACTTTTTATAATTAATTTATAAATTTATGAAGAAATTTAATATATGGGTCTTTGGTACATTCATTACTGATGATTGTTGATCTCCTAAAATGAACATTCCAGATTGTCTTTATTATGCTCAAGGGGATCCAAATTAGAATCTCTCTAGCAGTGATCCACATGTTCTCCAATGGTCTCCAAACAATTCCCCTTGTTCTCTGGTTTCTAGAACTGCAATGTATATGTCTTTCATCGATCGTTCATGATCCCTCATTCTTTGGTTTTGAAGAACATCTCTCATTGTTGAGAGGAAGAGATGCTAGGACTCGAGAGAGAAAATATTTGGCTCCATAATTCTCAATTCACAATAATTTGGCACAATAAATGCAACTACCTATTAAACGACATGGGGTTTTAGTTACAAAATTTATTTGAAAAAAAAATTAAATACAATTATAATTATTAGACCAAACCATTGCTATATAATAACAAGAACATCAGCACTATTTTTGGTATGCTAACTTGCACGAAACGGAACCATAAATGAAATCACGTTCAACGTAATGATATTAGTATTATAATTATTTGTTGCGCTAACTAGATAAGCATTATTTATCGACCCGAAAATAATTAATTTCTCAATGGACACAATCTTGGTCCATTCGAACTCTTCTTCTATTTATTGAAAACCCGAATAATGTATTTTATTCTATTAAATAAATATTTTTATTTTGATACAAGTGAAGAAATATTTATTAAAATAAAATAAATTAATACATTTTATTCATAATTCAGTGAATAAATATTTAATAAATTTATAGGATAATTTTAACTTGAATAAAATTATTCCTCAGCCTTGAGAATAATATTTACTCCATTAAAAAATTTCAAATAAATTAAATTTGAGACTATAAAAAACACATAGTATTTTACCCTCAAGGATTCTTTCTCGTTTCTATTAGGAGGGCTTGCCTAATGTCTACGAATATTATCTTGAAATGGTTCAAGGAACCTATGGGAATGAACTTAATGGCAAAACGATGAATTCCACATACGGACGCTCACAAGGTAATATATTCCCTTTGTCACAATATCTCATCTTGTATGATTTATGATAACGTCATCATCCTATATTCTTGATATAACATTCACTGACAACCTGATATAATCATTTCAATACACTATGGATGTGGAATTTGGGGCAATCAATATATTTCAATGAATGGGTTGAGATATCAACTTCCATAAATGGAAGGTAAAAATCCTTCTTTGACTTATCCATTAATAAAATGGCTTTTGTGACATACCGAATGTACCCTACTTCCTGCCAACATATGGCGTGACAGGTTTCATTCATAAATCTTAGTATGAAAATCGTGACATGTATTAATGATAATCATAAACTCTAAGGACCATTATACAAGCTCATAGATTAGAATATCCAATGACACCAAATCATGTGGTATTCCTACTAGAAAATTTGTCCTCATAATTTCTCATCTTAGAGATTACCAAGTGCGATATTCATTAGAAGAAGTCTCTTCCACATATGAGTACTCACATCATATGGTATGTATACTATGAATCTCATCATAGTATGTCATCCAACCACATAAATATATTTAATAATATTTGTAGAGACCCGAAGCCTAACATACATGAACATTACATTACTTTTGCGGAATACTTAATACATAACAAAAATATACACACAAGGATCGTAATAGTTTAGTGTCTTTGGAAACTCGGAACGTAATCTTCTAATCCTGGTGAAAGATCTTCAAAATCTCCCACAAAGATCTTCCTTTTTTTTACCTAAAACCTTTCTTTATATCCTGGGGAAAAGAAAACATAAAAGGGTGAGCTCAAATGCTCAGTAAGGGTAAACAAAAGAAATATGAATCACATAAATTTTCATAAGAACATAACATTTTTGGAAATCTTAACCTGCAAAAGAGAGCATAATTTCATAACATGGGATAAATCATAGTAGTGAAAATGAAACCCTTACTTAAAACATTACTCATTGTGGCATACACACATAATCATAGAGAATCATTTCTTGTTAGTCAAGACTCATTGCCAAGACTATCTTAGTGGACAAAGTCCCTTTCTGAATCGAGTAATCCTCGTTTCAGTCCTGTTTCACTGAACCGGTATAACCTACCATTCCAGCCATGTCTATCTCATGAGATATGAAATCTTTACCCAATGCATTGGAGGGAGATATAGGTCCCACCCATCTCTTAATTAATCCTTTCTTATGTGTGCCACAAAATCATAAATCATACATCATTGCATAACCCATGTAATAAAAATGGGATTCTTAAACAACATGACATCATAAAACCATTCATATAAGATAAAGGAATTCATAAACATAATTTCATCACAACATAGTCAAATCAATGTAAAAATATGGATATAAACAGAACCCTTTATTATCTTATATGGAAAATAATTTTGATAAAACACTTGAATTGAATTCTTGAGGAAAATATCCTTTCTTCTTCAAAATCAATTTCTTTTCACAAAACATCATGCAATTTTAAAAGAAATAGATTTTATTGAAAATAGTCATGAAATATTTTAGAGGAAACTTCATGAAAATAAGGCTTTATAAAACAGTATAAATCCGTTCGTGCCGTATAAGTTAAAAAAAACATTCTTCGTACTTTTGTCGGAAAAGTCAAAAAGTACCTCGTACGAAAAACGAAAAAAGATTCCTTTCATATCCTTTACTAAAAACTCATAGAAGGGTAAAATTGGATTTAAACAATTGTAGGTGGGTGGAAATAATATTACATATTGAGGGAACATGGATGTGGATGATAAAATACACCCAGTAAATACTTACGAATAAACAATCTCGGATAAAAATGAGATTGTGATATTTCCCTTACCTTAGGTCCGACTTGCTTTGTAAGTGTCCGAACCTCCTGTATAATGATTTAAATCATGTTATTGACTTATTACAGAATCATATTCATTGTTATGATATCTTATATGGTTCACTTATGACATTATATTACCCGTTCTTTTGTAAATTCCATGTTAAAGAAGCGTTTTGGGTAAAATCGTTTCATTTATCGTAGGTGTTTTGACTTGTTGTTCTTGACATCATTATTACTTATATCATGATTTAATTACTTCCAGAATATAAAATATGATTTATATATCATATATATTCAGTATATATATATATATAATAGGTAGATAAATAAAATGAAAAACACCGTTCATGGAGACGGTAGTCCGTACGTACGCATGAACGATGTTTTCCTTTCCTTATTGTCTTGAAATGGAAGTAAGTAGATGACATACATATGTATATATATACATAAATCCAGTAGCTTTATAATGTCATATATTTCATTATTATTTCTTATATATACATTATAATCATTCTTAAATGGTTAACATGGAGAATGAATCTCATCGCGTCGTGGAGACGGTATTCTGTACGTACGCACGAGCGATGATATCATTTCTATAAATATTGAATTGAATTGGAGTGGATTATACAATATATCAGACTCAATATGATGTTGTAATAACTATGTATAGTTATTCTTTACACCATTATACCCATCCATGTAAGGTGGTGGTGGAAAATAGATTACACCACGGCGTGGAGACGGTATTCTGTACGTACGCACGCGCGGTGATTTCTTTTTCCGTAGGATGGATAGATGGTGAAATAGGGTTGTTTCATACTTATAATAACATATCAGTATATGAGTGATACTGATGTTATTACTTCATAATGAAACAATCTAAGAAGAAGAAGTGGAAGAAGAAATAAAGATGAAAGAATTGGTAACGGTAATTACCTCTTCTTTGAAGTGCCTCTTTGAGACCTCCTCTTAGGGCACTAAAATTGGTCTTTGAGGAAGACCAGAACCTCTAGGATGTTGCTAGGGAAGTGGAGAGGAGAAATTGGCAGGGTTTGGCCGAGCTTGACTACTCAAATTGGTGTGAGGAGGAGGGGGAGGAGGTGTCCTTTTATAGGGGAGGAGAGGGGCACCTTAGGAATATCTCAAAATATTATTTTATATTAAAGTCAAAATCGGTTTATAATGGTTCCAAAGGGTCTTATTTCGAAGCTAAAGTGGGTATGGGTCGAAATCCTATCAACCAATAGGATTTAGACAAGTTTAGGGTATTATGTTAACCTTATCAATTAGATTTAACTCTAAGTTAAATAATTTAACTTTTACCGTGTCTTTTTGTTTTCTTTCACTATATGGTTAATAAACTTACTATAACATGCCAAATGAACCCCAAATTGTATATTATTAATACATATATCCTTATCTAAGTCATTTGGCCGAACCTTAGATTTTTAGGAATACAATAACAATTAATAATATAATATTTGATTTAAAAACTATTTTGTGTCAATTTTGACACTATTTGATATATGATTTTTGTGAAAGTCATAACAGAATTATATGTTCGAACCAAGTTGATTAAATCAACACTAATATATCATAGTAACCTATAAAATTAGTGTAATTCATAAAAAGTCTTAAATTGCATTTATTTTGGTATTTATATTATCAATTATGTCAATATTTCATTAATAAGATAATTACTGCATCATTTTTGTGTCATAAATAAATTATATTATTTGATGTCTAAAAATTACAAATAAAATACCATCATGTAGGAAATCTTTTTATCTTTATAATGAATATTTATAGTCGAATTTATCTTATGTATAACCCCATATTAAAAATTATTTACTTATTAAACTTTGATTTTAACTATTTTAACCCTTCTTTAAATAAATTAATAATAAATGTCCTAATCTAATCCAAGTGGGCCTAAATGGTCATATTTTATTCCTAAGTTTGTTTTTGGTCGAATTACACTTTTCCAATAGAATTAGGACATGTGTTAGGGTAATATTAATATCATATTTACCCTTAGTTACCTTATTTACTATTAACCGTGGTAAAAAAAGTAAAAAGTTACTATTCACCAAAAAATTATTTTCATCTCATTGAACCACATTTTAGTCCTTGATATTAACCGTGTCTCTCGGATTTTCTGAATTCCATTCACAGAAGCGGTAAAATTAAGTTTTATGCAAAATTCAGTTTTTAACCTACCACTTAGTAGTTTCACTATTCATCAAAAATTGATGTTTTTCAGAACAATGCCAAAATTTCATCCCAAGCTATATTTCATATTCCGAATTCAAAAATGAAGTCTATTTTACCAAATTCATAACATAAGAGTTGCATTAATTAATTTTATAATTAAATCCCGCTGTTAAAACAAATAGCATGTTTTTAAGAAACAATATCTATCAAAAGATTGACACTTTTTTATGTCTAGTTTAAATGTGAAATTACATCCAATGACCAACATTGTATTAAATTGTAAAAATATATTCTAAATATACTTTAAAACCACTCAAATTAATGATTTATCACTATTAATTATTTCGATTAAAAAAAGTTGTTTTTAATTATAATTTAGTAATTTTCACTATTCATCAGAATATGAAAGTTATCCGAAAAGTACCAAAATTTCACCTTAGGCTAAATTCGATACTCCGAATCCAAGAATGAAGTTCATTTTGAAAAATAAGATTTACAGAATTTTAAAAAAGTGGTTATTACTATTCATAACGGCTAGTTTTAATAATATTTTAATAGCACATCTTTGTTTAGTGAAACTCGGTATTGCGTATTACACACGCTATCGAGGAAGGTCGCGATTGCGTGTGATGCAAGGCAAGACAAGGATGCGTGTTGTGCAAGCTCCTTTTGGTGTAGCATACAACACAAGACATTAATAAAATTAAAAGAATATTTTTTTTATAAAATCTTGGGCTGTTACATTCTACCCCCCTTAAAATGAATTTCGCCCTCGAAATTCGTCGGGGTTATAAATGGTTTACTATTCGAAAGTTTCTTTAATAGAAACCCACATCCTAAAAAGGAATATCAAAACCAATCTTTAAAAACAAAAGTATGAAACGTAACGGTTACCCAAATAAACTAATCATTGGGTTTCCACATAGGTGAAAATATGGATATGGAAGAGAAATATAACCATCATGTTCTGATGGAGAGTGGTAGAGAACATGGCTATGGAAAATCCAGTAATCACAAATCCATAGATTTGTGATGATATAAGGTACCATCTGATTCATCAGGTATAAGATCACTAGGACAACATTTTTGGTTTTCAAGATCATTTCCCCTAAAGTTGAAAATTTGAATTAGAATAAATACTTACTTTATTTTGGTACAATCTCACTGTTGTTCGAGCCTTGAACAATTTCCACTTCATCTCTTAAATAAATGAAGTTGAATTTGTTATTCATGAAGTGTTAGCAGATCATGTGATAGAACGACGGGTCATTCCATCTGTCTCAAACAAAAGGTTAGCAAAAATTATATACATAAGTCGATCTATAGTGAGATTAATCATATACGGTTCCTAAAATGGACTTATACCTCATATATCATACTGCTTAATATAATAAAACTAGTTTCTACTAAACAGGGACTTCTTGTAGGCCAGTGGTAGGCGATAAAGGCCAGTCGCACTTCGGTTGTGGGTTCGATTCCCACAGCCTTGTCCGAAGCGATGGGCTGTCGCCCGTCCTGCAGGTTGTCCTTTTTCCAAAACTATATTACTATAACATCCCATCAATAATATCGAAAAAAAATTTCTATCCTTAAACAATACTAACTTACGTCCAACACAATCCATTCCAATCTTTAGGCTTATCCATAATACTGCAGTCCACTCTCATAACATAGTGACAACGATTACCAGAGATTTAATATTGTCGTTGATCCCCACATATCATAAGATATGTCTTGTTGGTCACATTACAAACATTCAAAGTCCTTAATCGTGTATTCTCTTGAATACCTTAGTGAAAACATGAGTGCAGTTAAAAGTTAACACTTTCCACATACCAAAATCCTCAAAATTCTATATACTCAAACCATGATATCACTTAGTCCTTATATCAATCATGAGCTCATGAATACTATTAAACATTTCATTTTCTCGTCTTCATTATGCGCATATCATCTTATTTCCAAAAAATATCTCAATCACTTTGAATACCACATCAATAAATATTGCAATACTCAATGATACAACATTATTTTGGAATCCCATTACATAAACGCTTAATCATTCCACCACATCGTTATCATATTCAACATTTTCAATAGTGATCGCATGTGATTTCCCTTTGTCCTTTGCCTTCAGTGGTTGCTCATGTTGATCATCACTAACCCTTGGATTAGGGCAATTATTAGCATAATGCCCCATTTCCTTGCACTTGAAGCATTGAAGTGTTGGCGGTGCGTTCTCTGCAGTGTTTGCTTTATTCACATCATTAGAAACCCTTTTTCCATTACTTCGACACTCAGCTGCTCGATGACCTTCTTTTCCACACTTAAAACATTTTCTAGTCCCTTTTAGACAATCTCCACCGTGCTTCTTTCCACACTTTGTGCATAAGGAAACATTCATCTTCTTTTCACCATTATTCTGAGATTTCTCCTTGAACTCCATCTTTCGTTTCTTGTCAAAACCATGAGATGGATATGTAACACCAACTTCCATTTCTACCTTGATAGCACAACGCACAATTTCTTCATAGCTACTGAAGTCTCTTATAGCTAATGCCCTTCGAAGACTTGGGTTTAAGCCACAGAAAAATCGATCAACATTACTTTCAGGTTGGATGATAATGCCAGATGCATACCTTGCAAGTCTTGTAAAATTCTCTTCGTATATACCAACAGATTCATCATCCTTCTGCTTCAGCTCAATAAACTCCTTTTCCATCTTTGTTCGAAGAATACGAGGGAAGTACTTACTGAAAAACAAGTTCTTGAACTCGTCCCATTCCATGGACTGAATTTCATCCCTTGGCCTCGTATTCTTGATAAGATTCCACCATTGATCAGCTTCACCTTCCAAACGATATACTGCTAAGATGACTTTATCATGTTCCGAACATTGAAGAACTGAAAATATCTTTTCAGTGGTACTGATCCATTGTTCAGCAACAAGTGGATCGGAAGTCCCACTGAAAGAAGGTGGACGCTGCCTCATGAAGGATTCAATAGAATGTTGTTCCCTTCTCTGCTCATTTGGAAGTCCAGAATGATTCATAGCTTGTGTAAGTATAGCAATAAGATTTTGCACTCCATCTCCCATAACATTTGTTTGTTCAGGAGGGCAATCATTGCATTGTCCATTGCATTGATCAACATGGTTCCTTCGGGTTCCAGCCATCGTCTAAAACCCAAAAAGAATAGTGTGAGAGGCAAAAATCATGCTAGGGAAAACAACATAATAAAGGGGGAGTACCTTCAATATCCAACATATTAGGTTTAATTCTATGATCGTTAGCGTAATTCTATTACTATAACCTATACGTATACTTATCCCTAGGGACATCCCTAGACATACCTTAGAAATATCTCTAGGGATCTCACTAACGTTTTCGCATCCTAGTTTCCAAAGGTTGACTAAACCTTTCCTCTGATACCAACTGTAGAGACCCGAAGCCTAACATACATGAACATTACATTACTTTTGCGGAATACTTAATACATAACAAAAATATACACACAAGGATCATAATAGTTTAGTGTCTTTGGAAACACGGAACGTAATCTTCTAATCCTGGTGAAAGATCTTCAAAATCTCCCACAAAGATCTTCCTTTTTTTTACCTAAAACCTTTCTTTATATCCTGGGGAAAAGAAAACATAAAAGGGTGAGCTCAAATGCTCAGTAAGGGTAAACAAAAGAAATATCAATCACATAAATTTTCATAAGAACATAACATTTTTGGAAATCTTAACCTGCAAAAGAGAGCATAATTTCATAACATGGGATAAATCATAGTAGTGAAAATGAAACCCTTACTTAAAACATTACTCATTGTGGCATACACACATAATCATAGAGAATCATTTCTTGTTAGTCAAGACTCATTGCCAAGACTATCTTAGTGGACAAAGTCCCTTTCTGAATCGAGTAATCCTCGTTTCAGTCCTGTTTCACTGAACCGGTATAACCTACCATTCCAGCCGTGTCTATCTCATGAGATATGAAATCTTTACCCAATGCATTGGAGGGAGATATAGGTCCCACCCATCTCTTAATTAATCCTTTCTTATGTGTGCCACAAAATCATAAATCATACATCATTGCATAACCCATGTAATAAAAATGGGATTCTTAAACAACATGACATCATAAAACCATTCATATAAGATAAAGGAATTCATAAACATAATTTCATCACAACATAGTCAAATCAATGTAAAAATATGGATAGAAACAGAATCCTTTATTATCTTATATGGAAAATAGTTTTGATAAAACACTTGAATTGAATTCTTGAGGAAAATATCCTTTCTTCTTCAAAATCAATTTCTTTTCACAAAACATCATGCAATTTTAAAAGAAAGAGATTTTATTGAAAATAGTCATGAAATCTTTTAGAGGAAGCTTCATGAAAATAAGACTTTATAAAACAGTATAAATCCGTTCGTGCCGTATAAGTTAAAAAAAACATTCTTCGTACTTTTGTCAGAAAAGTCAAAAAGTACCTCGTACGAAAAACGAAAAAAGATTCCTTTCATATCCTTTACTAAAAACTCATAGAAGGGTAAAATTGGATTTAAACAATTGTAGGTGGATGGAAATAATATTACATATTGAGGGAACATGGATGTGGATGATAAAATACACCCCAGTAAATACTTACGAATAAACAATCTCGGATAAAAATGAGATTGTGATATTTCCCTTACCTTAGGTCCGACTTGCTTTGTAAGTGTCCGAACCTCCTGTATAATGATTTAAATCATGTTATTGACTTATTACAGAATCATATTCATTGTTATGATATCATATATGGTTCACTTATGACATTATATTACCCGTTCTTTTGTAAATTCCATGTTAAAGAAGCGTTTTGGGTAAAATCGTTTCATTTATCGTAGGTGTTTTGACTTGTTGTTCTTGACATCATTATTACTTATATCATGATTTACTTACTTCCAGAATATAAAATATGATTTATATATCATATATATTCAGTATATATATATATATAATAGGTAGATAAATAAAATGAAAAACACCGTTCATGGAGACGGTAGTCCGTACGTACGCATGAACGTTGTTTTCCTTTCCTTATTGTCTTGAAATGGAAGTAAGTAGATGACATACATATGTATATATATACATAAATCCAGTAGCTTTATAATGTCATATATTTCATTATTATTTCTTATATATACATTATAATCATTCTTAAATGGTTAACATGGAGAATGAATCTCATCGCGTCGTGGAGACGGTATTCCGTACGTACGCACGAGCGATGATATCATTTCTATAAATATTGAATTGAATTGGAGTGGATTATAAAATATATCAGAATCAATATGATGTTGTAATAACTATGTATAGTTATTCTTTACACCATTATACCCATCCATGTAAGGTGGTGGTGGAAACTAGATTACACCACGGCGTGGAGACGGTATTCCGTACGTACGCACGCGCGGTGATTTCTTTTTCCGTAGGATGGATAGATGGTGAAATAGGGTTGTTTCATACTTATAATAACATATCAGTATATGAGTGATACTGATGTTATTACTTCATAATGAAACAATCTAAGAAGAAGAAGTGGAAGAAGAAATAAAGATGAAAGAATTGGTAACGGTAATTACCTCTTCTTTGAAGTGCCTCTTTGAGACCTCCTCTTAGGGCACTAAAATTGGTCTTTGAGGAAGACCAGAACCTCTAGGATGTTTCTAGGGAAGTGGAGAGGAGAAATTGGCAGGGGTTGGCCGAGCTTGAGTTCTCAAATTGGTGTGAGGAGGAGGGGGAGGAGGTGTCCTTTTATAGGGGAGGAGAGGGGCACCTTAGGAATATCTCAAAATATTATTTTATATTAAAGTCAAAATCGGTTTATAATGGTTCCAAAGGGTCTTATTTCGAAGCTAAAGTGGGGATGGGTCGAAATCCTATCAACCAATAGGATTTAGACAAGTTTAGGGTATTATTTTAACCTTATCAATTAGATTTAACTCTAAGTTAAATAATTTAACTTTTACCGTGTCTTTTTGTTTTCTTTCCCTATATGGTTAATAAACTTACTATAACATGCCAAATGAACCCCAAATTGTATATTATTAATACATATATCCTTATCTAAGTCATTTGGCCGAACGTTAGATTTTTAGGAATACAATAACAATTAATAATATAATATTTTATTTAAAAACTATTTTGTGTCAATTTTGACACTATTTGATATATGATTTTTGTGAAAGTCATAACAGAATTATATGTTCGAACCAAGTTGATTAAATCAACACTAATATATCATAGTAACCTATAAAATTATTTTAATTCATAAAAAGTCTTAAATTACATTTATTTTGGTATTTATATTATCAATTATGTCAATATTTCATTAATAAGATAATTACTGCATCATTTTTGTGTCATAAATAAATTATATTATTTGATGTCTAAAAATTACAAATAAAATACCATCATGTAGGAAATATTTTTATCTTTCTAATGAATATTTATAGTCGAATTTATCTTATGTATAACCCCATATTAAAAATGATTTACTTATTAAACATTGATTTTAACTATTTTAACCCTTCTTTAAATAAATTAATAATAAATGTCCTAATCTAATCCAAGTGGGCCTAAATGGTCATATTTTATTCCTAAGTTTGTTTTTGGTCGAATTACACTTGTCCAATAGAATTAGGACATGTGTTAGGGTAATATTAATATCATATTTACCCTTAGTTACCTTATTTACTATTAACCGTGGTAAAAAAAGTAAAAAGTTACTATTCACCAAAAAATTATTTTCATCTCATTGAACCACATTTTAGTCCTTGATATTAACCGTGTCTCTCGGATTTTCTAAATTCCATTCACAGAAGCGGTAAAATTAAGTTTTATGCAAAATTCAGTTTTTAACCTACCACTTAGTAGGTTCACTATTCATCAAAAATTGATGTTTTTCAGAACAATGCCAAAATTTCATCCCAAGCTATATTTCATATTCCGAATTCAAAAATGAAGTATATTTTACCAAATTCATAACATAAGAGTTGCATTAATTAATTTTATAATAAAATCCCTCTGTTAAAACAAATAGCGTGTTTTTAAGAAACAATATCTATCAAAAGATTGACACTTTTTTATGTCTAGTTTAAATGTGAAATTACATCCAATGACCAACATTGTATTAAATTGTAAAAATATATTCTAAATATACTTTAAAACCACTCAAATTAATGATTTATCACTATTAATTATTTCGATTAAAAAAAGTTGTTTTTAATTATAATTTAGTAATTTTCACTATTCATCAGAATATGAAAGTTATCCGAAAAGTACCAAAATTTCACCTTAGGCTAAATTCGATACTCCGAATCCAAGAATGAAGTTCATTTTGAAAAATAAGATTTACAGAATTTTAAAAAAGTGGTTATTACTATTCATAACGGCTAGTTTTAATAATATTTTAATAGCACATCTTTGTTTAGTGAAACTCGGTATTGCGTATTACACACGCTATCGAGGAAGGTCGCGATTGCGTGTGATGCAAGGCAAGACAAGGATGCGTGTTGTGCAAGCTCCTTTTGGTGTAGCGTACAACACAAGACATTAATAAAATTAAAAAATATTTTTTTATAAAATCTTGGGCTGTTACAATATTATCAAATAACATCAACGTTCTCATGATAGAGGGGAATTGCAATGAACTTATTAATACGACAAATACTATATGACCATATTACATTATTTTCATGTAGAACAATGAAAAATATGTAATAAGATGTTTAATATTTAAATATATTAAATAATCATGTAATCAATCATTAAACAATTGGTTCTAGGAAACCGACTCCAACAAATCCCACATTCCAATAGATGGGAAATGGATATTCAAGGAACAAAATGCCTCACCAATCTACGTAATGGCTAATATATAACCTGAAAATCTAAATAATAGTGTTGAAAATATAAACTTAGTTATAGAAATCCCAAATTTTCAACTCCATTTTAAATATAAAGAGGGATTATTGATCAATCAAATTAAATGAATGACATGATGACTATTATAAATGCTGACGAAGGATGAATCAAGATGGTAATTGAATCCAAGAATTCAATTCATGGAGATGAATCCAAAGCAACATGATATATCACTTTATTATAAATGGATTTTATTGAGTCACATTGTGGAGGAAGATTTTTAGTAAATGGATAACATATGGACACTTGGGAGAGGTACATGAGGTTATAAATTATGCGTCACAATTTTAAGAGATAGAAAACGAATTCATTTACATGTGAAGAATCTATATATAATTAATAAAATAAATCCTTCTATAATCAATTGATATCATTCCCATACTAGAGTGTGACAAAAAATAATTATTATAGAGAAGTGGGAGAAATATTAGGAGGCATTATGGTGTTTCAAGGATGAATAAGGTTAGAGATGGAGGTGGATAATCTGGATTTTTCCTGAATGGAGACGATTCCAATCTCATTAATTTTATTTCATATTGAATGAATATAATATTATTTTTATCTAATACCTTCATTAATATATAGTGTAACTAAATTCATTATGGGGAACCAATTTATTTTTCCATAGTAAATAATTTATTATTTTAATTTCATTACTAATACTGTAATATATTCCCATTATCCTTCCTAATTAAAATTTATTATTGATTTTGTTTTAGATTTTTTCATATGAAAATAAATTTCATAACTATTATTTTCTAATTATTTCAATAAAAAATAAAATTTTTCTATGTATAAAAATAATAATTAACAATTAATGGTTATAGAGATTTGATTTTATAGGCAAATCACTTTGTTTTCACTATTGTTGAACCCATTTTGAAGAGTTTCATTCATTATAAATGCATCCGTAATTTTTCAACCTATTAATAGACTTATTGTTTTTCTCTTCCATGTAATCTGTCAAATTATGTTCTGACACAATTAATATTACATTCCTAATTCATTAATATTCTTTTCATTAAATCATTTTCACTCACCACTTTGATTCAACGTTTTGTGTCAATGATTTTGATAGTATATATTTAAAATAAATCCCTATTATAACCACCCAGATTCCTTTAGTTTTGACATCTCTTATATATATTTTAATGGGAGTAGTAATATATATATTCTAATTCTATATACTAAATAAAAGTTTTCTATATATTGTGTCATTATCATAGAATGAAATTTTCTAATTTCATATGGTTTTTAAGGAATGAAACAAAAATAAAATATATTTTATCAAAACAATATACTTTGGATATTAATTAACTACTGTACAAAAATTTCAAATATAATTCCTTCATATGCGCTTATAGATGAAATTTTACTTTTTTATGCTTGTGAATGTTTGTATTTTTTTAATATTTGTTGCCATATTTTTATATGTTTTTTTGGTTTTTTGGATTCTTTAATTGATGAATTATTTTATAATATTTCATGTATAAATGGAATAACATTCGGTTTGGTTCAATTAAAAGACATAAAATATATTTTTTGTGGTTTTAATTTTCACACATACTGTATACATGTTGAGAATAATCCATGATAGCGTCAGTACTATGAAAGAACCCATGAATTTTATGACCAAAAGGAGGTATACCAGTCTGAAGAAAAACAAATTATTAGGGAATTTATTTCTATGTTTAACAAAATACCATTAGAATATATGATCTGAATATCACAAACATAAATAAGGTGTAATGATCTTTAATTGATGGATCAGTTAAGAATTGAAGATATTGTTAAAAAAATCTATATTGGTTGAAATTGAGGATAAAAAGATTGAGTAAAATGAAACAGGAACTTGGGAAAAAACAACTAAATTGAGAAAGGAAGATTTGTAAAGAGAGGATATTTAATATATTAGCATAATAAACAAACTAAATGAAAAAAATTCATACATGTGAGGAATCCATAATGGATAATTAATTCATGGATTTAGGTAATTAATAAGATGTTGAATTTAAAATTCATGATGTGTCTTGATACTTAATCCTTCAATGAAATATTAACATAAGTTTTTTCAGTGTATAGATCTTTGGTTGATGAAATATTTGATAATGAATACATCAATCCGAAAATATATTCCATTTTTTTCACCAAATTATTGGGTATTGAAAGGGAGTTTGAGGTTAAGAATCATGTGGGACATAATATTAGATTACAAGAATCAAATGTAAACATTTATTAATCTGTTTTAAAAATTCTTCATCGCTATTATTATTTTATGATCCCAAATTTTTTTCTCATATATAAAGATGAAGAGGATAAATGTGGGTTATTTAAAAACATGATATCATTTATAATCCTATTTGTATTACTCCCACAATTAATATCTATAATGTCATTCTCATGGTCATGGAAAATATAGTTTATCAATTATGTTAGTATTTTCTTACTCAAGGAAATCTTGATTCTAATATTATTAAAGTTGAAATGTGTTTTTTCCATTCTTAATTTAAATTAGAACTATCAAATGAACTCATTTTTTCATTATATGATGAATGTATGGAGTTAAAATTTTTAAAAGTCATTGATCAAACACTGTTAGGATGATGAGAATGTTGTTTTATAATGATTTTAAATGATGGTAATATATTAAAAAACGATTCCTTTATAGAGAAAAGAATTAATCTATTAGAAGTGATTTTTAATTTTAATGGATATGAATAGGGAACATTAGTAAATGATTTTTTTTCATAATCAGAGGAAGATTTGGAATAGGACGTAGAACTAGATATTAGTGACTCAAAAAATTTCAAAATGAAATTTAAAATCCTTTTCCAAAGGAAAATTTTAAAACCCCTCCAATATAACAATTTTTATAATAACGAGGTTAAAACGAGTCTAAGATATATGAGGATCATGCCACATTATTGAAGAAATACTATTTACTACAATCTCTATAATAATTTTTTTAAATGAAAAATTCTAAATCAAAATAAGTTGAATAAAATTTTCCTAAATTATAAAGGGATTTGTCATAGTGTAATTTTTAACTATAGGGGTACATAATTATTTATTTATTAGTTTAAGAGAACACCTTTCTAAATTACCACATAAATTGTTTTTGCTAAATCACATGTGGAGGATACAACTTTGGAAACCAAAAAATATTAGTGTCATTGGTTATAAGAGGTGGGTGTCTCGTTGGGGCCAGAAAACATTGTTTTTCATAGTGGGAAAATCAAGGGTTTTGAATTTTTTTTTATTGATTATTTTTCGTTTAAATAAAAATCCATTATCATTTGGTTTTGTATCCTATATCGTTATTTTATTACATGTCCTATTATTATTAAACCACATATTTTTTAGTAGCCACATAAAAATTTTCAGAAGCCTCATTTAAACAAATTCAAACATTTTTAGGATTTTTTTGTTTCATTTTAAATGATATGTATATTAATGGAATATTTTTAGCTTTTATAAATCTCATTGTATATCACGTGGTGATAATGTTTCGTAATGGGGGGTTATCTTTTTTTTTGTTTGTTATTAAATGAAAAAAAACTATCAAGTGAGTCTTCATTATCTTTTAAATTGAATTATAATTATTTTTTTAGGTGCATACATCTATTGTAGTTAAATTAAATATAACTAATTTTTATTTTAGTTTTTGATGAAATATATCCCTATTATATATTATCAGTGGGGGGGGAATTTGTTAGTTTTTTGTTTATTATCCATGCTAAATCTATCAAGGGATATAGTGTTCTTTAATTTCCTTAATCTACCTTATTTAATATCATTTTAAATTTGATTGAAAACCATACATTTCACCTTGTAAATTTCAAGAATTTTTTGGGAGTTTTTAATTCAGATTGATATTTTTTTATTTTATAATTTTTTTAATGTTAATTATTTATAGATCTATTTGAATGTTATTTATTACTCCTAAAAAGAGAAATTTCATATGGATTTTTATTTAATTCCTTGGAATTATATGTAAAAACATTCCGGGTAGAATTTGATACCATTTAGGATAATAATAATTAATTTTCAAGGATAAGTGGTGTTAAACAATGAAATTTTTTGAATCAGTTTCTTTAAACCCCATCTCTGGTTTCATTTAGTTTAAAACTCTAATATCTTAATTCCCAGGTCTGTCTATTTGGTTTATTATGAGTTGAAATTTAGAAACTATAAAACTTTCTCCAATGGAAAAATAATTATAATGGGGTAAACTCAATTAAATTTAGTTATGTTTCAATACCAAGGGACAATTTTTTCAATTTTGATCATTTTTTCACATATTTTAAATAAGGAATCACAATATTCTACTTTTTTTTTGAAAATTTAATGATGAAAAATAATTTTAAAAGTGTTTTAAGGAATCATGAAATCACATGATAAGTATTTCCAATTACTATTACCATTTTTACAATTCTTTTATGATGAATAATTATTTATCATTAAAGTTACTATGACATATTAAAATCCGTTTTGAAACATTAATGTGTTAGTATCCATTATTAAAAAAAATTATTATTTTACCCTTATACCGTGATTTATTACATGATACAATATTTTTATGATATTCTATGATATATTTTTACATTATTAGTGGAAAGTATTTAATTAAATCCCACTCCAACCATTAAACATCCCTTTTAACTATTGAATTTAAAATTAGTTCAATTTAAAACATTTTAAACTATTATTACTCTTTAGAATCCAATATTTTGGACAATTTTGAATATTAAGTGTGGATAAATGGTCATTAATTATTCTAAATAGTATTTTATTTATGGAAAAATTAAAATACTCTTAAATTTTGTCAAAACACAATTTTTTCAATATTTATATAAACATTTATGTGTTTTTTCTAAGTACCAATGGATATTATTCCAATTAATAAGGGTTTATATTTTATATTTTTCAATGGATTTACGTGGGTAAAAATTAATATTTATCTGTTGAAAATAATAAGATCTTGGTAAAATATTGGTAGCGTGTTTTAAAATTTTCAATAAATTTGTAAATTTTTATTATAATTAAACTCATAAATTTTTTTGTATAAATAGGCTATTAAATGAACACATAATTCAAATATTCTTTTTATTATATTTGATAAATCTAATGGATTGTTTAATACTTTATTATTGTTAATTATTTAACTCAATCATCCATTTTTTTGTGTCTAATTGTCATGTGTTAAATTATTTGAGTTTGTTCACAAATAGAAAGTCGTATTTTTGGATGAATAATTGTATTCAAAGTGAATTATATTTAATTCTTCGAAAAATATTCAATTTCATTCATTTTTATAAAATGGGAGACAAATTCTTCAAAAACATATTTTACTTTAAGTGTGAAATTATTTTGTTAACTTTAGTGTGTACATAGGGAAACATATAGTTTAAAACCAACCCCTTATTAGAAACTTTTTTTCAACCATGATATATATTTTCCAAAAATATGTATAATTAGTTTTTTTAAGAGAATTACTTACTTAATTGGAAATATTTTCCCCTAATTTTAAATTTTTTCCAAAACACTATTTTTGTATTTAATTGGGGTTTTAATACTGGGATTTTATTTAATTAGATAAATATTTAATTTTGATTATTTTGAATTATCAAAAGATTTATTTTATCATTTTTTGGGGAATGGATTTTTTTAAATTTAATTGATTTGAATTTCATTGATTATATTTTCATATTTATGAGAAATAATAATTTGGGTTAAAAATGAAAATTTTAATTTTAATTTAATTATGGAAACATTTTTTTGTGTTAGAATTTTGAATCCTTGTTATTATATTTCATTTATGCATTTTTAGTATCCATTTTTGGAAGACATTTTAATTCAACCTCTTAATTCTAGAATTTCAAGGATAAGTGAAATGTTTGAAGTTTTTTATATTTTGGATAGTTTAATTTTCATGAAGTGTTGTTAAATGGATCATAAATAAGTTTATTCCAATTATTATAAAGATTATGTGAAGGAAAATCCCATTAATCCTACTTTAATATGCATTGGTCCATGTTTCAATGATTCTATATAATGATGGAATAACCTACGTAATTATACGTTCTATCACCTTTGTAAAGGTGAGAATACATATCTGAGTCCCTTATAAAGGTACAAAAATTCTACAATATATCCCTAAAGGAATGTATACATATGTGAAGGTAATTTTTAATGACATAAAGATATCACCATATTTTTTATACCCAAAAAAATATAGTTATCAAATATATAATGGTATGTTCAATGAGGGTGTATAAAAAATTGGTTGTGGGGTTCAAAGGAAATTTAATGTGATATTATGTGATTCAAAATACCCATAATGGTAACATGATACTTAATTTTAGGTAAATATCATGATTCAGGTGTTTTATAGAGATAATTTACTCATGTGATGGTTATCTTCAATGAATGAAGAGTTTTGTGAAGGCAAATTCCAGACCATTATAAATGTATCAACACCTCTGAAGCTACTATTTATAAGTAATATCACATTACATGAATTTTTAATGGTTATGAATTAATGTTTCATGGTATTTGGTTCCTCTATGTTCTACATAAATATTGGGATATAACAAAAATCATAATTAATCTGTAAAACGTATCAACTTAATTTTTAGAATCCCTAATTATTGGAAAAAATGTAAATAAATAGAGGGAGAATCAATCCATTTATAGTAAATAATAACACTAGGATTATTTCCATTGTATAATTAATAGTGGTATCCAATGAAAAAATAAATTAGGGGAGTGCATTATGTTAAATGAATTTTATCAAGTCACCATTATAAAAAAGTTAAATAGTGAACTTATGACATTTTGAGACCTGGGAGATGAGCTATGCAATATGGTCTTCATGTCATGATGTTGGATGTTGGAACAAGGATTCTTATTAATGAAAATAATGCATTCATAAGGAATTACATCCCTAACCAATCGATTCAAATCATTCGTAGACTAGATTGGTTCTATGAGTAACATCTCAAGAGTATTATGGGCAATAACAGGACAAACAAGGGATCATCAAAGAGAATGATAGAAAGATATGGATGTGGATTATGGTTATTCCAACTAAAATGATATGATTCTTATCATGATTTTATAATTCCATACTAAATTACTATAATATTTTTTGATGATTTTTTTAGTAAACATGTATAGAAATTTAGTTCATTGAGGGAATCAATAATTTTTTATTTTTTTAATTCATTCTTGCTCTTATTTTATTCGTTAAGACTACAATCCATCTTTATTATAATTACCCAATTATATTCATGATTGATTTTTTCATTTTAATGGAAGAATATATAATTAAATACTACATTTAATCCATTAATTGACAATAAAATAACATCATTTTGAGTAGTAAAACAAGATTATTGAAAATTTAAAAGTTTATTATTGTTTATTATGTAGACCACTGGAATTGTATCTTTATTATTAGAATTTTTTTTATAGATTTCCATTTATTCATAATGGGAATATAATTTGTATACACATCACTATCCTTCTTGTATGTATCCTACTTGGTACCCTTTGATTATTTTCTAGATTTTTTAGCATTACACTATAACACCTCTGTTATTTTTTATTCTATTATTTTAACTCTTCTCTTCTAAAATATTTTTTTTAAATTTTCTCAGTAGTTTAGTTTTCAAATTATAAACTTTGATAATGACAAATGTTTTGTTGTAGGTGGTCCTACTTTTCATTTTATCAGTTATTAAATAAAAAACAATAATTTTCTTATTTATTAATTTTGAGATTTTCCAAAAGGAATGTCTCTCCAATGGGTACCAACCCCCATGTTTATGAAATGGTTTCATGTCAAGTCAACTTATCCTAGAAAAACAATGGCTCAATAACGTAGATATTTAGGATTAAAATTTCCCAGATAAATTTATCCATGTCTCACAATTGGTAATATAGTATATTATAAGACACAAGAACCACCAAATTAATTTCAAAAACTCATTGGCTGTTGGATTAATAATATGATAATAAACAGTATTATAACCATTTGGAATAGTAACATGATAATTAGAATTTTGAACACGGATATTAAATATTAATGTAATATTATGTTATATTATGAAATTAAAATATAAAAAAAATTTATAATGATTCAAATAGATATTTTTTAAAAATAAATATAAAATAAGTATTTAAATTTATGTGATACACATATATATTATTTAATTTTTTTGAAAAATATAATTATTTAAAAGGAAATTTATTTTCAAAAAATGATTTTTTAAATAATATAATGTTTCTTTACTATTATAAAATAAATTTATTAGACCATAACAGTCTTTTAAAAGGATTTAAAATTAATATTTTTTATGTAAAAAACTTTAAAAATTCAATTTCAAAATAATTATAAAATTATTTTTATAAATTAATTTTTTTTATTCTAGAATAATATATATGCCTATTGTAATGTTTTTATATTTTTTCCATAATAGTTGGATTTTTGGTGGATAGTGGAATTTGAAAAAATACATTGTTTGATAACATAAGATAAATACATGAATTGGTGAGTCATGAATGATCTAAGAAACTATTAGCTTGAAATAAAAAGAATTAATTTAATTCTATATTCATTTGAATAAAAACTCTTGTTATAAATGAGAAAAAAATAATAAAAAATAAATTTTATAATAAAAAGACCCCTCTCCCTTTATAGATATTACCCCAACACCACCCCTTAACCCCACTATTTCAAATCATCTTAAATTTACCATATGTAGCCAAAAATTAATCCCCAAACCTCTCCCCTCATCCAATTAGTTCTATAATTACCCAAAAACCATGCAAAAGTGTATTAATTTGTCGTTAAAGATTGGAAATCACAAGAGGAAATTTTTTTAACTGAAAATTTCTTTTGTAACGCCCCAACCCCAGTTACCTAGAGTCGGTGAATTATTACATAACATTAGCATGATCACAAGGAAATCATGTCTCGAAAGACCGATCAGTTTAGAAATATGTGAAATAAGATTCATACATAAGTTCAACTTTACAACTTGAAAAAAAATACAACACAAATTTATTCCATTGGAAATATCCAAGCCTCATAAATAATTTATGCATGTCTCTCAAAACTAACTTCTTCATATCCTGAGAAAATGAAAGATTAGAAAATGGGTGAGCTAAAATGCTCAGTAAGGGTATGTAATATAGCGGAAAATGACATAAATATTAAGCATGATAAATAATTGAAACCACATGCCTTTACCAATAATAAACATGAATACTTTTATGGAAAAAACATGAGCTGGGTAAATAATTCCATAATAAAACATAATCTTGGGTATCCTACTAGTCAAATGACTACATGAACCATCAATATTATTTCCATAATGGGGGAATGTATAATGCCGGACATTCTAAAACATTTTGTCAAGGCCTCGGCCAAGACGTCTAAAACTGACTGAGGCCTCAGCCAAAACCATAAATCAAATTGAGAAAGGGCCTTGGCCAATTCCACATCTATTTGCCTCATGAGACCTACCGACTCATCAAGTAGCTATAGCGGGCTCCACCCATCACTTACTAAGTCCAATACATTCCTCATATTAAAAGGTTTAAACATATCATAAACATTCATATTAAAAATAGCATACGAAATATCAATACATTAAACATAAATCATGAATGTTATAAAAATTGCACATCCATAGTCAAACATATCACAAAACCTTCAATACAATATGGATGATTTGTATCATAATAAATCAACATCAAATAAACGTAAAAATCAATCAAAGGATGTTGACATCGATGAAATCAAAACCCTTTTTAGAGAAATATATCTTTCTATTTTGAAATCATGTAAGAGTCACATAATTATAAAATAAAACATTTACATTGAAAATATTCTTATAATCTTTTCAGGGAATATTAGACGAGTTTATAACGGTAGAAAATAGCCGCACCCGCCATATAATTTATAAAGGACATTCTTACCTTAATTTTGTCAAATAGGTTATAAAGGACCTTGTTGGAAAATGACTGAAAGATTACATTATAAACATATTAAAAAAAGTAAATAAGGGTATAAATGACTTTAACCCATAGTCTATAAAATCGTGATAATGTTTTGAAATACATTTTTAAGAAACATGGAGGTGGATGATAAAGAGGTCCCAGTAGATAATTATATATAAACATCCTAGGATAATGATGTGATTGTGAAAAAAACATGTACCTTGTACTTTTCCTTGGTTTATGGTAGGTTAACCTCCTGAATAATGGTGAAATAATTGTTACTAAATTATATAAGAATCATATACATTAATATGATATCATATATGATCTTTTAACATTGATTTGTTAATAATATCATAGTATTATCATCGTTTCAGGTGTTAACAGATTCCTCTTTCTTTATATTCATGGTTATGAGAGCCATATTTTTTATGGATGGGATGTATATTATTCATATTCAGAATTATATCAAGTCCTTAAACATTATTTTTAATCATCAAATGAAAATTAGACTTGAATGGATATGATGGGGAATGAATCTCATCACGTTCGTGGAGACGGTAGTTCGTACGTACGCACGAGCTATGATATCATTATTTTGATATTAATATAATATATAATTGGATGGTATATCACACATATAGTATCATTATCATGTTATATTTATTATTTACCTGAATTACACATCAATATTATACCCATCCAAATAATAATGTTTTGAATAACAATTACACCACGACGTGGAGACGGTAAGTCGTACGTACGCACGTATGGTGACATGTCATTCAAAGGATGGATAAAATAATGAATATGGTTGTACCAGATTTATAATAACATCACAGTATATTAAAGTTACTGGGGTTATTATTTTAGAATGAGAATAACAATGAATGAAGAAGTTGAAGAAGAAACGAACATGAAAGAGGGTGGTGAAAACATTACCTCTTCTTCGGGTTCTTCCTTTTGATTTGATCAAAAGGGTTCTTTAGGATGGCTTAATGATCAAACTATGGCCTCTAGGTTGAAGTGAGGGAAGTTGGGAGGATATTTTCATAGTGGTTGGCTTTGCCAAAAGGCTTTGAATTTATGAATAATTGGTTAGAAGTGGTGTCCTTTTATAAGGTCGAGGAGGGGATCTTTAGAAAAAACTTCAATTATTAATTTATAATAAATTCATATTCGGTTTCAAATGGCTCCAAAGTGGATTATGAAACTTATATGGTGGGGATGGGTCAAAATAATTTCAAAAAATAGATTTTAGATAGTTTTGGGTCATTATATTAACCTTATCTTTTAGTTTTAACTCTTAGTTAATTAGTTTGACATATACCAAGTGACTACGTATTTTTGTATTATATAGTTAATAAACATATTATATACATCCTGGAGACCCCAAAGTGGACCATTAATTATACACCTATCATTATATAAGTCTCTTGGTCGAACCTTAAATTTTTATAAATTGAATATCAAATAATAATATAATATTTGTTTTAAAATCTCTTTTATGTCAATTTTGAAACTATTTGGTATTTTTTTTAAATTTATAACATCATTACTACATCGAACCTAATTCATTTAATCAACCCTAACATGTTATAATAACCAATAAAATTCGTATAATTCATTAAAAGTCTCATATTATATTTATTTTGATATTTATAATATCAATTATTTTAATATTTCACTAATAAGGTAATTACGACGTCATCATTGTTTTATTAATAAATTAAATTATTTAAAGTCCAAAAATTATAAATAAAATTAGATTATGTAAGAAATCTTTTTATCTTTCTAATGACTATATTTATAATCGAATTTAACTTATGTATAACCCTATATTAAAAATGATTTAGTTATTAATCTTTGATTTTAACTCTTTTAACTTTTCATTAAATTAAATAATAATAAATGTCCTAATATATTACAAGTAGACCTATATGATAATATTTTATTCCTATGGTTATTTGATCAAGATAAACTTGTCCAATATAATTTGGACTTATGATAGGGTAATATAAATATCATTTTTACACTTAATTACACAGTTTACTTTTAAACGTGGTAAATAAAAGAAAAAACTTATTATTTGAATAATACAATTTTTATCTTATTGAACAAAATTTTACTCCTTGATATTAACCGTGTCGCTTTTATTTTTGAAATTCCACTCATAGAAGTAGTAAAAATATGTTTTATGGGAATTTGCAAATTCTCCTAGGAGGTGGGTAAAAGACGGTTAAAAGTTTAATAAAAGTTTTATATATCTAAAATTATTATGAAATGAATCTAATGAATTAAAATGAAATTATATAGGTATTATGTATCTATTTTTACCTAAAATAAATTTAAATAAAATAAATAATTATTTTAATAAATATTCAGTTTTAAACTATTACTTAGTGTTTTTCACTATTCATTAAAAATTGAATGTTTTCAGAAAAATACCAAAAATTCACCCTATACTAATTTCGATATTCCAAATCCAAAAATGAAATCTTTTTTACCAAATTAAAAAAATATAAGTTTCATTTATTAATTAAAAATTAATTCCCATTGTCAAAATAAAAAGACATATTTTTAAGAAATAATAAATATCAAAACATCAGCACTTGTTTATGTCCTATTTCAAAGTGAAATTACTTACAATGACCAGAATTAGATTAACTGGTAAAAATATAATATATTTGTACTTATAAACCATTAAAATTTATAATTTAACACTATAAATTATTTTGATTAAAAAAGTTGATTTTAGTTAAAATTTAGTATTTTTCACTATTCGCCCAAATATGAATGTTATCAGAAAAACACCAAAAAATTATTGAAACTAAATTCAGATGTCCTAATTCTAAAAGGGTGTTTTTTGTTAAATTTAATATATAAATGTTACAAATATTTTATTTAAATAGGGTTCACCATTAAAAGACGGAAAAAGTACATTTTTTTGAAAATAATTCTTTTATCTGAAAAAAAATGAATTAGTTATTACAATATGTCAAAGAAACTCATAATATGGATTATAAATGTATAAAAATTATATAATGTTCACAATTCAGTTAATGCTATTCATAACCACTTTTGAACGGCTAGTTTGGTAATCTTGTGGTGCGCTTGAACTCTGTATTGCGTGTAGTGCATGTTATTGAATTAATTTGAAGAAATAACATACTATGAAATCTTGGGGTGTTACATTCTTCCCTCCTTCAATAAATTTCATCCTCAAAATATGAAATTTTTCTTCGAAAATAAATGATTGAAAATATAAAATACCTTTGTGGGGAAACCCACATCGGAAATTGGGTTAATAAAATTTAGTCTTAAGAAGAGGAAAAGGGGAATAAAAAGTCACCACCAAATTATAATATCAATTAGGAAAACATTTCTGGAAATTAGAGACACATAATTGGAGGAAAATGTAAATATTTATAGCAAGTGATTGAGGTCATCAAATAAAAACAATTGTAGAATTGTGGACCTCAAAGACACAAATAAATGATGATTTAAAATACCATTAGTTCAACAAAATCTATGGTATTAGGATAATACATTTTTGGTTTTAATATTCCTTACCTAATGTTTAAGAATTTATTTCTTCTAGAATATGATAAAAATGTATACTTGTCAAGTAGAGTTCCATCCTTTAACTAAATTCTACCACAAACTCATCATTCACTCTAAAAGATAATAGACCTTAAAAAATATATTATATTTATCATATTCTTATAGGTTTCCAAAAAATGAATTTATAATTTATCTAGCAGAACCTTTAAGAAAAAAAAATACATTATTCAATCCAGGAAATCTCGTGGGTCAGTGGTAGGTGATACACCGTAGTCGCCCTTCGGTTGCGGGTTCAAGTCTCGCTGCCTTCCCAGACGCGACAGGTTGTCGCATGACCTCTGGGTTGTCCTTTTTATAACAATTCAAAAATAATCTCCAGAAATTCTTTAACCCTAAAATTGTATCAAATGTCAAAAATAATCCATTCCAACCTTTAGAATTATCCATATTACTTCTGTCCAAACTCACAGTCCAAAATTTATAAGGAAGGTAAATATAATGAAGATCTATTTTTTTTTGCAATTTAATAACATGTGAATACCTTCATCATGTATTCTTTTAAAATATGGAAACACCCGGAATTACCATAAAACCTTATTTATTACATTAAGGATCCCTTATTCCTTATATAATACTAGATATATTATTTATATAGAAAAAAATTGAATATTCCAACAATGATGAAATAAACAAACCATTAATTAGTGCTAATGTAGTAAATAATATCCAATATAATTTATCCAAATCAACCATCTATCATTCCAAAATTACAACCATAGTATCAAGACCATATTAAGGATTACCTTTCCTTCAACCATGTATTGTAAAAAATAGTTTAACTTACTGTTCAGTTACTTTTCATAGTATAATATAATATCAAATCTTGAATGAAATAGTACTGCAGTACAATCCTTATTTATCTCCATAATTCATATAACCAGTACATGATTGATACAACACTCAAATGAAATAATTCATTAATAACAACATAAGAACACCAGTCATTCATCTTCATCTGTGGTAGTATCAAAACTTTATTACTATTCAATAGCATCATTTGGGGCATACTCTAATTATTAGAACGTTGATTTGTGTAGTGTTCCCACTCCTAGCCGCTGAAGCATTATACATTTGAAACCTTTTTCTTACCCTCGCAATCATGAATGTGGTGTCCTTTTTCTCCAAAATTATTACATACTCTCATATACTTCAAGCATTTTCCAAGGTGATTCATTCAATAGTTATCACATATGGGAAAATCCTTCTTTACCTTCTCCCCTTTATCTTTCATCCTCTTTACCATCCTTTTCTTCTCTGACTTCCCTTCAAATCCATAGGACTCTGAAAACTCTTTACTTATCTTATCAACAGATGATTTTATTTCTTCATATGATGCTAATACATGGGAGACTAGTTCCCTTCTAAATTTTGTCTGAAAACCATTAAATATATGATTCTTCTTACACTTTGGATCATGCGTATTGTTGGAGTTCTCATTCCTTCAACTGGGCACCATTTCTAAACAATGACATACACTAGATTAATTTATGAATGGCAATGCCTAACCCCAAACTTGTAAAACTCTTAACATAAATTAAACAATTTAAGGATATAATCCATAATCATAAAAATTTATTCTTTGAGGAAGTATATACTCGTAAACCCATCATAATGGTTTTTAAATAAAATTAGAATTATCCTAAGAATATCCCCCAGGAGTGTCGAAACCAAGATTGCAGCAAGGACCATCATTGTGAACGAGTTCTCATTCAAGTATAGCTCAAAGCGGTGTCTTCAGATTTTACCCATAGGTACATCTATGCAAGAGCCGCCTCTACGTGATCGTATCTAGACAAGGATGTATTGTTTGGAAAACTCACAAAATATCTACAATACGAAAATTCTAGGATGTTCTTCTATAATAATCCTCAAAGTCTATCTTAGGGCTATGTGCTCTAATGAGAGTTTATCTAAATGTAGCTTCCAAGGTTTGTACTAAAATTCCTTTAATACCAACTGTAATGCCCTGACCCCAGTTACCCAGAGTCAGTGCATTATTACATAACATTCGCATGATAACTAAGAAATCATGTCTTAAAAGACCGATCAGTTTAGTAAAATTGGAAACAATATTCATACATAAGTTCAAATTTACAACATGAAAAGAAATACAACATGAATTTATTCTATTGGAAACATCCAAGCCTCCTAAATAATTCCTGCAAGTCACTCATAACTAAATTCTTCATATCCTGGGAAAATGAAACATAAGAAAATGGGTGAGCTCAATTGCTCAGTAAGGGTAAGTAATACAACGTAAAATGACATAAATATTAAGTATTTTAAATAATTGAAACCACATGCCTTTAACGAAAATAAACATGAATACTTTTATGGAAACAATATGAGTCGAGTAAATAATGCCATAATAAGACATAATAATGGGTATTCTACTAGTCTAAGGACCACAAGAACCATCAATATTATTTCCATAATGCGGGAATGTATAATGTCGTATATTCTGAAACATTTTGTCAAGGCCTCAGCAAAGACGTCTAAAAACAATTAAGTCCTTGGACAAAACCGTAAATCAAATTCTGAAAGGGCCTCAGCCAATTCCACGTCTAGTTGTCTCGTGAGACTTACCGATTTATCGAGGAGCTATAGCAGGCTCCACCCGTCACTTACTAAGTCCAATACATTCCTCGTATAAAAAGGTTTAAACATATCATAAACATTCGTATTAAAAAATCATACGAAATGTCAATACATTAACCATATATCGTGAATGGTATAAAAATAGCACATCCATAGTCAAAGATATCACAAAACTTCCAATACAATATGGATGTTTTGAATCATAATAAATCAACATCAAATAAACTTAAAAATCCATCAAAGGATGTTGACAAAGATGAAATCAAAACCCATTTTATAGAAATATGACTTTCTATTTTGAAATCATTTAAGTGTCACATAATTATAAAATAAAACATTTAATTTTAAAATATTCTTATAAGATTTTAAGGGAAGCAGCAACGAGTTTATAATGGTAGAAACGAGCCGCAACCGCCGTATAAGTTAAAAAGACATTCTTACCTTAATTTTGTCGAAAAGGTTAAAAAAAACCATTTTTGGAAAATGACGGAATGATTCTTTATAAACATATTTTAAAAAGTCAAAAAGGGTATAAATGAATTTAACTCATATCTATAAAATATAAAGATGGTTTTGAAATACATTTTTAAGAAACATGGATGTGGATAATAAAGAGGTCCTTGTAGATAATTATGTATAAACAACCTCAAATAATGAAGAGATTGTGAAATAAACCCTTACCTTGTAATTTTCCTTGGTTGAGGGTAGGTTAACTTCTTGTATAATGGTGAAATAATTTTTACTAAATTATTCAATAATCATATAAATTAATATAAAATCATATATGATCTTTTAACATTGACTTTTTAATAATATCTTTGTATTATAATCGTTTCGGGTGTTAACAGATTCGTCTTTCGTTAAATTATTTTTTATGTGTGCCATATTTTTTATGGATATGATGTATATTATTCATATAAAGAATGATATTAAGTCTTTAAAAATTATTTTTAATCATCAAATGAAAATTAGACTTGAATGGATACGATGGTAATGAATCTCATCGTGTTCATGGAAACGGTAGTCCGTACATACGCACGACCGACAATATCATTATATTGATATTAAAATAATATATAATTGGATGGTATATCATATATAAAAAATCATTATCATGTTATATTTATTATTTACATGAATTACATATCATTATTATACCGATCCAAATAATTATGTTTTAAATAACAACTACACCACGACATTGAGACAGTTAGCCGTACGTAAGCACATATGGTGACATGTCATTCAAAGGATGGATAGATTTTATAATATGGTTGTACCATATTTATGATAACATAATATTATATAGAATATAATAGAGTAATTATTTTAGAATGGGTATAAAAAAGAAAGAAGAAGTTAAAGAAGAAAGGAACTTGAAATAGGTTGGTGAAAGCATTACCTCTTTTTCGGGTACTTCCTTTTTATTTGATCAAATGGGCTTTTTATGTTGTTTTTCAGATCAAAAAAAGGCCTCTAGGTTGAAGTGAGGGAATTTTGGAGGATATTTGGGATGGGGTTGGCCGATCCAAAAGGCTGTTAATGTATGAATAATTGGTTAGAAGTGGTGTCCTTTTATAAGGGGGAGGAGAGGCTCTTTAGGAAAAACATCAAGTATTAATTTATAATAAAATATTATTCGGTATCTAATGGCTCCAAAGTGGATTATTAAAATTATAAGGTAGTGATGGGTAGAAATCCTTTCAATCAATATATTTTATACAGGTTTGGGTCATTATAATAACCTAATATTTTAGTTTTAACTCTTAGTTAATTAGTTTGACATTTACCATGTCACTTTTTATTTTTATGTTATATAGGTAATAAACATAATATATATATCCAAGAGACAGAAATGTGGCCCATTAATGATAGACCTATAATTATATAAGTCTCTTTAATGAACCATAGATATTTAGGAATTGAATATCGATTTATAATATAATATTTGTTTTAAAAACTCTTTTATGTCAATTTTGACACTATTTGGTATTTTGTTTTTTCTAAATTTATAACAACATTATTACTTAGAAACTATTTCATTTAATTAGTTATAACATGTCATAGTAACCTAAAAAATACGTTTAATTCATTAAAAGTCTCAAATTATATTTATTTCGGTATTTAAAATATCAATTATTTTAATAGTTCACTAATAAGGTAATTAATACATCATCATTGTTTCATAAATAAATTAAATTATATAATGTCTAAAAATTAAAAATAAAATACCATTATGTATGAAATTATATTATATTTCTAATTAATATTTATAATCTATTTTATCTTATGTATAACCGTGTATTAAAAATGTTTTAGTTATTAATCTTTGATTTTAACTCTTTTAACTTTTCATTGAATTAAATAATAATAAATGTCCTAATCTCATCCATGTGGACCTAAATGATAATATTTTATTCATATGGATGTTTTTCGTCGAGATACATTTTTCCAATAGAATTAAGACATGTGTTAGGGTAATATTAATATCATTTTTACCCTTAATTACCCTATTTAGATTTAACCGTGGTAAATAAAAGTAAAAAGTTACTATTCACCAAAAAATTATTTTTATCTTATTGAAACAAATTTTTAATACTTGATATTAAACATGTATCTTAGATTTTTTAAATTCCACTCACAGAAACAGTAAAATTATGTTTTATATGAATTTGCAAATTCTCCTAGGAGGTGGGTAAAAGACGGTGAAAAGGTCAATAAAATTTTTATATATCTAAAATTATTATAAATGGAATCTAATGAATTGCGTTGAAATTATATAGGTATTATGTATCTATTTTTACCTAAAATAAATTTAAATTAAATAAATAATTATTTAAATAAAAATTTGGTTTTAAACTATAACTTAGTGTTTTTCACTATTCATAAAAAACCGAATGTTTTCAGAAAAATACAAAATATTCACCCTAGGATAATTTCAATATTACGAATCCAAAAATTATGTCGGTTTAACCAAATTCAAAACATATAAGTTTCATTTATTAATTTATAATTATTTCCCATTGTCAAATCCAAAATGCATATTTTTATGAAATAATAGCAATCAAATGATTGACACTTGTTTATGTCCAATGTCAAAGTGAAATTACTTAAAATTCCTAGAATTGGATTAAATGGTAAAAATATAATCTATTTCTACTTATAAACCATTAAAACATGTAGTTTAACACTATAAATTATTTTGATTAAAAAATTTGATTTCAGTTAAAATATAGTATTTTTCACTATTTTCCCAAATATGAAAGTTATCAGAAAAAGACCAAAAAATTATTGAAACTAAATTATTATGTTATTATTCTAAGAAAGAAGTATATTTTTTCAAATGTAATATATAAATGTTTCAAATATTGGATTTAAAAAGGGTTCACCATTCAATGACTGTAAAAGTTCATTTTTTGAAAAATACTTCTTTTATCTGAAAAAAATGAATTAGTTCTTGAATAATGTATAAGAAACTCCTAATATGGATTATAAAATTATAAGGATTATATAATGTTCAAAATTCACTTAATACTATTCATAACTTCTTTTGAAAGGCTAGTTTGGTAATCTTGTGGTGTGCTTGAACTTGGAGTTGCGTGTAGTGCAAGTTATTGAAATATTTTGAAGAAATAATGTACTATGAAATCTTGGGGTGTTAATCCTTTAGTATTCTGACCATATAACTACACATAACTAATTATATAAATCATTAAATAATTACTCTAGTTTAATAATTATACTATAATTTTATTTTTTTTATTTAATATATATTATAAATCCTTTTTAAATTTAAATCTAAATTGAAAATGATTTTTCACATTATGGTGGGTTCAATACCTCCATGGACAATGTACAATGTTTTTCTCAACCACCATCATGGATATTTATTAAAAAACATGTTATGGTTAAATATTATTATAACAATTACATGATTTATTATTTCATGTTTTAGAATTTAACTATAATCATTCCATGGAAAAATTAATCTTGTTCATGATGGTCTGTGAAACCGGAAAAATTAGCTAAATATTTAAAAAAATTAATAATAAATGATTAATAATTACCATTTAGAAAATTTTATATATTTTAGGTTATTAAATGTATTATAAAGACCTGATTATAATTTTATTTCACTTTTTTTATAGTGTCCCGATTTAAAATTATAATAATTATCCATAAACTAAAGAGATTTTAGAACTATAATGAATACACCCATTGTAGAGTATGAATAACCATGATGTATTTATAAAATAATTTAAAATGAAAATAAAATAATTTTATTAAATAAAAAATGGTTGAAATTTTTTATTAATCAATTATTTATTAAATCTATTTTTATCATTCATGATATTGGGTGATCAAATTATGCGAGTTAAGGACTCGAGGTAAGGAAACTCTCTAAACCAACCTATTTTTTATGTTATTTCTTGTCTGTCTGTGGAAAAATTTAATTATTTATCATTTTAATGTAAACCGTATATTTTATGTTTTTATTTACCATTCATATATACCTATACTATCCCTTTTTTCATATTTGTGGACACACATGCATTTGATTTTCCATTCATAAATTTAAATTTCATGTAAATCTGATTTATGGGGACTTCCAATTTCAGGATTCATGTTATGAAACAACCCATGAAATGTTCTTAATAATCAATTGTTGATTAGGGGTATTAATTATTTTATGGATAAATCTAATTTTTCCTTCTATTTTTATGATAAATATTATGATATTACTATATGTAAAGATTCAATTTTAATTTATTAAAACCTCCCTAATGATTATCACTTCCCAAAATACTTATCCACTCAAATGTAAGAAATTTTCTTCAAATTAATTCCATATTTTAGAACATGGATTATTTATACCAATATTAACTACCAAAATAATTAAATTTTTTCTCTATTGAGTCATTATGAGATATCCTTTGATTATGATGTGAGGAAATATTTATCAATACATTTCAGTCTAAGGGTATTTCTTATTCTATTACACAGTGAATGAAACCCTTTTGTGGCCCACAAATGCATGTACATATTATAATTGATGTCCTTAGATATTTCATCAATTTATTGGGTAATGCTTATAACTCATTAGATGATATATAAGGGTAAAGGGAGAAAACCTAGTCCATTATGGGACTTTATCCACCAAGTAATTTTTTCTTGGTAGTAGTCCTTTACTTATAATTTTTCCATATTTTATGTTTTTCCACAATATTATGATCACATGATCTTATAATCCCATTATCATTATGTTTTTATTAAATAGAATTATTCATGATCATGGTATTTTATGATAATATTTTATATAATTTGACTAATATAATATGATTCGTTATCATACATATTCACATATTGTTCTTTATAGTTGAAACCTTTTGTTTTTTTATTCCTAGGATATTGTAGAGACCATAACACCAATATCCCAAGATCATTGTCATATTTATCACATTTGAATAATATTCAAGTAATATCCTCATGAATAACATAATATTTTAGTAGCATTGTTAAAATAGATAAATACATGAGTATTGAGTTACATTTGGAAGAAAAAATTACAACATAACTTTTTTTCAGAGAATCTCATCATTCACCAAGCAAATCCTTGCATATTATTCTTCATATACATTGTAGACTTCCAACAATGGAAACAAATAAGGGCGAGTTAAAATGACCAATATGGGTTTATTATATCATAATAAACAAGGAATAAATAATAATAATCAATATAGAATGTTAAATAACATAACACACATTAGATGTAATCAATAAATTTAGAAGGAAGTGCATCCACAGATAATATCAACACCAAATTATCATTTATAATAATCAATATATGAAGGTAAATAAGTGAAAAAACATTCAATTTAATCAATCAAATGAATAACATAACTGGATATAACATAATTAATATTTAAAGGTAAAAAATTGTAAACATACTCCATATAATAAATAACTGAGAATGAAATGATTCCATAGATAATATCCCATTAATAATTTCATGGATAATAATAACTAAATTCTAAATGAATAAAATGATTAATTATTAGATTTCATGTCTTGGGCTCATCATACCTACAATAGCAAGATATATTATCAAGATATTTTAAAACTAATGGGTATAATACCATCAGGTTTGGACAATAGATTTTATGTTATCTTATTAATTCTTGTTAGGCAACCACATATGCATCAAGGGGATACCTATAATATGGAACCACCTAGGCCTACTTATGCAAATCATTCCTCATATACATAATAATTGATTATTTTTAAAAATAATGTACCTTACCATTAAATATCCATATTAAAGAATGCATAAAAATTATTAATATTTTCCCATCAAATAAAATAACATTAAATGTATAACACAATATGATGAAATTGGACCTGATTTATGTAATAATCTTATCCATGAAAATTAAAATATTTCTTTAGAATAAATATATTGTATATATGAAAGTTAATATTTAAATTGAATTATGGTGAAAATAAAAATTAATCAAGGAAGATAATTTCAATAATTTTCTTAATAGAAATTGATTATGAAAAAACCAGAGGATGTATACATATTGAATCAATATGACATATTCCCATTAGAGTAAATGTAACATCATGTTACCTTGATCTGTTTTTTTCAATCTCTTTGTGTTTCCTTCTTAGCATAGAGTTTTAGCGTTGTTTTAGGATTTTCTATAGGTTTTAAGAAATTTAAATGACGTGTAATGGATTCTAGGTTTAAGTCGTGACACTGATTCATGTTGTGAATGATTACATGATGAGATAAATTTTTATACATTGTGAGTTAACTAAAGATCATATTTTAATCTGAGGTTTTGGGTTCTTCAATATATTTTTACAACATAGATTTCAAAATGTGTTACGGTATTATAGGTAATTTAGTTTCCCATGAATGGATTTTTAGGCTGTCATATGGGTTTGAGTGCCCATTTGGCTACTAGTTTTCCATGGCTCTCGGTCTAGGGTTCCCTCCAGCTATTTTTGGAGACTCTCTTCCTTCTAGATCGGTTTGTTCAGCGGCCGCTATTCATTGTGATTATAGTGTCTCTCTATGTGAGTTAACTTTCTTAATCTTCATTGAATCACTATGTTTTCCTTGCATTGAGATATTATATTTTTTGGCCTATAATGGTGTTTATTTTTGTATTCTTCAAGATTCGTTGTATGGTCCCATTTTGGAGGCCATTCCATTATTGGTTATGGTGAAAAAAGTGTTTGTTCTGGAGTTTTGTGGTGTTCCCTCTAATACTATGACCATCTTTATTAATTGGATCAATTATGACATGTGTAGAGTGGGTTCTAGGGCCATCATTGATGTTGAGAAGTATTTTTTGTTGGGAGATCCAATTGTAGGTATGTGCGACCTGAGTGTTGAGGTAGGTGGTTCTCTCTCTAGCAAATATTGATGAAAATATTTTTTCATTCATTATAATTTTATTTATACCTTTTATGTGAATGATTTGTTTTTGTGTGTTGAAATTAGTTTTTAATGGAAATTGGTTTTCTCTAGTTGGAGATAAGTGGAAAGAAAAGGAGTATTTTCAAATCATTGAAATGTATTGATAAATTGTTTTCAATGAATTTAAATGAATTGTGAAAAATGATAACATTGTTTACATTGGGTACTTAGGTAGAATGTTTAGTTTGAGTTTATCATCAATTTTTTTAATAATCAAAATCTTTTTTCAGGGGGTATCTTCTATTTTAGTGTCCCATTATTCTATGGGACTGGTATTGACGTTTTTAGGGGGTTTACTCATGAGGCACTCCTTTGATTACATGGTCTATGATCTAGGAACCAAATTGAGCACATGATTTATTGTGGTGAAAGTAGTCTACGAGTCTAACCTATGGTGATGCATGATGTTGATACCAATTGTCCTGTTATATTTTTCATGTTTTTTATGTATTAGCCTTGATATGAATGTTTGTGATTGTGAAAGATTATATAGAAAACATAATTTTAATATGAAATACATTCTATTTTTAGAACTATGGAAAAGGGTAATGAATACCATGTTTAAAAAAAACATATTTACATCTTATCATGCCATTTTTATTAAAATGATAAAACATGAATTTTCATATAGGGACTTTTTATGGAAGACATTGGTTGGATACTATTGCTCATATTAGATCACACCTTGTGCAGCCCTTCTATGGTGGGAAAAAATATGTATGTATTCCAATGTACGGACCAACAAAGAAGAAAAGTGACGGAGTATAGTTTCATGTCAACTGAGTTGGTAGCTAGTGGTGAGATTGTGGGAGATTGTCTATGCCATCACATGAAGATGAAATTTGGATTTGGTTATTTTTAGTTGGACTTGTCTTATGGAAATTTTTGCTACATTCACAGTTTTTTTTCTTTATTATCTTACAATTATGACATTTAATTATTAGACTTTTATTGTTCCTTAATTATTTGTGTATATATATGCCATGTGTTTTTTAGGATGGATGAAATCGTTCCCTTTGGTTTATTTTTTGATGCGTGGGTTCTTGTTTTCGGCCTGTGGGGGTCGGGAACGCCCTTCGGGTATGTGATAGAAGGGGTTGGTTGTCTGGATAGAGGGAAATTCAGGTCATTCTGTTAGATAAGAGTATCATATGTGGTCATTTCTAAAGAGTCTTTATTTTGGGACCTCTATTAGACTTGATATATGATTTTCAAAACTTGAGTTTATGTTGTGATATGTTCTTGGCCAAAACTTGTCATCATGACACTTAAATTTCCATGGGATATTAGGGTATATATTCCCAGTGTAAGAATTTTTTTTAAATATTATTTTCTACTTAAGTGTTTTCTAGTTTGAACAGATATTTACTCAATTTTCTAATTGTTCCTTCTCTTTCGGTGTGTAACATAATGCATGTGAGACATTTTCCATATGCTCCATAGGATTGTGAAACTGATTCACCTCAATGAAATCCACCTATAGATCATAACATAATCAACACTATAGTATGTGTCATTCATCTTGTTAATTAGAACATACCACAAGATCATAATGTATCTGTTGAATTATATTTAGTACCTAGAGGAGAGAGAAATCGGTCGGGATAACTCTTGCAAGGGAAGATACCTTACATTTAATGAATGAATGAACCTAAATAAGTGGAGGACTATATAGATTTAATTGATAAAATCATCGACATCCTAGAGTCACTTACGAATATAAAGGTAATGTTAGCATTGTTTAGGCTCGAGGGTTATGGTATGTGATGGTAGGATTCCATTTTTGAGGTAGACCATAATATTTTCATGGATTGGACGGGTTTCATAAACCATTTTCATCACGATGTCTATTCTAGAGTCCTAGGTGTTTGAAAACTCACTGGAGTTCCAGTATTTTCATCTTGGAGAGTTTTCAGTGTCAGTTTACACCTATCGATATGCTAATATTGATGGTGTTTTTCTAGGCATGGTGAAAAGTAACAAGGTGATGGATTAGAAGTACCTACAAGGTTTGCAAAAGGATATCAGATCATAGGTGTTTAAGTTATGGAATTATACCTATGCATATATGGTAGAAAGAGAAATGATGGAAGAGATGAATATGGTAGGGAAGTTTAGATTTTCTCCCCTCATATATTCTATCCAGTGGCAGTTTCTGTGGTAGAGGCAGTGGAAAGAACATCACATGATTTGGGGAGGTGGGTCTCAAAAATGATCCTTTTCTGCACCATCTATTATAGCTAGAAATTTTTCATTGAATTTCAATTAGTGTGGAATATTCAGACACATAAGATCTTATTTTACTATTCCTGTGAATATGTGCAACAATTGTGGATGCATTGGTTACTTATAGCACTTATGTTATGCTATAAATAAGACTCAATATGATATGTGTTTTTTTTGGCTCCAAAGGATACTATGGGGTAGTCAATGTCTTCAAGGACTAAAGGGCTCCATCCACAGGCCTCATGAGTGAATTAATTTCACACAGTTGGTGATTTTCTAGGGCGGTTGATGTTGTTACTACAATAATGATATGTACAATCTTAATTGAATATGTTGTATTGATTTCTTTATTTGATATTTTTACCTCCCAATCATTTAAATTATCATATCTTTCTGATATTATTAAACATATAATTAATCTTATGTCCTCTGTAATAGAGTTAGAGATGCCTCTTGGTAAGAGTAAAGAGCAGGGGTTTTAGCTTCCTTCTTTTTCATTAACAATAACTGATACAGAGTTTGTATATGATTATCTTATTCTTGTACTGTATATATTTGAAATCATAATTAGTATGGATTGACTTGTCACTCATTGAGCTAAGTATTATTTTTATCACTTTTTTGTATCATTTGTTAGATAAAATTGGGGATTTTGTGTAATTCAGGGGGATTATGATATTAGGTCTGGTCATATAGGAACTTCTCTCATATAACTCTGGTGTTTTTTGTCTGTTATTTTTATTGATCCTAATGAAATTTCTACCATTGTTGATCTTCCTTTTGTATATTGGATGTTTCCAACATTTTCTCGGATGAATTCTCAAGTCTTCCTCCACAGATAGAGGTAGATATTATGATTGGCAATGTTCTAGGAACACAGTTGATTTCGATACCATCTTATCGTGTGGAATAATAAGGGAAAAAGATATTATGATTTAGTTATATTACATGTTATAAATAGTTTTGGATCACTGTAGTATTTTTCCTTCGGCAACCCCAAATCTTTTTTCCAGGAAAGAAGATGGTTCACTTTGGTTTCATGTAGAATATCGAATTTTGAACAGAGTAATAGTTAAGAACAAATATCATATGCCTTGTTTGGATTATTTTTTTGATAGTTATTATGGGAAAAGTATTATACAATGATTGATCTTCTATCTAGTTATCATCAGTATTGATTTTGAAAGTCTAATATAATGGAAACAGAATTCAAGAGAAAGTATGTCCATTATGAATATATTGTGATGAATTTTAGTCTGACTAAATTTTTAGAAGGTTTTCTTTATTGGATTAATCAAATTTTTTTATAAATAACATGACACATTATTTGGAAGTGTTCATGGATGATTTTTTAGGTTTATTCGAAATTTGAGTGTGAACATGAGCCCTATCTGAGATTTGTTCTGGAAATTCTGAGAAGTCATTGTATGTAAGGATATTTTATGATATTATTTTTTTAGGAAATAAGAGATTCTCATAGGGAATACAATTTTTTAAAAAGATTTATCAGTTGATCCAGAGAAGGTGAAGGGTACATTGTCCTAGAGGGAACTACATAATGACATTGAGATACAAAGAAACTTTGGTCTTAATGGATACTACCAATGGTTTGTTAAGTATTTATTTAATCCAACATCACCATTAAATACTATACTTGGAATGTAGTGAAATTTCAATGTATTCTAAGTGTAAGTCTTCATTCGATGAACTAATGTGACTTTATACATCGACACCAATTCTGATCTTTCCTAAGCATGAGAATAGGTACATGGTGGTTTTTGATACTTATTGTGATGGTTTTGGATGCATTCATATGTACGATGACAATGTCGAAGCTTATGGATCTAATCATCTTTGTTCACATGACAAGAATGACCACAGACACTTTCTAGAGATTGTTGTAGTTATTCATGAACATACATTTTTGTTGACCTATCTTTTTGGGGAGAGGTTCACGGTGTTTTCTGATCAGAAGAGTTTGTTTCATATCTTTTCTATAAAATACATGAACTTCATATAGATATGATTGGTTTAATACCATCATATGTATTACATGGATATTTCATATACCATTTGGAAGACGAATTACATTGAATATGCTCTTAGCAAGAATGTACTGTCACTGACTGTTTTTGGAATTAGAGGAGGAGTGGATCCTAATAATACATTTCACTCAGTGGAACCAATATTCTAAGGAGGATATTTTTGGTATGGTTATGACCTATTTTTAGTTAAAATAAAACCTCTTAGATACTATTTTGTAGATTTAGTAGGAGGAGGATTAGTCTATTGAAATTTGAGAATTCATTTATAGTGGGGAGACTGTTTCTTATTGGTCTAATACTTTTGATGTTATGCTCTGTTTTTGGGATGGTGGTTGTCAACCCAGCATCAGTGAAGAGTTTAGTCTTCTTTAATTGTCACATATATTCTTGGTTTATTCATCTGTGAAAAATGAATATGTATTATGACAAGAGATGTTGATGTCGGTGGCTGGTTACAAAGTGTGAAATTATAGATTATGTGTCCCATTGTTACACCTTCCAACATATAAATGTATATCACTTTAATCCATCTAGTTCAATTTATTCTCATATAATATCTATTTAGAAATAAGACGAGGTATCCATGTATTTTTTATTAGATTACTGTGGACTCCCTGATGGTGAAACTCAATAATAATTTGTTTTATGAGTTAAAGAAGATAGATCGTTTCATTCTGATCAAGGATACCACTATAGTGGATGATTTGGTTAAGTTGTATGTGAAGGAGATTGGGAGGATACATGGGAGTCCTTATGCTATTGTTTCAAATTGGGATCCTAGGTTTACCATGTGGTTTTAGAGGAGTCTACAAGAGGCAATGTGAACTCATGTTATGTTGTGCACAACTAATAATCTCTAGATAGATGGTAAGATGGAGAGTGTGTTTAATATTCGGGAGGACAAGCTTCATTCCTATTTATTGTATTTTAGTGGATCGTTTGATAGTCATATGGGGGAAGGGGAGTTTGTTTACAAAAATAGTTATCAGTCATCAATTAGAATGAATCCCTTGGAGGCTTCATATGATAACCCATGCAGATCACCACATTGTTGGGATAAGGTGGGAAAAGTATATTTATTTGAATAGAGCATGGTTGAGAATATTTCATTGAAGATTCATGATGTATATAAACGTATGATTACAACTCTTAGTCGACATAAACCATACGCAGCTTGGTAGCATTACCCGTTGGAGTTTTCTATTGGTGGTGGTATTTTCTTGAATGTTTCTCCATGGTTGGGTAATTATCGACTTGGAATATAAGGAATGTTGGCTCCGAGATATGTTGAACCCTTTGGGGTCACTAAGTGGGTCGATCATGTTTCATATCTATTATAATTTCTTGTTTAGTTAGATGGTATTCAATAATTTTTCCACATATCTCAGCCCATGAAGTACCATCATGATTACTATCTAGTTCTGAGTTAGGATGAAATAGTGTTGGAGCCAGATATTTATATGTTTGAGAATCTAATTATGATCGATAAATCTCAAGTGTATGTATTTCATGGGAAGTTGATATTGTTGGTCATTATTTTATGGAAAAAAGGATCATATACTCACAATACATGGAAATGTGAGTCCTTGATGTGGTAGGAGTAGCCTAATCTTTCTCCAAATATTACATCTTTCCCATGACTTCCCAATGATGAAAAGTCTTTATAGTGGTGATTTTGTAACATCTCATTAACATGATCGGGTATGTTTTCCCTCTCTATGAGTTCCATTTTGTCATGAAGTTTAAATGTTGGTTTCTGTATTTTCTATAGGATTTAGGATATTCACATGCTATGTAACAAGGTTAAATAATGTGTAATAGTTTCTAGGAGCATTCTATGAGAAGGATTCACACTGTGTTAGGATACACATTGTGATGAAATTTTAAACGTCATGAATAAATTATTGATTTGATTTTAATCGATGGTGATGTGTTTTCCACATATTTGGACCGTGATAATTTCACGACATGTTATGTAATTAAAAGTCATGTAATTCCCAAGGAATAGATATTTAGGAAACTATAATGGTTTGAGTGCCCATTTTGGAAAATATTTTTTTTAGATCTCAACTAACATATCCTCTATGGTGATTTTAGGATAATTATATCCTTCCTAATAAATCCATTTGGGTTTCAATCTACTTTTTTTTTGAAGTGGAACTCAACGGGTGAGTGACCATTCTCCATCTTCATTTCCATTGAAAAAGGTAGCACCCTTAAAATGTGTTATCAGATTTCTTTGTCTAAAATGGTGTTTCTTATTCTCTCCATCCATATTTTTTATATGATATCATTTTTTCATGATATTAAAATGTTAGTTATTCTACAGCTAGTGTCCATTTTGAAGGTATGTGGCGTTTCCTCTTCTATGATGACCATCGATCTCAATAGGATAAATTCTAAGATGTGTAGACTAGTTTCTAGAGACTTCGTCGATGTCGTTGAGATTTTGATGTTTGTGGATACTGTAGTGGGAGTGTAAGACCTATTATTTGAGGAATGTGGTTTCATCTCAAGCCTATGTTGATAAAAAAATTATTCATACATTAAACATGATTTATACAGAGAATTTATATTTTTTGTGCGTTGAAAATAGTTGTTAAATAAAAATGGTTTTCCCTAGTTGTTAATTAATGGAAATAGAAGGCTTATTTTCAAAGCCTTAAAATGGACTGTGAAATGATTTTTAGATCGTTGAAAAAAAAAATGTAAAAAAATTTATAGAATGGGTTACCATGTGTACATTGGTGGAAGGATTATCTTGAGGGAATAATCCATTTCATTAATCATCAGGAGGTTTTCTCATGGGTATTTCCACTATTTTATAGTCATGTTGTTATAGGGGAATAATATTGTCATTATTAGGGGGTTTACTGATTGGATATTCCTTTGATTCCTAGGCCTGAGTTCAATGAACCATATAAGGAACATGATTGATTCTGGTATGAGTAGTCTACAGGTTTAAAATATATTTACTATTGGGGTTGATACTTGTCCTTTTATTTTATTTCTTATAACCTTGATATGCATGTTTTTTCATGTTAATGATGATAAGTATAATATTCTTTGAAATTGATATACATAGTTTAATTCTTAAATTATGAAAAAGAGAAATGATTACCTTGTTTTCAACAAAACTCCTTTACTTCTTATAATTACATATTTTATTGAAATGAGTATACATAAACTGTTATACTGATACATGTTATGGAACACCTGGGTAGGATCGTATTGATCCTATTTCCTCACACCATGTGCACCTCTTCTATGTTGTGTCGAACTATCTATGTCTTCCAATTTTGGGAAAGAAGAGGCACCACATTGTGGTGGTGAGGATTCAGGTCATCTGAGTTGGGTATCCATTTGTGATATAGTGGGATATTGTCCATGCTATTACATGAATAAGCTATTTGTTTTGGTCATTTATAGTTGGAATTATCTCTGGGATATTTAGGATAATCTTACTATCTTTTTTCTGCTATTTTCTTATAGTTGAGGCATATATGTGTTATAATTATAATGTCCCTCCGTACTCTGTTTGTATATATTCCATGTCTTTATATAACTTGGGTGAAATTGTTACCTTTGATTTTTTATTCTATTCTTAGGTTCCTGTTGTCAGCTTGTGGGGATCATGAAGTTCCTTTAGGTATGAGATGAAACAGATCGAGTGCTAGGATGGAGAGTAACTCGGGTTGGTTCGCTGTAGTAATAATACATGGTTATTTTCATTGATGAATACCAATATGATAAAAATAAAATTAAAAACCTTCATGAGGAAAATAATATTTTCATTTTGAAAATAAAATTGTAATACTAAAATATTACCAAACGTTATGATAACAATTTTACTTGAAAATATTCTTTGAAAAATAAAACTGATTTTTAAAACATAGAGTGGTTAAAACAACAAGAAATTAAATACATGCTGATTAAGATAACAAAAATATTCCTTTCACTTTTTGGTAATACAAAAAACATGCATTATTTTGAATACTAATATATGATTTCTTTGAAAATATAATGTAAAAATAAAAAATTGGTAAAAATGTATTTTTTAAAATTTTAATAAATTTTTTGAATTCATTTTATTAAAACATGTTTTTGGGCTAAAGAAAATTTCAGACCGAATAGAGAAATAAAGGTTTATTTGAATTAAAAAATTATTTTTTACGTAGCAAAGATTTAAAACAATAGTACAGATACTTTCAAATGTCATGAAAAAATAAATGGTAAAATTTAATTTGATTATTCTTCATTTTTAAAATAATTTCATTCAATTTAAATTTAATAATAAAAAATATCGATTAGATTAATATTGTGAAATAATCCATTACAATGATCATAACATGGATGTGATAATTAAAAAATTAATTGATTTTGTTTGAAAACTATAAATCCACCAAAATAATTTGAAATAAAATATATGATAATAAAAATTCATTTCAAACATAATCTCAAAATATCAAATATGTCTAAGAAGTAATATATCCCAATGAAAAAAAATTGAGTTATGAAATTTTGTACCACTTAGAAAATTTTAAATCAAATATAAATGGATGAGATTATTCAAATAAAAATATAAATACCATGAATTATTAAGGAATCATTACATTATACGCTATAGATTCAGTATATACAACATATAAAATAAATTAGATGCATAAAATTACAATATTCCTTAATAGATAGATATTGAGACAAATCCCCTTACCACACACTTCTTATTTGTAAAATGATCTTTAACTACATGTATAATGGTTTTAAACATATTATTAACTTATACCTAAACCATATTAATATTCATATTGTTATATAAAATTCTTTCATAACTTTAATATTTTTTTCTATTAAAAACCATTTTTATTCCTATTGTTTTTAGGTATTAATTTTCTTATTTACTCATTCATGATTTTTCATAAAAGACATAATTCATGTGTATATTATATAGTTATTTCATTTACAGAATAATAATTTAAAATAATTATAATATTTTTAGTTTTTTTATACATCTAAATCCAATTATGAAATATGGATTTTTTAAATGTATAGCGTTATGATAATAGAGATGGTAGGCTATATATATATATGCATGAGTAACATTTAAATTTTTTAATGATCATTATGGAAAGGAGGTAAGAAATATTTTACATTTAAATGATGTTACTAATACATTATTATTTCTATAAAAATAATTATAATTATAATCTATGTGGTGTGGTGATGAAAAAAGATTCACATCCCTATATGATAGCGATATTCGAGATGTTTATGAACGATGTTATCATCTTTTTGTGAATGAAAATGTATGAAAATAAAATATTGTATTGTATTTTAACAATGATAAATACGTCATGAATATCTCAATTTTTTTAATTTTTATTAAATATATTCATTAAAGTGTTCTCACCACCTTCTATGTAAAGTGTTAGAGGAATACATGTCACTTCACTTCGTGTGGAGGGAGTCAATAGTAGACACGAACGAAATTATCGCATCCCCTAAGGAATATAAATTTAAAAAGGTATATATTTTATAATTAATATAGAGGAATAATTATTTTATAAATTTCATATATATAATGTATAACAATCATCACATACAAACATGATAGGTTGAAATAGAAAAATTAATGACATCAGTTTGCGAGGCGGTAGTCCTCCATACACATGAATGATGATTTCGTAACCTGTTTGATGGATGTAGAGATGATTGTAGGTCATGACCTTATTATAAAAATATATCAGTATCTGATATACAATAAGGTTAATTTATCATTATTTTCTAATAATAATTAATGGAGTTGGATAATGAAATAAAATAAAGATGCTCCTTGAAGAGTGTTTCCTATTCTTTTGGTAAAATTTATATGTTTTCACAAAAATTATTCCTATGTTGGGCATAAAAAAATAATGATTATTAGATGAGACGATGGAATTTTATATGTGATTTTAGTAGGTAGTTTTTAATCCAAAATTGTTCTAATGTGTGATTAATTGAGGATATGGGATAATCTTTTATAAGTGAGGTGAGTGACCCATTTGTAATTTTTTTAATTTAATAATTGTACCCAAATTGTTCCCTTGCCTTAAGGGTCCAATAGTGAGTATAACTGATAATTATAAATTTTAAGGTATAAATAGTTATATAAAATAAATTTTATAATATTATTTATGTCAATTTAACCCTACTCGATTTTGTTTATCCCTTCATAAAACTATTTGGACCTTAAACTCACAATTAATTTTGTACAATTTTCATTATTCATTCTGGTAAAAAATTTATTTGATCTTATATCATAAAATCAATTATGAAGATAACAAATATGGAATCCATTTTTCCAAATTCCATTAATATAAGTGGATAATTTAAATTTAAAATTAATCTTGAAGATGAGATGATAATACACATTTTCAAAGAGGAAATGTTCAAATGTTTACAATTTTAATATATCCAAAAACAAAATGAAAATTATTCAAATGAGATAAATTGTATTAAATGATATAAAATTGATAAAATTTATATTAAAACAATTAAAAATATAATTTATAATAAAATTTTATACATTAAAATTTACTTTTCAATTAAAAATCTATATTTTTACATATTTATCAAAAAAAATGCAAAAGTTCATTAAAATCCCAAAAATACACCGTAATCTAATTTTGATATTATTTTTATATTAATTATTTTTTTTAGATAAATTTTATAAATGTGGAAAAAATTAATTTTAAATAACGTTCTCAAAGGGATACTAAATTATAGCGTCCCAGGCTTGACATATATGGGCATTACATCATTTTACAAGATGTTTTACCACATTACAAAAATACATTCTTGCGGACCATAATATTTTAGTGTCTTTGTAAAATTAGAAACAAAATATTCTCTATTGGTGAAAGATCATCAAAATAACCCATAAAGATATCCAACTTTAGTACTTCTACCTAAAACCTTTCATCGTAACCTGGGGAAAAGAAACATAAGAAAGGGGTGAGGTTAAATGCTTAGTAAGGGGAAAAATATAGATATGTAAGAAAAATAATGAGCATAAGGGTATAAGAATAAGAAAATGAAAATATAAGATCATACCCTGAATATCAAAGATTATAGACCTGAATCATGGCATTAACCTTAGCAGTTCATAAGGAATGAATTTTAAGGAAATAAAGAACATAATCCATGAAAGCATAACATAGGAATAAGACATGGAATTTTGGTAGATATATAAGAATATACATTGATTTACATAGTATTCCATCCATTGCTACCGAGACAATATTATTGGAAAATGTCCATTACTAAACCGAATTTACACACCATTCCATATTTATATTACTAAATAGAGTTCACACCTCATTCCAGCCCTATATTACTAGACTAATTTTATTTCCAATTCTATCCATGTAATAGCGAATCATGTTCATTTCTTATTCCATCCAAATCTATCACAGGAGATATAAATCATTACCAAATGTATTGGTATGAGATATAGGTCCCACCCATCTCATAATGAAATCATACATACGTGTGCCACAAGATCATAAATAACCATATCATAACCCTTTTAATAAAATGGGTATCATTAAAATGTAAATATATCAAAAACACAGAAAAAAGATATCAGTTTCAAAATAATTTCCTAAAAATCATAATAATGATAGTGAAAAATATTTCAAAAAAAATTAAACTGTGATAGAGAAATAGATTTCATAATGATCATGACATTAAGAAAGAAACATTAACAAAAATAACATTAATGGAACTGTTAGATAATTTTCTAGAAGGGAATGAGCATCATCAATAAATTTCAAATTAGATGGAAAATAATTTGGAATAATATTTCAATTTATTATGATAAAGTTATATTTTCTTCTTTTCAAAATAATTTTTAATACACAAAACCATTTTTAAATTATTTTCATATAAAATAAATTAAAAAATTAAAAGGAAGACTTCAAATATTTTTTAAAACCCTTTTCTGTGAAAACAAATAAACTAATCTAAAAAAATTAACACATTTTTCTTTGAAAACACTTCAGAGACATTAAATAATGATTCAAAACATTGATAAAACCATTTCATTTAAAATCATTTTAAAAAATAGAAATAAATCATAAAATATTTTGAAAATTATTTCATTGATATAGATTAAAAACTTATAAAAAGCATGACAATATTCTGAAAACCAATTCATTAAAAACATTTTAAAAAATTATAGAAGAAATATTAACATTTTTTTGAATTTTTTTTTGGAAAAATAATTTTAAAAAATATTTTCATAAAAATAAATCTTCTAAAAATTCAAATTAAGCATCAAATAAATGATTAAGGGTAAATCCATACATGCTATATGAGGTAAAAAACGTTCCTTTTTGACAAAAAAAATGTTTAGAAAAATTCCTCGTTTAGAAAGTGGAAATTAGATTCGTTTGAAGAGAATTGTAGTAAAAAATAGGTAAATATTTATTTAAAATATTACAAGATAATGGAACAATATTATTGTATCCTTTTTTAGACAACATATATTTCTGAAGGAAGAGAGGATGAAGAATGGATTTATTGAATATAATTTCATACCAATATTATGTAACAAATCATATAAATATGGTAATAATATATGAATATATAATTAAAAACCATAGTAGAATAAAATTTAGGAATTTATTGAGATATGAGAAATTATATTTCCTTAACGGATGTATAAACATACACAATCTTGAATATTGATGAGATTGATTCAATAAACCATTATCACTTGGTATCTAGGTATTATTATCTCCATGTAAGAAAATAAAATTAAATAAAGCTCATAATATCATGAAAATATAGACATTAATTATATATCATATAAAATGGAAGTATACACATCTTAAATCTTGTTTAGGCGCATAACAAAACATCAGTATCAGAGAAGTCAAATTGATAAAAAAAATATTTTACTGATTTGGTAATTTTAAAAAAATACCCCATTAACGAATGATTATAAAATGGATATGTTAATATCCATGAATTAAATATATGTTACAAAGAATAGTATAATTTTATGTACATACACAACAAAAAAGAAATGAGTGGAAAACATATCATGTATCCCATGAAAATAAAAAGGGAGATGAAACCCCCTTACCTTATGTATTGACTCTCATCTCACTCATTCAAACAACATGAATACAAAATATAAATTTATTTTAAATATTTTAAAAAATAATATTCTTATATCTAATATCGTATATAATTTTATTACATCATTATATTACCAACTTGTCATTCATCCTATGTTAAGATGTCACTTCATGTAATATACGTTTTGTTCTTCGTATGTGTCTTAATTTTTTATAATGGTTGTCATTTTACTAATATCAATATTTAAAAATGTAAAAAATGATATATATGTTATGTATATTAATTATATGTTTATTATAATAATCTATTAAATATATATGTATGATATGGAAAACACTGTTTCTAGAGACTGTATATTGTACGTACGTATGAACGTTATTTCTCTTTAATTGTCATGTGAATGAAATAAAGTAAAATACAAATATATATATATATATATAAATTAGATTTATGATATTAGATATATCTTATATATTCACTAAAAAATCCTTAACACATTCCTTCTATTGTACAAATGAATCATATAACTTTGAGGTGGTGGTAGTCCACACTTCCTCAAACAAAATTATCATATTAAAACAAAATGGAAAGTAAAAAAAGATACATGTTGTAAAAATAATATAAGAGATTAGATAAATAATAAATGAAATATATAACATGGTTAAAAATATTTTCTATCCTAATGTCCACCATGAGAGGCGGTAGGGAAGATTGAATAGTCATTATTTAGTGAGGTGGTAGTTCATGTACATATAAACAGAATGTTCGATACCCATTAGATGGAGGTGTGAATATGTGTAGGGAAACCCCTTAGCATAGAAAAATATTTTAATATTTACGATACTGGTTTTTTTATACAATCATTGAATAACGTGAGTGGAGGGGGTGGAGAAGAAATATAAAAGATAATACTTAACAGAAGACGTTATCTCTTAATCGTGTAACACTTTTTGGTATGTGCTAGTAGGATTACATAGATTAACATATGCCCAAGTTAAGTCTTTTAGGAGTATGTTAGTGATGTTGGGAAGTGTATTGGTAAAATATTCACCACTCATAAGAGGTCTTAATGGTGTGGGGATGTTGGAGAGGTGGTGGAATTTTATAGTGAAAGAAACATACTAAATTGGATTTTTTAAAACATGTCAGTTGTACACATTATTATACCTAAAAAATGATAATAATCCCTAAAAATCAAGAAATAATGGCTTATAGACGAAATATTTTCACCCAATGGGTTTTGGAAATTTTTTTAGGTCATTTGGACCCCTTAAGATTAAGGTTTAGTCCATAATATAGATTAATTTGACCTTAATCATTGTGATGAATTTTAATCACATTTAGTAACATTTTTAGTGAAAAATTATTTTTATATTATTAGAATATAAATATTATAATTATTATGATGGTGTATGTTTATTTATTGAAATTTAATTCATTGATGTGGGAAAAAAAGATTAATTCTAATCCCATATACGATATGAAATTACTAGTTTTTAATGAAGAAAGATATTCAATGGTTCATTATGTTTTTATATTAAATTTCAATGTGAAATTAATTATAATGAACTAAATTACATTAATAGATCTATAATTGATATGAATTTACCTCAAAAAATTAAAATATAATTTATCATTAATATTATTAAAATATAGGGGAAATATTTAAATAAAAAGAATTATTTTTCACTATTAATCTAAAAAATTATGTTTCTCAAAAAAATAACAAATGATTACCCTAAGATAATTTTGGAATTAGAAATTCAAAAAATGATGTTTATTTTAAAAAATTTAATTTCTATATGTTTCTAAATTATTATTTTTATTTGTTATAGAACGTCACGAAGTGTAGTTCATAATATTTTTAATCATATATAGACATTAAAAATTTATATCTTTCATTATCAATATATTTTATTTAAATAAAAACATAATATAAAATATTGTAAATGTATTTATTAATATAAATATCACTAGTTTTGATGGATATGTTATAATTATATCATTTAAAAATTATAATTAAATAATGTTTCACATAATCTCGATGTTATATGTAAATTACTCCAAGTCTGTGTTCTGTGTTGTGCAAGAAAATTCAATATTGCGTATAGCGCAAGCCAGGTCAATTCCAAGTGAAAGGAATGTTTGAATTATTTTTTTAATATATATATATGTCTATTTCTTGTATTATGTGAAATCATAAATATCAAAAAGACTAATTAATTCAAAAAAGTAATTCACTAAATATATAGGTGTTACATTCAACCCCACTTAAAATGAATTTCACCCTCAAATCTCAGCTGGGATATTAATGGATTAATACTTAAAAGTTCCATTCATTGAAACCAACAACATAAAAATGAATATGAAAACATTCCTGAAAATAGAAATTTCGGACCCTAACAGTTACCCAAAGTAACATATTTCTGGGTTTCCACATTGGAGAACATAGTTTGGGAGTAAAGATTGAACATTGAGAAAAAGAATAAATATTTATTGGGACGAGATATTCTTATCAATAAAAAACAAGTGAATTATCAAAGAAAATTTTAGGGCCTCATAGCCACAAATCAATGATAATATAAAAGTTAATTGGTTCAACAAAATTGAGGTATTAAAAAAACATATTTTCTTTTGATCATTATCCTATCATTTATTAAATCTTTTATTAACCAATAATATAAGTAAATATACTAAAATGACATATTTTTATCATCAAAATTTCATTCTGTAATTTGATTTTATCAACTTCTAACTCATACCATACTTCGTGTAATGGATGATAAAATATTAACCTTTACGCCTGAATTACTAAAATATACTTTTAGTAGATTTTAATGATCATAATGGAATGAAATGTATAAAAATTAATCTCTAACTATTATTATAAATGAATTAGATTACTACATTAATCACTAATAATAAAATGTAATACAATTATTTCTTCATAATTTTGTATACATCAAAAATAATTATACATTAACCAGGAAATTGTGTGGGCCGGTGGTCAGAGTGAAACAATTATCATCCAAAGGTCATGGGTTAAAGACCTATGGCCTTTCCAGACTCGATTGGTTTTCATTAGAAACACATTGTTTCCTTTTATAAAATAATACTAATATAATTTCCAAACTACGATGGTGACCCTTTAAATATGGATAATCATTTAATATCATTTTAATAAAGGCTTATAATATAGTATTAATATTTATTTACTTCCTTTAAAGTTTAATATACACTTTTCATGAAAGGATAACCATATAACCCTTATGAAGGATTAAAATCCAAAACCATAGAATGAAATTCATGAAATAAACTTATAATTTATCCCCCATATATCACAATGTATCTCTTTGTTGTCACATTCCAAAAATGAGAATACCCTCGTGGTAAATTCTCTTGGATCATGGTAAGAACCTGAATTTTCATAAATCCTTTTGGAAATCATTAATCTCCCTTACTCTATAAATTAATAGATATATTCCATAAATCCAAGAAGTTATAAACCACATCAATGATTGAATGAACTAATTTTCCAAATACATATAATTGTTTTCATGGAAATAAGTACTATCCAATTTAATTATTCAAAACATCATTATCTTAACATATTCAAGAAATTAAGGGTTACCTTACCTTAGTAAAAATATGACCTTGTCAATAAATATATTCCCTATTCAATTTGGGACATTCAAAATAAACTTGTAAATACTAAGAAAACCAAAAGTATAATAATCTTTGTATACTTAATAATTCATATAACATAATTTTTTATTCCAAAAACACGAAAAATTTGATTATTCCTCCCCATCCTTATTCCACTAACCTAGATACCTCATCTGATTAAATAGTACCTTTTCCATTCAAATTTCATTGATAGTCTATTCATCATCATCAATGTAACAATTACTTGGACCACCTTGATGGTTCCCTTCAAGAGTGTTCATCTTGGGACATTATGTTGCATAATTAATATTTACTCCATACATAAAACACAAAACCTAAAATGATGTTATAGAGAAGCCAACATTCTCATTCATTTTGTTAACCAAACTCTTCATTTTTCACTTATAGACATTTTATTTGTGTCCTTATTTTCAAAAGTAAAAAAATATTCTTTTTCATATAAGAAATCCACATAAGATATTTTTTCCACACTCATGTCACAAAGGAAAATTAATATTGTTTCCTCCATGGTATACATTAACTGAACTCTAAGAGAACTCCTTCTATATCTTCCTTAGTGAGTCTGAGAGTTGGTTATGCTGCACATTGTTTATTATGTTCCATTAAATCGTATCTCATTGCTAAAATGTAGTTTTACATTAAATGTTATTTTATTTACTTGGGAAATATTGATAATTTTTATTCTATCATCAATATTTATATTTAATGGTAAGATAAATTTTTCATATATTAAATACATTATTCAATATTTGAGGAATAATTTTGACATGCAGACACAGGTGGGGCCCTGTTATATATATCTCCTCAATGTATCAGTAGTATTATGAGGCAAATCAGTATTCTAGAATAAAATTTTTTGTCCAAAACCAATGTGTTTGTAACCATTTGTTTTAAACCATCTTGAAGAAAGACCGTTGTGGTAGATTTATCATGATCCTAAGACATGATGTCCAGTAATTAGGAATTTATTTCTCCCATAATATAGATAGTATTATTTGCATTATTTTCGTAATAATATTAGTTTTTTATTCATTTCATTCTCACTTATTGATTAAATGGAATGTGTTTTCAATTATTTACCTTTCCCTAATGATTTTTCCTTATCCAATTATGATAGTCATATAATTTATTAAATTGAATTTATTTATAGTTATTCACCTTTCCATAGTGATTATTATCCATGATAATTTCACATTGATATTATATATGGATCCACTTCTTTCTTAGATTATTAATTATGATTAATTTGTATCTATTTATTAGCATTTATATATTAAATATACTTATATATTTAGGACTAGTTCTGTTGTATGTAACACTTAATGATCATTTTAAATCACCATTATATTTTTCTATACCAAATAATCTAGAAAGTATAATATGAATGATAATAAAGTATATACGAGTGGAAATATTGATATTTTTAAAAAATATGTTCTAATTTTTGTTCACAAATGTAATACAAGTTTTATATATGTATCTATTTTACCAAGACTTCTAAACTACTTAGTCATTTAGGATTTTATTCCATATATCATTTACTAATTTATTAAAGTAGACACAGCTTATAGACAACTAATTTTGGGGTCACTATATTTGGTATAATAATAATTTTATTATAATCTATGGGAACTAAATATCAAGAATAATTTAATATGAATCTTGAACCTAAGACTGAATATGATGAGCCGCGTTAAAGGATATCCTAATGTTATGTAATGGTTGATATTATGTGGGTTTTCATTGCAATACAACATTATGAATAAACTACAAGTGGACATGGTTTTGGAATAAATATAACTTTGGGTAATAATTTTGAAATTGGAATATTGGGATTGAACCAATCATCACCATGTGAATTATAAAAAGTCTTACTACACACCTAGTTTTACACTCTTAGTGTATATTATTAGGATAATGAACATTTTCTTTTCAAAACAAAATGAATTATATAAATATTTATTTAAATTAACATATATACATTTGTACTAATTTATAGTTAAAACTATTTCAAAATATAAAAAACACTACATATTATTTAAATGAAAATTCATTTTTTAATAAAATTTTAGAAATTTTCAATACTCATCAAAAAATGAAACCATTCATAAATATACTATAAACTCAATAAATGATAATTTTTTTTAATATTTTAAAAATAAATTTTATTTTTTAAAATTAACACTCTATAATTCATAAAAATTAATTTTTTATTATGTTTGCGAAGAACAAGTAGACCATGTTCTAGAAAAAATATTTTTTTCTAGAGAACAGTTCATTTTCCTCTAAATGATTCTAATCAATATATAACCAATGAACTTGTTTATACATGTGTAAAAAAATACATTTTTGTAATTTAGTTAGAACTATTTATAGCCACCAATTTATTATCTGGGTTATTATGGTATGATATATAATGATTCATTTAGACTCAGTTTTGTGTGTTGTACAAGCTATTGAATATTTTAAATTATATTAAATATGATTTTGGGTCATTTAGGCTTGATTTTTCTTGTCACATACTCAATTAAATACAATGTTGTAATATTTGAGTCTCTTTATTTTATAGTTTCCTATATAGTTTCAGAAACTTGAATGGATGTACAATAATTTTATTTTGTTTTATATAATTATATTTAATTTTATATTCATATTGATGTTTTATGAAGCTAGTATCCCAAAGATACGTGGATATAGATCATTAGTTTAAATTTATAATAAATTTTAGTTAAAAATCATGTAACAATATTTGTAAAATGTTTGATTCCATATAAATATTTTGGCTAGAACAAAACTATATTCCTTGAAAACACACCGAATGTGAACAAAATGATTTTATGATACTTTTAAGGTCAAATTGACTCAAAACATTAATAAATATTTATAGATTTATATTTTAGAAATATAAAAATAATGTATATTTTTTTTGGGATTCATCATAAACATAATGTAAGAATTAAAATTATTGTAGTATTATTTAAATTATTCAAATCACTTTGGGATGGATTTTTGTGATGAAGGATGTTTCAAGGGGAACTGACCCATGAAAACACTTGGGAATTTACTAATGAAATTGAACACTAAATTTAAATGAGTTCCTACTATTTAGTGACCCCTTTGTATACCTCAACATTGCGTTGTTTGATTCAAAATTGCATAATATATTTAATTTTTTTATTTATTATTTATTATGAAATTTGTTTGTTTATTAATTATTCATTACATGTGATTTTCTATGTATGTCTGGGAATTTATTTATATAATTTATTTGTTTAATTTAAGAAAAAAACAATAATTAATTATTTAAATTTGTTTTACAATTATCATTGAACCATCACCCATTTGTTAAATGTGTAATGACCCCCATTTAAATATTTTATTGATAAAATGTAATTATTGTATCTTGAGATCCCCAAATCTACATGTCATTATATATAATGAAGAAGTATGGTATTCGTAATTATATCATTTGAGGTTATAATTAGCATGGAATCAAACAATATAAAATACATAGTATATAATTTGTTATTTGACTTAATGTTTTTTATGGATTAAGGAGTTCCCCTATTTTCTTCATTGATCTATCATCCTTTATATGGATGAGTAATTAGCATAAAACTCTTAATCATGTAATTTTTTTATTTATTTTTTTGCATTTCATGATTAGTTATATTTATACTAAATGGCCCAAATGCCTTGAATTTTTATTCCTTTTTTGGTAAAAACCTCGTTCATGGGTTTATGGGGAAACCTTACATGGTATGTAGGACTCACGAGATTATAGGAACTAAAGTACATAGAATAATTCAAATAGACTAACAACTTGATGCCACCCATCCCAGAGTCACCATCATGATCAACTATCCACCATTGCATGGCTATTCGACTAGCTGTCCTATGGAGAGATGCATAGGCCTGGTACCGAGGGTGATTTCCATACCCTCGGATTCTTCCAAATGTGTTATCTCTATTCGAGTGAATGAACCTTCTCAAAATACACTTCTGGATCTTTTTCCTTAAAGAATATGTTTAGCACGTATCTGCACATCATGTGGCCCAAAGGCCTTGAGGTAGACCGAAGGACTTGTGGTGGCCCAAAGATCATAAATTTGACCGAAGTCCTTCTTGACCCAAAGGCATGGGTGGCTCGAAGGCCTTAAGGGCACACGAACAAAATCTTTGGTCTGTAGGTGATTATTTTTGGATTCTACAGTACCAAACAATACCTGTTACATTTCCATCTACATTACCTACAAAATTACTACTATAATACCCTAAAATATATATTCGCCTAGATTTGATTCTGTAACTCATGGTTGTATTTGAAGAGTCCTAATCAACTAGTCTAAGGATCATGTTCCTAGTTTAATTATGTAATTATATCAATGTGTGGTTGAAATATAATCCAATTTGATAGTTAACATGTATGAAAAGAAAAAAATGAAAAATGCATGTTAAATGTATTCTATTTATTGATGGATAATGTTAGGGGAATGATCACATCATAAAAATTATTATAAATAGAATTAAATTATAATTATAATTTAAATAATGAAAATTAAAAATTTATCAATGAAAATAGTAATTTATAAATACCTTTCATAAAATTAGTTATTATAAATCAATATTTGGAAGTTCGCATCAACCATTTTTGAGGGTTGAACCTCCAATTAGTGAGTTATAAAAAATATTGGGTTAATATAAATAAATTTGTCATTATATAAATATATATAGTTGGATTGGTTTAATTTAACCTGCAATTTATGAGTGTATCAATGATGAAGATTAATTATTGATTATAAATCACATAATAAATCAAGGAACTGTATGTTATCATGGTGGGCTACTCGAAATCGAACCATTTAATTGGTAGTTGTAGTCAACTCTAACTAAATATATGAATATTAAATTAAAGATCCTTTCAAGAATAATTATCATGTGATTGAGTATTCTAAATTAATTACATGAGGGATTTAGAAATTTAAATATAATATTATGAATAATTTATTATTAATAAATATATAATTTTTATATGTTATTATCAAGATAAAAGTATCCGTCTTAAAGGTTTTAATTTTTTTAAATGAAATTTAATGATAATAAATAACTATGATACAAAATTTATAAATATCTTCTATTAATTGTAATAAATTTACAAGAGTGGTCTTTGTAGTTGCAAATAGTACTATGTCATGGAATGAAATTTTATGTGATGGAGTCCTCATTACCTATTGATCTATATCATGGATAAAGTGCGGGTCAATAAATTACAATGGAAACTTATATAAGATTCATTAAATGATTATCACAAAATGATATCATATATTTCCAAATATTTTTAAACGAAATACTTGTACATGGACGGTTACTATAACAACCCTGACCCAGAAAACATATGGTCAATGCCTACATTATTAAATTGGTATTATATATACATAATCACATGCCGATGGAATGAATTGTTATGTTGTACTGAAAAACCTGATACATACATGATTCCAACATTACATTGGAAATTTAAAATTCATATAATAAAAACACTTTTATATCCATAATATTATTACTAAAATCATTATTTTTATGATGGGTTAAATAATTAAAATAAAATGGTGATCTTAGATACTAATTAATGGTTATATACAACGAAATATATCATGAGAGAATAAGTAATAATCATTATGGAACTATATATAACAAACAAAATAATTCCATCAAATCAATAACTTGAGTAGGAAAATCATAAGAGGATAATATCACTTCAAAAATATAATGAATGATAATAATAGATGGGTTCCCAATGAAGAAAATGCCTAATGTTGAACACCATGATCTTAAAATTAATGGTATCAATACCATAAATGAACTGTGCCAATATATATTTAAAATATTGGTCGTAATACACAAAATCCCTTTTTAATTCAATCTTAGTGATTTTTATCAAGACTCTTATCATTGTTTTTAGTGGATATATATTTTTGGGTATAATCGTTGCTGCATGCCTAATGCATTCCTCATATATAAAATGTTAAATTTATATAATGAAAAATATGAATTTTATAAAATCATAAATATTTAGTAAAGATTAAAAAATTATCAATAATTCTCTAGTAAATCATATACATTAAAATTATAACATCATATGTATAAATAATATAACGTTTAGGAAATAATAATTTCCTATATGTAAAAATGGATATTTAATAAAAATGTACTTTCAAATGATAACATGTGACTGATTGCTTCAACAGAGGCTGTTATTTCGAAATATTCGCAATGGTGAATAATTTTTATAATAAGTTGTTTTAATTTATGAATATTATTGACCTGAAAAATATATTGAAACATTCTTGAGGAAAGCAGCCTTTCCTTTTTTTGAAATCACTTATTAAAACAAGCATGCAATTATAAGGAAAAAAATTTCAGTAAAAATTACCACTGTACTAGTAAGTATTATTCAATGGGATTATTATTCCTGAAATTGGGAAAATATTGTAATGCAATATAATTTAAAATAAAAAAAATACCACACATTTTTTTGGAAAATTCACGATGTACCTTTTTTAGAAAATTATAATAAGATTCATTTCAAAATGTTTTTTTAACGTCAAACCTGGGTAAGTGTGTATTTTAATAAATCAATTTAGATGTGTGAAAACATTTTAATGAAAATATGGACCAGTAATAAAAAATATATATGATCAAAATAGAAATAGGATTAGTTTTTTAAAAAATTTCCTTTCATCATTCTTGTTCCAAAAGAGGAAAAGTGGGAAGAAAATATGGAAACACTATAACACCCCATGCTTCCACAGTACCCTTCTCTTTGAATAATATAGTAGTGTATGTTGTACACAACTTCAAGTTCTAACAAACCACAACCAATCAATCTAGCTGTTATGAATAGTAATACCCATTTTTTTGAAATTTTAAAAATTTTATCATTCAAAATAGACTTCATTTTTGGATTTGGAATATTGAAATTAGCATAGGATGAATTTTTGGTATTTTTTTGAAGACATTAAATTTTTGATGAATTTTCAAAAACACTGAGTTATTGTTTAAGATAGAATTTTTATTTAAATATTTATTTATTTTATTAAAATTAGTTTTATGTCAAAATATATACATAATACATATATAAGTTCAAGTTAATTCATAGGGGTTAGTTTATATTAATTTTAGATATATAATAACTTTATTGAAATTTTTACCGTCTTTTACCCAACTCATAGGAGAATTTTTACTTTTAATTACCACGGTTAAAAGTAAATAGGGTTATTAAGGGTAAAAATGACTTTATTATTACCCTAAAATATGTACTAATTCTATTGGATAAGAATTATTCGACCAAAAACAGTTATAGAAATAAAATATGAACTTCTTTGATCCACTTAGATTTGATTAGGGAATTTATTATTATTTAATTCAAAGTAGAGTTAAAAGTGTTAAAATCAATGTTTAATAAATAAAAAATTTTAATATAGGGTTACACATAAGATAAGGTCGACTATAAATATTCATTATAAATATAAAAATATTTCCTACATAATGGTAATTTATTTATATTTTTTTGACATTAAATAATTTAATTTATTTATGAATCAATGATGACGCAGTAATTACCAAATTAATGAAATTTTAAAATAATTGATCGTATAAATATCCAAATAAATAAAATTTGAGACTTCTTGTGAATTACACTAATTTTAGAGGTTAATATGAAATATTAGGGTTTGTTATATGAATTCTTTTAAAAGTAATAATGCTGCTATGAATTTAGGAAAAACAAAATACCAAATAGTGTAAAAATTGACATAAAAGAGTTTTTAAAACAAATATCATATTATTAATTGATATTCTATTCATAAAAATATAAGGTTCTTTCAAAGGACTTATATAATTATATTTTTATCATTAATGAACCACTTTGGGTTCTCTTGGAAGTATATTTTTTGTTTATTAACCATATAATAAAAAAATACAATGAGACACGGTAAATGTCAAATTATTTAACTAAAATTTAAATATAAAAGACAATGTTAATATAGTGACCCAAACCTCTCTAAAACATATTGGTTGAGTGTTTTTAGTCCCATCCCAAAATTATACTTTAGAAAATTCATTTAATAGACATTAGAAATCGAATATTATTTTATTATAAGATAATATTTCTAGCTTTTCCTAAGGTGCCCATCACCCATCTTATAAAAGAGCACTCCCCCTTCTCTCTAATTCACACCTTCCAAGACATTTGGATCGCCCAAAACCTGCCAAAATACCAGATCAAATGTACTCCCCTTATCCTAGAGGCCTTCCTTTAGTCTTACAACTATCCTATGTATCCCTTCTGATCAAATCAAAAGGAAGAACTCGAAAAAGAGGAAAATATTTCATCACCTCTTTCAAGTTCGTTTATTCTTCCACATCCTCCTTATTTGTTGTTTCCATTCAAAAACAATAACTCCTGTTACTTCAATATACATTTATGTTATTATAAATATGGAATAACCATATTCATTATTCAATCAATCCTTTGAATGACATGTCAACATATGTGCGCATGTACGACTTACTGTCTCCACGTCGTGGTGTAATTTTTATTCAATACATTATTATTTGGATGGGATTAATAATTATGGTTAATTGATATAAATAATAAATATAACACAATAATGATTCTGTATATATCATATACCATCCAATTATATATTATTTTAATATCAAAATACTGATATTGTCACTCAAGCGTACGTACGGATTACCATCTCCATGAACGCGAGGAGATTCATTCTCCATCGTATCCATTCAAGACTAATTTTCATTAAATGATTAAAATAATGTTTATAGAAATTATATCATTTTTTATATGAATAATATACATCCCATAAAAAAAATTCACTCACATAACAAAGATTATAATGGAAAACGAATTCGTTAACACTCGAAACAACGATAATACTAAGATATTATTAACAGAGCAATGTAAAAAGATCTTATATGATATCTTAATAATGTATATGATTATTTTATAATTTGATAATAATTATTTCACCATTATACACATGGTTAACCTACACTCAACCAAGGAAAGGTACATGGTAATTGTCAACTCTACAATCTCATCATTATCTGAGGTTGTTTATACGTAATTATCAACTGGGACCTCTTTATAATTCATATTTATGCTTCTTAAAAATTTATTTCAAAACATTCTTTCAATTTTATAGACTATAGGTTAAATTAATTTATACACTTGTTTTACTTTTATTATATTTTTATAAAGTAATATTTGCATCGTTTTCAAACAAGGTACTTGTTGACCTTTTCGACAATTTTAAGGTAAGAATGTTTTTAACATATACAACGGGTGCAGCTATTTTATGTCGTTATAACATCGTCGAAGCATACCATACAAGATTATAGGAATTTTCTCATAATAAATGTTTTATTTTATAATTATATGTATTTTAAGTGATTTCAAAATAAAAATAGATATTCCTCAAAAAATGTTTCGATTTCATCTATGTCAATATCCTTTGAAGAATTATAAGCATATTTGATGTTGATTTATTATTATAAAAAACATCCATTCAGTATTGAAGGTTTTATGATATGTTTGACTATTAATTTTCTATTTTTATACTATTCACAGTCTATGGATAATGTATTTACATTTCGTATGCTAGTTTTAATACGAATGTTTCTGTTATGTTTAAATCTTTTTGTATGAGGAATTAATTGGACTTAATAAGTGACGGGTGCTTCCCACTATATCTCCTCGATGTATCGATAGTTATAATAATACAAAATAGTGTATTGGCATAAGGCCTTAATATAATCTTATTAGTATTATTATCACAAGGCCTTGACTATGTCGTTATGAATGTCTGGCATTATGTATTTCATCATTATGAAAGTGGCTATTGATATTGCATGTGATTATTTGAGTAGTAGAATTTCCATGTGAGTAATTAAATAGTATTATTTTGACATATATTATCCATATTATGATTCATTTTATGTTGAAAATTCTTTTGTATTATTTTTATACATTTCCTTAAATGATTATTCTTATTTATGAATGTTTCCGCTAAATTGTTATCCTTACTAAGCATCTGAGTTCACCCCTTTCTATGTTTAATTTTTTCCTAGATGCGAAAAATAATTTTATGACTGACCTGTATTGATAGTATGAGGGTATATGAGTGTGGTATATAGAAACAATGTTGTTTTATTCATTCATTTTATGATGTAATGTAAACCATATGAATGTATCTAGTACTTCCAATGCTACTAAACCAATCAGTCTTTCGATACATGATCTTTTGTGATCATGACAATGTTATGTAATAATGCACCGACTATGGGTATCTAGGTTCAGGGTTTTACAGTTGGTATTAGAGGAAGTATTGTAAAAACCATGGAAACTAGATTTTGATAAACTCTGATAAGAGAACATAGCCCTATGATAGACTATGAGGATTAGTATAGATGAACATCCTAAAATTTGGTATTGTAGAGATTTTGTGAGTTTTCCAAAAAATAAATCACTGTCTGGATACGAGCAGGTAGAGGAGGCTTTGGGACAGATGTACATAGAGGTAAAACCCGAAGATACCTCTTTGAGCTAGACTCAAAAGAGAACTGGTGCACGACAACGGGCCTTATTGCACTCTAGTTTACGACACTCCGGGGGGATATTCTTAGGATAATTCTCATTTTATTTAAAAATCATTATCAAGGTTTTATGAGTATATACATCCTCAAATAAAACATTTTTTTATGATTATGGATTATATTCATAAACTGTTCAAATTATGTTAAGTGTTTTCACATTTGGAATTATGTATTTCGATTCATAAACTAATCTTGTTTATGCCATTGTTTAGATATGGCGCCTAGTGGATGGAATGGAAAATTTTTGGTTGCACGTACTCCATGTAGTGATTTCCCTCCTACTCAAGATAATTATAGTGGAGCTAGTGATGGAACTAGTGGTGATTAGATAATCATCATACTGGGACAACACACTCAAGTTATGAATAATAACCTTAACCGTATGGAGCACCCTGATCCACAACATGGAGAATCAATGTTTGATCAATTCATGAGGAAATAACCACCACCCTTCGTTGGGGGTACAAATCCACAAGTAGCCGAGCAATGGATAAATTCCGTACAGAAAATATTATATGCCTTGGGGAGTAGTGAAATGGAAAAAGATGTCATGGAAGTTTACTGCCTCACTGGAGATGCAGATCAATGGAGGTCATTGATTCAAAACACAAAGGAAAATGATGGATTTTCAAATATGGAACGGATGGATTTTAAAGATCTTTTCTTAGAAAAATACTTTCACCATGACCATCGAGCAGATATCGAAAGGAAATTTCAAAGTGTGAAGAAACAATGGGATGAGAATGTTGAAAAGTATGTAGCTAACATTACAATGTTAGTGGTGCTTCCAGCATATTATATAAGTTACCCAAGAAGTATGATTTATCATTTCATTGATAGGTTAAAACCATTCCGCCTTCAAGCATGAGTCTTACAATCATTCTCATCGTACGAAGATATTATATCATGTGCTATCAAGATATAAATAGAACTCTCTAAGTTTGATTATATAAAGCAAATAAATAGAAGAAGAGATTATCAGAACACTTTGTAAATCGAAATAAGGGGAAGAAAGGAATATATTAATATCCATTCTGCAATAAATGTGGGAAGAAACACCCCGGTTCTTTCTAGAAGGGAATGGGAGTATGTTACAAGTGTGGTCAAAAAGGCCACAAAGATCATGATTTCAAGGGGAAGAATCTGGTTTTCACTGTTGAATTATACAATTGTAGATAAAGGGGCCATTATGAAAATGAATGTCTTAAGAGCCAAGGGAACATACCTTGAAAAGGCCGAGGGATCACGACCAATATTATGCTTTCACTACTACTGAGTTTGAATCTCCAAAAGACATTGTTTCAGGTAATTTAATGGTTTCCTCAACTTTAGAAAATGATTTATTTGATTCTATATCATCACATTGTTTCATATCTTCCCAGTTTGCTAATAATATTAGATATTTCCAATTTTATTTAACATGGGAGTTATTAGTCAAACCTTTTAAGGGAAGTATCATTGCATCTATGATTTGTGAATCCATCCCCATTAAGGCATATACAAGTTCTTTTTCTACTGATCTCATCACCATACACATGATTGAATTTGATATAATCCTTGGTATGGATTGGCATTTGGACTATGATGTAAAAATTTATTGTAAGAAGAATGAGGTTACTATTTTTGATGATGATGATAATGAACACCTTATCTTTTGAGAAGAATCATCACCACCTAATTCTTATCTGGATCCACCCCACTAGCTTATCTAAATTCAATTATTAGGGAGGAAGAGAATGAAATAATTGTGGGTGAGGAAAAGAATGTTCAAATAGAGGATGTACCTATTTTGAAAGAATATATTGATGTGTTTATAGAAGATTTACCTGGACATCCTCCAGAATGAGAAATTGACTTTTCCATTGATTTAATTGCTGGATCAAGGCCCATATAGAAGACCCCTTATAGAAAGGCCACTATGGAATTAGTGGCACTAACAAACTAGATTAATTGAGTAAAAAGGGATTTATTCCCCCTAGTGTTTCTCCATGGGGATCCCATATCCTTTTTGTTAAGAATAAAGATGGATCTATGAGGTTGTGCATTGACTACAGGGAGATCATTGCTATAACAATAAAGAACAAGTATCCCCTACCTCGCATTGATGATTTATTTGATCAACTGCATGTAGCTCAATAATTTTCAAAGGTTGAACTTTGATTTGGATACCATCAGTTGTGATTGATGAAGGAGTACATTCCGAAGACAGCATTTCGAACTAGGTACCAACATAATGGGTTTACAGTAATGCCTTTTGGATTGACTAATGAACCTTATATCTTCGTGGATATAATGAATAGAGTTTTCAATGAATATGTTGATGATGTTGTAGTAGTATTTATTTATGATATCATATTATACTCCAAAATCTACGAAGATCATCAAAATCACATGCGCATTATCCTAAAGACTCGAAGAAGTCATGACTTATATGGGAAGTTTAGAAAGTGTGAATTCCAACATCAGGAGAATTATTTTCTTGTCCATATTGCCTCTAAGTATGGAATCTCCATTGATCCTTCAAAGACCAAGGAAATCCACAAATGGCCAATAGTGATGGGTATAATTGAGGTATGTAGTTTTATTTGTTTAGCAGGTTATTATCGACGTTTCATCCAGATTGTTTCCCAGTTGGATAACCCATTAACAAAGATCACACGAATAGGGGTTAAATTTGTTTGGACAAAAGAGTTTAAATAATGATATGATTAATTGAAGAGAATATTATTCAATGATCCTATCTTGACTCTACCATTGGTAGATGATGGTTTTGTTATTTTTAGTGATGCATCGATGAAAGGGATTGGTTGTGCCCTAATGCAGAATGACATGGTTATTGCCTATGCATCACAACAACTGAGAATTAATGAGAAAAACTATCATACTCATGATCTTTAGTTAAAAGCTATAATATTTTCTTTGAACATATGGAGACACTATCCCTATGGTGAAAAATGTTATATTTCTACTGATCAAAAGAGTTTGAAGTATATTTTCTCATAGAAAGAACTCAATATGAGGCAAAGACGATGGCTTGAACTACTCAAGGATTATGATTACACGATACTCTACCACTGAGGGAAGGAAAATAAAGTGGCATATGCTTTGAGCAGAAAGGATCATGGAATTTTCAACAAGATGAGAGTTTAAAAAGATCCTATATACACAGATATAGTAAATATGGATATGGGAATCACCGTGGAAGTTGAAACATCAATACTTTTTCAAATGGTGAACAAACCATATTTAGATGAAAGGATAAAGAGTTCTCAGACCAATGATGATGAGTTTGAAAAGAAGATTAATGCTGTGAATTATGGGAGATTGAGTGACATTGTGTTTGATGATTGAAATTTGAAATTGGGGAAGTGACTTTGTGTTCCCGATATACCATATCTAAAAAATGAATTTTTGGATGAGGCTCATTGTTCCAATTTCTATATACACCGTGGAAGCACCAAAATGTTTAGAGATTTAAAGGAACATTTTTTGTAGAATAACATGAAGACAGAGATTTCTGATTTTGTGTCAAGATGAAATATTTGACAACATGTGAAAGAAAGAAAGCAACAGCCTTGAGGAGTCCTGCAACAACTTCCCATACCAGAGTGGAAATGGGATAATATTATGATGTTCATTGTCATGGGACTACCAAAGACACCTAGATGAAACAATGAAATATGGTTCATTGTTGATCGTCTTACCATGTCAGCACATTTTCTTGCTATAATAGAAGATTTTCCTTTAGCACATCTAGCAAGATTCTATATTAATGAGGTTGTGAGACTTCATAGAGTACACCTATCGATTGTTTCTGATTGCGATGTAGATTTTACATCATGATTCTGGTAATCTTCAGAAATCCCTGGATACTAAACATCGTTTGAGCATTGCCTACCACACTCAAACTGATGGAAAATCAAAAAGGACTATTCAAACCTTAAAAGACATGTTGAGATCATTCACACATGACATTCAAGGAATGTGGGATCAAAATTTACCTCTAGTATAATTTTAAGATAACAATAGCTTACATTCACATATTCAGATGGATCCATATGAACCATTATATAGAAAGAGATATCTAACACCATCCATTTGGGATGATGTTTGTGAATGAAAACTTGTAAGCCTAGAACTGGTGGAGGAAACGATGGAAAAGGTGAAGGAAATCCAAAACCACATTAATTCTTCTCAATGTAGACTGATGATCTATGCTGATAATTGAAGGAAGGATTTTGAATTTCATGTAGGAGTTCATGTTTTCATGAAGGTATCCCCATGTAAGGGTGTTATATGTTTAGGTAAAAAGGAAAATTGAGTCCCTGGTACATCAGACATTTCGAAATTCTTGAATGAATTGGGGTTGTAGCATATTGTTTCGAAAAACCACCAAGTCTTTCCAAATTTCACGATGTGTTCCACATATCACTATTGAGAAAATACAGGTCTGGCCCAACGCATGTACACACCTATGAAGAATTAGAACTGGAACCTGATCTGTCTTATTGTGAAGATCATTTCAAGTTTCTTGATATAGGAGAACAAGTGCTGAGAATCCGGACGACTCATCTGGTATGAGTTCTATGGAGAAACCATAAAATGGAAGAGGAAAAGTGGGAACCTGATGAACTTATGATGAAGAACCTTTACAGTCTTTTTATGCAGTAATATTTTATAAATTTTGAGGAAATAATTATTTGAAGGAGGGGAGAATGTAACACCCCAAGCTTCCACGATACACTTCTCTTTTAATAATTCAATAGCGTTTGTTGTACGCAAGTTCAAGTTCTAACACAGCACAACCAATCAAACTATCCGTTATGAAAAATAATAACCACTTTTTGAAATTTTATAAAAAATTTCATTTAAATTGGAATTTATTTTCAGATTCAGAATATCGAAATTTTCTTATGGTGAATTTTAGGTATTTTTCTGTAAACTTTCAATTTTTCAGGAATGGTGAAAAACATTGTGTTATAGTTTAAAACAGAATTTTTATTTTAATAATTATTTATTTTATTTAAATTTTTTTAATTAAAAAATAGATATCTAATACCTATATAAGTTCAATGTAAATCATTGGAGTTAGTTTATAATAATTTAAGAAATACAAAAATTTAATTGAACTTTTTACCATCTTTTACCCACCTCCTAGGAGAATTTAAAAATTCGTATAAAAATTAATTTTACCACTTCGGTGAGTTGAATTTCAAAATTCCTCGAGACATGTTTGATATCAGTATGTAAAATGTGGATCAATATGATTAAAATAGTTTATGGTGAATAGTACCATTTTATTTTTATTTACCATGGTTAAATGTAAATAGGGTAATTAAGGGTAAAAATGATATTATTATTACCCAAATACATGTCATAATTAAATTTTATAAGTATAATTCAACCAAAAACATCTTAGTAATAAAATATGAACATCTTTTGTCTACATGGATTAGATTAGGGCATTTAATATTATTTAATTCAAAGAAGAGTTAAAAGAGTTAAAATAAAAGTTTATTAATTAAAAAATATTAATATAGGGTTACACATAATATAAATTCAACTATAAATATTTATTAAAAATATAGAACTATTTCATAAATGAATGGTATTTTATTTAAAAAATTTAGACATTAAATAATTTAATTTATTTATGACACAATGATGATGCAGTAATTACATAATTAATGAAATATTAAAATAATTGATATTATAAATATCCAAATAAATGTAATTTCAAAGTTTTTATGAATTCCACTAATTTTTATAGGTTAATATGACATTTATGGTTTGGTTAGATGATTTGTTTGACGTAATAATGCTGTTATGAATTTAGAAAAAACAAAAATACCAAATAGTGTAAAAATTGACATAAAAGAGTTTTTAAAACAAATATTATATTATTAATTGATATTCAATTCCTAAAAATATAAGTTGTGGCCAAAGGACTTATATAATGATTTTTGAATAATTAATGATCCACTTGGGATTCACTTGGAAGTATATAGAATGTTTATTAACCATATAATATAAAAATACAAAGAGACATGTTAAATATCAAACTATTTAACAAAGAGTTAAATCTAAATGATAAAGTTAATATAGTGACTCAAACCTATCTAAAACCTATTGGTTGAGTGTTTTTCGACCCATCCACACCATAGAAATTATATAATTCATTTTGGATCCCTTATAAACTAAAAATGATTTTATTATAAAATAATATTTCTAGCTTTTCCTAAGGTGCCCCTCACCCCTCTTATAAAAGGGGACTCCCCCTTCTCTTTAATTCACACCTTCAATGCAAATTGGATTAGAAAAAACCCAACCAAATACCCTTTTAAGTGTCATACCTTCATCCTAGAGGCCTTCCTTTAGTCATAAAGGCAACATAAGGAGACCTTTTGATCAAATTAAATGGAATAACCCGAAAAAGAGGTAAATATTTCATCAGCTCTTTCAAGTTCCTTTCTTCTTCCACTTCCTCCTTCTTTGTTTTTTCCATTAAAAAATAATAAATCAAGTATCTTCTACATATTATGATGTTATTATAAATATTTCACAACCATATTCATTATTCTATCCACAATTTGAATGACATGTCACCATACATGCGTGCGTACGGCTTACCGTCACCACGTCATGGTGTAATTGTTATTCAATACATTATTATTTGGATGGTTATATAAATGATGTGTAATTGATGTATATAATAAATATAACATGATAATGATTCTGTTTATATGAAATAACATCTAATTATATATTATTTTAATATTGAAAGAATGATATTGTCACTCGTGCGTTCGTACAGATTATTGTCTCCACGAACGTGATGGGATTCATTCCCCATCGTATCCATTCAAGACTAATTTTAATTAGATGATTCAAAATAATGTTTAAATAATTGATATAATTTTGTATATGAATAACATACATCCCATCCATAACAAATATGACTCACATATCAAATAATATAATGGAAAACGATTCCGTTAACACCCGAAACAACGATAATACTAAGATATTTTTAACAAAGTTATGTTAAAAAATAATATATGATATCATAATAATGTATATGATTATTGTATAATTTAATAATAATTATTTCACCATTATATAATAGGTTAAACTACCCTCAACCAAGGAAAAGAAAAAGTTAAGGGTTAATTCTACAATCTGTTCATTATCCGAAGTTGTTTATACGTAATTATCTACTAGGACCTCTTTATCATCCACTTCTATGATTATTAAATATTTATTTCAAAACATTCTTAATATTTTATAGAATATGGGTTAAATACATTTATAAACTTTTTTAATTCTTATAAGATGTCTTAAAAGGAATCTTTCTGTCATTTTCTAAACAAGGTACTTTTTGACCTTTTCGCCAAATTTAAGGTAAAAATGTTTTTTTAACATATACATCGGTTCATACTATTTAATGTCGTTATAACATCATCAAACCATACCTTCAATGATTATAAAAATATTTTAAAAATAAATATTTTCTTTATAATTATAAGACTTTTAAATGATTTCAATATAGAAAGATATATTTCATAAAAAATGTTTTGATTTAATCTATGTCCACATCCATTGATGGATTGTACGTTTATTTGATGTTGATTTATTATTATACCAAAATTCCATATTGTATTTATGGTTTTGTGATATGTTTGACTATTAATGTGATATTTTTATTCCATTCACAGTTTATGGATAAAATATTAACACTTCATATGGTTGTTTTAATGTGATTGTTTATGTTATGTTTAAACCATTTCATATGTGGATTGAACTGGACTTAGTATGTGACGGGTGGAGCCAACTATAGCTCCTTGATGTATCGGTAGGTCTCGTGATACAAACTAGTGTCATGGAACAAGGACTTGACAAAATATTATTTGTAGTCGTGGAAAAAGTCCTTGACTATGTGGTTATGAAAGTGTGGCATTATGCATTCCATCATTATGAAAGTAGATATTGATATTGCATGTGATTATTATACTAGTAGAATAACCCGGAATGAATTTAAATGGAATTAGTTCGATTTATATTTTCCATATTATGATGAAGTTTATGTTAAAAAGGCTTTTGTTTGAGTTTTATTCATTACCTTAAATGATTATGTTTATTTATGAATGTTTCTGATATATTGTTATCCTTAATGATCATGTGAGCTCACCACTTTCTATGTTTTATTTTTCCTAGGATGTGAATATGTTTTTTATGACTGACCTGTAGGGATAGTCTATGGGGATATAAGTGTGGTCTATGGAAACAATGATGTTGTAGTTTTTCATTTTATGATGTAATGTAAACCTGATGAATGTATGTAGTACTTCGAAGGCTACTAAACTAATCGGTCTTCAAATACATGATCTTTTATGATAATGCCAATGTTATGTAATAATGCACCCACTTTGGGTAACTGGGATCATGACGTTACATTCACTTTAAGAGAGAATATATATAATGACCATTTATAAATATTAAAAAATATTTATTTATTTTAAAAACTTAAATGTGGTATTATATACGCATCATAAAAAAATAAAAATATGTTAAATAAAAAATATGTCACAATGGAGTGGAAATTGAGACGAACGTACTAACCTTAGGTCTTACTTATCAAGTATATGGAATAACCCCAAGTATAATAACATTATATTTATTATAATTACAAAATATATAAATATTAATATCAATAATATCATATATGATTATTTTATAACATTTTATTACGTTTCTGTAAATAATATAGGGTAATTATCATTAATTTTGTTGTTAACATTGTTGTTTTCGAATAATTTTTTGATACGGTAGATTGATTACCTGGATATTAATTATGGTCAAATCAGTTACACAAATTTTTTTCTGGTAAAATATCATATTTTTTCATTATATATTATATATATTCATTCATAAATTATAGAGATAGAAAAATTAATTAAACCATTCCTGTAGAGGGTATGTTGTACATATACGTGAACGATGTTTTCACTTATCATAAAATGGGATAAAAGGAAGGTGAATAATATTTAATCATTAAAAAATAATTATTATATCATGTAAATCATATATATTAATTAAATATATTCTTATTCCATACATGTAGAAGTTAAATGAAAAACTGATCACATCGCTAAGTGGAGGTGGTAGTCCACACATACGTAAAATTGATTAATATATTCCAATGGACTAGAATGTAAGAAGCTATATATGATATTAGAATTCGAGAAAAATTTTTATGTCAGAAATATCGTATATATTCATTAGTTAAATCTATATAACCATCCATGTAATGTGGTGGTCAAAAATGAATTACACCACTACATGGAGATGATAAGCTGTATGTTCACACAAGTGACATTTTCACTTTTTCAATGATAGAAAAGAGATAGAATATGGATATTAAATAATTATAATAACATATAAATATATTTATTATAATATATTTATTATTTTATTATGGTTAAATAACTATAATATAATATATAATAATAAATAAATCTATAGGTCTCTCTAATGGAAACTTCCACTTCTTTGGTAGAAGTCCTATAGATCACTCTTTAAGATACCAAGGGAATGTATTTTTAGAATAAACAGAACTTCAAGAAATTTTCTAATGATGTTTATAATTGTAATGGTGCATATGTGGGTGAGTAATATTGTGTATGTGTTGTAAAGAAGTGAAGGAAGGGGGAAACTTTCTAATTGAGATTTAAGGTTATTTTTGAATTTCATAAAAAAATTCAATATAATAAGATTTTTTAGATCCAAGTACTATAAAATGGTTATTAATTATAATTAAAATTTAATATGGTATAAATAACATTTTAAAATTATATTTATAGGTTTTTTTTCATATCACATTGATCCTCACTGTTTTGATTAAACCCTTGGTTAATTTTTTTTGTCTTCGGCCACGATAACCAGTATTTTAATAAAAAATGGTTAATAATTTTAGTATTGATTGAAAAGTAACTCATAAATGGAAAGTGGATTAATTTTTCAACCATTTTCCATAGACACTCCTGAATATAATATTTGTATTAATTATTTATAATTTAATAAAGTGTTATTTTTATAAAATATCACTACTACCAATTTTGACACTATTTATTCAATTTAGAATTAAATATATAAAAAATGTAAAATCAAATATAATCGTTTAAAATTTCCTTTAATTTCATATATATCTATAAAATTCTTGGTACACATGATCTTATTCAAACTATTTCAATTATCATATTATTAAAATCAATCATTTTATTTTTCTATTATCAAAATAGTTATTGTGTAAATGTTTCTCATGAAATTATAATAATTTCCTAATTTTATAAAATTAAAAATAAAATTTTGTCACTTTTTTAATCTAATAATAAAATATAAAATAATGGTCTTTTATAAATTTATTTTGTTCTAATGTGGACACATAATAGAGATTTGAATTTAAGATGGTGACATTTTGTAACATTTGTTGATTTAAATATTATATGGGTCACTTTCATGGACATGGGACAATTAAAAAAGTCTATTTTAGGGATAATGTGATAAAGTTAATATAATATTCATAAAATAAAAAATTAGACGAAATATTGTTTCTGATCACTTTGTTTTAACCAAGACTAACCGAATTTACCTTTTAGAATAGTGATAAATTTTATAACAGTTTCTTTTCATATTAAACAAAAACAAAAGGGAACGATATAAGAAAAATGAAAAACATTATTTATAATTTGGAATAAATTTTATAAAATTCAATAATATTAAATTTTATAAATAAAATTAAAAATAATTGTGAAAAATGCGTGAAAACCGTGTTTTAGAAAAATATAGTTTTTATGCAAAAAAAATTTATTCAAATCCTATGCATCCTGAAAATATTACATGAATGTTAATATATCTTATTGAACATATTAAATAAAAATTTCAATAAAATCATTCATAAACTCTTAGAAAATTAATTTGGTAGGATATAAACATGTTTCATGCATAATAATTGTTTCTTTAAAAAAATTCCATTTTATGTTTTAAAAACAATTATACAAAAATTATACTTATAAATGACTCACATGATCATAATTAGATTATTAAAAATATAATATAACTAATTTTACATTTAAATAATTTTAAAATAAAATGAATCTTATAAAATATTTCAAAAAATTACAGTTTTCAATAATAATAGTTATTTTTAACTATTAACTGCAAAATATATCATTTCTAAAGAATCAAAAGATTTATTTTTATGATAATTTTGATATTATTAACTATAAATATATACTATTTTTATAAAATAAAATTTTTATAATTTATAAAAATTTGTTTAATATTTATCTCACAAAAAGAAATAAAAACCATTTTTGAAGAAAAAGTATTTCAAAAGTGTAAAATAACTTTACGAAAAATTGAATACTTATTTCCTTAGAAATAACAAATAAAAAATTATTGATTATTTTAATTTTATATTTATTTAATAATTTGGTTTATACTATTAATACACACCAATTTTTGGATCTATGATATAATTCTCATATTTAGATTATAATTTGTGGGGTAATTTAAGCTCGGTGTTGCGTATTGTTTACATTATTAAAGATAGTGTGGTTTTAAAAAATATTGGGTGATAAATGATACCCCATTAAGTAAAATAAATCCTTATAATTTTAACTCTTGATCATAAATAAAGGTTTTTTCATTTGAAAGTAACATTTTAGAAAACCCACATTGAAAAAAGGCCTATTAAAGCTTTCTCTTAAAAAGAGGGAAAAATAATAAGGTTATTAAAATGCTAGGTTTCCGAATATAAGAACACAAATAGGGAGTGAAATTATGGAAATGGAAGAAAAATTATAATTCTTAAGGATTAATAGATTACTATATAGATCATGGTCATTAGAAAGGTAACCATCACAAAATAGTAAATTTATAATGGGTTAAAAGGCCATCGATTTCTCAGTAAGAAACAAAAATGGATTACATAATTATTTCAAGGTATTTTTCTAAAATTTAGTTAATTTTTTCACTATCTAGATAAATAACTCGAGAATAAAATATTACTTGAGTCTTTCCCTATCCTAAGTATAATATCATTATTTTCTTATTGTTCCTTCAATTTTCACTTCATCTCTTTTGACAGGAAATTGATATTCGAGATGAATTTTTCATGCTTGAAAGACTTTTAAAAAATAAAAATATTTATAAGTATTTCCTTAAGCCTTTAAATTTTTACCAAAACATTAATTGTATGAACATTCTACAAAAAAATTTAAATCACACTCTTACAAGAAATAATGACATACCATTTTACAACTTAATCAATACCATACGTAGTTTAACTTAAGAAACATTGAAATAATTATAATCAAATTAAAAACTAATGAAACAAAAATATTTTGTGAAGTAGTTCATAATGTCACATTCTAATCATGTGAATTCCTTGGTTACATATACTAATAACCTAAAACATAGTTAAATTTATCCTTATTCAATATATCTAATTAATCTATTAAATGACATCATAAATAACATTATCATAAAATTAATAAAAAATTTCATGGTCACAAATACTATCACATTTACTCAATTAGTATGAATTTACACTAAATCCAATATGAAAATTATTAACTAAATATTAGGAACAAATAATTGGTTACAGTTTAATTATTTCTATATTCTCCTAAAATATCCCTTTACCAATAAATCATTTTTCATGGATTTCAGAACCATTCAATAAATGATTTTATATCATATATGAAAATTAATAAATCCCCACCCTTATATGTTCCATGTCTCTTATAATCAAAATACCATTTAATATAAATTTATAATTAATGTTGGAACCTAAATACACAAAAACATTATTTTTTCCACTTTGACTATTATAATATTATAATCTTAACCTTCCCCCATGGATACTTTTGTGGACAGTTTCCTTGAAACATAGGGAACTATTTTGAATATTCCCCTATATCTTCAAATTGAAAACACTGGATAGTAGTTAACTTCTCCATTAAATTATATTCCTTATCTAGATGACACCTATAACAAAAATTATAACAACATCCTATAATATTGAATCATTTTCCAACATATTTATTTCCAAAAATTTTAAACAATGAATATTTCTTCATTTTCATCATTATTTTTCACTATAATTAGAAACTTATACTCCATTTATGATCACTATTATCAGGGGAAATATTTCTCAATGAAATTCACTTTAATATTTCTCTATTAAAAAAATATTATTTATTCAACCAATTTTGAATTATGGATCAGTGACCCCATCGAATGACATATCATTTCAATAATTAAAATACAAAATAATATTTCTAGTTTTATTGCATATCAAATATTAGAATATATATTTTTTATATTTAATCCTTTACTAAGATAAAAATGTATTAAATTTTCCACTAATAGATTGGTCATTTTTTCACATGAATCAAATCAACCTGTTTCCCCAATTAGAATGGTTATGTTTAATTTCAATTTTAAAAATCCCAAATATATAAATGATCTTATCAAATCCATCAATATGTATATTGGTTTTATTAGCAAGGAATCCCCCAAATTAAATACAAGTATTGATTCACTTTCATTTTGGTAGGATCTATTACTAAATAATGGCACACATTGAGTTAACACATAATCATCATGAATATTAATCCATAATATTAAGTCTATAAAATAGGGAATGTCTTAAATACTATAAGATATTATCATATTTATCATTTAAGATATTTCAAAAATATTCAACAAAACCTCTGTCTAATACCAGTACTAACAACCCTGAGCCTAGTAGATAAGGGTCGATGGTTATTTAATTAAACTGGTAATAGATATATGGAATCATATCTCTATGGAGAAAATAGTTAGTAGTATTGATTAACCTAATATATACTTTATTCCCATATTATATAGGAAATATAATATATATTCTGTAAAAAATTTCATTAATCCTCGATATTATTCATTAGATACTTCTTCATATCTTTGAAAAAATAATACAAATTAATGGGTGAGATCAGATGACTCGTAAGTGTTACCTATTGTGGAAGATATCATGAAAAAACAATGAATAACAAATATATCAAAGTAAATAATAGAAAATATATTCCATTTAATCAAAAACAGGAGACAAAATCATCCATGGATAGTATCAATGTAGTAACCACTTGATTTATAATAATTATAGAATTCTCAAAGAAGGAAATACTTACTATTATACATTTTGATCTACGAATTCACTATATCTATACGATTAAGGACTTGTTATAATAAATGATAAAAGTTTGTTTAGGAATACAATGAAAAACAATTTAATTCTAGTCTAATTATTTCTAACGGGATACCTATTGATACATTGAGTTTCTATATAATATTGACTGCCACCTATTAATTATTGTCCAAAGAATTATAAAAATTTCGAATGATTGATTTAATTCATGAACAATATGAATTATCAACAATTATCAGTTATGATAAATGAAAAAAGTTTTATTAATAATTCCCTAGTTAATAAAATCATTTTAAATTATAACACCCATATATTGAAAAGGTATACAGTTTAGGAAATAATAATATTTATGATTCCAATAATGTGGATATTTCTGAGAAATGCAATATCTAAAAATGATAAGTGATTGATTGTTTAAAAGGATGGTATAATGAAATAATATAAATGGTTTTGAATATGTGATAAAATGGTTTTTTGATTTCGATAAATATAAGTTCTATAATAATATTATTAAAACTTTCTTGAGAAAAATAACCTTTCTATTTTTTGAAATCACTTATTTATAAAGACAACACAATTATAAAGTAATCATTTAATTTGAAAATAACCATATAAATTTTTTAAATAAGAATAAAAGTAAATGTTAGTCCTCTTGGTGGTAAAATATGATCATTCAATATAAGTAAAAATAATCATTCCTTCTATAATGGTGTCAAAAATTTCACATATTACATCATTCAGAAAATGATAAAAATTATTAATTTCAATGAATTTTGTAAACTTAAAACAGGGAAAAAAATATATTTCAATAAATCATTGTAATATGTTAAAAATATTTTTGAAAACGTTTTACATAAATAATGGATATGATTTAAAACTAGATCTAATAAAATGGAAAATAAGATTGCATTTTCTTTTAATATTTTCTTTCCATGTCTTATATTCCAATAGGATTTAATGTATGAAGAAAATATGTAAACACATCAAGAGAGTATACTTGAAATTAAAATTAATTATAATGAATAAACATAAATATTAATTTTAAATACCTAAAATTTAAAGTATATAACCACAATAATATAAAAAGGTATAAAATGTCAAATTTGTCTAAATGGAGTTGATGTTGAGAAAAAATCATATAGCTCAACTCCGACGTGACACATAGGTGATCCAAACTCCTATATTAAAATTTTAAATTTATTATTCACAAATTGTAGATCCATATTCATGTTTATGATTTCATTTATGACCCATTTATAAATTTTTCATGGGTTTATTAATATTATATTATTATTATTATTATTTTCATGTGTTAACTACTTTGATTTTCATGTATGTAATGATTTAGTAGCTCTAGTACTTGTAAATTTCATATAGTTAATTCATAATTGAAATGTAATATATGTTATAAATATAATATATGTTACATATATTTATATTTAGTGGCATTTATAAATTAGATATATAGAATGATGAATTTGTCCATTCATGGAGACAATATAACATATGTATGCATGAAAGCAGTTGTCACTTTTAAATGGATGAAATAAAAGAAAGGATAGTAATAATTAATATTTACAAAATAATTATTAAAACACATACATCATATATATTCACTATTACTATCATAATTATAATCTATACAAAGGATAAATGAAAAATCAGATCACATCTCATTGTGGAGGTGCTAGTCCACACATACGCAAGATCAACATTATCATTTTCCATTATATTAAAACATAAAAAGTAATACATGATATTATATTTATAGATCCATATTTATTTAATTAATATAATATATACTAATTAATTCCATATTTATTACCATCCATGTAATGTGGGGATGAAAAATGAATTACACCCTTACATGGTGACGATAAGCCATACGTATACTTGAGTGAAGTTTTCACATTTAATTTAATTGAAATGAGAAGGAATATAGTTTTATAATAATAAAAATAACATACTAGTATATTTAAGATAACAGAGTTATTATTTTATAATTTTTACAGTACATTATTTGAAAATATAAAAATAAATTAACTTAAAGGGTTCAATAAAAATGATTACCTATTCTTCGGTAAAAGTCCTCTAAATGTCTCCTTAATAGAACTACGATAGGTCTTTTTGATGGACATCTACATAGAAACATTGATAAGGATGTATATAAGTGTATTGGTCTCGTTTTTATGAACAATATTCCTAAATGTAGTGTAATGTTGTGAAGGAAGAGTTTCCCATTTATAATTGAGGTAAGAGGCACTTTTTGAATTTATTAAAAAATTTCTTATATAATATGACTATTCAAGATTGGATGGTTCAAAATATTTATGAATTTTAAGAAAAATAGGATATGGTATAAAAATATCATCCAATTAAATATATATTATTTTTAATATCATTTTAATCCTGATATTGTTTTTATCATCTGGGTTAATTATTTTTAACCTTAACCAAATTAACCACTATTTTAATTATTATTGGAGTAGTAATGTTATTATATATTTAATGGTTACTCTTAAATTGACCATGGATAATATTTAAAACCATTTTACCCCAACATGGGAAAGTATAATATATTAATTAATTTTAATTAATTTAATAAAATATTATTTTGCTAAAATACTATTACTCAAAATTTTGACACTATTCCATTAATTTGACTTTAAAAACATAAATACAAAGATAGAATTTGAATATAATCATTTAAAACTACCAAAAAATATCATATAGATCAAAAAAATTAGTGGGAAAATTTATCCCATCCACATTATACTATTTTTAACTTTTTTTAGATCATTTATTTTACTTTACGGTAAATTAATTAAAATCATTTTTATTGTTGCACAATAATTAATGTAATTTTATAATTTTTAAAAATTATAAATTAATTTATATTATGAATATAATATTATTTTTTTCAAAATATATATATATATTCTATCATATATTTCTTTTTCCCCAATGTGGGCACATAATTGAAATATAAAACTAAGAGAGTGACATTTGGTATCTTTTGTAGATTTAAATATTATAAGGGCAATTATCATCGAGACGTGTCCATTAAAAAATATTTTTCAAGAACATGGTGATAATTGTATAATTATATTCATCAAATAATAATTTATATGTAATAACAAGGTTGTATCACTTATTTTTACCCAAGACTAACTTAATTTATCCTTTACCAGGGTGATACATTTTAGAAAGGTTACTATTCATATTACCCAAAACTAAAAGGGCACTATATTATTATTTTTTTGGTTATAACAGAAGAAATAAATTTTTCAAATAAAGTTTCATAAAATTTCATAAATTAGTATTAGAATAAGTGAAAAAAATAGATGAATTTGATTTTTGAAAAATGTATTTTTTAAGAATAAAGTGGATTTAATCTTATCCAATTCATTGTTAAAATATTTCATGAATATTAAAATATTATATTTAATGTATATTATATAATTTTAATTAAAATAATTCATTAATTGTGATAAATATTATTTTTCATGATAAAAACATGTTACGCACATAAAATAGTTTTTTAGACAAATTATTTTTTATGTATAAAATTATTTTTATTAAAAAATTTAAAAATAATAATTGATTACATTAAACATAATTGGATTGTTAATAATATAATATAAGTAATTCGTCTTTTAACGATTTTCAATACAAAATTTATCTTTTCAAAAGGTTCAAAAAATATTGTTTTTTATAAAATAGGTATTTTCACTATTCAATGGAAAATAATTATTTAATGAGAAAAAAAATATCATATTTAGATATTTTGTTATGATGATTTATAGAATGATAATATTTCTATAAAATACATTTTTTATTGTATAGATATTATTCATAATCCCTAGTTCTATATGTCAATAGTATATTGATTATATGATAAATTTAGTAGCTGGAATAGAATTCCAAAAGGATTCATTATACAAATATATATGATCTATTTTGGTATTATCGTCAACTGATTCCGATAAATTTAATCATAGATTATAATTCTAGACGGAGATAAAAATGTATTTTAAAGTCAATATCTATAAATAATAACTAGTTGGTAATGGGATACAACATGTCAAAGTGTTCACTATATGAAGACATTTTTTATAAGATAAATTTGGATATCCATTCAAATATTGATCTCTATTATATGATTTCTATGATTATTATATTTAGTGGAGAATATTTATAACTAGAAACATTACATAAATATATATTAGATGAAACCACAAGGGTTTGTAACATCAAAAGAATCCAATATAATATCAATGATATAAGGATCCATTTATAGATCACAAGAATCATTAAATAGCGGAATGATTATTTTTCCTTGGGTGATGTACGAATCAGAAAACTACTAACTAGTGTCACATTTAGAGTGTATATAAACCACATTAATTCCTCCCCAAACATTATAGGCTACCTACTAGTAAATAAGTTTTAATGTGTTAATATGGGGAGACAATACCCTTACATTAATGTAAAAACTTACCAAATAATTACATTAATAAATTGTCAATTAATGTTGAAAAATGAACATATAGATTATATATCAAATGAAATTATTTTATATAATAACACATAGTATCTAATAAATCATTAGGATATTCAAATATATAAAATAAATAAATAAAAATTATAAAATTTGGAACTCCTACAACCCACGATACTCTTTTATTGACTGTGTCAATGATATCAAACCCATCCATGAAAAATTGGACATATACCTACCTGAACCAAAGTTCATGAGGTCTGTTCAGGTGATAAAGTGATAGGGCCATCCAATAAGGGTCTGAGTAAAGACAAATACCCCCCCAAATTATCTATATAAAATCACCACTATATACAATGCATGAACAATGTGATATTCTTTTTAAAAAATAAAATGGTGCAAAATCATAATAAAACATCAATAATTGATCCTTGGGTTATAAAGATGAATTTGAGGATTACCTTACTTGTTTCAACTAATTTCAAATTTATATGAGAATTTTACGTAACCACGGTAGGGTTGGACAGACACCCACCCTAGAATATCTCATATAGCATTAAGGTTAACTGTAGACCACCCATAACATTTTTTAAAGTAACATGGGGTACAAACCACACCATTTCATATATATAATACACTATATAAATGCCATGAACCACCTTCACCAAGATGACAAAAGGGACAACGGATTGTTAGACCCTTCCATCCTCAAGTTGAAGTTGATATAATGACCCACAATACCCACCTTCAATAGGTCCCGGAGTGGCGACTATCACCAAGGTTATAAAATGACACACAAAATGGAAGGAATTTCCCTTTTTATTTATTAGAACTGGAATATAAGATAGTAATCCTTAATAACAACAAAACTAGAGGAAAAAGTAAATCCAATACAAACCATTGCCATATACATGATTCAAATGTATTTTATATATAATAAAAGGAAACTCCAAAGGAAAGTAGCACGGAAAATATAAATATCAAGGTCAACTATCCCAAAGTCTGAAGTAGTACGGTCCTACAAGGTTCTCAAAGTCCTCCTTGAATCCTGATCTTAGTTTTTATATACGTAGGGTGAGTGTATTGGAATACACAGCAGGGAAAACCAAAATATCATGTGCACAAGTGGGGAGGCATTCTAATTCCCTATGATAAATGAAGATAACCAAATCACCTAGTAAGGAAATTAACCAACCAAGCCCTACCATGGAACACTCCACAAATAATGAATGTGAATTAATGTAATTGTAATATCACATCAATATTTTGGGAACCTCGAACCACTTTCCCACTTGTTATTAAAGACATCTGACGCGTCAGAACTTCCCCACCATTTTCAATGTTGTCCCACTACCATACACTTACCACACACACCTTGGATACCACATCCACACATACTTCCAACAAATCCTGGGCCACAACCACAGGTAAACTAGTCCACAGACACCTAGGCCAGAACAACTATTGTCATGCCCAAAGACACCTTGGCATCATTCTAAAGACTCTTGAGAATATCCTGTCTGCACACACCTAGGCCAACTACTACAATATACCATGCCAAAAGAACCTATTAAAAAAATGGATGTTAGGCCTTCCCAGCCATCCCAAACATTCTTTGGATATATAGAAAAGGGAGAAGAAAAGAAGCTAAAAACTAGCCCCTCACAAATGTGTTAGGAAAAAAACCCTCCCTCATGAAATGGGGTTGTTCGGAACAAAGTGATAAACATGGGTGGGGAATGAATAAGAATCATAAAAACTAAATTATCCATATAGTTAATAAGAACTCATCCCAAACTAGGGGTTCCAAAACCAGCCCATATACAAACACCCTAGTTACTATTCATTCATAAGAAGCACCATAGCCAAAACCATGTTACAACTCATTCCCGAAAAAAAATACCCATTGAAAATATTCTGGTTTTCATCTTCAAGTGATTCTATTAAAATAATTGATCTCTACCGATAACTAACAGGCATCGCCACATGCCAAGGAAGGAAAAACATATGAGCAGTAATTCATGCATTCACACCCGGTTCTCTTATATAGTCACAACCACCAAAGGGATCCGTGAGATCCCTCAAAGTAATGGAACCAAACCAAGTTCGATCATATGGTCCAACATATCCTTAGGTCCACAACACAATATCTACTCAATAGGCATTCCCTTCCCCATCCACGTAACCTAACAAGCATCAACCGTAAACATCACCAGAATAGAGAAATGGATTTTTCAAATTTGAAGATTCCATTCATTGATTTTTTTTGATTTGGTTAATCAGGGTTATTGCACACAGATTCTTATTCATTGGGCATCCATTTAATCAACTGAATTTACAAGATTTAGTAGTTTCCTTGTAATATCCATTCAATCACATAAATATCCATAAAATAAAGGTTCGTTAGTGCACAAGGAGGGACCACCAACGACCATGACTTTTATTGGACATAATCCCATTAAATTAAAAAAATAATTGACAAGATAAAAGAGTACATAAACATTATCAAATACACCCCTTAATTCATTAAATCCATTTTTTCTCCTGGAACAAAAAACCGGGATGACTGAAATGTTGGGGAAGAACTCTGAGGACTCCAACGGTGAGCATGAAAGGCTCCTGCTCCGGCACACCACTATCCTCAAGAAAGGTACACCATAACCACCAAGAAAAGGATGAAACTAGCCAATAAAATGAAATATGGAATGAATTATAGTGCGATATAAAGGCGAGATCATGGAGTTACGACATATGAAAAAAATATTGATCTTCATTAATGGTGATTGTGGTTTCACCATGAGGATTGATGGTTAAACGTGATGGGAATAATTTTTATTTAATAATTCACATCATAGGTGTGGCCATAACAGCTGTGCATTAATGGATATCATTTAAATACAGGAAAACAAGTATGTTGAGTGTCTACCCAATCCTAGGGGATTTAAAACATTGTATATGGTGCAAAAAACGGTGTTGAACCCATTTAAAAGGGATAAATGATATAAAAGTAGAATTATAGGAAAACTGGTGAAAAAAAAACCTGAAATCCCCTTTGGCACCGATTAGTGTCACACTGATCAGGGGCCCATCAATCCCTATCTCATGGATTGGTGACACACCGATCGCTGACACACCGATCGTTGACACACCGATTGCTGACACACCTATCACTGACACACTGATCAGTGTATCACTGACCGGTGAAACATCGATTGGTGACACAAGGATCGATGTCACACTGATCATTGACACACCGATTGCTGACACACTGATCGGTGACACATGAAAAAGTTTCACAACGACCAGTGTCACAATGATAAAAGTAACACTGATTAGTGACATGAAGATCAGCGTCACACTGATGGTTGACACCACTGTGACATCCCGCCACCGATATGCTGCCCTTCGCATCTGAACATACTGCATCCAGGGTGTCCCAAACACCAGAAATTGGAAATTTAAGGAACCAGGAGGTCCGGGCCATTACATCCGATATCTATCAAAATTATTCTCACCCTTGAGAATACAAGAGTAACACGAACTACCACTCCATAAGATACCTTTCTAGGACAAACCACCCCAAACACCCATATAAAACCCAAAAATCACATTGCCTTCACACATGGATCAAGGAGTTCCTTCTTCCAGGATAAGATACTGTCCACATTGTGTGGAAATGACTCGGCCACATGGGTTTTATCGCCTCTGCACTAATGCTTATTTATTTGGAATCATGTCCTTTTTCCCTACATATCCAACCCTTTCTTAATCCTTCATAATATCAGGAAAATTCATCTAAAAAACCAACAATTCATCATTACATCAAAGCCTGTCATTAATACAAGAACAAAAATGATGGAATGAAATAGCTACTCATAAAATCATTGGGTACTGGGGAAGAATTTTAGCTTCTCGCTCCAATGTACACTCCTCAATGCCTCCATGCCTCTACAACACACGAACAAAAGGAATGGTTCATCCATGAAGAACATTCCTTTTTCAATCCTCGATCCTCACTGGTCACTCCAAAAAATGTAGCATCATATTCTATATCCAACTCTTCCCAGTCAATGACATGGGAGTCATCATGTAGATATCAATGAATATGGGAGACGTAGAAAACGTCGGGTATCCTTATTACTAAGGATGAAATTCCAGTTGATATTCCACCTCACCGACTCACCCCAACACATAAAAAAGCCCAATGAACCTAGGAGAGAGAATCCTCCCCTTAACAAACCATCACTGCCCATGTCGATGGGAAACCGTTAAGAACACATGATCTCCAACCTCGAACTCCAATGACCTCGTCCAACGATCGACATACGGCTTTTGTCGATCCTTTACTGCCATCAACCTCTCATTCAAAAGATGTAACTTCTTCATTCAAATCTACACTAACTCTGAACAAAGAACACCTGGCTCCCAAAACTCGGTCCAACACATGGGAGAACAACACGAGCTCCCATACAAGGCTTCAAATGGTGTCATGCCAATAGTATTGTGATAGCAATTATTGTGATAAAACTCTTTTAAGGGAAAATGACATTCCCATAATCCCCTGAAGTCTAAAACACATGCCATTAGCATATACTCCCATGTCTGGATGGTTCGTTCTGCCATCCTATCTGTCTGGGGGTGGAAGGCAGTGCTAAGACATAGCTGGGTGAAAAATCAATCTGTACTCCCCTCCAGAATCATGAGGTAAACCGTGCATCCCTATCCCAGACTACGGACAATGGAACTCCATGGAATTGAACCACCACATCCATGTATCTCCATGATAAGGCATCCACCACATGTGACTTCTGGATTTCCAGGAAGTTAGTTGATTTCATCAGACGGTCTACCACTACCTAGATAATATCACACCCTCCTTTAACACTAGGTAGTCCTCTAATGAAATCTATCGAGATGTCATCCCACTTCAACTTTGGGACATCTAAAGGCTTCAAAAAACCTCTTAGGATGTGATGTTCATCGTTCACCTACTAAAACACTAGGCACCTTTCCTTGAACTCCACCATTGCCCGTTTCACCCCAGGCCACCAAAATTGTTCCCTCATGCCTCAGTACATCATGGAAACTCTAGGCTATACTACTACAAGTGAGTTATGAAACCCAAAGAGAAATACCTCGTGCATTTCCTCTAGAAGAAACAATATCCCTCGAAAAAAATAAGATTCTATCTATCCTTCAACCACACTTCCAGAGCATTGCCTTTGGTTAACCCGATCGTGCATCAGTTCACTCTCTATGCCCCCCCCCCCCCACTAAGACTCCTCCACCTACAACAACAGAGAGGGCCACACTATCATATGAAGCAGACAACCTCTACCACTATAGAACCTTTCATCAATGTGTATTGAATCCAACTCCTCCATTACCATCCATGTATCAACAGATTCCTCAATGGTTTCCCTCTATGACATCCTTCTCAAGGTAACAGCCACAACATTCCCCTTAAATTTAGTGTAAGAGATCCTAATATTGTAGTACTTATGAAACTCCACCCACCTTCATTGTCGCATGCTCAGGTCCCGCTTGGTAAAGATATTCCTCAAACACTTGTGATCTGTGAATACCCAAAAGTGCTCCCCTAAGAGGTAATGCCACCACATCTTCATGGTGTACACTACTGCTGCAACTTCTAGGTCATGGGTGTCCTAATTATGCTCATGAGGTTATAGATGCCTCGAACCATAAGATATCACTCCCTATTTATGCATCGGAACACACCCCTTGACAAGTCCCGAAGAATCACAAAATACCTCATATAACAACCCTTAGTCTGGAAACCATAGCACTCGAACACTAACCAACCTTTCCTTTAGATAGCTAAAAGCTACCCAACACTGCTCACTCCATACGAAGTCCTGATCCTTTATTGTCAATTCTATAAAAAAGTTACAAATCAAGATAAGTCAAGTAATAACCTTCGATAATTTCCTAAAAACCCCAAATAAACTACTAATCTCCATCAAATTCTTGGGAGCTTCCCATGAAACAACTGCTTCAAACATTGATAGATCATCCACTACCCCTTCCTGAGACACCATACCTATACCTGAAAGTTGGTTCCACCTATGATCATGAGTAGATGAAAATGACATCGATGAACACAATGATGAACTGGTCTAGAAATTCTTGGAAAACAACGTTTATGAGACCCATGAACACAGAAGCGGTGATCATAACATAGAATGACATGACTACGAAATAAAAGAGCCCATACTTGAACCTGAAATAAGTATTTGGGATATCACTATCTTTCACCTTTAACTAGTGATACCCAGACCGCAGATCGATCTTAGAGAACCAACCTACTCCCCTCAGCTGGTCAAAGAGATATTCTATCCTCAGGAGAGAGTAATGGTTCATGAATCTTACCAAATTCAGTCTCGGATTGTATACACATCGCCTAAGACCACCATATTCCTTCTTCAAGAACATGACCTGAGTGCCCCATGGTGATACATTGGGTTAGACAAACCCTTTTTTATCAGATCGTCAATCTGAATCCACAACTCCTGTAACTCAGAAGGTGTTATCTGATAAGGAGCCATCGAAATCGTACAGACATTGAGATGTAAGTCTATAGCTAAGTCAACGTCACTTTGAGGAGGAAGAGTCAGAACCACCATGGGAAAAACATCCTAGAACCCTCTGATAAATCTCATAACATCCATCATCTCCACACCCACTAATAGGTTTGACAGCTCGACCACCATAGAAAAAAGAGGCTCTGTATGCCATATCCCCACCTGATAACATTGTTCGCCATCAAAATCCACACACTAGACATTCTCATCAAAGAAAATGACTCTTCTTCCGAAGCATTCGATAACAGTAGGCAAAAAAACAGCTATTCGATGTTAAGGATAACATCGTATGGCTACATTTACAGCAGAAGGATATCCCCACTTGGCTGATGTGGCCTTATCATCATTCTTCATCCTTGAAAAAAATCAAATAGGCTAGTATGGCCCCCCACTGTCATACTCAAAACTAGGGGAATGGAGAGTCTCTCTATGTCTAGGTCCAAGGAATGGGATAGATCTTGTGTAACAAATGTGTGAGAAGATCCTGAATCAAACAAGGCACATGCAAGACTGCTAAACAAGATGATCGTACCTCGAATGACTTTTGGCCCTACTAGATCTGCTGCCTTTGCAGCGTCAAACTGCCCGTGAACAACCATGCCCTTGTTGAGGTCTTTGAGGAGAATCCTAGGGTTAGCATTATTCTTCCATTTTTACTCTTGGAGGAGTAGGAGCTCGTTGTCCCTTTTGTTGCTACTGGAAGGGCCTGGATAAGAACTTCTAATGTTGAGGTGGGTGCTAAACCTGCCTACCCCCACTTTATTCCTCTCTATCCAGGAATTGATTCTGACATTTCCCATGGCATACATAAATGATTACCCTCGATCCTTGACCTATAAGGAAAGTGTGAGGACCAAGAGACCGAAACTGGAACTACGAGGGCCTGCACACCACTGGTCGAAACCTAGAAGGCTCTAACGCTGGAGGCCTGCGGCTGATGGCCTTCTCCTTTTATGATCCCTAATAGCTCCCCTCGCATGGCACAACTCCCACCAAGTGAATCCTCTCCACCACTTCAGTGTTCTTTTGGACCTTCAAATACATTGTTAGGGTGAAAGGTGTAACACCATACTTATGAGAAAGTCAGAGTGCATCCTTTAAATGTCCCGCCCAAGACTCCTCATCTGGGAAAAGGTCTGATACAAAATGAAGGAGATCCATGAACATGATTCCAAGCTCCGTAGGTGACATTATCCCTTACTGGAGAGAGAGTAGCTTTGACCTCTTCTCTACCTTCATCATGGAAGAGAGGAATACTGCAGGGAATTTCCTCATGATGTCCTTCCATGAAACGTTATCCTCCTTCTTCTCCCCAAGATAGAGCATCCATCACTGACGCACCACTCCCCACATCTTGCTTACAACCAAAAGAACCATGTACGATATCGGAGCCCGAATCAAGATAAAAGCTATCACCAGCTCCACATTCCAACTCTCTATCTCCATGTATGAGACGCTACTCTAGTTCTTCCAGAGGGTCAACCGCTGAAAGGAATGAAGCACCCTCTACAACTGTTCATCCTCTTCCTCTTACTCTACCCTATTCTGATCATCCAAAACAACCACTTAGGGCTTGATCTACCCCATTAACCACGATCATCGTCCGGGTTCCATAGCATCATAGAAAAAAATGAATGCCTAATCCCCAGTAGTGTAAAAAATTTCATTAAATTTTTTATTTAACTCATTATTTATTTATTTAAATTCCCAGAACACCCAAAACACATAAGAACACAAGTCATTATGATGAATGTACCTTTCTAAGGGTCTATACACTACAATTAGGGTAGCCTCACATGGTCATTCGGTTGGTCAAGAGTCCTTGCATTGGATCACGGGGGGCCCTAAAATATCGAGTCCTAGGCAGTCTTCCCGGACCTATTTCCTGTACCATGATTTCATAACACGGTTTCCCTACCATCCGATGAAATACTCACTATTCCTAACCCTATTATCCAACCTATCTCTCAACCATCCTCTAATACCACTATGTCTCGACCCGCGTTCACCAAGATGAGGGAAGGTAAAATAGATTGTCAGAACCTTACTTCCTCAATTTCAAGGAGAGATAATGAAACCCAAAAACCTGCCTTCAATAGGTAATGGAGTAGCAACTAGCACCAAGTGTATTTAATCAAACACAAAATGGATAGAATTACCCTTTTTATTGAGTAGGATCATAAGGTAAGATAGTAATACTAAACAACACAAAAACTAGAGGAAAAAGTAAAGCTAAAATAAACCATTCAAATATGAGTGTTCCAGAATAAATTGCAACAAATACAAAGAAACTCCAAAGGAATGTACCACATAAAATAATAATCGCACCATCAACAATCCCAAATTCTGAACTAGTATAGTGTTGCACGATCCTCTAAGTACTCTTGGATACTTGAAACCAGTTTTTATATACGTAGGGTGAGTATACGAAAATAATCAATAGGGAAACCCAAAATCACTCCTACAAAAGTGGGTAGGCATTCTAAATTCCTGTGATAAAAAAATATATCCAAATCCCCTAATAAGGAAACTATCCACTAAAACCTCGCCAAGGAACACTCCCCAAAAAACAGAAGTCCCATCAATTAATAGTAATAGCACATCGTTTTTTTGGGTGCCCTGAACCACTTTTTAACTTGTTGATAAAGACATCATATGCGTCAGAAATTCCCCTCCATTTTCATCATAGTCCCACTACCCTACCCTACCCCCAAAAACCTAGCCTACAACAACCACACATCCCGCCCACAAACACCTGGGACACAACCACATGTAACCCTACCTGAAGACACCTGGGCAAAAACAACTACTGCCACGCCCGATGACAACTGGGCCTCATAGAGAAGACGATAGTGAACACCCTGCCTTCATACACCTGGGCCAACGACGACAACAAACCCTACCCGATGAATCTAGGGCTTTAATGGTTCTCAAGCCATCACAGCCTACATAAAGTGTCTTTGGATATCTGGGAAATGAATCAAAAAATGAGGTAATAACCAGCCACTCATAGAAGTGTTGGGAAAAAATATCCTCCCACGTGAAATAGAGGTGTTTGGCACAAATTTCTCAACATGGGTGGGGTGGGACTAAGAAACATAAAAAAAATTATACATAAAGGTAAAAAGAACTCCTCCTTGCCTAGGGGTTCCAAAACATTCCCATACACAAACAAATTCTTTACTATTCATTCATAAGAAGCACCACAACCACAACCATATCAAAACTCATTCTCGAAAAACAATTCCCCATTGAACCCATTCTTTTTTTCGTCATCAAGTGATTCTATTTAAATAATTAATTACTACTAGGAAACTAATAGGCATAACCACATGCCATGGATGAAAAAATAGCCATACAGTAATGTAATCATTCACACCTGATTCTCTTGTATGGTCACAACCACCAAACAGATCTGTGAGATCCCTCAAAGTACTAGAACCAAACCAAGTCCCAAAAAACAGCCCCACACGACCTTAGGTACACAATCCAACAACTTCTCAAAAGGGGATCTCATCCCCATTCAAATAACCTCACATGCGTCAAAGGAAAACATCACCAGAACAGATAATGTGGGTTTTCAAATTTGAATATTCCTTTAATTTAATTTTTCTTTGTGATTTGGATAACTGAGGTGATCGCTAAAGTATTCATATTCATTGTACATCCATTTAATCAAACGAGATTATGTGATTTAATATTTTTCATGTTATAACCATTAAATAACATAAATATCCAGAAAATAATGGTTATTTAATTCACATGGGAAGACCACCAATGACCATGATCTTTAGTGGACATAAGCCCATTAAATTCACAACATAAACGAAATGATAACAGTGTACAACAGAATTATTAAACACACCCCTTATTTTCTAAATCCATGTATTATATTTTTAAAGGTGTGGTTTCATCTATCCCCATAGGAAACATTGTCGTACCCACCCCGCATGATACACAATTAAGAGAGACGAAGTAAAAACCCTACCTGGATGATCAACTATCAATTTTTTTTCTATTAGATCCAAAAATTGGGATGCATAACTTGTAGGGGAGGAACTCCGCAGACTCCAAGGGTGAGAAAGAAAGGCTCCCATACTGGTGCACCACTAGCCTTATGAAAGTGACACCAAACTCACCAAGGAAAGAAGGAAACCATCCACGAATAAGAAATATGGAAAGAATTCTTGTGAGATAATGATGTAAGATCCAGGAGTTACGACAAGTGTTAAAAATCTAGATCATCTTTAATAGTGGATCATGGTTTCACCATGAGGTTGGATGATTACACACGATGGGTTTAATTGTTATTTAATAATGTACATCTATGGCGTGGCTATAATAACTGCGTGTTAAAGGTTTTCATTTAAACAGAAGAAAAAAGGTCTGTTCGGGGTCTCCCTACTCATAGGGGATTTAAAACGTTAGTTAGGGTGATAAAAATGGAATTGATCAAATTTAAAAAGGATAAAAAACTTAAAAGTGGGGTTACAAGAAAAATGGGGTAAAGAAAACCCGAAGAGTCACTCTAGCACCGATCGGTGACCCATCAATCTGTGTCACCTTGATTGGTGTCACACCACTTGGTGACACACCGATCCGTGTCACAGCAATCCATGTCACACTGATCGCTGACACAACGATCTGTGACACACTGATCACTGACACACAAATCTATGACCCACTGGTCTGTGACTCACCACCGATGATACACTAGTCGCTCACACACCGATCGATGTCACACCGATCACTGACACACTGACCGCTAACACAACGATACCTCACATACTGATCACTGACACAACAATCTCTAACACACCGATCGGTGACACACCGATTGATGTTACATTGATTGACATCACACTGATCAATGAAATTCAAATCAGCAGCACACCTATTGGTGACATGCCGATCGACATCACACCAATGGGTAACACCACATTGACATCTTTCCACCAATACACCACCCTTTTCATCTGAACATTCTCGGTCTAGGGCGTCCCAAACACAAGAAATTGGAAAAGTAATGGACCAGGAGGTTCATGCCATTACAAGGAAAATTATCCCCCTATGAATATCATATCCCATGGGGAAGGGGGTAGGTGGCCCCACCTATAGTTTTATATAAAAATGGGGTAGATTGATACAACATGAAATCTCTTAAGCATTCAGGGGAAGAGAGGCCCCAACATGATTCTCATTTACACTCATGGGATAATAAGCCACACTCAGAATCATAGATTCATTTTCTGCTTGGGTTGGATACACCCCTAATACTATTAATCATTTTCAAGGTTGACCTCCCATGTATAAACCGTATTTCCTATTTCACAATATTAGCATGTCTTGGGAAACCTATTTTGTACTATAAATTACATTGTGGTCAAGATAACCCAATTGTAATTTTTATTTCATTGTCTACTCTATGGAAAAATGATATAAGATTGAGGGTAGAAAAATTAATTTATTAGAAATTATTTCATTATGGACCAATCATCCTAATTTGTAGTGAAAAATATGCATCACAAAATATGAATGAATTAAAACAAAATCTCACATTCGAAGTTATTATATATCAGTTCTCACTATAAACATATACATAATCATTTTTCATGTAATATACCAAACATTTAGATATGTTTTTTTTAATGAGAAAATTCCTTAGTAAAAAAATCATTTATAGAAGAAACTTGAACTAGTTTGGTTATTTCATACCATTATATTTTCGGTAAAATTTTAAAGACCATTAAGAATCATAATTTTTGATAATATATCTGTTATACAGTGACCATTATGATTTTATATTAGGTTTTTTTGATAATGTCCATTTGAAAAAAACAATGAAAGAGAGGGCCTCGACCAATGGGATTATACCCTTTGAATCACATTTGTTGGAGATTCTGAGGGATATAGAATTACAAAGATATTTCCATGAAAAATAAAAATATATGATTCAGCAATAAAATAATGATTAAGACCATTTATTGGATATTTTTAAACTCATTGAGATCAGGACCCAAACAATGTTCACTTCACCACACTATGAAAATATCACCATTACACCTTTTAACTTGTAGAATTCACTAGTTTAATAAATGGATATTTATATTGACCCTAATAATATGAATTTTTAGAAATTAAATAAATAAATTAATGATTATAGTTATTATATTTTATTATTACTTTTTTTAAATTTTTAAATTATGAGTTTGATAAAAACAATATATTGATACAATGAAACAAAAATTATATTTTTTTGAAATACAGAATTTCAATTAAGACGCTCATTTTAATGAATTCATAAATTAAAAAATAATTGAAATTTTAATAAAATATTTTTATTAAATATTATTTTATTAAATATAATTATTATTTATTTTTTTAAATCATTAATAATTTCTATAAGGGACAAAAAATGACAATTTCAAAAAAATCATCATTTTCAACAAAATCAATTTTTATAAATTAATTAGTATATCTATTTTATAATTATGAAATAAAATATTTTTAATTTATTTTGAAAAAATAAATATTATTCACAAATTCATCATATAGAAATTATCCAATGGTGAATCCTTCATAATTTTTGGAGTCAACTGAATTATTGGCTAAAAATTAAATATGGTATAAATATACGATGTGTGTTATGACATCACACTGAATAAAAGGATATGTAATATATACCATAAAATATATCCTTGAAAAATATATATTTAATCATTAAAATAATTTTTTTTATATTGGATTAATTTTAAAATCCATTAATTAATCCTTCAAAACAAATAATATATTTTAATGTTTTGAAATCATATCTTCCTAATAATGAATCACATTTACATATCCAGGGGAATTATTTTTATGTTTTATCTTTTTATCTATATAATTTTATGAAAATCACTTAAATTTGTCATAATCCTTGAGAAAAACCCATGTAATGGTTTTTGGTTTTTTTACATTACCATATAGAGTGAAAAAACAATTTTTGGGAATTAATAATGCATTATCCTCTATTTTTCAATATAAATCCACCATACCTACCATTTAATATCATTAAAAATACTTTTTAAAATATTAAACTCTTAAATTAACTCTAAATATCCCTCCCAAGGTTCCCCCTGAACTTGGGAAGCTACACCTATGGTTTAAGTACATCCCTTTCAATGTACACTATCCTCTCCTACTCCTCTTTATTCAATAACCTTGACCATATTATTCCACTTGAATTATAATTTGTAGGGGTTTAATATGTTTTTAAATAAAAATATTACTATAAATTTAATTTAATTTTCATTATAGAACCATTTTCCACTCATTAATCCCATATAAGGACCATTATGTAACTCCATTTTTCTATCAAATTTATCCTGTGATTTTCCATGAAAACAATTTCTGTAATGAATACACATAAATATTTCCACTCAATGGTATTCCCCTAGTTGTAAATACGCTTCATTTGTTAGGTAATTCAATATATATATCCCAAAAAATTAATAGTGGTATTAAAATTGATTAAAAAAATCCTTATGTTGTATAATCTATGTGTCACACAAATGCAAGTACATGATATGAATGTCACAGGTGGGATTGAAATTATATAACCATATAATTCATTAGGTAATGTTCATAAAATTAAATTTATGTCTCTAGAGATGTTATCCTAGGTAAACTGTGTTATTTTTTCTTGTATGTTATCCTTGAATTGTGTTCATAATGTCATGTTTTATTTCACATCCACATTCCCGTATGGACTTTAGGTTTTCATAAATTCCATTTCTCATTTTCCAAGATTATTATTCTCACCCCTCTTATGTATCCTTGTTATTATAATTGAATCTCATGAAATAATTTACTTTATCGTATTATATATCTATTCCATTACTGCATTTTATAGATCACCCCTATCTTATGTACATCCTCATGATATCCTATGCAGTTTTAGAAGATCCATGGATAATATGAACATGTTCAAGAGTTTTGAGATAATGTTATTGTATTTAAATTTCATAATATTATTAATGTACCTAGTTTCAAAAATAAACTAGGCCATAATATCTTTCGGTCCGTATTAAGTGTATTTTTATTTAATAAGTAATAAAATAATGCATAACAATGATATAGTTTTTCATATTTGAAATAATATGAATGTACAGTTATTTTTTGGATCATGATTATAAATAACACGTGAAATAAATATGTATAAGACAAAATATTTGAAATAGTACTTAAATTTTTGTATATTATAGATTAATAATCTTCCAAAACATATATCTTTATCTGGAAAATATAGGGGGTGTGGATCAGGTATAGTTTACATAGGGGAGACAACCCCAAAGGGGCATTGAGCTGGACTCAACCATCACATGGTTCATGAAAATAGGCCTTCTAAAAAACATTTTTTATAATCATTTGTTATTTTCTTTTGTAAAATCACAAGATCCATATGCACCATACTAAGAAAACAAATAATACAATAAGATTTGATGTTAGGAAATTGAACATGGAGAAAATCGATTGAAACCTATAAATTCTTTGGTTAATAAATAAATTTCATTATTGTGTTACCTCTTTAATATTAATGGTTCCCTATTTATGTTATTAAATGTATCAAAATAATCATCCCCAATTTTCCATTTATTTTTAGTTAATGGTATGGAGTAGGAGGAACTGATTTAATGACTATCTAATGTACAATGCAATGACTTCCAAAATGAAATACCAAAAATAATGGAAGAATGAATCATGAAAATCTAGATAATACATCCTCAATTTTATCATTTTTTGATTTTTAATATGAATAATTTGAAACACTCAAATCCCCCGACAATATAATAAATATTAATGGATTGTTTTTGTGATAAACTCCTCTCAAATTAATTGAATCTTATGATTCATTATTAATTTATAAAAGATTAAAATCTTTTGAAATTATCATATAAATCATTAAATAATTTGATAAATAGAATGTATTACTAATTGTTTATAATTTAGAGGGTGAATCTGATAAATAGTTGATGATGGTTATAAATTCAAATCCCTAGGAGGATATCGAAACAACAGATTTTAAGTAATTCATTAAAATGTACTTTTCAATAATAATTTACTCTAACTATCTAATTTTGAATGCAGAGGGATTTCATCATCCATAAAAAAATCTATGAATATTTGAAAATTGAATAGGAGTAAAACGACACAAGAATTTCATTATACACATTCCAATTTTTTATTACCCAGAAATGTATTGTTTACATATTATTTTGTGGGATGATTCTAGGTCTATCAAAATCCTTAATGATTCAATACATTGACATATATGAAGAAATTGCTTGATGTTCCCTAAAATTAAAAATGTATATTAGCTAATAAAATGATTATCATAGGTATATGAATCATAAAATTTAGTTTAATTCTTCCGATATGATGTGGAAATATAATTATATAATTAAATTTCAACTTTTCAATTGTCTAATAAGGGGGAAAAAGAATCCCAAAGTTATCCTGAAGGGGAAAAGAAAATTATTTAGTTGAGGGATTGAAGGGAACTATGCAACCAATTTCAAATAGGGAAACAAACCCATGTGATGAAAGAAAGTTATTCTCTAACAAATCCTCATCCTATTGACATGTGCATTAATTTCATTTAAAATGGTTTTTATTCGAATCAATTCCCAATTAAAATTGTTCTCTATAATAATTGATGAAACAAACTCTAGGGATTAAAGGGAAAGGGTGGGAATATGCCATCATTACTATTGTGGTGTATCTCAATAATGAAATGGGTATAAGTACACTATTTATTCATTCAAAGATATTGAATATAATAGTTGATTTTTAACACATTATTTCATATCATACTAGTTTAGCAGAACTATTCAAACACCACCTAAAAATATAATTTGAATAATCAATGAAGTTGGAAAATGGTTCAGTTCCTAAAACCGAAGAATATAACTCATCCTTTATCAAAAATGTCTGTATGAATTTTCTTGAGAAACCTTTGATAATCCCATTGGAATAATTTGATCTAATTTTTATTATATATTGAAATTATTTATATAAAGTTAACATTAATTTATTATATAATTAAAACACTTATATATCATGAATCATCCTCATATTCTTTACAACCTAATGGAAGAGGATGAATTTTATTTGGTATCACCATATCAATCGTGGATATTAATGAATTGTGATATAGGATATCTAGATCAAATGATTAACACTATAGAAATGATCATCCTTGATACGATATCCATCATAAGTTAATTTTATGATGTATTCCCAAATTATTTTTTAGTGTTCCTCATTGTAGTGAGTTTTAGTTCTCAATCATGATCATACATAGATCTTTTATAATTTACAGGACTCCACATAGAATAGAAATTTTTGAACTTTATATGTTGAAGAAAAAATTATAGGTGAATTTGGGAAAAGGTTTTATATGACTAAGTTATTCTCCATGGGGTGCACCAGTCCACTTTTTCAAGAAGAAGAGTGGGTCAATGTACCTCATCATTGATTATCATGAGCTCAATAAGAGAATGATAAATAAAATGTATAATTTTCCATTAATTGTTTACTTTTTGTATCAACTATAGGGATATCAGTACATATCTATAGTGGATATTTGTTTACAAATATTATCAATAAATGGGGAAGTAGTAGGATACCCCCATGAATTAGTTTCATAAAAGGTATGGGAGGTATTATATAAGAGTGATTCCAATTGGACTCATTAATGATCTAAAAATATTCTTGGATTGATGAATATAATCCTTTGGGATTATCTTGAAAAATGAGTGGTATTCATTATATAAAATATTCAAATTATCTCCAAATGTAATGAGGAACATGGTGAGAATTTAAATAATGTATTGATTAACATATAGAACAAAAAATTAGATGATGTGTAAAGAAAATGTGTGTCTTGGTTGGATAATGATCCTTTCATTGTACATTTTTTAACAAAAAATGGGGTATATGTGGATCTATCCAAAATAGAGGTAATACAGGGATGTCACATAACAACATATCAAATAGAATTATATACATTTTGTTCATTAGATGGGATATAATAATGATTTTGAAAAACATACAATGATTTTAAATATAATTGACCAATCATACTTAGAAGGGAGTAATGTTTTATAGACTACTAAAAGCATATAAATTCATAATGTGATGATGAAAGAGATAATCAATGAAAATATTGTCACATTATCCACTTGTGTGGATTTAATTTTAATATATAGTGATTATTCCACAATGGTCTTGGGTTGTGTGCTCCAGCAAGATTAAGAAGTGATAGCCCATGCTCTTTTCCAATTAAATATCAATCTGAAGAACTACCCAAAACATGTTTTGGAATTTTTAGTCGTAATCTTTACATTAAATGTTTGGTAAAATTATCTCTATTGGTATAATTTATATATATATATATATATCATAAAATCCTCAAGTATATATTCTCAAAAAATTATATCAAAATAGTGCTAAAAAGGTGGTTAGATCGAATCTGACAACATTATGATTCAATATATTACCATCATGGTAAAGAGAACTATATGAAAGATGATCTAAGTAGAAATGATCATGAAACACTATCCATGGTGAGGATTTAAAGGGATATAATCTTTTTGGACATAAAGAATATATTAATGGGAATATTAAAGGGTATTCATCTTACCTTTCTCATATAAATCTTTACCCATCTATTCATGAGATGATCTTGATGATCGAGAAAGGTAACTATTTTCTAAATAATAAGGAAAAAAATATTCTTGAAGTCAACATTCCTAAAGATATATTTATAATGTTTTGAACCTTAATATAGGTCCCTTCAAAATTAGATCTGAAGAGTTTTATTTTGGATGACTTAAAAATCTCATCATTATCTATTCGTGTAGGAATATTTGATATGTAAATATATCTACATCAAATATTCTTGTTTGATAACATGAATTTCTAGATTGCATAATTTTTATCATAATGCTCAATATGACAACGTTTTGAGGGTGAACAAAAAACTTATAATGGGATAATGAAACTATTTCCCATACCAGTATATAAATGTGAAAAAAAAATTCATTTCATCATACGACTCCCAATATACCCTAAAAGAAACAACATCATCTCGGTGTCAGTTAATCGACATACCATGTTACCACATTTCCTTTATATCAATAAATATTTCACAATCAACCATTATTCCACGATATCCCAAAGAGAATAAGTAAAGTGCAAGTAGATCTACACTCAATTGTATAGGATTGACATATGAGGTTTACCACAATGTTAAAGAGAATCCTTCAACATGTGTTGGATATGTAGCTGAGATTCATAACATCATATGACCAACATATAGATAATAAGGCTAAAATAATAATTTAAACTCTAGAGAATATATTTAGATCCTATAAAATGTATTTATAAAGATATTAGGACCAACACATTTTCCTGCTAGAGTTCTCATATAACAACACTGTCCATTCTAGCATTCAGATAAAGAATAATTAGGATTTATATGTAAAATGTTTTTATACTCAAATATGTTTTAATGATGTTGGAGAGTAGAATATAATGGGACTATTACTTATCCAGGTGATTACAAATAAATATCAAACCATATAGTGACTTAAGAAATCCTCAAAATGGTGAAAGAAAATATGAAAAGATAATCATCCATGAGACCAAGAGTTTGAGTTTAGATATAAATTATTTTTTTATATATCTCAATGGATGAAATTCATGAGGTTTGGAAATAAGAGAAATATTATTCTAATATAATTGGAATCTTTTATATCCTTTATTTCATCATAGCTATGTCATATCAATATGAACTTTTCCCAAACATAACCCAAGTACAAGATGTATTCCATGTATCCATCATCAAGAAGTATATACCATACCCCTAATATGTACTAAATCCATAGGTTGTACCATTAGATAATTAAATTGAATATGTGGATTATCTTATGAATATATTATATCATATAGAAAATTTTCTACAAAAAAAAGTAAACTCCCTTGGTCAAAGTGTTTGGGTGGAACCACAAATTTGATGAACCAAAATAGGGATTAGAAGAGGCGACGAAACAAAAGTACCAACATGTTTTTTAATGTATTAAATAAAAATTATTATGGAAACTTTTTTTATGTGGGGAATAATTTAAACATATATAAATTTATAAATTAATTTTATTAATGAGTTATATCCTTATTAAAATGAAGTTATTGAATACACATGCATTATTATCTTTATTATTTTGATGCATTATATGTTCTTGTAAAATCTAATGAAATTTTAAACATTAAAACCATTTTATAGTGACGATAAATATTATAATATTATGTGTTATGAAAAATCCAATTTGACAAAGAAAAAGGAAGCAATGAGTATGAACATTAGGATAAGACCCAATGATAATCTTCTTTCAGAGAATCCTAGGGAGACAAAATAACATGGATTTTCACACAACCAAGTTCATGCTAGGATTCAACAACTAAACTATGACAAAAATAATTTATGAGAGATATTATTTCTAAATAATATCATTAACAAACCAATTTTCCTTGAACCACCTCAAGAAAATATCGTTATCACAGACCAAAAATATAGGGAATTTAGTGGTATAATAAATGGATATGTATCTAAAACTAAATATCATGAAATTTTATATTCTAATTCAATAATATGATGACTCTATTTATTAGTTTTTAATATTAATTTATTAAAATGATTAAATAACTTGTTTGATAAAAAATAGATTTTGATATGGTTAAAGACAAATCGTTTTTTGGCAATATATTGTTTCAATAAAGACCTTATTTTTGATGAATTCAATAATTTTTTTATAAAATTAATTTTTAATAATATAGTCATAACAAATTACATTTAATTAAACATAAATGTCAATTTAATTTATAATAAGTCAAATTGAATTTTTATATGGGTTATAAAACTATTATTTTTAAAAACAAGTATTTTTCATTAAAAAGGGGTTTTTTTCTAAAATAACTAATCATATTTAGATATTTATTTTGATAAAAGATAAATTATTTTTGAAATAATAACCTTGAAATAATCAAGTACTGTTTTTTGCCAATTTTATTTAGAAATTAATGTTTTGTGTTCAAAATAAATATGGTTTAAATATACGATGTGTATAATGAAATCATAATTATCTAAAAGTGATGTGATTTATTCAATAATATGAATCCATTTACTAACATATAATTAAATTATAGAATATATATCATTTAAGTTATTTTACTCATTTAAAAATACCTTAATTAATCATAAACCCGCTATATTATATTGTAAGGTTTTAATATCAATTCTTTAAAAACATGAATGTCTTCCACAACAATAAGATAATTATTATAATGTCTTTTGGTATAAAAAATTTTAAATAATGAAGGAAAGGTTTGTGTTTTTTAATAATTTATCATATCGAGTCCAAAACCAATGATTTCAAATTAGTAGAAAATTCTCTTCCATTTTAATGTATAAACCCAACTATCCCACCAGACATCTTCAATCAAAACTATTATGGCTTGATGTTAATCTATCTTTCCCTATATAAATAAATAAAATATTTCCCTTTATCTCATAAGAAGCCCCTCCATAGAATTTATAAGCTCCCTCCCAATGATAAGGATCATCTCCTTCTCTACATTATTGAAAACACTTATCTATATTATTCCATTTGATTTACAATTTTTCATGTATCAATGTGATTTTACATATTCTTCTCATAGTATTTATGATTCATATATTATAATAGACCGATATCGACCTCGTTAAACCCTACATATAACCTCTATACTCCCCTGTTATGCTACTGAAATTATCATGTGATATTTTACGAAAAAAAATTTGGAGTGAATACCCCCCTTATTTCCACTAATGGGTATTTATCTAGATGTACCTATACAGAATTTATTTGGAACATCCATGTATATATCCATAAATCCATAATGGTGGGATTAATTGTTCTGAATTCCATCCTTTTGATTCCTGATCAACATGGATCAATAATGAATGTACATTATTTGAATTTCATGTGTGTGACCTGAATTATGTAGATATAAAATTCATTTCATAATGTTTTTTTCTCATGAGATTCCATGTATGGGGAAGTAGTGGTTGTCCTATTAAATCTATGACTTGTTGTCCTGGTAGTTACCCTTGGCTTATATTCATGATTCCATTTTTATATTGTTTCTGTAATCCCATGATACATTTTTTTCATTTTATATCATTCCTTTCTATTAAAAATTTCAATTATCACCACTCTTATATAACCATGATATACCTCTTGGATCTCATGTACTACTTAAACATTTCCTATTATTTTTTATTCCATTACTAGTATTTATAGCTCTACCCTTTCTTCTGTATGTCCACATGTTATCTCATGTAGTCTTAGATGATACATGGAATATAAAAACATTTTATTATTTTTGAAAATAATGTTATTGTATTTCCATTGTATTTTTTTATGTTCAGAATTTCTAAAACTACACTAGCAACTAATCTTATCAATTTTATTAAGTGTGATTTATGAAATAATTCATGTAATAAATTATATCAATGATATAGGTATCAATATTCCATGGAATTCCCACTTGCATTCCCTCACAAACTAGTTGAGTATGGACAGTCACCACACATAATAATCAAGAAAAATTGATCTATGACTTTCAAAATTTCATTTTGTACAACAATAAAGATAACCATTTTCAATCTATCACACCCACATATTAAATGTTTAATATGGGAACATATTTCAAGGTTGAAAAGATTCGTTTAAATTATTCCCCATTGGGGTTCATGTGTCACATAAAACACTTTTATATTCATTCCAATAAATGTCGTTGGTCGAGGTAGAAATTGATGATAAAGGGTTCATCATTTCTTATGACACTCATGTTATACTCAAGGGAGTTCCAGGTAAATAGGTAATTTTCATTTTATGTTTTATCACTAATATGTGGAAAGACTATATATATTACTAGGATGTAACGAATGAGTAAACCATAGGGATAGGTTGAATCATAACCATCATCATATGGAGTTATTCAATATAATAAAATCAAGTAATCTCATAATGAAACAATCCCATGCTCGTAACAATATCCATGAACCTATAATAGTACAAAAAATTCCAAATAATCAATTATAGAAAATTATATTTAATTATTTATTTTAAAATAATCTTTCATAATGTCTTATAACTCAATTAATGTCCTGATAATGATGAAACCACATGAAATTGGATGTTTTCCTATCCTAAATCCATATAAAACTAATACACATGCAATACCCATTATTCCTCATCAAATTGATGCATGATTAAATAATATTTCATAAAAAAATAGTAAATAAGTAAAGAATGTGAAATAACTTCATTGTAACTATGAGATGTATCATGTAATCAGCACATTGAGGAATCCTCTTAAAATCTATGAAAATGGCCAATGAATAGGGATGATTCCACCATAATTAAATTTAATATTATAAGTCCCCAACCTTAAACCTTACTTAATCATGAGTTATTACAACATTACACATTGAGTATCTTTTCAGGTTTAGATTTTTAGAGAATTAGATCATGAAACTTGCATTACATTCCAAATTTAAACAAAGTGGTTACATAAAAGACAGTATTAATTATTCCCATAAACGGAAAAATATTTAAAATAAAATATGGATTCATTATTGACACATCCTTGACACTATCATCACATCATGTACCCTTCCCTTGACCTGTGAGAAACATTTCAAAAACATGGGATGAGCATAAAAAGCTCAGTAAGGGATATAAAAATATGGAATGGAAACACGAGTACATGTATACATAAGAATGAAATCATACTTTACCCATAAAACATAAGCACTTTAACATGCCTCATAAAATCATGAATAAATCATAGAAATCATAAGACATAAAAGGTAACTTGAGGCATTCATAACATTCTTACATAGGGAGTAACCCTCGTGGTTACGTTTGGAATACCCATCACAGTATATCCCTAAATCTCTTCAGAGAAACCTTAACCTTACACTCTTTCGCGTTACCCAATGCATTGGAGAGCTATATCGGGCTCACCTGCCCTTATTTTATCATGGAACCACCCGTTTACATAACAATTCCCAAGAACCTCAACATAATCATATCACATAAAACATGCATAAAGGAAACATAAAATTTCCACCTTTCAATCACAAGATATCAATACAACACATTGATATAGAAACATTATAAAAACCATTTTCAATACCAAAATAAATGAAAAGTAAAACATGGTTTTTATTTTTCTTTTAAAAAGAATGTATGGCTTGTAGAGGAAGCCGAGACTCAAATAATGGTCATGGCGGCAGAGAAGTCATTGTCGCCGCATACGTACGACAAAACATTCCCTTTTGTCGTTTAGTAAAACGCTTTGTATAAAAAAATATTCCTTTAAAATAAATGTAAAAGTAAAACGGTTTATACACCGTATAAAAGAAGGTTTTGTATAAAACAAAATATGCCTCAATGAAGGGATATTGAGACGAAGTCCCATACAAAGATGGTATCCTTGGATTAAGGATAAATCAATTAAATAATTATGTGTGACAAACTAATACACCAAAAATAAGTGTATATTAAGTGTAAAACAATTAGAGGGTATTCACACATATTCATATAATGACATATTCAAGGAGTACAAGCTTATCCCAAAGAATCGAAATTGTGTTAAGAAGTTCCCTTGTAATAATTAGACAGCCTAACGGCGTCACTTCAAAATTCAGAAAAAAGAGTTGATGAGAGATAAAAAGTGTATCTCATCACTTGGACCTAAAATTTACATCAATAAGGATATATGAGAACATATCCCAACATAACAATATGTAAATTAAAATACCCAACAAAAGAAGTCTTTTAAAAAAGAGGAGGGTGAATGGTTCCCTTACCGACTTGGGTATCTTTCAAAACATACACCCCATGAAAGAAGGAAAATAAATCATTGTTGTAAATACTCATAAACGAAATTATATTACACAAAGAGTATAATAATGGGCATTATATACACCACTCAAAGGAAATTGTGGAAAATTTAGCATAAATCCCACGGGAATAAAAGTGAGATGAAAAATCACTTACGAAAATTCGGCAGCCTAACAGCTCCACTTAAAACTTCCAAAAATGGATTGATGAGATCAAATAGGTTATCTAATCACATTACAACAAAATTTACAGAAAGAGGAATATGAAATAACATCCCCCATCATAACAAATATGATCTTAAAAGAAGTGACATAAAGGGGAGTACTTAAAGAGAAAGAGAGAGGATAGATCTCTTACGAAAATTCGGCAGCATAACGGCGCCACTCGAAACTTCCAAAATGGATTGATGAGAGAGAATAGGGTATCTCATCATATGAACATAAAAATTACAGTAAGAGTAATATAAAAGAACATCCCAATAACAAGAAAGATGATCTTAGAAGGAATGACATAAAAGAGTGTACTTAAAAAGAAAGAGAGGAGTAGGATCCCTTACCTCAAGTCCAACTTGTCTTGTTCGTTTCTTTATATTACTGAATAATAAACTTTGGTCAATTAATAATTGCATAAGTACCTCCTTTAGATATTATTATTTAGTTCATATCACATATTATAATTTTATAATAATTATTTAATAATTTTAGTTCATATCAGACGTTTTTGCCGATGTTTGGTACATGAGTAAAAAATGAACTTGCTCGAAAAAAGATTTCCCATGTAGTTATAAGTAAATAATTTCCAGAATAGTATTAATGATTAAAATATCATATATATCCATTAAATATTCATTTCATACTATTCCATATCATTTGGAGATAAAAAACGAAAATCACTATTCATGGAGACGGTAGGCCGTACGTACGCATGAACACTACTTTCATTTTTTGTCATATTAATGGAATTAAAAAAATGAGAGAGGTATATATATGTTATAATTCCAGAATGATATCCATAATTTTGATGTAATATATTACATATATATACATTATATATATGTACTTATAGTATTACATAACATTTTGAGATAAGAAATGAAATGTACCGTTCATGGAGACGGTAAGTCGTACGTACGCATGAACGCCACTTCCATTTCTATATCATATTTAATGGAATTAAAACATAATGATACATAATAGTATTTTAATTCCAGTATGGTATCATATATAATATCATTAAATATATCCTTTATACGTACCACATATTGTATTAACGAATCAAATCACTTTGAGGGGGCGGTAGTCCGCACTTCCTTAAATGAAAATATCGCGTTTACCCATAATGGAAACCATAAAGGTATGCCCAAAATGAAAAATACAGAATCTTAAGGAAATAATAAACATATTATATATAATATATAAATATATTATCATATTAATGGCCACCTTTGAAGGTGCTAAAAGAATGTTGAACAATCATCGTTTCGGGAGGCCGAAATTCGCCATCCACAGAAACAGTATGTTCTTTAACCATTATATGTAGGGGTGTGAAAGTGTAGCTAGAATCCTTCTTATAAAAACATAATATTATATTTATGATACTGTATTTGTTACAAAATAAATGAATAAAAAGAGTTTAGGGGGTTGGAGAAGCAAAATAAAACAAAAGTACTCAAGTGAAGACATTACCTTAAAATTGGGTACCTCCCTTTGGTTTGAGCTTAAAGGCTTCCTTGGGAAGACTTATGCCCAAAGTGAGTCTTCAAAGAGTAAGAGAGGGAAGTGGAGAGACAAAATGGTCAGATTTTGGCCGAGCCAAAGGCTTTGGGAGTGTGGGTAAGGAGGTAGAGGTGGGGTCCTTTTATAAGAGGAGAGGAGGGGCACTCTTGTAAAGTTACAAAATGTTACTTTATTTTCAAAAGAGTTTCGGATTTTAAAGGTCCCACATTTATGTATTTCTAGGAAATGGTGATAAGGTTTCTAAATCCACTACTCCAATAGGTTTTTGACATGTTTAGGTCTTAGATATTACATTATCTTTCCATTTTATTTAAATCGTTAAATAATGAGCTCCTCGCTGCATCATCATGATGTCATAAATAATTTAATTTATTTATTGTCTAAAAATTATAAAAAAAATACTATGATGTAGTAAATCTTATTAGATTTCCAATTAATATTTATAGTCAAAAATTTGACTTGTATAACCCCATGCAAAAATTGTTTTAGTAAAATATTTCATGTTTGTGTCATTTTTACTTTAACATTAAATAAAAAGATATTTATGTCATTTTCCAACCAAAGTGGCTCCATGGGGTCCCCAAGTTGACCCATGGATTGTCTTGGTCGGCCATGACAAATCCAATGAGGGTAAGACATGTTTCTAGGTCATTTAAATTTATTAAAACATTATTCTTACCATAATCTACACTAATTACCTCTAATCGCGATTAAAAACTTAATAAGTTACTATTCACCAAAAAAATTATTTTTATCCCATTGAACCACATTTTACTTTTAATGACAACCATGTATGTCGGATTTTTGAAATTCAAAACACAATGATGGAAAATTTTCATTTAAATGGAAAAATCAGTTTTTATAAGTACCACTTAGTGGTTTCACTATTATCAAAAATTGAAGTTTTTCAGAAAAAACCCAAAAATTCACTCTAAGAAATATTTGATATTCTGAATTAAAAAATTAAGTCTATTTTACAAAATTCAAATCATATAAGTCACATTAAATAATTTAAAAATTAATTCCCACTGTCAGATCAAATAGCGTGTTTTTATGAAACAATAAGTATCAAAAGATTGACACTGGTTTAAGTCTGATTTCAAAGTGAAATTAATTTCAACGACCACTATTGGATTTAATGGTAAAAATATATTCTAATTTCACATTAAAAACCAATTCAAAATATAATCTAATAATATAAGGAATTTATATTAAAAAGAGGTTTTGAATTAAAATAAAACATTTTACACTATTCATTTAAAAAACGAACTTTATCGGAAAGATACCAAAAATTTACAAAAAGTAAATTTTGATGTCCCAATTATTAAGAAGAGTTTATTTTGTCCAATAGAATGTATAAGAGTGAACAAAACTATATTTAATGATGGTTCTCCATCAAAAGGCGATGAGTGAACCTTTAGTGAAAACTAGGGCATATACGCCTAAAATTGAATTATTTCCGTATTTTAAGCCTTTATCTTTTATTGGATAAATGTAAAAACATTTAAAAACATATATAATCATATTTTAGTTATTTCTATCCATTCCCACCAATAAAATGGCTACATGTTAACTACCATTTAAAATAATATTATTTTATTATTAGAGTGCAACGTAAGATTCCCAAGAAACTCGTTGTTGCGTGTTGGGTACGTCATCGAGTATAGCATCCCCTTTAAAGTCATATTAATATTTTATTCACAAATAGGGATAAATATGAAAATGTCATATTCTTTATTTACCTGGGGTGGTACATCCTTCCCCCCTTTTGGGAATTGCGTCCTCACAATTTTAAAATTGCACTTGGAAACATCCTTGAAAGTCCCACATCGGAACAAGAGTCGGTAAAACAATCACTTTAAAAAAAAGAAAGATAAGTACAAAGGTCACCCAAGTTAAACCATACTAGGATTCCATGTAGAAAAATATGGACATTGAGGAGAAAACATAGGGTCATGTTCTGATGGAGAGTGATAGAAAACATGTTTAGGAGAAAGTTAACAATAAGAAAATCACAAACTTGTGATGGGTTAAACGGTGTTGGGTTCCCCAGTAGGAAAAGTTAATAGACAAAATTCTTGCATTAAGTTACTCTTTATTGAGGAATTTATTTTTGAGCTTAAATAAAAGATAAGGAAACATACTTACTTGTCATGTTGACTTCCAACTTTTACTAGATTCCTTAATCAAACTCATATTTTTTTCAAAAAGATGAGTATTTAGGGAGACTTGTTCGCATTAAGAGTACTATAATCAACTTCTAGAGAATCACCTAATCCACCAAAGAGAACTACATACATCCCATGTCTTTAGGATTTAACCAAAACCAAAACTAGAAAGGTTAGTAAAAGGTCAGATAATCCAAAAAAGGTTAACCCTTTATAAAAAGAAAATATATTCTTAATCTCAAAATTTGTCCAACAAAACCCAATGTTCAACGAGGTCCATCCGATAAACAATTTTTCCATAAAATTCTTCAATGTAAACCAATATAAGATTGAAACCCAAATATTTGAAGGATTTAGTCACATAGTCTTCCATGTTAAATCATAACATTTATCTCCAAACAACATCAGTTGCTCCTAAAGTCTCGTAATGAAATGTAATTATCCTAATCACATATCCTCCATGATAGGTTAATCAATTTCATAAATAACCCAAAATCAACTTACTCTTAATTCATAAAATAATATAACTAAAAACAATCAGTCAAACTAACCAGGGACTTCACGTAGTCCAGTGGTAGGCGATAAATACCAGTCACACTTTGGTTTTGGGTTCGATTCCCGCAGCTTTGTCCGACGCGACGGGTTGTCACACGGTCTGTGTGTTGTCCTTTTTTCAAAACTATATAATTCTTAAATAATTCCCCAAAAAGAGATAAAATCATCGAAAATGATAATAACATATTTTAACCTCATGTTTATCTCATGCCTTTCATTTTCCAGCATATCATGTAATAACCCATAATTACCTCAAAAGTATGGATTATATAAACTATAATTGTTACCTTTATAATTATTACCTGAACTTCCACATTGATTGGTCATCTCGTACATGATGCATTACAGAACATACCATGGTTCAAGTGGTTGATCATGACTCCTTGATAGTTGGTTTAGAACAACCACGAGTTTCCTCATTGATTCCCCCATTTTATCTAGTATCTTAATCATAGAACCACCACAGTTTCCATCAAACCTGTTGTCACTTTGGTGCCTGCTAGATCCAGCCATTTACTAAAATCAAAAAGGTCAGTGTGAGTATATCAACAAAACCATCATGTACTAATGAGTAAGATAAACACAAATATATACTTACTCATTCACTTTATCTAAAACTAGGACTCTTTCTGAAATCCTAACTAGTATGATAATGTCACTTATGCTTAAAGAATACCATAACCTCTAAATTTATCTAAACCGAACTTTGATACCAACTATAAGGCCCCAACCTTAAACCTTACTTAATCTTGAGTTATTACAAGAATACACATTGAGGATCTTTTCAGGTTTAGAGTTTTAGAGAATTAGATCATGAAACTTGCATTACATTCCACATTTAAACAAAGTGGTCACATAAAAGACAGTATTAATTATTCCCATCAATGGAAACATATTTAAAATAAAACATGGATTCTTTCTTCACACATCCTTGACACTATCATCACAACATGTACCCTTCCCTTGACATTTGAGAAACATTTCAAAAACATGGGATGAGCATAAAAAGCTCAGTAAGGGATATAAAAATATGGAAAGGAAACATGAGTACATGTATACATAAGAATGAAATCATACTTTACCCATAAAACATAAGCACTTTAACATGCCTCATAAAATCATGAATAAATCATAGAAATCATAAGACATAAAAGGTAACTTGACGCATTCATAACATTCTTACGTAGGGAGTAACCCTCTTGGTTATGTTTGGAATACCCATCACAGTATATCCCTAAATCTCTTCGGAGAAACCTTAACGTTACACTCCTTCGCGTTACCCAATGCATTGGAGAGCTATATCGGGCTCACCCACCCTTAGTTTATCACGGAACCACCCGTTTTCATAACAATGCCCAAGAACCTCAACATAATCATATCACATAAAACATGCATAAAGGAAACATAACATTTCCACCTTTCAATCACAAGATATCAATACAACACATTGATATAAAAACATTATGAAAACCATTTTCAATACCAAAATAGAAGAAAAGTAAAACATGGTATTTATTTTTCTTTTAAAAAGAAGGTATGGCTTGTAGAGGAAGCCGAGACTCAAATAATGGTCACGGCGGCGGAGAAGTCATTGTCGCCGCATACGTACGACAAAACATTCCCTTTTGTCGTTTAGTAAAACACTTTGTATAAAAAAAAGATTCCTTTCAGACAAATGTAAAAGTCAAAGGGGTTTATACACCTTATAAAAGAAGGTTGTGTATAAAACAAAATATGCCTCAATGAAAGGAGATTGAGACGATGTCCCATACAAAAATGATATCCTTGGATTAAGGATAAATCAATTACATAATTATGTGTGACAAACTAATACCCCAAATATAAGTGGATATTAAGTGTAAAACAATCAGAGGATATTCACACATATTCATAGACCGACATATTCATGGAGTACAAGCTTATCCCAAAGAATCGACATTGGGTTAAGAAGTTCCCTTGAAATAATTAGACAGCCTAACGGCGTCACTTTAAAATTCAGAAAAAGAGTTGATGAGAGATAAAAAGTGTATCTCATCACTTGAACATAAAATTTAATTCAATAAGGATATATGAGAACATATCCCAACATAACAATATGTAAATTAAAATACCCAACAAAAGAAGTCTTTTAAAAAAGAGTAGGGTGAAAGGTTCCCTTACCGACTTGGGTATCTTTAAAAACATACACCCCATGAAAGAAGGACAATAAATCATTGATGTAAATACTCATAAATGAAAGTATATTACACAAAGACTAGAATAATTGGAAGTACATACACAACTCAAAGGAAATTGTGGCAAATGTATCATAAATCCCACGGGAATAAAAGTGAGATGAAAAATCACTTACGAAAACTCGGCAGCCTAACGGCGCCACTTATAACTTCCAAAAATGGAATGATGAGATCAAATAGGGTATCTCATCACATTAAAAAAATGTACAGCAAGAGGAATATGAAATAACATCGCCCATCATAACAAATAGGAGCTTAAAAGAAGTGACATAAAGGGGAGTACTTAAAGAGAAAGTGAGAGGATAGATCTCTTACGAAAATTCGGCAGCCTAACGGCGCCACTCGAAACATCCAAAATGGATCGATTAGAGAGAATAGGGTCTCTTATAGTATTAACATAAAAATTACAGTAAGAGTAATATAAAATAACATCCCAATAACAAGAAAGATGAGCTTAGAAGGAATGACATAAAAGAGTGTACTTAAAAAGAAAGAGTGGAGTAGGATCCCTTACCTCAAGTCCAACTTGTCTTGTTCGTTTCTTTATATTCCTGAATAATAAACTTTGGTCAATTAATAATTGCCTAAGTACCTCCTTTAGAGATTATTATTCAGTTCATATCACATATTATAATTTTATAATAATTGTTTAATAATGTTAGTTCATATCAGATGTTTTTGCCGATGTTTGGTACATGAGTCAAAAATGAACTTGTTCGAAAAAAGATTGCCCATGTAGTTATAAGTAAATAATTTCCAGAATAGTATTAATGATTAAAATATCATATATATCCAGTAAATATTCATTTCATACTATTCCATATCATTTGGAGATAAAAAACAAAAAGCACCGTTCATGGAGACGGTAGGCCGTACGTACGCATGAACACAACATTCATTTTTTCTCATATTAATGGAATTAAAACAAAATGAGATATATATATATATATATATGTTATAATTCCAGAATTATATCCATAATTTTGAGGTAATATATTACATATATATCCATTATATATATGTACTTATAGTATTACATAACATTTTGAGATAAGAAATGAAATGTACCGTTCATGGAGATGGTAAGCCGTACGTACGCATGAACGCTACTTACATTTCTATTTCATATTTAATGTAATTAAAACATAATGATACATAATAGTATGTTAATTCCAGTATGTAATCATGTATAATATCATTAAATATATCCTTTATACGTACCACATATGGTATTAACGAATCAAATCACTTTGAGGGGGTGGTAGTCCGCATTTCCTTAAATGAAGATATCGCGTTTACCCATAATGGAAACCATAAAGGTATGCCCAAAACAAAAAATAAAGAATATTAAGGAAATCATAAACATATTATATATCATATATAAATATAGTTTCATATTAATGGACACCTTTGAAGGTGTTAAAAGAATGTTGAACAATCATCGTTTTGGGAGGCCGAAATTCTCCATCCACGGAAACCGTATGTTCTTTAACCATTAGATGTAGGTGTGTGAAAGTGTATCTATAATACTTATTATAACAGCATACTAGTATATTGATGATACTATATTTGTTACAAAATAAATGAATAAAAAGAGTTTAGGGGGTTGGAGAAGAAAAATAAAACAAAAGTACTCAAGTTAAGACATTACCTTAAAATCGGGTAACTCCCTTTAGTTTGAGCTCAATGGCTTCCTTGGGAAGACTTATGCCCAAAGCGAGTCTTCAAGGAGTAAGAGAGGACGTGGAGAGACAAAATGGGCAGATGTTGGCCGAGCCAAAGTCTTTGGGAGTGTGGGTAAGGAGGTAGAGGTGGGGTCCTTTTATAAAAGGAGAGGAGGGCACTCTTGTAAAGTTACAAAATGTTACTTTATTTTCCAACGAGTTTTGGATTTTAAAGGTCCCACATTTATGTATTTCGATGATAAGGTGATAAGGGTTCGAAATCAACTCATCCAATAGGTTTTTGACATGTGTAGGTCTTAGATATTACATTTCTTTCCATTTTATTTAAATCGTTAAATAATGAGGTCATCGCTGCATCATCATTATGTCATAAATAATTTAATTTATTTATTGTCTAAAAATTATAGAAAAAATAATACGATGTCGGAAATATTTTTATCTTTAAAATGAATATTTATAGTCAAAAAGTTTACTTGTATAACCCCATGTAAAAATTGTTTTAGTAAAACATCTCATGTTTGTGTCATTTTTACTTAAACATTAAATAAAAAGATATTTATGTCATTTTCCAACCAATGTGGCTCCATGGGGTCCCCAAGTTGACCCATGGATTTTCTTGGTCGGCCATGACACATCCAATGAGGTTAGGACATGTATATAGGTCATTTAATTTTATTAAAACATTATTCATACCATAAACTACACTAATTACCTCTAATCACGATTAAAAACTTAATAAGTTACTATTCACCAAAAATTATTTTTATCCCATTGAACCAAATTTTAATTCTTAATGACAACCATGTATGTCGGATTTTTGAAATTCAAAACACAAAGATGGAAAAATTTCATTTAAATGGAAAAATCAGTTTTTATAAGTACCACTTAGCGGTTTCACTATTCATCAAAAATTGAAGTTTTTTCAGAAAAAACCCAAAACATCACCCTAAGATATATTTGATATTCTGAATTCAAAAATGAAGTCTATTATAAAAAATTAAAAAAATATAAGTCACATTAATTAATTTAATAATTAATTCCTGCTGTCAGATCAAATAGCGTGTTTTTATGAAACAATAAGTACCAAAAGATTGACACTAGTTTAAGTCTGATTTCAAAGAGAAATTAATTCCAACGACCACTATTGGATTTAATGGTAAAAATATATTATAATTTCACTTTAAAACGAATTAAAAAGATAATATAATCATATAAATAAATTAGATTAAAATGTGTTTTTGAATTAAAATACAACATTTTACACTATTCATTAAAAAAAATGAACTTTATCGGAAAGATACAAAAAAATTTACACAAAGTAAATTTTGATGTCCCAATTCTTAACAAGAGTTTTATTTGGTCCAATAGAATGTATAAGAGTGAAAAAAACTATATTTAATGATGGTTCGCCATCAAAAGGCGATAAGTGAACCTTTAGTGAAAACTAGGGCATATACGCCTAAAATTGAATTATTTCCGTATTTTAAGCCTTTATCTTTTATTGGATAAATTTAAAAACATATATAATCATATTTTAGTTATTTCTATCCATTCCCGCCAATACAACGGATACATGTTAACTACCATTTAAAATAATATTATTTTATTATTAGAGTGCAACGTAAGATTCCCAGGAAACTCGTTGTTGTGTGTTGGGTACGTCATCGAGCATAGCGTCCCCTTTAAAGTCATATTAATATTTTATTCACAAATATGGATAAATATGAAAATGTCATATTGTTTATTTACCTGGGGTGCTACAAATATTCTCTCTAAAAAATAATTTTGAATAATAAAATAACTGAAAATACATGGGGAAGAATAAGGAAGAGTGAGATAGAGATATTATGAAGAATTTGGGTGAAAAAACTCCCCAAAATGGCCTAGATCAATGGTTTAATAACGGTAGATTAAGGGGTGGGACAATGAGGGATCTCCCTCTTCATATACTTAGTCACCATCAAAGGATCCCAATGTGGTTCGAAAATATTCCCCATCATAATTAAAAGAAGTCCCATTAAGAAAACCTCCCAATATATAAGTAATTGTGTGACATTGCGGGGAATGGAATGAAACATCCACACTAGGACTTGTTAGTGTGTATCCCTACTAAGATGGGATGTGACTTCCATCTAGGTAACGGGAATGAATCCCATCCAAGACCCATTAGGCTGTGACTCTAATAGATTTCAGTTCAACATGTATTTCCTTATTATGGACTAATTGTTCATATGGCGGCCTTTCATACCCGCATAGAGTTGTGATCTATGCATGAAGGGAAAAAATATTCTGTGTTTGGAACTCATGAAATGAAACTATCAATCCTTATATCACTGGTTTTTTCTCTATGAATATCAAAATGTATAAAATTTAAGATTTCCAAAATATATTATTATAAGTCACTATCATGTTGGTCCCCTATTGGTCGTGGTGTGATTCCAATTCATAAGGAATAATCTCTTTTCCAAAATCAGCACTAAATACCAGCACCCTATTATTATAGAATGTTCATACCATATAGTTTCATGCGTAACACTCATCAAAGAATTACCCTCACATGTCATAGTATAATGGGCCAACAACAGCCAAATCCAAAAGGGTATACATGAACGTACTATAATAATTACATGAGCACCCAAAATATATAAAAATCCTAGAAAATAATCCAAAACCATACACTAGATACATTTCAATAGTCAAAATCACAATTTTAGGCGTTATTCTCAATATATCACTTCATAAAGGACCAAATATTAAAATTTTCTTTTAATGTTCACAATGTGAAACGTTATAGGATATACATTATCCGTAATATTATTATTATCATCCCAGAAGAATTTTGGTGTTCCCTCATTCATCAATTACAATCTTACCTCAGTTATAAATGCCCAACAAACATGTCATGATTTATCCGGTAATGCCGACAGATCTTCCATTGTGAAACTACTATAATCAGGGAACACTATTCCCCAATTATCGAGCTACCATCTTATCTCCATTGGAAAAACTATTATGTATCTCAAACACACCATTGAATCATGAGACGCTAAAAAATCATTAACTAAATTATTCATTTTATTAGGGTTCGCCTCACCATAAGAGTTTACTCAGAAAGTAGAATTCTAGTCATGGTGATTTAACCAGATCACACTTCCAATGGTTTTTAAACATTCTTGATGTGGTTTATTCCTTTGAACATCATGGCTGAAATAAAAAAACAATCAATTCCTACTCAATCTAAATTTTACAGAAAATTATTAGCATCTCTGACGAATGTGATATCACAACATTTGTTCTCAATTACTAAATTCTTGAAGAAATAAATAGATCATCCAAAAATCTACACAAATTTAGATCCCAACCCTCAATATATTACCATTTTATGTTCCCCAATAATACACAGAAGCTATCATTATCCATCTAGGAGCATCGGTGGACCTCCAATCATACTCTATCTCAGACCACATCAAGTTAATTGGTTGAAGTAGAACACTCAAGAGGGGGACGGGGGTTAATTGACTTTTCTAATATCCAATTATCAATAAAATATTTAAAAATGAAATATCAATATTATAAAATCAAGACCAGCTAAATATAATAATTGAGATATATAATTTGACTTTTAGAATAGCTTCACAAAAGATTTATCACACCTCAACTAAATAACGTTTAAAATCACATGAACATTTGACACGAATTAACTCTAATAAAAAGAAATTTAAATCTAAAATAAAATACAACTAATTTTGTAATTTTTTAATATTTAGTATAAAATAAATATTTTATTTTTAATTAAAACATGTTAAAAAACAATAAATCACACCGTCAAATTTAATCATGTGGTTTTTTTAATCCACAAATTAATCATGTCCACTTGGAAATCGCCCAATACAAAATGGTTCATTAAAAATTAACTAATCCACAACATGGATTTGGATTTTCAAATTATTTTACGATGATAGTCTAGGATAAAATTGTATTTCACAATTCTACATGGGTGAAAAAGAGTCAAGGAAACAAAGGAATATTTCCAGAAATTTATGTGGGGGTAAAAATTATTATATTTTAAAAAGATTTTCATAATTACTATACGACAGTATAAGAGAGTATATTTATAGATAAACCATTTTATACTATACACATCAGGAAATATAAGTATACATAGAATGTGTGAGAGATAAATGATATGGATATGTAGTGAAAATCAATCTGAAATACATCTATTTTCAAAGATTCCCGGAATTTGTATTTGAAAGGAACATGAATTGTTGCATAATAAGTTTAAAAAAATTATATTTTCATAAAGCATTATAAATAAGCCATCCATGTGTCACTGATGCATTTTTATGTTATTATATTATTCTTTATTAGATTATATTCCTCTCCTATTGTATATAAGCACTTATTTGACTTAAAAAGCCCCATATCAAGATACCCATTAGTGTACATTTAGTGAATCCTTATTATCAACAACTATTTTATTAATGTTTCAAATATTATCCATTAGGGATTTAAAAAAACCGAACTTCTAAAGATAGACAAGGTAGGCTGTCATCACTTAGTCATGGTCACATGAGCACACATTCAATAGGAAATGATAATAAACCTAACAATAGCCATATTTAATTAATTATTTTTGGTTAGTTTATTTATCTATGTGGATGGTCCATAAAATCACACAGTAGCTTCATTACATTATATTATCACCTCTTATTGTAATCATGGTAGGTTTATCACTTCTTGTAGTGGGTATTGTTTTTTACAGTCAATATAAATATTGATAAACAAGGATTATGCATTACACAGAAAATTTAATTGAACCTATCACATGGTAGGTTTATTGTTCATAGGGTAAGTTTATCTTCAATCCATGATAGGTTCTTCAGTAAATAGTAGGTTGATAATTAATTCATGATTAGTTTATAACATGGTCTGAATGTTATCTTTAGATGCATGTTATGTACATTGTTCATGGGGTTATTCAGAGTACAATGTATGGTAGTATAAACATGATCACATGAAAATCACATTCAGTTAAATTTTTTCACATGGTATGTACATTACACATGCAGTATGTCATCATGGTATGTTCAATAAATTGAAAATATTTTCTAGAAAAATATTTAACTTACAGAAATTTAGATATTTATTAATAACTTATTAAACATTATTTTGGATCATTAAAATAAATAGTTATTGTCTAATTCAATAATCTCCCATGTTTTGATGATGATAAATCACGATATTTAAGATGAAACGAATTTAAAACAAAAAAAATTATAATGAATGAAAACTTATATGACTTAATCTCTTAATATTTTCCCTCATCCGTCGAATTCTTCAAATTCGATCACTTAAAACCCATTTTGGAATTATTTAAAATTGAGTTAGAGGGATTGAAAACAAATATATTATAGACAAAAATTAAAATTAAAAATTTTAAATAAGTGTATGACATTAAAATTTCAATAGTTGTTATAATAAAATTATATGTAGTACCTATAACAAATTCTATATCAGATATTAATATGAAACATCTATGAAAAAATTTGGATAATTAAGATAATTTTATTTAGAAGTAGTGGAATGGAAAAAATATTTGGTCCGAGGTTGAGAAATTGAATTAGGTTCACCAATGACAATACTTATAGAAATAGGTCTCAGATGTGGAACAAATTTCATAGGATACAATCAAAAATGATTCTAGTTAGATGATATTGTAGTGGGTTTTTACGATATAGGTTTGGATAATGGGGATTCAAAAATATTATGACCAGCGTAATGGTAAGGTTTCATTAACCTGGAAAAATAAATCACTACCTCAAATCTATGTTCTATTCCATGAATAACATTTTCTCTATTATCTTTGATGGATTCTTACACTAGGGGGTGAACCATGCTCTTCTTACATTGAGACTTTAAATCATTGGAAAAAGGGGGTATAGTAAGGTCTAAAGAAATACTTCTGAAAATAAAAATAAAATATAACTTTGTGAATAAACCAATAATGTAGAAATAAATGGACCATTTGATTTTTTTTCTATCTTTCTAGTCCTACGTGACATATTTCTAGAGAAATTCCAATGTATTAGTAGCTTGTGTTTTAAAACAATGAAATAATATATATGAGCCCAATTTTATCTCATCATCCAAAATATTTAACTCTAATCTAATAAAACCTATTATATTATCGTCGTCAAAATATTTCGTAATAGGAGGAGTAAGAGGATGAATAGTAGTAGGAGAAGTTGATGTAGAGGCTTTTAGGAAACAATCATCTTACTACACCAACTTGTAAGAAATTTTGTATAAGAAATTATGTATATGTGTCTTCAAATCCTCAACCTTACTCCTCATTAAATTCATCTACATATATAATTTGTTTTGATGATGGAAAATTACCAGTATCAATATATTTATAATACCTTATTATCAAGTTAACTCTGGTGAATTTACAAAACTAAGAAATAATTCTTCATTAAATCCATCACATCCAACTTGAACTCATCATCATCATCATATGTAATGTATGATATATATGGAATTAAATTAAATGAATCATATGACTAATTCCATCCATATAATTAATCTATATCCTCCACAAATATAGATTGTATAGACTAATATTCACCTATACCATCCACATCACCATCCTCTTAATAAACAACAACATCAATAGCTTCAACTTATTCATAATGTGATTTATATTTCTTACCTTTCTCACGTAATTTTTATGGAGTTTGACCAATGGTATCTTGTTGGGTTTGGTCAGATTAGGGTACCAAAATAGATACCAAATGTTTTTCTTGAAAATCTATTACATAAATGAGAGATCCCATGAGTTCTATCTGAATAGATGGGATAGAAGGTCCACTATGTCTAGGTGGACTGCCTCCACCGTCATCATCATTAGATTCTATATATTCTAATCCCAAAATAGTAGATATGTGGGACTGATCCTCCATACCAGGTGTGTTAGGTAAATACAATCTAGGAGTAATTCCAGTCATAAGAGATCTGTCTAAACATGTTCCAACTTCGCCATTGTTAATAGACTCATCCCACTCAATCTTATTACAACCATTGTTTACCTTAGTATCAATCAGGTCCTCTTATTTATTCTCTTCCTAATTTTATATTATCTTTAAATCTGTTTCAGGTGTTCTATAAGATATGATAAGTGATAACATCCTATTATCCATATGAGCCTCCTTAGAATCCTTATTAGGATCAACTATCACTTATTCTTCAGATTATTCTTCTTCTACATTATTAAATTAAACTTATATCTCTAAATAGTCACCTCATTATCAGGGTAAAAATAAACTCATTAGTTTTAAGACCTAAAACTGCTAGATCTATTATTATAACATTATATTGGATTGGATCACATATCTCATAAGATATCACTAGTTCAGCTACTCATTGTCTTTTCCTTGGGATCCAGTTGAATTCAAATTTATTATAAATATTTTGAGTGATTAAATGACCATATTAAAGAGTTAACCATCCCCCACCCCTTAAGGAATTAATATTATAGAATCCAATAAGGCTAAAATGAGATTTTGGAAAGGAAAAAAATAAAATCAGATTCAATCATCCCAAAATCATTCATATTTTTCATCACATATCTATGTAGACTAATATAAAAACCATTTTTTATTTAAAATAAGAAAAATAGATCATGCTGCCTTTGGATTCAAAATATCCTTTTCCTAGATAGATAAGGAATTGGACTAATTTCATCAGTAGTCATCATTCACTAGTAAGATCAGCAAATATTTCGTCTTATGGGGGTTCCATTCTGATTTATTTCTTCTAAATAAACATGAAAATTGAGAAGGGTGTGATTTATTTTATGTAAGTTGTGAGAATCCATAAGTTATCTTTCATGTGGAACACCTAAGAAGTTTTATCAATGCTTCGATGGAAACTCTAGAACATCACTATTAATCATTGCCCCTAAAATGCCACTTTTAACCCTATAAAAAAATTCCATGTTCTAATATAAATCCTTAACATGATTCTGATATAATGGATTACCATTGTTTTTAAACCAATCAATAAAATATTAAACTAGAATCACATTCCCTAGTAGAAATTTTATCAATTCCAAACATTGAGCATCAACTTCATTCCCTATGGAAATCAGAAAACCAAATAAATTTTATTTTCAAGGATTAACTACTATGCTTGATCAAAAGATAATTTTCATCAGATTATTTAATTTATGTGATTAAATAAGAAATATGGTGTCCAACACATGTTTTATCAATTAAATTTTGTATTCAATTTATCTTCTCAAAAGGATCTAGTTTAAGAGTGTGGGTTTGAGAGATATGGGTATCAATTTTCAATAATGGTTTCAAAAAGTATTGAATAGATTTATTTGGTTTGCAGATTATTGATTCATATTATCAATTAAATTTCTTTCCAAAAATTTAAGAATTATAATAATAATAATAATATTTTAAATCCTATCAAAAAATATCCCTAAAATTTTTATGTGTAAAATAGTGATATTAGGTATACTGATTATAATCTCACATTGAGGATATTAACTACATGAATAAAAAATTCCCAGAAGGATATTCTTGACTGTGTGAGTAAAAAAAGATAGTATGTATAGTTCCTATGTGAGTTAAGTTACATATTAGGTATAGTAATCACATGACCAAATGTATACTGTATGTTTTCTAACAATATAAAAAAATTCACTATCATTATAATGACTTTGTAAACCATTCATTATAGTTACATTACTAATAACATTTATTTACAGAATATAATAATTTAAAACTGGAAATGATTAATCACTATAATAAAAAACTTTGTTTACAATCAAGAAATATTAATCATCATCTATTCATGTCTGATATAGTTACTTATCTCAATATTAAATGGGATTGTAAATATATCTGCAAGATGATATTTATTAGCAAAGAAATAAAGAGTTGTATCACATTTTTGTAAATATTCTCCAAAACTGTGATGTCTTATATCAATAGTCTTCGTCCTTTAATGTGATACACAATTCATTGAAATGTATATCACAATTTTATAATCAAAATTTATATGTACATGTCAAAATTGACATAGATATTCTATTAAAATCTATTTTATCTATATATTAAATGAACAAAAAACATCATAATTTAATTTACTCAACTTAAGAAGTGGATAATTCAATAGGGTTATTTTTTTACTACACTAAGAATCAAGAGACATGCCCAAAAGGTGACATATTCCAGAAGAATTTTTTCTATCTAAAATAAAACAATAAACATATTAATCTATAAATTAACTAAATAAATTTTTTTCCCTTTAGAATAGGATATTACCACATTGGTTGAACATTTGAGTTATTGAGAAATTCCTTTCAAATAATTTGAATGAAATTATTTTGTATTTTTTTAGATCAATGACACATACAAACACTACAACCAATTTCTATTTAGATAGAAATAAAATATGATAAGCTACAAATCATAACTAATCTGATGAAATCCAATCATAGTCTCATCATGACCTAGTTTATATATTGTTCATAAGGGAGTATCACTGCCTTTATTACTATTCATATCAAAAAAATTTAAGATGACGGTATTGAATATTTTTTTATTTTTTAAAAAATCATATTTATTTTGAAAAAACTTTTAATAAAATAAGAATTAAAACTGAAACAATAATAACATTTATATTAAAATTTCAATAATTTATAAATTTTATTACACAATCTATTTCTATATGATCAAAAAATAATTTTATTAACCAATATTTTTACTACTAAGAAATCATTGGAAATTATTTTATTAGAAAATCTAGTTTTACTCTCCCATTAGTAAAAAAATATTAGAGAAATTGATCTAAGCATATCATTAAAAGTACTAGGATATTGATTTAAATAATATAAAGAATATTTTAATTTTAAAAAATTATTTGGACTGTTTGGGTTTCAAATCTTGTGGGTTGTTGGTCCAATGAATCCTCAAATTTATAACCATATATGAATGTGATATTGATATCATTTTTATGTTATTTTTTTTCCATATGCTCTATATTGGAATGAAACATTATAATAGCTTCATTTCTTTCTATTTGGGAAATGGAATCGTCATAGTCAATACCTCCATCTTGATTGTAGCCTCTTTTGAATAGTCTTGAATTATTTATAATTATAGTTACTAATTCATCTACATTATTCATAGGAAACCATTTACTCCCTAAGGGAGAGAGTGCTTATGTCTTCAAACTTGTTTCCAAACATTATTCCTCTCAATTTTGGTTAACATCTTCTTTCGTTTCTATTATACAAAACTCTTCATCAATTCATTCTATGATTTTTTAGCATGGAGATATGACAAGAATGCATAATGTTTTACTTGATTTCATAGAGAACCTCTAGTTTATTTTCCTATATCCAGATCACCTAGAAAATAAAATAAAGCACATTCTTTATAATTTCTAAAATCATTAGGAATTGAATTATATTATACTCTATTATTTTCTAATGGTTCGGGTTCAAGGATCTCCATAGAACATTAAAAATTTTCTATATTTTTCTAGTATAATTAATAGGTCTGACATTGATATTTGGATTATAATTTTCATTCTCTAGATTATATAAAATGGGCTTTCAATTCATGGGGATGTGTCTCATCAAACATGATATGTATCAATTCTTCCAAAATCATTTTCCTTTTATTAAATAAAATATATAAATACATGATGTATGATTTCCAAGGGAAAATCAATCAGCACTTTTCATGAAAATTGAACAGTATTATCCATTGTATTTATTATGAATACATTAAAATCCAATAAATAAAAAGAAAATAACTTTCTATTTTCTACCATTACATAACATATGTAGGGTTTTATTTATAATTGTCATCATAATAACTTTATTAATAATATAGAGAGTTGAATTCAAAGCTTCTAACAAAAAATAAATAGGAAAACCATACTGATTTTGTATAGATCGAGTAATTTAATAAAGAGTTTTGTTTCTCCATTCTACTACACAATTATATTTATGGGAACTGGGAAATAAAATTTGTAATTATTTCTTTGTTTTGAGCATAATGTTTCAAAATATCTATTTTTTAAATCATAGTATTGATCAATTATTTTGGTATTTATTATAATTCAACTAATATTTTATATTAGTTTAATATTATTAGAAAAATAAGAACATTTATCACTTTTGTGACGAAAAAATAAAAACTATGTATATCTAGAAAAGTCGTCTACTATAATATAATCAGAGTCCTTAACATTTATGTTAGAAACTATAGATGGTCTAAAAAATTCATAGTTAAAAACTCTTATGTTTGAGTAGTTTAATCTTCATTCTTTGAAATTAAAAATATTTTGTGTTCTTTACATTTTGACATGGGTTATAGAAATTGTTTATTGGAAATTCTCAATTAGATTAATCCTTGACCATTATATTCTTAGTTATCTTCCTAAGTTAGAATAGGTTGAATTGGCCTATTCTCCTATTCTAAATTTTATATTCATTCTGAAATTCACATAATCAAGAATTGTTTTTAGAAAATTATCAAACTAAAAAAACAACCTAAATATTTCCCTTTCATAAATCGGTACAAAATAAAATATTTATAGAATCAATTTTTTTCAATCATTATTGTCAAACATTACAAGTTTATTGTCCCCACATAATTTCGAAATCATATGAAGAGTATATTTTTACCAATCTGAAAATATAAAATTAGAATTTAAAATTATTTGGAGTTACTGATTTGAAAAAGTATGATTATTTTGACATTTATGTTGTTACAAAAAGTGACATGTCCACTATCAATATGGGTAATGTTTTTGAATATTAAGTTGTCCCATGTCATTTTTCTGGATCATATACTATCCATATAACACAACTACATACAAGTTCCCTTCATGTAGGTTTCCAATAATAATGATTAAATAATAAATAATTTCGGTACCCATATTTTTTTGGGTCTATAAATTTTATTAATGTATGAATTATGAATCCAAATACATTTAAATATTTTACCATACATAGAAATTATAATTTTTATTAATAAAAACATTTTTGGTTCTATAAAATTAATATGTTTCCATAGAATTACAAGAACTAGAACTAAATAAATATTTGTGCTTATGTATCTTCTTTTTTCTATTCTCATATCCAATTCCAATATTTTATCTAATTTTTTTTTGTTTACCATGTATCGTAATAAAATATTAAATAACAATGTTAATACTTTTTAGATCATTCTTATATTGATAATTAGAAACTTTGAGTTTCTTTATTATAATAAATTATTGATTATTCTTATCAATTTTATAGTAAATTAAATTTAACAGTTAAGAGTTAAAGCATTCTACATCACTAAATTTTTTTACATAACATTTAGTTCATTAATAACATCCTCAATTATATTAAAATATTCTAATAAATATTCAATTATCATTTTTTCTTGTCTTTATCATTTTTAGAGAGATTAGAAATATGAACCACAGTTTCATGAAAAAAATTAAATACATCAGATGTGTTTTTTAGGAAACACATATATTATATGTCATTTTTCCTTCTATACCCGAATTATAATAACATAAAATATCCTCTAGTTAATTCTTGGTAGCCATTCTATCCTTTTTTCCATTTACACTTTTCTAAAAATATTATTTTATTTTATTTTGGTATAGTTCTCTTTAATATTCCCCCTTTTCACTCATAACATGTCATAAAATTAGTATAATCATAATTTTACTATTTTTTTCTCTAGATTCTTTTATTATAAAACATACCTTAGAAATTTTATTTAATTATTAAATTTTTCTTCTTGAACAACATTTGGGGTAATCTGGCTAGAAGATCCATTTTATTCACTATGTATGTAAGTGATTCTTTATCACATTAATATTTAGCATGTATCTTCACTTTTAACATTGAGTTTGAAATAATGAAGGATACAAACATCCTCATTAATTCATAATACGCTTCTTTGTCGGCATTATTTTCATCCACATACATGATAATTTTTCCAATATGATCCTTTAAAAGACACATACTTATATTTCATAGTTAATTGGTATTAATAGAAGTTCCTCCCCTTGAATTAAGTAGACACACAATAAGTCACATCACTTGATCATTTTCTGAAATTTTCATTCCATGTACATTCATTTTGTTTACAATCACATTGAACCTTAGATATATATTATAGATTAATTCATTAGGATTCAATTTTATTGTATCAAATCTAATAAAGTATGCATCAAAAAAAATTCATTAACATTTTTGGTTTCCTTAAGTGATATAGAAAATGTGTCCAAAATATTAAAATCAGTTTAATAAGAAAATATCATATTAAATTAACCCAATCTTGAATCACAATATAATGCATTCATTTATTTATAGATGAAATCATACGTAGCCTCAGTATAATTTATCCATTAAAATCTTTTATATTTATGTTTCTTATAATAATATTCAATAACAATACAAATATCAAACCCTGAACTTTATATATTAATTTTCACATTGATCTTCTATTTATCAGAAATAGTGTAACTAAAACAAATAATATGATTAGTTGATGTTCTTTCTTATCTATGATTAACTGTAACTAATAATATTTAGATCTAGTAGAAATTTATGATCCCTAAAAAAATTAAATCCTAGTAAAAAGAATTTTTAAATTTACTCAATACCAAATGTTGGTCATAGTTGAACACTCAGGGGGGGGAGAATTTATTTTTCAAAAAAATAGTTTTAAAATTTTTAAATCAAAAATCCTAAAAAATTATAAAAAAACATAGTATTCTAAAATATTATAGTTATATAATATTAAATTTTAGAAAATGTTATTATAATCTCATTTACAACACAATGATAATATTTTTTAAAAAATATTAACATTTGAAATTAATTTATAGGAATCAAACATAATATAGAAAATACTTATTAAATCCAACATTCAAAGTAAAAAATATTTTTTTAGTTTAATATTGATTCTTGTATTATATTTATAATAGGGGAAAAGAAACATAATCAAACTATGTAATTTAAATAAATGGTTTATTAGTATTCCATGACCTAGTCCCATCCACATGTAAATAACCCACTAACAAGATGGTTTTTATAAAATATAATATTCCACAAGATGGATCATGTTTTACAAACATTTGTATTATATATATCTATGGTAATAGACTATTACATAGTTCTACATGGAATAAAAAAAATCCAATCCCTACACAACCTCTTCATTAACTATATATCATATTTAGAATAAAATGATTTGATAGATAGTGTCATGAAATATCCAATTCAACACACTATACTGTGTTTGTAGATAAGTATATTATAAAAAAAAGTCAACCATAAATAGGAATAAAATGTGATAGAGAAATATAAATATGTGGTGTATCCAATTTGATGTTATTGAGTAGATCAATAGTCCGTAAATTTCTCTTCCAAAGTAGATTGAACATTTTTCACAGATTATTTATAAAAGCATTGTGTTATGAAGAATTTTGAATGGGTCCTTTATCTAGCACATGTGAATGTGTATGTTCCTATTTTATTCTCTATAAGATTATACTACCCTCTAAATTTCATTAAGTTCTTTTTTATCTTAAAAAGAAAACAATATCTATATACCCATTAAAGAAACTTCGATGAATAGTTAATTTCACAGACTCTACAATTAATAATTCAAAATGTTCCAATAGATATTTGAAAAATTACAACTATATAATTATGAAATGGAAGTTTTTATTTATTTAGGCACGTTCACCATAGCTGATGGTATTCATGACCAGTTAGATTACATGAAAAATACCTATGGTCACTTTATATATTCATATTTTATATAAATTTTCTTTCATACGACATGATCATGAATTTTCATATTATTTTCATTACAATTCACAATCACTTCCATTTGAACTCATTGAAGGTAAATCATTTCATGTGGTAGGTATTTTATTATGGTTACCAAAAATATATACATACAATCAATACATGAATTATTGAAATTTATTATACCTATCACAATTTTGGTTGGTTGTTGATGTGGTAAGTTGATATTCAATGCACGATAGTTTCATTAACACAAGAATGGTTTATCCTAAATGCATGATCACTAACTGAGTTGGGGATTATTTTCTAATTGGATGTGTGGAAGGTAGTTTTTTCATGTAGTCAGTTAGAGAGAAATGTATGGAAGGTTTCACTAATCCAGTGGACCTTCATGGTCAGTTCAAAATATTCACATGGTATGTACCTTAAAAATGTGGAAGGTCTTCATGGTACGATCAACACCTGTAATTTTTTTTCAAAAATAAATATTTAATTGAAAAAACACAATATTAATTAATAAAATTATAAACATGATTTGGGATTATTAAAAAAAGAGTTTCTTATCTAAGTAAAAAAATTCCATACTGACCCACCTGCTAATAAATAAAATCCATCTAAAACTATATGCATATCCTAAGTCTACCATTTTAATAAAAGACTACAAAAAAAACTACATGATCACTAACATTCCAATTCAATATTGAACATTTACAAAATTAACTTATAATTTCAATGACCATCCTTCATGATGGTCATAGATAAAATACCAATTCGATGATCCCCCCATTGGAGTATCCTTATAATTCTGTTGAAAAATTTAATCCCACAATCTCCATATCCCACAATATATCTATTATAAGTTATAATGAATTAATATCATTTTAATGGTTATCCCCAATTTCTAGTAGAACACTGATCAATACCCATACATAGACCACAAATAAATTCATCTTGAATCACCACCCAAAATTAATCTCTCTGTGTTTCATAACAAATAACATACAATAGTTTACTCCTCAAAACATGGGATTCTGTACAATAATACTTAATAAAAAAACATGAAATATTATGATATTGTATACATGAAACTCCTCCCAATCCATGATCACCCATCTTGACAACCCCTATCTATATACAAGCTTGGATTGGTCGTACCATTGTATTCCAATCCCTCAATGCCTTCACAATACATTATTGGGAAACATCTCCAATATAGACCCTGAATATATATCAATAATACACACATGAGTCTCATAAAATCTACTAGTCCTCTAACTTTACAAGGATATTATCTAATATAGAAGCCTAATGGGAACTATTCGTAACCATTGTTCACATTTACTCACACTTTGATACTATTACCAAAATTAAGGCCAACCCTCACTCTCTTATTCCATAGTAGATTGATCTTTTATGAACCCTATGATATTATATTATCAATGATCATTCTGGGTCTCATTCAAACACAATGGTATTACACTATTTTTTTACCTGATAAAATAACCCAACACACACACAAATGAGTCACATACCATTAACCCACGAATTGATTGCCTAAATAACTGAAAAACCCTAATATAATATCAATATCATATAGAAACAATCACCCCTAATGCTTCGTTTTAGACAAAATTAATCCACCTCACTTATATCATGGAAAGCCACATGATGTCTAGATATTAGAGCATTCTTCATAATCCATAATCATAAAATAACACTCATTATATCCTAGATACAACCATAAATGATCACCATTCACAATCATCAGGAATCACCCAGACACAATTGTTCCATGAATCCAAACTATTATACCATATAAACCCAACACTACTAATAATATTGTTGTTCGGGTATTTTTATTCTCAGGGAAACCTAATACCATCCTTCGATCACATCTTCATATATATGAAAACATAACCTTATGATGAATCAAAATAGAAAAAAATTAAAACATTTTTTTTACCATTAAAATGATAACAATAAGATTTGGGGGAAAACTATATATAGGTTCTTGAAGAAAATTTAGGTAACTATAAAGATTACTTTTACTAGACCCATGTTAAGGCATGAAAATCCAATACATACACACAATGGTTAACTATACATACCTGTCATGCAGGGGGGTATATCATTTATCATATAAAATTAAACAATGGGATCCACTAGCTCTATCATAAGTGTGTATATATCGTGGTCTTGATGAGTTGAATTTCACCAATATGCAATAGAGTAAAACACCATATAATATTTTGTTGAATCTTTAGTCAGTTTCTCGCATATTATCAGTGATATGAATCATACATAGATTCACATATATCAGGAGGAGCATATATTCCAAATAATATTCATGTACATAGGCTTATATCCCCTAATATCTTATGTCCAAATACAAAATAAAAATATCAAATAAAAAATTGAATAAATATCCCTATAATAACATTATTAGCATGAAAAATAATCCATTAACCATGGTAACTGATAATTCATAAAATAAAATGTGTTCATGACTCACCAGTCTATGTTACATCACAATATATTTCTTGTCCCTCTTTCATTTCTATGATAAATTAAATTTTAATGAAATAATATTTTTATAACTACCACTATGTGATTCCCTTGTCTAGTTACTACAAAATAGTTTCTAAATTGTAGTTTCCTTAAACCATAAGAATAAATCCCCATAAAATATAGTTTATTGAATTATATCATTGGTTTAGTGTGTTACCATGTGGATACAATCGCCACATTCATGATTAAAAAAGTAATACAAAAACCCAAACATTTTCCATGTTAAAAAATAAATGTATTCAAATAAATAATCTTATTTATGAAACAAAAAATTAAATTCTATTATAAATAAATACTTCCCAATTGATCTCCCACTATGCCAATCACATATACTAAAAAAACAAAGAAATGTACATGATGAGTCTCTAACACCATCCCAACACATCATTTCCCAACGAATTACAATCTATCCAGCTTATCCATAGAACACTAGGCCTCTACACCACCTAACCAGATGATAAAAATGTGCAATCATGTACCAATGATCAATGGATACCTATGAAATTTCTAATTAAATATCAGTATTACACACTAAAATTTCCCCAATATAACAAGTATATACAATTTGTTGATAATATGATATGCACAAAAATATTATTTTATACTGAAAATAACATAATATATACTAATGTACTAATGTGAAAATCAAGGTCAACCATACATCATTTGTTCGAAAATAATTATATATGATATAATTACAAAACCATACCTGTGTTAGATAGAAAAGACCATGAAAAATATCATATATCATAAGGGTAATAATTTCCCACCCCAGAATATCTCACACAATATTAGGGGAAAATATGACCTCCCTAGGATATCTTATATTAAACACATAGGAGGAAAGCATATCACCCTTAAATCATATATTTTATTGGGAGATACAAAATCAAGGAATCTAATAATATTTTTGGATGAGCGGCCCCATCAATAATCCCATATTTTCATTAGGTGAAGAGAGACCTCACAAAGATTTTATATATAATCAAGGGGAAGAGAATCCCCTTTAAAATGTCATATAAAAATTGTGGGATAAGTATAACCACATTGAATGTCATATACAGTTATTATATGGGTTGGCTACTCACCTTAACCCATTATATATTTTCTAACATTGCATCTCAAGTACAAAAACTATTTCTATTTTTATAAAACCAACCAGGATAAGATACCCTCTTTGGTATCATGTGTCAAAAAATAGTTATGATATCACATATGGGTTCTTTATCATATTACAGAATCATGGAAAAATCCCAAAAAAATATATCGTATATCTTCCATAAACATTTAAATGATTTTATATTTCTCCTTCCATCCTGATATGAAAAACCAAACATAAATCAAATAATAGGTATGTATTAATTACCACATAACATCCAATGTCATTCTTGGATGATCTTCTCAAAAATTTAATTTATAAAACCATTTCATTGGATTCGTATTCAAATAACGACTTATAATAGTTGATAAAGAACAATAATCCCACATAATCCATCAGTTGAAAGCCTCTAAAGTATTGAAATATTCTATATAGGGTACGCTAAGACCAATAATTTTGAACATATCACTCTTCTTTAATGTTAGGAGTACTAATTCCACAATTATAAATATTATTTTTTCATACATTTTATATAATTTATACACATCTTGGTTTCATTTGTCAATAAAATTTATTAATATATATAATAATGGTTGTCGGTAGATGATGATGTAACTCATGACCTAGGGTCCATAATTTCTCAAGAAACACATCTTATAATCAAGGGATATCTCGGGAAAAAATCATATTAATTTTAATATCTATTATATGTGTCTGTTGAGGATTAATATCACATGAAAATAAAAAAATCATAAACCACAAAGACATATTCAAGAAACCATAGCATTGTTTGGGTTTATTCCTACTAATTTTCTCCCAACCATCATCATCGAATATCATCTATGATCATGAAAACACCTAAAATATGATCATAAGACAAAACATTCAAAATAATTTATTATAATAATTTATAATTAATTATTCAATTTGATCCAATTAGTTTTATTTCCATAATAATATCTATGCAGCTTAATGGAACTAACAAAATATTCAATATGGTCTGGTCTACTCCTAATATATAATTGGACCATTAACACAGAAAATTAAATGTTTACTCTGAAAAAATTGTCCAATTAAATAAATAATATTATGGAAACTAAATAAATATTTTAAAGGACATACCAAAAATTTAATGGTAGGGAATAATGTATGATCTCCCTCCCAAAACATCATTTAAAAGACCACGAAAAATTTCAATTAGGTTGGATGATTCCACCATGATTTGGTTGAATTTTATTTTCAAAACCATAACCATATTAACTAAAATCCATGTAATAACTAGGGGAATAAAATAGAAGTGTAAGAGGGAGGTGTTACATTGAATCATCATGACGATATTTACCAAACCACACAGTTCAATGGTGGTAAATGGGGGATAATGGGGATAGCAAAATATTACACTCTTTCTTTCATCACATGGTTATAAGAGAATTAGTTCAATGGGAATAAAAATTATGATGAAAATAAATTTCCACATATCACTTTAGGAAAAAATGCCATAAAAAAGATGGATAGGGACCTAAAGATCATGGAATAACACAGCCATTCTACGGTAATATATGGTTTTTCCCTTCTAGAGCACTAGATCGCTACCCAATAGATAGACAAGCTAAACCAAGGAAAATCTCCAAAGTAGAGTGAATTATATGGGTCATGAAATGATATTACATTCCCATGTTATGAAATAGAAATTTTGAAATTAACACCCTTACCTCTAATGATGTAGTTCCCAATTCTCCAATCAATGACATCTATAAGTTTATATTTTCTCTATGTGACCTAGGGGTATGAAATGATCTGTATAACCTTCAATTAAATAACACATTCTAAAATTTATGAGATATTGACTTTTTATTAAGAGTAACATTCATGTATTGAACCACATGTATCATGGACTTGGGCACAATTTTTAGGGGGTTTCCATTATCCAAAATTTGTATACAAATCTCACCACATCATTGTGCTCACTGGTTATGGTAGAATCACTACCCACTTAATTCTTGTCATAGGGTGACCCTACAATTCACATAGTTATGGGACACCTATATCCAAAATTAGTAAATTGGTCAACCTAACCCCATATAATGTACACCTAATAACTTAAAACTTCTCTCTATCCTTGAACCATGTCCAAAAGAGTATCCTTGATAATTTATAATCCTCTATATCTAGATCGACACCCCAATTATCAAAACAATCCTTTAATCAAGAATAAAAATTAATATTCCTTTTCAATTTCATAACCATTAATGTCATAGGTTATTACACTGAGTTTATATAATAATTTAATTATAAAGATGTAGTTTTCTATGTAAAATATATTTAAATCATATGGATGAAAATTATTAGTAATTTTTGAAGTTAAGAATTAGTTTGAAGTACCTATATAGTGAAAAAATTAATGTAGAAACCCATATCTCAGGTAAATTGATGACATGAGACTAATCAATGTGTTTCTTTGACCAAGATAAAATAAATATTTTATTTTTAATAGCATAAAGAAAAATAATATTTAATATTTAATTATTATAATTAAGATTTTATTTCTATAGACAAAATTACATAATTCAATTATAATTATTCATGAATTTGATTAAAACATAAATTCTAAAAATTTGTAAATTTTATTTTAACAAATAAATATCAATTTTTAATTCAATGTTTCAAAATTAACCTACGCTAAATGTTTAGGAAGTTGTAAAAATAGGTGATTTTTTGGTGAACAATGAAAATATTGATTTTATAAGAAAAAAATAACTTTGGTTATCTTATAAAGATACAAGAAAAAAAATTATCGAAACTTTTAATATTTACAAAAATATTCTTTAAAATTAATATAATTCACATAAAAATGTAATTTTAATCTGTAAAAGTTTTTATTATTATTTTGGAAATATAGGTAATGTTATAGTATAAATATAAAATATTTAAATCTCATTACACAAAATCAAATATTTGTAAGGGTCCATTTTATTGTTTGAAATATAAATAAGTCCAATTTTATTTAATATAATATTATAAAAAATATTTTACATTAATTTTTTGTAAAAATATTTTTGTGATTAAAATATGAATTTTTCAAAAAAGGGTTTTATTGCGATTTTTTAACATATATTAAAAGTAATTTTCTACCAATTATAATATTTTAATCATGTAAAATGGACAAAATATTTTGAATCATTATAGTTAATATTAGGTAAAAATTTTATCATAATATTTGGTGATATGGAATAATAGTTGTAGTAAATACTAATCACATCGATTAAAGGTAAAATGAGATAAAAAGCATTAAAAATAAAAGGATATGGCATAAATATAACACAAAATTTTTTAATAATCCTCTTTAGGTGGTATTATTTCTTCCATAACATTATAATCATCGAATAAATTAAAATTCAATTACACTTGAGGAGAAAAATGACCTTATATTAGTGGAATCTTTTAACAAATTCCATGTGTGTTACTCCCCCCACTCCATATAAAAGGGATCATATTATCCTCCATTATAATCTAACATCATTCTCTAGAGATCAGTGATACCTAACCCAAAATACTTCATAAATCCCATTCTATAATTTTTTTTCTCCTTTTCTTAATCTATGGCCATCCTATGATGGCATAAGGAGTAAACCAATAAACGTCTCCCAAAGAATTGGAAATCATCTTACCAAAATCTTTTCCAGTTAATTTATTCTTATACATCCCCTGAATATTTTTTATCTATCATAAAATAATAAATACAATATAATAATAAATTTTTTTTTTTTATATTTATTGGAAATCAATTTTTTACATCCTTTCCTTTCTATTGAAAACAAAAATGTCGTATATGTGTACGCACAAACAACAATATCAATGTAACCATCTAATTTCTTATCACCAATTTACATGGAGTTTAATAAATGAATAATTACAAAATACTATATTTAAGAAATAATTATGATTCTTTAAACAAAATTTATATTTTAATTTCTTACCCATCAATCAATTGAAAATTGGAAACATCCCACGTGCATACCTGTGAACCACCACCACCATGAATCCTTGTTATTATGTATTATGTTAACTCTATAAATGTATGGTTATAAAATTGTATATAATTCAAAAAAAAATATATTAAATAAATTATATAAATTATGTATTTGATGTAAAAAAATTAGATTCCTATGACCTTGAAAAATATACCCATGCAATTTCAGAGAAATTAATTTAACATCCATTAGTAGTTAATTTAATAAATATCTATTCAATTAATTAATATAAAATTATTATAAAAGGAAATTAAATAATTTAATATCAATGAGAAATATTCATAATAATGTACTAAGAATATTAAATTCAATATAAGGAATGATTAAACATCTATGACTAAGAATACACCTAATGTAGTGGGGATATTTTCCAATTTCCACACAAATGATACATGGATATGTTATAATCTAAATTACATTTATATTGTGTATATACATCCCATTTGAGATAATATGTCATTAATTATGATTTTAACATGGTATTTAATTTATCAAATCATGTTTACTCTTTTATTTATTTATGATTAAAAATATTTATTATAGTCGTTTGAGAGTTCTCTTACATTCTCATTTTATTTCTATATTTTTAGGTTAAAATTTAATTTTGGATAATTATATGATCCTAACCCAAAAAAAGCATTATATTTTACTCTCTTATGGTAATTATCTTTTTTTTACTTTTCTTCTTTCCATTTATTCTTGTTTTATTAAAAATTAATATATATGTTAAATGAATGTGAGATTCTTTAAAAAAAATATTTTTAAAGACTTCATACCAACTCTTTCCCACCATGTCTAGGTTCTTTTATATTTTTCAATATATTTATTATTTATTATTAAATTTTTTCACAATTTCATTTTCAATTATTTTAAAATTATTTACATTGGATGCCTTTTTTATAATTTTTTTGTATGGGTTATTCTTGACTTTTTACAAAAGTAATAACATAATTTTTAATATATACAACTTGACTGCCCCTTCCAGCCATTAGATCCATTCTATGTTGTCCATATTAAATTATCAATTTCCAATTTTATTTTAAATTCAATCAATGTTTTAAATATATTTTAAATTTTATTTTATAATTTAATCAATTTATATTATTTTTATCATGTTTTCAAAGAATGAATCAAATGTTATTTTAAAGGAATTTTCACAAATGTTAACATCCTTTAATGATGGTGATTATTTACAAAGAATAAAAATTAATTATACAATATAAATTTTTTATTTCGATGGTTTAAGAATGGGTTTTTTTATTTTATTGGCTATGGAAATATATTATATTATCTATTCAACACATATAATATTTTATTTATAAATAATTTTGAAAATTAATTGCATTTATTATTCAGTATATGAGGATAGAAATAGATTTTCAAGGGATTGAGTGGTTCTTTTTTTATATAGTTCCCCTTGAAATGTTAAAATATCTCATCATAGAATGCACTCAATAGGCCATATTGGAAGGTTAAATATTTTACAGCAACCCATTTTTTACGAATGGTGTATTGGGTGTGGCCTCAATGGTAAGATTTGTGATAATATATCCAAGGGATGGAAAGAGTGATCTCGAATGTTAATATTTATACAATTAAATTGTGGAAAATTTATTTTCCACTATTAATGTTATTTCTATGTTTTTATTATCATTATATGTAGTTTGAACATAGGTTGTAGAGTAAATTGTATGTTTTTTGACTATCCATTCTGCCATATAAAACATATTTACTTAGGATATCATCAATCGTGTGTAACCATTAAGGATCATCTAAGATCATACTTTGTTGTTTTCCTTTAATACTGATATATTGAAAGATATTTTTAATTATTTCGTTGTTATATGAATTTTTCCTATGATATGTTTTCATATTGAATATGAAATATATGAATGAAATATATATCTACATTTTTAATGCTACAAAATAGATTGATCATGCATGGTGTGATAAATTGTTTCATGTATGAATATAATAAATCATGAACTGGATCAGGGATTCTCGAGTCATTATGTTATAATTTGTATCATAGGATGATTATAGGAACTATGGGAACTATATTTTAAGTAAACACATGAAACACGATAATTACGATAAACCCATAAGGTAATTTATAATCATTGATTTTTTTCAATATTATTGATCATTTTTATATAAATTAGTGTGTTACATTTTATAGAGATACTTCCAAGTGGGAGGATGGAATTAAAAACCTGTAGTTGATTTTGAGATTGTTATACTGTGAAAGAAAATATAATTGGTGTCAGAGATGAGTATATCACGGCCATAATATGGAAACTGAGATAGTTTGTGATGAATAACATTTCTCATATAGAGAAACATATTATTACTTAATACGATTCAGTTATGTTGGATTTCAACATGTGATGAAATACTAAATTTTTTAATGTAACTATATGTCCATTGGTAGCTGAATAATGGATTAACTACAGTGAAATTATATTTATAGGTATAAGAAGTAATTAATGAGGTATTTTTATTGTGGAAGTGTACTATATGAATAGAGAGGAAGAAAAATAGTGGTCATTGATTCAAAGACTAATTAGGTTGATAAAATATAAATTACTGAATAGAAATCCTTTATAGTATTATTCTTTAGGAAATAATTTCATTGAGAGAATTGAGTTGAAATGGAACACTTTAAATTAAATGGATGAAGAATGTGTTAAAGTGTAGGAGGATAAATTTCCAATATTATCCGATATGGAAGTATACTACATACATCATCCATCATAAAAAATTAACAGTTTCATTGATGGGATAATATCAAGTCTTTGATGGGAATTGTTTTCTTAATCATTTTTATTATATAATTATAGAGGATCAAGAACCATTAATAATGAGATTGAATTTTATAGATCTTATATATTCATTAAAATTATAAAAATATGATGTTGTAAGATAAATGTGAAAACGTTTACATAAGATTATAGGGATTATGTGGTTTACATCATCTAATAATAATATAATGAATCACCTAAGTAATCTATTAATGGGAACATGATTCTATTTTATGAGTGTAGAATGGGGTCATTAAGAACATGAATAGGGGAAACCAATAAAAAAAGTATATCAATGACATAGACTATAACTAGGGGGATAATTAGTTAAATGAATTTACAAAGTGTTACAGGAACCTACCATTCAGTAGGATAATGATAGAAGTCCAAGTATATGTAATTTTTACTAGTGATAATAAATTTATTATAGATTTTATAGAAGTTATTATAGTTATAACAAAAAATTTCTATTGTTTCATTTGATTGTTGATTTATCTACTCTTTTATAAATTTTATGTTTTCCATGATTATTTTATTATCCCCTAAAAACTAAAGTAGGGATTATTAAATCAATGATCATGGTGGAAATATTATTACAAATATATAATGTATATCTGTTCTCATTAAAAATCACCAATATACCGTATATTCAAATTTAATTCGGTTGACCTTGTTTAAATTTGGTATAATCCATTGTATGATTTGTATTTTAAATTTTTATTCAAAATTTATTAATAATAGAATGGGATTATGATTTTCAATGAAGAGGTGGAATACCTTGTGTTAAAATGGGAGACTAAAAAATCTAAATCATGTCTGAATCCAACATTAGTAGCGTTCCATAATGAAAAAATTCGATTATATGAGTATATACAACCTATTAATGGGAAAGTTATCCTTAAAATATAGTATGAACATATTATTCTATAATACATTACTGAGTTTCCTAAATAACTACCTACCAACCAATTGATCTTGAAATTGAGTTTTCTTTTGATATCATCCACGATGTGAATCCCATATCAATGAATTACAATATGATGGAGAAAGTGGAATTATTATAACTTATGAAAACACAATATGAATTTAGTGATATAGTCTTTATAATAGATATTTTTTTACCAAGGGGATCTATGTTATTTTTTTATAAATAATGATTAGGCTATGATTTTGTTCACCTTTAATAATAAAATCAATGTTTTTTCTATGTATAGTTTGTTCCTTTCAACTATGTTATGTCTTTTCCAATCAACTAAAAGGTGATATTTTTTCAAGTATTGATATTAAATATAGGCATCACCCGTAATGATTAAATAAGGGTGATATTTCAATGACATAATTTAAGAGGTATAGACGCTATAAACATTCTTTAATCCCCTTTGGATTAAATAATAAACTATATTATTTATGTGTATGATGAATTGAGTATTGTAGGATTGTTTGGATAATTTCATTAGGGTATTTACTGATGATATCTTAATATACTCTAAAATATATTATGAGCATAAGATCCATTTTTTAATCATTATTATGACTCTTTGATAAAATGAGTTTTATTGAAAATTTATAAAAATTGAATTTTACATTCATGAAATTTATTTTCATATCCATATTGTCTCCAAGGATTGAATATCAGATAATCCATCTATGAATATAGAAGTCCTGGAATGGTCGATTCCAAAAAAATATATAATCATGTTATATAGTTTCCTTTTATTATATTGTTAATATACTTTTTTTCAAAAGAGGTCAAGAATAGATAATCTGTAATCCATGATTCAAGGTATAGCGGTTTTGTTTATATATATTTATGAATGGAAAAAAATTTATTAATTAAAGAGTAGATTATTTTATGAATCAATATTGACAAAACCAATTGGAATGGATAGATTTGTGATACATATTGATTCACCAAATAAGGGACATGTTTGTGTCCTTATATAGAATTATAGAGATTATTCATATATATAATAGGGGTAAGTATTCATGAAATAGATTATATAAACAATTATAATGACTTGGATGCTTTAATATACAAGTTGATGAAAAGATGGTATTATCTTTATGCTTAAAAAATAAAAATATATACTGATCCAAAATATGTAAAATTAATTTTATAATAGAAATTTCCCAAAATATGGGAAAGGAAATGTGTATAATAACTCATGGAGTATGATTTTTCAATACAAAACCTTCCAAGGAAGGAAAATATAGTGTCCAAATCATTTACTAGGAAATGTCCTTAGATTTTGAAAAACATTGATTCCCATTTATATTATATTCATGGATTCAAATATACTGGTTATGAGAATCATTATTAAAGGGTAAAATCATATATATTCTAAATTATTTCCAAGCCATCCTTTTTTGAGAAAATAAATATTTACTAGGATTATGATGTGGATATTCAGAAAAAATATCAATGTCGTGAATGATGGGATGTTGGTTAAATTCATCAATGAAGTTGGTTTATGGGATTTTTTTAATGTGGCTACATGTTCCTTCTATACATGAGCTGGAAATAGAATTGCTAGATGAATATAAAATCTCATATTTATATTTACACCCTAGTAAAAAAATATATATTTGGATTTAATGAAAAATTTCGAGTTGGATAATATAAAAATAGAGAATATCAACAAAAATGTACTAAGATTCATTGTTTTTTAATAAGTTAAGGCTGAGAGATAGCGTCCTAAAGATTCATTGATTTTATATCTATTCCATTGTGTAAATGTGAATATATTACTATGTACCTTGTCACTGGATTAAGAAATTATCCCAAAAGAATGATATTATATTGGTTATTAAAGCTCTATACATAGAGTCTGCACATTTAAACAGAATAAGTGAAGATCTACCCTTTTAGTACCTCCTGAAAAAATAATGAATTTTCTAGAATTCAAATTCCACATATTATTTTTTTATGTGCCTGTGAGGCATGGTTTATATGAAAATTCAAGATAAGTCATTAGAAGTCTCTTGAAACTGAGTTATGTTTGAGCACTATTTATCATCCTCAGAGATATGAATAGTCCAAAAGGACAATTTAAACATTTTAATATATGTTTATCTTTATCCCATGCTATATTCAATACAAAAACAATTATTATTTACATTTGGTTGAATTTTAATATAATATTTCCTAATATTCAATCATTAAAAGTACATGATTTGAATAATTTTACAATAAAATGTGTTTGGGAGATACTTTTTTTTGAATGTTCCTTTGAAAGGAATATTATATTAACATAATATTTTGATAATAATTAATTGAATATAAAGAAAATTAAAAATCACATCAAGGTATCTCAAATTAGAAAAGAGTTCCATGTTGATTATCGAAGAAATTATTTTGAGTTCCATGTGGTAGATCATATTTTCATGTAAGAATATCCCAGGAATAAGGTTATAAGTTTTGAAACAAAACGTAAATTAATTCCTAGGTACACTAGGACTTTTAAAATTAAATAAATAATTATTTTCGTGGCTTATCGTCTATCATTGAAACAATGTTTCTCTAAATTCCAATATTTATTTCAACATCTCTTTACTGTGGAAGTTCCCCCAAACCCAACACATGTGATATCCCACAAGGAAATTGAATTTTAATATGACTTATCTTACTGTTATGAGCATATCCATATTCTTTACAATAGTGATTAAGTGTTCTAGAATCGAATAACACGATTAGTGAGGTTACTTTGGGGAAATCATAATATTGAAAATGAAAATTGCAAACCAATAGAAATTTGGGTAAATAAATTCATAGATCAATTTATATGGGGAAATTATGGAAATATATAAGATTAATGTTTTTAAAGTGGAATTAATGTAACAGTTGAGCAAGAAAAACAATAAACATTTTTTCATAAGAAGAAACCATATAATAAACTACAATTTATTTAATAATGTGATTGAAAAATAAATTCCAAAATTATAGAAATTGTTTTTAATAATATTATAATTTTTAATTATTTCATTAAAAATAATATTTTCGTGATTTTGTTTTTGAGAATTTTAAGAAATAGTTTTTTTGATTGAATAGTGAAAAACACAAATTTTAAAAATTCAGTGTGTGTTTTTTGAAATGATAATGATAAAAAAATAATATTAATATTTATAGAAACATTTTAAAATACAAATATATTTATAAAATAATCAATATAATTAATTTAAAAAATACAATGTTAAACATTGATATATATGACTCACATTTTAGAAATCTATTTAATGTCTTTGTTGAAATAAAATCTATTTTTCTGTTGCCCTATTTTTTGTTTCTAATGGTGATTTTGTTTAAGAATTTAATATTTATATTAAATTTAATTTCTGAAATTTCAGATGGTTTAATTATCTAAAACGTATTACATATTTGGAATCGAAAAATTTATATTAGGTAATAAGGCTGTCATAATTTTTTTCATAATGAATAATAATAATTGTAAATATTTATCTACTCGTTTAAGGGTAAAATGAGTAAAAGTGGATAAAAATAGTGGGATAAGTCTTCAAGATTTAAAAATAATCTTAAAATTCATTGTTTTGTTGGATTTTTACCTTAATATCATTATCTAAGAAGATAAGACAATTTGTGGAAACATCAATAGGAATATGAATTTTATATTATTTTAATATTATAAATTATTCCATATGTGTTCGTCCCCTCACATATAATAGGGAACCTTATTCATATATTATTCAAAATCTTTTATCCCTCTAGATTTTACAATTTCCTTAATATAGTGGGGTATTTTTTTAATAATCAATTTTCATGGATTCTAATAATTGAGGAATTAATATATATATATATATATATACTTATTATGATGTAATTAGGATTCAATAAATATAATATATCATCTAACTTCTTACCCTTCCGTCCATTAGAAAATTATAATTTCACTTGGGTAATGTGTGGACTAGAACCTCTATAAAGTAATGTGTTTCATTATTCTATTACCACTATGTGTTGATAACTGTAAAATTATATATAATTAAAAAAATAATATCATGAAAATATGATGATTCTGGAGATTATGGTACAATTTAATAAAAATATTAATAAAAAACAATATAAAAAAAAGAAACTATAGTGATTTTAATTAGTCATTGATAATGTATATTAAAAGTAATTTATAAAACATCATAGAGTAAAATTATCTAATACGTATTCCATATTTGAAATTGTAAAATTCTATATTAGGTAGTAATGCCATCATATATTTTTTCATAATTAATAATAATAATGGTAAATATTTATCTACTTGGTTAAAGGGTAAAATGAGTAAAAGTGGTTAAAATAATGGGATAAGGCTTTAAGATTTAAAAATATTCTTAAAATTCATTATTTTTTTGGAATTTTACCTTATTAGTATTATCTAACAAGATATATAAATTTGCGGAAACATCCATCAGAATATGAATTTTATATTATTTTAATATTTTAAATGATTCCATATTTTTTTGTCCCCTCAAATATAAAATGGAACCTTTTTCATATATTATTGAGAATCTTTTATCCCTCTAGATTTTAAAACTATCTCCATGTAGTGGGGTATTTTTTAATCAACATTTTTCATGGATTTTAATAATGGTGGAATTAATCTATATATATATATATATATAATTTATGACTTAATTATGATTCAATAAATATAATATATCATCTAACTTCTTACCCTTCCTTCCATTAGAAAATTATAATTTATGTTGGGGTTATGTATTGACTAGGACCTCTATGAAGTGATGTGTTTCATTCCTCAATTACCACTATGTGTTGATAATTATAAAATTATATATAAGTGAAATATTAATTTCATGAAAATATGAATATTCTGGAAATTATGGTACAATTTAATAAGACAATTAAGAAAAGACAATATACCAAAGCAACTATAGTGAAATTGACAAAACAACATTATGTTGTTGATGTATTACAGATATTATCTATCAATGGACTCAAAATTATTGAAAAATCACATTATGTATTGAAATATTGATGAACATGGTTCTTACTAAAGGGTTTAATAAATTTTAATTAAATATACCAGAGGGATAAACATGTAGGAATAAACGGATACCCAAGGTAATGATATTTAGTTCTTACTTCTGCTTTTTTGATAAGTGTTTATATTGTGCGAATAATTTTAATGATTTTTTATACATACTTATCCATTAATATATAATGTCATGAATTAGTTATAGTTTTATTTTTTTTATATCAATTATTTTATACTCTTTTAAGGGGTTCTGATTTAAAATCCATTAAAGTCATTTGGGATTTCTATTAAAATATTGTTTCAGGTAATTATTGTAAATTTTCAGATTTCATTTTCTGAAATTATATGACCCTAATCTATTAAACACCATATTTGTGGTTTATAAGTTAATATTTCATTTATACTCTAGTTTGATCACGAATATTCATGTATGTTTACATGTAAAGGAATTTCATTAAGAGAAATCATGTTTTAATGTAATCCTTCCAACTCTGTTTATTCTATATCTATTTTATTTAAAATTTTTGATGATTTCCCATATTTATTTTTAAACGGTTTATAAATTTTATTTTTCACTATTTATGAAATTCTTTTTTATGGATTAAGAAGTAAACTATTTCAATTTTCTGTATGGATTATTTTAAAATGTTGATAGAAGTAAAATATCATGTGTTTTTAAATTTATATATATTGAACACCAATTCCCATTATCCTAATTTTTATATATTATTCATATTCCTTTACACATATCCATTCTTATTTTCAAATAATTTCATTTTCTCTTGTATTTTGAAAATTGTATTTAAAATGTTGTTAAAAGAAAATTTTATTTTATCATGTTTTCTATGAAATAATATTAACATTGTGTTGAAACTATTTAAATCTATGTAAATATCATTTTATGATTCATATAATTGACTAGATATATACTGTATGGATATAATCCACAATATTTACCTTTATTGGATTTTATCATGTTTTATTATATCATTGACTGAGGAGATATTCCATATTATTGATTCATTACAGATAATTATTGTTTAATAATTATTCTAGATAATGAGTAGTATTGATAATTTAATACACTATTTATTAATTAGGCATGAAACTGATGGGTATGACATAATTATATATTACTTGATGATGCAATAATAGTTCTCATGAATCAAAACATTTGTAATGCCATATAAGATCGGAATCTAGTTTACACATTCCCATATATTAAAATTGATTCTTTTTCAAAGGCCTTGGTGGTAATATTCATTTTAACATGGTTGATTTCATGTTTAAGGGATCATGAATGTCAATTTTTATGCTTTTTCTTTATTAATAACTCTATTTCCATTATCCATATAATTTCAATGGTCCTAATTGATATTGATTTAATTTTAACTCATGTTATGATCGAATGTCTTGTGTTTTGTTTATACAATTTTTCATATTCATTACCTATTAGTTACTCATGATATTCTCAGTTATATAAAACCCTTACTATGTTTTTGAGATGTCATATTTTCTGTTTTTTTATCTCCATGATATGAAGAAGTACATTGTGACTGATTTTAAGGGTGAATGATTTTTTGATGGGTTTCTATATTTCTAATGTTATAAGGGAATAAACTATGTATTTATTTTTCATTAACTACGATAATGATTGATCTTTCATGATGTGATCGAGTGTCTCTTGTACCATTGTAATAATGTAATCACCTACTCTAGGTTATTGGAGTTATAGTGTTGTAGGATCAATTCAATATGGAACGTTTTCAAATGTCACATGGAATAATGTTTTCCAATATTATGTGTATAATACATTTCAGGATATTAAAATGATAACTAGAACCCAATTATCAGTAATTATACATTATAATTGGATAAATATCATATATCATCAATGATAATTCCATGTCTAGTATTTTATAAATTTTATATAGTACATGATTAAGTACAAGTGATATGTTTATGATATGTGGATATTAAAGAACATTAGTTTTTAAGTGCAATCAGAAAATAATCTTCATAAAAATCATAGTTAATCTTGATATTTTATTTTATTTTAAAAATGATAAATATTTGAAAAATAAATCTAATGGTTTCTTTATAAATAAAATCTATATATTTTAAATCATCATATACATGTAAAGTTACAGTATTAATTCTCATTGAATATTTCTTGTTGTTATATTTTCATGGATTAAGAAAATTATTTTCCCAATTAGTATTTTGATGATGGTACTCTCTAGTATTCTATGTATATGGTTGTGAAAATAAGTTATTCATTTCAGATAGATCATCTACTCGTTGAATTATATTTAATGTTGTAAATTCATTTCTATTTAAAAATAAATAAATGGAATAAAATGGATAGCCAAATAAAAAAATAAATAGCATGGTATAAGAATAATTTACTATGTGATATCTTTCTGGTTAAGGGTAGAATATTTGATCTTGTACAAGTTAGAGTGTTGTGAATTTTATTGATTGATACATAACTGGTGTATTAATTTGTGACTATTATATCATTCATTTATAGAGACATGAATGCTTTATTATTACCTTAATAAGGTCATTACAACAATGAAAAATACATATATATATAAGTTTCCTTATAGTATAAATTATATTGAAAACATTATAGGAATTCCTATCCATTAGGGGAACCTCGAGATTTTGTGAAAATAATTTTGAACATTTTTCATATGGTCTAGAAAAATCATAATCATATGAAACATATGACATTTTTTCGTTAGGTTCCAAGGGATCATATTCATTAGGATCTCTTAATATGAGTTTCACACTTTATCATCCAATATATTAGAGATTAAGATTATTTTTCCACTAATCCAAGCACTAATCATTTTGGGTTTCATTTTTTTCATATCTTTAATAATAAGTATTTCCATATCAACCTGAAATCATTATCAATGTTTATAATTTCATTATGTACATTTTTTTCAATTTTAAAAACATTACAATATAGGTTTATAATAATGTTTCAGGTGTTTGTTGTATCATTAGTGGTGGGGTAATGTTTAAATGATCAAAATATGATTTTTCACTATCAATCAAGAAAATGGAATTTTAGTTCATTAGACTTGGTTTCTGGTGCATTAATTAAACACATGGAAATCATCGATGAAGTCAAGGATATTCAATAATGATCAATAAAGTTAAATAAATCATTAAAGAATTATTTTTTAATCATTATTTATAATATATCATGTATAGATGATATTATATTACATAATAAATATACATAGAAGGTTGTAGTAGCTATGACCAAACCAAATATCATTAGAGGTAATTATGGGTTTCTAGTAAATATTACTGATATATGTGAATGGATCAATATTATATTGATAATGTCTTTGAGTATCACAAAAAAAGTGTATGAAGAAGTTCCAGTTATTTGGATAAAATAATGTTTTGGGTGTTGTGGGACCCCCAAATATGGGCCGAAGAAATTTAGAGTGTGAATGATAAAAAATGATTAAATTAATAAATTCAATCACATGTTATTATATTATAAAATAATTATAACTAAAATTATTTCAAAATTTATTCATATGTTAGTAGAAAATGGGAATATGAAAAAGAGTTTTTTTAAGTAGATATTATTTATTAAGGGTTTTTTAATCATATTATGGATTTAAATTAATAATGTTGGGTTATTATATAATCACATGAAATATCATAGTTACATATGTGTGTGGGGAAATATTATTGACACATAAAATGAGATTACTATGTCATTTATGATATTACATGACTTTTTTACTATTAACTCTTTTATAAATTAAATTAAAATTTGAAAGTTTGAAAAAAAAGAATAAAACGCAAATTAGAAGAAAAAATGATGTGGGGAACCCATTTTATATAATTTCTATTATTACATAAATTCCTTATAGGTTTATAGATATTGGTGGGAATAAAAATATTTGATCTATATTTTTTCTATAGATTGAGTCAATAATCTTCTTATGATCACATGCCAATATTGAAGCACTCAATCCTTTTATTATAGCTTATAAATATCATAGAAAAAAAAGAAAAATGTTATTTGAGATATATTTTGATGATATAGAGAGATTATTAGTATGATCCTCTATGATATTAAAACATAGTAACAAGGATGGCACATTCAGATCAATCCATTAATCTCAAGAACACTGTGATTTTGTTTTTGTTTGTATTTTTTGTTTCATATAAACGTGGAGATTAATAATTTAGTACCATTCTTAATTAAGTGTATAATGATTTATTTAGTTTAGGTAATTTTAAATTATCCTCCTTCCAATATTTAACCATATACATGGTTCAGTTAATAGAAATATATTTTAAATGATGAAGATTTGTTTCAGTGATTATGATATAATAAAAAACTAATAGGATCCTTAATTATTGAAGAATAAATGGAGTATTATGATTCATATATATAAAAATAAAATTTATTAAATTGTTACTCGATCCCAATTCTTGTTCTATATTCATTATCAGAGGGGATATAATAATATATTTGGAAGATAAATAATATCCTTCCCATGTAGTTTGTGTAATCTATGTTCTATGTATTACCTTTATAAAAATATACTTGATAGTTATTTGTATGGTTCTTATATAGAACCATGTTTTTCTTGAAGAAATAGTTAACTCAATTTTGAGTTATGGCGTCTTATACACATTAAGGGGTAAAATTTTACATTCAGCATAGTAAATAACCATTGAATTTTTCTATTGTTCTATTGAACCCTAGACAATATAATTTACCTTGGTCAAAAATTTGGTGATATTTGAGGAAAGTAATGTTTTTATATATATTTTATATTTATATATGTGTATATATCCAATGATTGTGAATATAAATATTTTATAAAAAAATATTCTGATTGAAAATTTATTACCATGGTTACTCATGGGATATAGATTTCATCTATGGGGAGTATAGTATTCATTAAGTAATCTAGAATTCAATAGGAAATATTTTATAACAATAATAAAATATATAGATTAATTAAAATATAGAAATATAAATTCTATCCTTAATTCCCCTTCTAGGGATTTAATATAATATATGAAACAAACAACCAATAGTTATAGATAATTTTGATTAGACATTATGTTTTTTGAAGAGGATCTAATTAATCCATGGAGTGAAGTTAAATCATCAAAGAATTGAAAAATATTACTATTATGGAAGGTCATTGTTTTTGAAATATTTTATTATTCATAATGGTTATTGATTAAAAATTCATTTTCATTAACATTATCACATCAATACTCTTAAATGATTATTTTTATCATAACGAAAAAATAAATTTAATTTTTTATATAGCGAATATTTAATAATGAATCCAAATAAGTTAAATGAATGGAGAATGAAATTTTATACCCACTAATGATCCCCACCACACCATTTTTTTGTTATGTATCATGTCCATATTCATGATGGAGTGGTACATGGGCAATTTCTGTTAATGATTAAATGAATTATATGACCTTGATAAAAGTGATTCTTCACCATTGTCTTATATACCCATAGTACCTTATTCTGGAAATGAACTAATCTTCAAAATACACCTACATTATCATCATGATGTATTCTCTTGGATTATGAAATCATTCCACACTAAAGGATGTGAAACAATATTTAGATGGATTTCATTTTTTTATAATAATTATTTTATATGAATAAGATACAACATAAGTATTGATGTGCCAATGATCGTGAGATATACATTATAAGTTATCATCTGGGTGAATGTTATAATTTGAGGTCCTGATTTCTTATTTTTATAAAAATTATCTTTTATCTTTAAATTTTGATGTTGATCAGGGTTGTGTAGTCTCCATATATGAATATGGCTAATTCTATTGGTTTTAATTCATATAGGGATGAATTGACAACTCGGATTTTCCCTATTCATTTGAGAAGTTTATTTTGTGTGGTTTTGGGAGATGGAGAAGTAATTTCATAAAATATATTTTAATTAGTTAATTCCACCTATTTTGGATTTAGTTAGGTAGTTGATATTTTTTTATTCTTCTTACAAGAGAATTATTAATATTTTTTAATTTTTTATGGAATACAATGGGGGTTTTGGTTCTAAACCATACACAGTACATTCATTTAACAAATATCGTGTTTGAGAAAACAATAAAATGTCCATGGATGATTATTTAGAGTAATATGTAATTTTTATAGTGAAAATAAATGGTGATGAAACATATGTTGTATTTGTTAAGAATCATGGTGGTGAAAAGGAATCGTTCTTTTTTGTGGGAGGTTATTGCATCCTTGAATATTTCATATCCCTATTTACCATTTTAAGAAGATTGATACAGTATTAGTAATGTTTTTTTGGGGTTTTTTATATAAATTATTAATTTAATTCTTTTTTATCATTTGTTTTATCATGTTGGATGTTTGGTTTCTATTACATTTCATGACAAATGTGATTATTGGTGGGTTTCTTTAGGTTTTTTCATCCCATATATGTTATAACATTTATTGTCACATGATAATTTCTTATTAGAGTCATGATTATGGTGATACAATCATCCGATATATATTACTAGTTAAGGTTTTAGTGGATAAATTTATTCTTGGTATCCATAAGCTACATGATATAAAACAAATTAATATGTGTATTTTTTTAATTTTTTTATTATTATCCGTTTTTCATATCACATGACTTCCACTATCGTAGTGGAAAAAACTTTTCAATGAAAGTAGAAATGTTTGTTCCCTTAAAAAATATTAGATATATTTTTTAACTATTACTTGAATGATAAAATAAAAATTTAATTTAATAAAATTTGTTAAATGATGAATCAGTAAATACTATTGAAATTGATCTATGTATACCAATATATATAATATAATCCATTATGACCCATATCAGTATAAGTTAGAAAATTAAAAATGGAATTTTATATATACATATGGAAGATGGTTTCTTTTGATAACCAATATATGGAACTAGGTTTTATGAGATTTATCATCCCTGAAAGGTGTTTTATTATAGGGAAAAATTCCCAAGTTGTGTCCCAATAGAATGAGAGAGATTAGGGGAAGGCCATTGTGTTTGGGAAGTAGGGAAGACCCATTGTAGTCTACTCACACCATAATTTAGAGATTCATATATAGATTCATTTGTATAGAGGGTCAACTATACCTACAAATAGAGGTTTATTTCATGAACCATAAGTTTATAATATCAAAAAGTTAGGAACCCTTTTTGAAAAATGGGGTAAAAACCCATTTTCTTATTGATGTGTAGATGCATTTTGGACATTAAAATACCAAATAGTCCCTATTTGTTAACTCTATAGGTATTGGGGTAATTTGGGGTGCCCAAGGATTATATTTCTAGTTAATATTCTGACTTAATTATCATTTCCCATCATATACACTCATTATGGTCCGATTTTCCTAGTATTTTTGTCGATTAAATAAGAAAATGGTTGACTTAAACAATATGGATGGGGAATTTTTTATATTATATAATGGAAATCCCAGAACTACATTTTCATGTTTTTTGGATTAGTTTTAATGAAGGTATACCACATTGAATTTTTAAGTGTTATTGGGATATTTTGGGAGAAATCAGTTGTTATAATAGACATTTACATTGGGAATTTTTGGGCTATAGGTTGGTGTATATGATGGGAGTGGACCATATCTTATTTCATTAAGATAAAGTGGGAAGATGATTCATTTTTTGTTTTTAAGTGATAATTCCAATTTAAATTGATTTTATTAATTTATAATTAATTTTTATGGTTAATTATTTATGAAAGTTGGCTTGAGAAAGGTTCTTGATACAATAGATTAATCTTTTGGTGGGAATGGACGAGGCCTAGTGCTTGTCAATGAGGGGTTAACTCTATGTTATGGGTAGGTATAACATATAATACATTTTCGTATCCTTTTATTCCAATGTATGTGAATGCAATGATACATAATGTGGTTTATGAATGTGGTTTATGAACCAAGGGATCGTTATTCAATGTTAAATGTTCGTTCTAGGAAACATATATTTGAATTGATTACATTTTAACACATTTTAGAATTATGAACTCCAGAATAAAAGTTTTTATAAGTGGAGAGGGTGTTAGTTTAGATGATGAGAGATCCCTAGGTGGAACTGGGTTTAGAGATGAGATATGGGGAATTTCTAGGTTTGGTTATTAGGTTCTGTTCATTTGAAAGATGTTCAATAGTTTGAGTGGCTACAAGCGAGATGGTGTTTCATCTCAGGTGTGTTCTGTAACTCACTCTAGATGTAAAATGTGATTCATTATTTGTTCTTAGAGGGATAAGAGTCCATAATGACTTATAATTTAAATAAATGTGGGTTTTGGATTAGAGTTAGATCATACATGTGATTATAATTCATTTTCCCAACATTCTATCTAAAAAACTATCAGAAGCAATTGTTCTAGAATAACATGAATAAAAGGATACCTAGTTGAACATTATAAGAATAATGTTAAAAAATATTAAAAAAGACCACCTAAATCAATTTCACTATGTTATTCTAACATCATAATAGTTCCCACTAATATATATAAATAATTCATGCAGTTAATGTTAATGAGAATAAGAAAATAACACTTTGTTTTTATGTGGTTGGAATTAAAATCCTTTGAATACAAGACAAATAGTGAAAAAATTAATTTCCACAAAATGAAAATTTTACAGCTAAGTGAAATAATAATCTCTTAGGATTGATAGAGATAAGTATTAAAATTTATGTTCAATAAATTGAAAAAAAGAAAAATGGTCCCTACCTTTATATATATAGAGTAACATCTGATCATACATTTGAAAAGACTTCTAAAACGTGTAGAAGTCTATTCATTCCATTTTTCCAACCACTGATCTCTAGTAGAAATCATTAATGTGAATTAAAAATCCTATCAACTGAAAAACATAACATCTATGAAATATACATAACCATATTTTATAAGTACTTATTGTAACATCCAAAATAACACATCATATAGTGAGAATATATGGAGGAACGCCTTATGAAGCTCCACCTTCGAAAAAAAATATTTCTATAATGATTATGGAAAATTATTTTAACTTTTAACACTTTAAATAAATAAGAACATCTTAAATTACTCCTTCTCATTGTTGAAATTTTATCAACTAATTTATTAATCAAAACTGACAAAAAAAATATCACTTAAAGACAATATTTGATAAAAATCTATAGCATCACAAAAAAATTAGCTACCAACAATGTTTCTTAGTCTTCTTCTATTAATCCTTGCCCTACAATGTATTCTTGTCTCTTAATAACATTTATATTCAATGACAGGGTTAAAAAATCCATAGGATTATCTTTCATAGAAACATTCTATAACTCCAAACCACCAACAATAAGAATTATCCAATTGTATTGGTACATATTATAATTTTTTTTCATGAATAAAATATAGGATTCATTTCTAGATGAATTGAAGACTATCAATTAAATAATAAAATACAATTTAACTAAATTTATCTATGTTTTTTAAGTATGAACCTTAATCCTACCATCAATATTTTGTCTTCGATTATAGTTATTTACTCTACTTAGATTGTAGATATGTTATAATTAGTTGTATCCAAGATATCAAAATCCATGTTGTCCAATGATTTATTTTTGAATCATATCTAGTTAGGCCCTTCCACGAATTAGAATCACAGACAAGTTCAATATAAACAAACCAATGTAATGGATTATTTTATATGAAATGAACACATTTTTCTTTTTTTACCATTGAGAAAATGAATAATCCACTTCATTATATGAGGCAGCCAAATAATTTCATAAATTATCATTATATCATTTTAAATTAATATTTAATGAATCTCATATCTAAACATTAGAAAGGACCATAATGGGTTACTGTATTTGGATACCAGATGCATTATAATCATATTTCATGAAATATCTCCAAAATATCTCACAATGATTTTCCCACATAAAACCCTGCATAGACATGCCATAAGTAATTATTTTCATCTAACCCTAGTGAATGGAAACATAAGCAATGGTGAAATCAGAATATATATAAGGATAATCACATGTGATATCAATTAATTATCATATGTCATCATCAAATAATTATAAAGGTATGCATATGTGATCTTAAAATTTGAAAATCATACCATATTAATCAAATATCATTAATCATATATCAGGGAATTGGGAATTGACATAAAACAAATACATAAGTCATAAGAGTATCAAATAATCCATAATCATTCATGATCCATGATAACATATCCCAATCATATGAGATAAATTTATGGAATACAGATAAGAATAAAAAATCAAATCCTTAGTTGAGGATCACCTCTAAGACTATAATTGTGGGTTTGGTTGACTATCCATTCCATCATTTTCTTAGTCAATGTTCACTCCCAAGACCATCATAGTGTATTTGGATAACTACACATTTTATAGTCTATATTTTCATGGTTCACTCCCAATAATATTTTTATATATTGAGTCTGTTACTGAACATAGTTCACTCTATGTTTCAGTCATTAATATATTAAGATATATCCATCTATTCCCAATGCATTCGAGGAATATATATTTCCTAGACCACCCATCACATTAAAAAAATACATATGTGTTAAAAAATATAAAACACATATAATATCATCATTTAATAATCTATTGAATTGAATTTGTTTCAATATGTAGTTCATCATTTCCCCATAGAATAACTCATGCAAACTAATTAGTTTCAATAATGTTTCATCATAAATTAATTACCCTCTAGGATGTAAATGAGTTTCATAATGTCGTACTTAAATCCTTATCATAATGAGCCACCCATATAAATAAAGTGAATATAATTATCAGATCATATACTATATGAAGTAGAATAATATTTATATTTTTCTTACATAAATTTAAAATGCATTTAAAAACAATTGGATCATTACATTGAAAATAAAAAAAAAATTTGATAAAATTAATACTAAAAAATCAAATGATATTGAAAAATAATATTCAATCTTAATAAATATAAAAACATATACCATATTATTAAAATATAAAATCAGATAGGAGTACTAGAAAATATTTCCACAGTATATAAATTAATATAATACTATTATTTTTCACACAATTTTAAAACGTCAAAAATGATGTTTTTGGAATTTTCTTGAAATATGAATTTTAGAAAACTTTTAAATAATTTTAATGGTAATAATTTTTTTAGATAAATATATGTATTAATAAGAAAAATAATAAAATAATTTTTGAGAGTACTGATGGGGAAAACACGTTCATTAATCAAAGATGAAATAAGGTTTGATTTTCTATAAAAACATTTTCATTATAATTTTTTTATACCAAAGTGTTAAAAATTTAACTATTCATTAAAATTATTTGAATAAAAATTTTAAATTAAAATATAAGGTCTTTAATGGATAATAATCGTATAAATTCAATCAATTGAAATTCATCATGGACAATCTTGAAGAGAAATGAGATTATAACATAACCCATACCTCATTCCTGATGTATATTAATCTGCATTGAAATTTAATATAAATTATATAAAAATTTATTATAAATTATATAAAAATTTATTATTAATTAATTATAAGACCATATTATTTTACAAAATAATATTTATAATGCCTTTATAATATCCAATTAACCAAATATTCATAATAATTTCCTTAAAATGTACATTCATGTAAAAATTTGTCTACTTTCCATGCATGTTTTGGATTGAATGTATTAGTTATTTCACCATATTCACAGTTTCAGGATATATAGTATATTAATCATTAAATAAGTGTTAATTTATTCATTTTAAATAATTAAATAATTATTCATATAAATATGTTATCAAACATAAATATATCACTACATGTAGATGGTTGTTCGTATGTATGCATGAGATATGTTTCAACATTCTAATTGTTGAAAAAAACATAAATTACAATTAATCATTATTGAATTATTATTATATCACATATATAATATATATTCATTCAATCGATCCTTATTATAATCATTTACAAGAGGAAATGAAAAAATAATCTCATATTGTAAGGAAGGTGGTAGTCCACACTTACAAAATATTGATGTTGTGTTTTTCTCATAGACTGAAAGGTAAGAATTAAATACAATAAAATAATAATATAGTAATAATTATTTCATAAATATAATATATATCAAATAAAATACGTATAATAATAAACCAAAAAAATTGGTAGTGGAAAATGAATCATATCGTTATATGGAGGCAACAATCCCCACACACACTTGAGCGACACTTCGATTCCCCATTTAATGAAAAAGATGAATAAAATTATTTTGAAATAATCGTAATAAATTATTAGTATATATATGACACTGAATTAATAATTTTATTATATATGAAACAGATTTATGTATGGTTTATGAAGAACTAAATTTGAGAATACATGGTCTAGAGTTAGACCACGTTGATGAGAATGCTCCATTGGGTTGCACATTTTTCTATGAAATCATGGTATTATGATCAAAAAAGACCTATAATATGTGATTATGTATTTTCTAAATGTATTTCCATAGGTATTTTATAATATAATAGGATGTTGATGTTTGAGCAAGAGATGAGAGATGGTAAAATTTTATGGGGAGAGGGAACACTTAGTTTTTTCAAAATATTTTAATATATTGATGTATAATTCAAGAAAAATGGATCTAAAATGAAAAAAAGTTATTATAAGAATATTTAATGTATAAATATTACCAAAAATGGTGTTTATAAATAATATTACTCCATTTTATCCTATATCATTTTTTTGTAATTTATTTTAACGCTTTTAGTGGTTGCTGAATTTGTAATAAATTTCATTATTAATAATGAAAAAAATTATCTCACCATATTACATATTATTAATTATGATTATTGTAAATGTGGTATCAATTTTAAAATAATAAAATTATATCTTTGTTATCAATTCTTTTTAAAATAATTACACAAAATGGAACAAAACTATTTTTTAGAAAAATAAAATTTTAAGCCTAAAACTCAATTTAATATCATTCTATTCCTTGTAAAAAATTTCAATTGATTGTTAAACTATATTTTGGAATAAATAAAATATAATAATTATTATAACCATTAATAATAAATTATTAATTTATTTATTTATGATAAAAACAAATTATAAATATAAAAAAGGTTTTATGAAAGATAACACTTTTTACATTTTATTGATTTTATCTTCATTCTAACAATTAGATAACTAATATATATATTATTATCCCTTAATTCATATTAAATATCATTATATATCAGTGGAATCATTTTTCAATAATTATTAATATTATTTACATATATAATATTACAAACATGTTGAAAAATATGTTTCATTAAAAAATAGTCATTTTATTAAATAAATGATTCCAATAAAAATAATTGTTTTCCAATAGATTTTTATAATCATAATATAATATATATATATATATATTTAATCCAATTCATAAATCTCAGTCCAATGGCTAGGTTATAAAGTTATATTATATCATGGATCATCCTTATTTGACATTAACTATAACCAAATCCATCAAATACATCACGTATATTTCAAAGAAGAGGAATTTAAATTCGTGTTGTGTTATATTACACCTCCATTGAAATGAATTTCAACTCTAAAATTTTTTGAATTGATAAAAAAATGATAAAATTTGAACATCATCAAATTCTTAGGTTCCAATATATATTAATTGAATTTCATATTCCTCTAGAGAACATTATCATTGTCAATAGTCTTGATCTTGATAAATTTATCTATAAAATCAAAGATTTACATTAGTTTCTCTTCATAATAATAATCATTCAAAAGTTGTTCAACCTTTATTATTAGTACATGTAATGGATCAGATATGTACATGATCAGGAGTGATAAATGGTATATATCGTGATATTGAGAGAGGTTTAGTTGAAGTTAAAATTTATAATAAACTTTCTTGATTTGATCGTGTATTTTGAAGAGGATGATATATCTAGTGGTAAAATTCCACTTCCTTTTTAAATATCTTATCCTTATTTCATGGATATATTCATAGGTATAATTTTAAACCAATATTTAAATTTATATCTCATTAATGATCGTCATCATATCTTTTATGTCAATTCTGTTCTTAGCTAATGTGCTAATGAATTCCACTAACCTTCTCTCCAAATTCCTTAGAATGATATAGTTACAATACCATTTTTTAATCCAAATTCATCTTAATAAATTTTATTTATTCATTTCATAATTTTATGGGCTTCCTAAAGAATCCATATGAATACTTGGGTGAAATATATTTTTATAAGAAAATACCAACAAAATATGGTGTTGATCCAAACAATCATTGAAATCGTATGAAACATTTCACAAAATTTCCTTAAAAGATTAAATTTTACAATTATATGAAATACATATATAAGTATAATATGTTTTCCTAAATTTAAAATTCATATTCAATTCTAAATGAAGAAATTTATAAAATGAAAAGATAAACCTTTGATTCTGATCAGATACAATAGAATATATAACTTCATCTGTAATGGACAGGGTTGTTGGAGGACCATTACATAGTAAAAATATGATACATGAGGTGTTCTGGGTAGTCTAGGAGGCCATCCCAACTTCTCGGTGAAGTTTGACCCACTTTAGGCCTACCAGTAGCCTTAGCCTACTGTTAGCGGGTCTACCAGTAGCTCGGTCTACTGATAGCTGCAGCCTACTGGTAGCTCGGTCTACCTGTCACTGTAGCCTACTGGTAGCTCTTCTACCGTTCGTTGTTAGCCACCGATAGCTCTCAACTACTGGTGGCTCTCGCCTACCCCCAAGGTGTCTTTCCATTAGCTCTCCTTTTTGCACGAATTGGGTGTTAAACCCAATTTTACCCGTTTAAGATTGTTTTAAAGCCCAGTAATGGCCATAAATTGTCGTTTAATTAAATATATAATGAATTAACCTAGTGTGTGCGTCGGTTTAAACCGACCTACCCTTTAATGACGTGTAGGGTGTCTCCGCTACAGTAGTCAACCCACGACCCCGCTCTTTATGCAGTTTCGGGTTCTTTTTCTCCATATCTTAACGGCACAGGGCGTGTTGTATCTCACCCTTTATAACCAAGGGGTTCCCCCTAGGTTTCTTTTCTTGATCACCCTGTGCTAGGAGTACCCTTCGTTCAGACAAGCCACATCGCTATCCGTGGAATTCTGCACCCAGGCTTAGCGTCAATCGTTGATTAACAAGTATGGAATTTCTCCTCGTCTCACCCTTTTTGTGTATCATGCAGGGTGGGCATGCTTTTGATTCTGTTGAATTGGATGAACCCCAACCTTAATGAAGATAATTAATGGACTCTAAAGAACAAAGGGGGCTGTGATTAATGATGCTGCTTTGTTTTATGATCTTCTTTTCTGAATTTTGTGGGCTTACGCCTACTGAAAATCATGGCCATTGGTGGTCTTTCTCTGTGCACTAATGAACCCTTGGTGATGTTTTAAATGGCTTGTTTTGTGGTTGTGAACCCTTGCTGTGTAAAGGAAATTGGTTGATTACTACATTATGCTAAATAAATTGAAAGCACCATGATCAATCATTTTTCTGTGATAACCCCGGTTAAAGTACAGTGGAAATTGAAATCATGGAGTGTGTTAAATCATATAAATCTGAAAATACCGGCATGGGCCAACTATGCTTGGTGGTAGTGGTTTGATTTTTCTTCTTTCACGGGTCGGTTGTTGGGAGATGTGGGAGGGGATGGGATCCCCTGTTTTTATACTCTCGGTGGTTGTGAAATTGGGGATGGGATCCCCTATGATATGAATTCAGTGGTTGTGAATTTTATGACCGGGTGGTTACCTTGTCTATATCACGAATTGGGGTGGGATCCTCTGTTGTTGAGAAACCCTTTTGGCTCACGGATGTTGGACATGGGGCTGTATGTTGGGGTTTTATTTGGTTTTTGTGGATTTAAGAGAAAACTGGGTGTGGATGTTGTAGTTTATGCTTGAGTGTTTCCTTTTCTTGGCTTGTTCTTATGCTTTCTTGTTGCCCAAGTAGGGGCAGAACATAGTTAAACATCATTACCGAACATGAAAAAAAGGGACAAATGGGTTTTGTTGGGTGCGAGTTGTGACTCGGACTTGAGTGCTATTTGTGTTCCTTAGGCTGGGTGAAGAAAAACCTAAACTTGGGAGAGTGATTGTTACCTATATATATACTTTTAGTTTTGTGTTTCTTATTCGTGCCCCACCCAAGTTGAGCACTTAGTGCTGAACACCCCCATTTCATGGGGGAGGGTGTTTTTCCCAACACTTGTATTAGTGGATGGTTATTAGCTCCTTTCTTCTCCCTTTTCTGGATAGACCAAGTACCTTCGGGCAGGCTGTGATGGCCTAATGTCCATTATTAGGCCAAGAACCTTCGGGCAGGGTAGTGTGGTGGTTGCCCGAGGTGTATGCGGGCAGGTGGTTTCCCAAGTGTCTTTGGGATGAGGACCAGGTGTCTTCGGGGATGGCAGTGGATCTTATAGCCCAAGTGTCATCGGGCATGGCAGTGGTTGTTCTAGCCTAGGTGTTTGCAGGAATGGTTACGTGTGACAGTTGTGGCCCATGTGTGTGCGGGAAAGGTTTGGCAGTGGGATTGCGTGAGGTTGTAGCCCCGGTGTGTGCGGGCGGGGTGTGTTAGTGGGACTGTGGTGAGAATTGTAGGATTGGTTCGATGCGTAGGATGTCTTCAATAACCAGTGGGAAAGTGGCGCGGGGTACCCAAACATTGATGTGCTCTTATTATATATATATTATTTTCTTGCGTTATTTGGGGAGTCTGCATTGGTGAGGCATGGGTGGATAGTTTACACTGTTAGGTGTTTGGTTTACTCTTTTTCTCACGGGACATTAGTACGTTCACCAACTTCTGCATGAGAGTCTTTGGTTTTCCCTACTGAGTATACTTGTATGCTCACCCTACGTATATAAAACTGCTTTTAGGTTTCGAGGAGGACTTCGGGGATCACGCGGGGCCATACTAGCTCAAACCATTGGGGTAGTTGCAGTTGTTTTTTTTTCTTTCCTTGGTAATTTACCCTTGTAGTAACTTTTTGATTTGTGGTTTTTACTTTTGTAACATGCATTGGGAATGGTTCATGGCTTTACTTTTACTTTCTTCTTTTGGTGTTGTTGGTACTTACCATCTTATCTCCCGAACCTATTAAAAGAAAAAATGGTAATGCCTTCCATTTAGTGAGTGATTCTATACCCTTTGCGCTAGTCGCCACTCCGGGACCTATTGAAGGTGGGTTTCGGGGGACATTATCTCTCCTTCAACTTGAATAAGGAAGGCCCTGGCAATATGTTGACCATTCCCTCCTTTTGGTGAAGGCGGGTCGTGACAGAATGGTATCAGAGTTCAGCGGTTGAGAGATAGGATGGAGTCAAGAGTTAGGAACTGTGAGGATTGCATGGGATGGTAGGGAAATAGTGTTGGGTGGCCTTAGTGTGTGAATTAGGCCAGGGAAGACTGGCTTGGACACTATATTTTAGGTCCCCCCGTGATCTGATGTAATTACTCTGGACCCACCGAACGACCAAGTGAGGCCACACTAATTGTAGGGTAGAGACCCATGGAAATGTACATGCATCATAATGACTTTTTGTTCTCGTGTCTATGGGGTGTCTTGGGAATTAATAATAAATAAAAAGTTTAGGAAGTTTTATGAACAATATCCTACACTACTTGGGCTTAGGCATTCCTTGTTTACCTTGCAGTTATGGCACCTGGGAGGTGACCACGTGTGGTACGGGCGATCGAGGCCCATGAGACAACCTTGGTCGATCGGTAGAGAGCTGATCGAAAGGAGGAGGACGACCAGTGGCAGAAGACACATTGGGCCTTCCAGCGACAGACCCTCAAGAAGTATGAGGGTAGAACCACTAATATGAATATGGAGGGTTGTATAAAGATCTAGTGATAGCCTTCGGCTTGATCCGAGCTCTGACTGAGTACTGGTTTCCTCTGGCCGTGATCCAGATGCGGGGAGCGGCACGTCAGTGGTGGACGCTTTACCAGGGGGATAGGAGAGAGGATGAGGTGGCATGGGCAGATTATGAGAGGGAGTTTTGGGTGAAATTCCTCTCTTCGATGATGAAGGGAGAAAAGAGACAGGAGCTACTCTCCCTCCAGCAGGGGAGTATGTCAGTGAGGGAGCTAGGAATCAAGTTCAAGGACCTCCTACGTTTTTCTCCAGACCTCTTTCCCAATGAGGAGTCTCGGGAAAGACGTTTGGAGGAGGCGCTCCGACCCTCCCTCCTGTATGTTGTTACCCCCTTTACCCTGCCTACGTACTTGGAGGTCCAGAAGAAGGCCGAAGTGGTAGAGACGAAGCATGCTCTGGGAGGTGTGTCACGAGAGGGGATACAGCTGGGACCATCGAAGGGGAAGGCCGTCAGCATCAGGCCTCCAGCATCAGGACCCTCCAGGTTCCGACCAGTAGGGAGTAGGCCGCAGCTGTTCCAGTTCTGGTCCCCTGGTCCTCGCCCTTTTCCTTCAGGCCCAAGACCGCAGTTTTTCATCTTTGGGAGTCATGGACATCTCCAGAGTCAGTGCCCAGACCGGGTACAGTACGGCGGTGACGAACAGACCTAGCACCCACCCCAGTAGAAGCTTCTAGGAAGGCCTTTCCAGTAGCAGCAGCGGGGACAGCGAGCTCCCGCTCCTTCGAGGGAAAACGTAGCAGGAGGAGTCCGACCTCAAAGCGCTCCTCAGGGACCTAGAATAGGGCGTGGTCGAGGAGGTGGCTGACAGCTGAGGGGCAGAAGAGCTGGGCATGGACAATTACATGGCGCGGAGGCAGCAGTTCCCGCAGGGCCGAAGGATTTTCGATGTACGATCAGTTTGTTCAGTACCCTTGCTTATGCCTTGTTCGATACCGGAGAAACACACTTCTTTGTTGCACTCAGTCTTTCTCATGATTTGGGTCTAGATGCCGAGAGGATTCCAGTTCCCCTGGTGCAACGCACACCAGTCGGAGGTCAGACCGACTTGTTATATGTTATTCGAGGATGCAGACTGATGATAGGGACACATAGGTCAGTTAGGGATCTTCTTCTGCTACAGATATTGCCATACGATGTCATCTTAGGCATCGACTGGATATTCTCTATGTGTGCCGTCATTGACTGGTTCCATGGAAGGTTTGTGTTCTCAGACATGGGCGGCCGACATGTTACCATCACCAGCGAGCGGAGCAGTCAGAAGGGCAGCAGGCGTGAGGTACCCCTTCTCTATTTGATAGCTGAGCTGTCAGTAGAGTCAGTAGATTCTGAGATGGTGGAGGTGCTAGAGATCGTCTATGAGGTTATGGACGTCTTTCCTGAGGAGGTGATGACACTACCCCCTCGAAGGAATATCGATTTTGGGATAGACTTGCAGCCTGGTGCTCGGCCGATCTCGATGGATCCTTACCGGATGGCACCTTCAGAGCTACAGGTGTTGCAGATTCAGATTGATGATCTGATGAAGACAGGTTAGGTTCGACCAAGTGCATCACCGTGGGGTGCTCCAGTATTGTTTGCAAAGAAGGTGTATGGTGGTCTCATGTTGTGAATAGACTACAGGAGGCTGAATCAGGTGATGATTAAGAATCCCTACCATCTTCCAAGGATAGACGATCTTTTCGACCAGTTGAAAGATGCAGGATGGTTATCGAAGATCAACCTGCGGTCTGGGTACCAGCAGCTGAGAGTGAAGGAGGGTGAAATCCCAAAGATAGCATTCAGGTGCAGATATGGACACTTCGAGTTCATTGTCATGCCTTTCGGTGTTACAGACGCCCCGGATGTGTTCATGGGGCTTATGAACTCCATATTTAGGGAGTACCTGGATTGGTTCGTGGTTGTGTTCATCGATGACATCCGGATCTATTCGAGATCAGAGGTGGACCATGCGGGGCACCTGAGGATGGTTTTTGAGGTCCTCCGACAGCACCAGCTCAATGGGAAGTTGTCAAAATGAAAATTCTGGACACGAGAAGTGCACTTCCTCGGGAATGTGGTGTCCCAGTGGGGGGTAACGGTGGACCCATCAAAGTTTGAGGCAGTTGTTTCTTGGGAAGAAACCAATAATGTCACAGAGATTCGTAGCTTTCCCGGGCTGGCAGGTTACTATAGGAGGTTTGTACCCAAATTCTCCTGAGTATCTTCCCCTTTGACAGCCTTGACCAAGAATGAGCGGGTTTTCGTGTGGAGTGAGAATTGCGATGCATCCTTCAACTATCTGAAGCAGAAGTTGGTTAGTGCGCCAGTGCTGAGGATACCAGAACAAAGGGCGCCCTATGAGGTGTTATGTGATGCTTTTGGATAGGGAATGAGATGTGTGTTGATGCAGTGAAAAGGGGTGATCTCTTATGGGTCTCAGAAGCTGTGCCCTCATGAGCGTAATTATGCCACCCACGACCTGGAGCTTGCAGCAGTCGTTTTTTCACTGAAGTTATAGAGGCACTACCTCATCGGAGAACACTTTGTGGTCTTCACATATCACAAAATCATGAGGTATATCTTCTCCCAGCGTGACCTAAACTTGCGGCAGTGGAGGTTGATGGAGTTCCTTCAGGACTACGACTTTGAGATCTCCTACACTTCAGGGAAGGGGAATGTAGTGGTTGATGCCTTGAGCAGGAGGACGCAATAAGGATGCAGTCCGAGAGTTGGCAGACGCATATAAGGCGATGGAGGAGTTGGTTGCCTTACACCTGGAAGCATGGATGGATAGCGGTAGAGGCTGCCTGTATAAGACGACAGTGTAGTCTTCTCTGTTGCAGCAAGTGGAGGAGTCTCATTGGGGAGACCCAGAGTGTTAAGTGATGCGTGACCGAGTTGACCAGGGAAATGCTCCGGAAGGATGGAAAGTGGATGTTCAGAACCAGATGCTTTTCCAGGGAAGGTTGTTTGTTCTAGAAGTGATGTGTGGCAAGGTTCTTCGTGAGTTCCACAACTCTCCCTTGGCGGTACACCCAGGTGTTTCCAAGATGTACTAGGGACTGAAGAGATATTTTTGGTGGTCCGGAGTGAAGCAAGCAGTGGTAGAGTTTGTGGCCAAGTGCTTAGTGTTTCAGCAAGTGAATGTTGAACACCGAGTTCCAGGCGGCCTACTGCTGTCTCTAAATATCCCAGAGTGGAAGTGGGATGAAATCTCGATGTATTTCATCACGGGACTACCCAAGGTCCAAGGGGGATACGACACCATCTGGGTGGTAGTGGACTGGTTGACGAAATCGGCTCACTTTCTCGCGATCAGGGAGTCGATTGCAGTGGATGCTTTGGCACGAAGGTACGTGGATGAGGTGGTGCGATTTCAGGTAGTTCTGAGGTATATAGTCTCAGATAGAGGTGCACGGTTTACCTCATGAGTCTGGAGAGGATTGGAGCATGCTTTTGGAACCCAACTACATCTTAGCACTACTTTCTATCCCCAAACAGATGGACAGAAAGAGCACACCATCCAAACCTTGGAGGATATGTTGTGGGCATGTGTTATGGACTCAATGGGATCATGGGTGCGACACATGCCTCGTGTAGAGTTTGCCTAAAATAATATCCATAACTCTACTATTGGCATGGCCACGTTTGAAGCCTTGTATGGGAGGCCATGCATCTCACCTGTGTGTTGGAACGAAGTTGAAGAGGCAGGCATCCTTGGCTCGGAGGTGGTACAGAGCACGACAGAAAAAGTTCATCTTATACCGGAAAGGATGATGGAGGCCCAGGAACGACAGAAGTCGTATGCTGATACCAGGAGGAGGCCCTTGGATTTTGAGGTTGGAGACCGTGTTTTCTTGAAGGCCTCCCCTCGGCGTGGACAACAGAGGTTCGAAAAGAGGATTACGCTTTCTCCCAGGTTGTTCGGACCCTTCGATGTGTTGTGGCGGGTCGGCGAAGTGGATTATCATCTAGAGTTTCCACCGCCGCTACTAAGGATACATGATGTCTTCCATGTGACCAAGATCCGTCGATATCTGCACAACGATTCACAAGTCCTCAGCTGGGGAGATCTAGACATCGTGGAAGACGTGACTTTTGAAGAGAGACACGTGGTGATCGAGGATCACATGGATAAGGTGATTCGTGGGAGAACCATTACCTTGGTTTGTGTGTTATGGAGACATGGTGGGCTTGAGGAGAGTACGTGGGAGAGGGAAGCATAGATGTGTGCCAAGTACCCCGAGATGTTTTGAGTTTTGTGATGTTCTGTTATACCTATTGTGGTAGAACGTTTTATCTTGCTGGATATGAAGTATGCGGTTTTGTTTCCTCTCATTGTGTGTGAAAAGTCCTGGCTACGGAGAGGGGAGGTGTTCCTAGTTTACAATGTGGTTCACTCTTGAGAGGTATCATTCAAGGTGGTCGTTCAGAACCTCTCTTTCCTTATGGGTTTTTTTATTCTCGATGGGGAGAATAGTTTGAGAGGTATCTGATGTAATGGAATGGGTTGTTAGAGGACCATTACTTAGTAAAAATATGACACTTGAGGTGTTCTGGGTGGTCTAGGAGGCCATCCCAACTTCTCGGTGAAGTTTAACCCATGGTAGGCCTACCAGTAGCCTTAGTCTACCGGTAGCTGGCCTACTGATAGCTCATTCTACCGGTCGCTGCAGCCTACCGGTAGCTCGGTCTACTGGTAGCTGTCAGCCACTGGTAGATCTTAGCTACCAGTGGCTCTTGCCTACCCCCAACGGGTCTTTCCAATAGCGCTCCTTTTTGCATGCATTGTTTTTAATCCCTATTTTGACCCCATTAAGCTTTTTTTAAAGCCCAGTAACGCCCATAAATGTTGTTTAATTAAATATTTGATGAATTAACCTGGTGTGTGCATCGGTTTAAACCGTCCAACCCTTTAATGATGTGTGGGGTGTCTCAACAGCGTATTCATCCAACGACCCCACCCTTTACGTGGTTTGGGGTTCTTTTTCTCCATTGCTTAATAGCATGAGGCGTGCTATATCTCACCCTTTCTAACCTAAGGGTTCCCCCTTGGTTTCTTTTCTCGATCACCCTGTGCTAGGAGTACCCTTCGTTTAGACGAGCCGCATTTCGTTCAGGCGAGCCGCATCACTATCCGTGGAATTCTGCACCCAGGCTTAGCATCAATCGTTGATTAACAGGTATGGAATTTCTCCTTGTCTCTCCCTTTTTGTGTATTATGAAGGGTGGTCTTGCTTTTGATTCTGTAGAATTGGATGAACCCGAACCTTAATGAAGATAATCGACGGACTCTAAAGAATGAAGGGGGGCTGTGATTGATGATACTGCCTTGTTTTATGATCTTCATTTCTGAATTTTGTGGGCGTACGCCTACTGAATATCAGGGTCGTTGGTGGTCTTTCTATGTTCAATAATGAACCCCTAGTGAAATTTTCAATTGCTTGTTTTGTGGTTGTGAACCCTTTCTTGGTAAAGGAAATTGGTTCATTAATACTTTCTGCTAAATAAATTGAATGAACCAGGATCAATCCTTTTTCTATGATAAACTCAGTTAAAGTACAACGGAAATTGAAATCATGGAGTGTGTTAAATCTTATAAATCTGAAAATAACGGAATGGGCCTGCTTTTCTTGGTGGTAGTGGTTTGATTGTTCCTCTTTCACGGTCCGGTTGTAGAGGGATGTGGGAGGGGATGGTATCCCCAGTTATTATACTTTCGGTGGTTGTGAAATTGGGGATGGGATCCCCTATGTTATGCTTTCAGTGGTTGTGAATTTTAAGATCGGGTGGTTACCTTGTTTATATCATGAATTGGGGTGGGATCCTCTAGTTTTGAGAAACCCTTTTGGCTCCTGGATGTTGGACATGGGGCTGTATCTTGGGGTTTTCTTTGGTTGTTGTGGATTTACGAGAGAACCGAGTGTGGATGTTGTTGTTGATACTTGACTGTTTTCTTTCCTTGGATTGTGATTATGCTTGCTAGTTTCCCAAGTAGGTGTAGAACATAGTTAAGCATCATTACCGAACTTGAAAACGAATGGGACAAATGGGTTTTGTTGGGTGTGAGTTGTGACTCGGACTTGATTGTTGTTTGTGTTCCTTAGGATGGCAGAAGAAAAACCTAATCTTGGGAGAGTGGTTTTTACCAATATATATACATGTAGTTTTGTGTTTCTGGTTATTTGCTCCTTTCTGCTCCCTTTCCTGGATAGCCCAAGTATATTCGGGCAGGCTGTGATGGCCTGAAGTCCATTATTAGCCCAAGAAACTTCAAGTGTTGTAGTGTGGTGGTTGGCCCAGGTGTATGCGGGTAGGTGGTTTCCCAAGTGTATTCGGGATGAGGCCCAAGTGTCTTCGAGCATGGAAGTGGATATTCTTGCCCAGGTGTCTTCGGGCGTGGCGGTGGTTGTTCTACCCTAGGGGTTTGCAGGCGTGGTTACGTGTGACATTTGTGGCCCAGGTGTGTACGGGAGGGGTTTGGCAGTGGGACTGCGTGAGGTTGTGGCCCAGGTGTGTGCGGGCGGGGTGTGGCAGTGGGACTGCGGTGAGAATGGCGGGATTGGTTCGATGCATAGGATTTCTTCAATAACCAGTGGGAAAGTGGAGCGGGGTACCCAAACATCAATGTTCTCTTATTATATATATTACTTACTTTCATTTTTTGGAGAGTGTTCATTGGTGAGGCTTGGGTAGATAGTTTACCTTGTGAGGTGTTTGACTTACTATTTTTCTCACGGGACTTTAGTACGTTCCCCCACTTGTGCATGAGAGTCTTTTGTTTTCCCTACTAAGTATACTTGTATGCTCACCCTACATATATAAAACTACTTTCAGGTTTCTAGGAGGTCTTCGGGGACCACGTGGGACTATACTAGCTCAGACCATTGGGGTAGTTGCAGTTGCTATTTTTCTTTCCTTGGTACTTTACCCTTGTAGTCACTTTGTACTTTGTGGTTTTTACTTTTGTAACATGTATTGGGAATGGTTCTTGGATTTACTTTTACGTTCCGCTTTTTGTGTTATTGGGATTTACCATCTTATCTCCCGAAACTATTAAAAGAAAAAAAGGGTAATGCCTTCCATTTAGTGAGTTATTCTATACCCTTGGCGCTGGTCGCCACTTCGGGGCCTTTTGAAAGCGGGATTCGGGGGTCATTATCTCTCCTTCAACTTGAAGAAGGAAGGGCCTGGTAATCTGCTGACCCTTCCCTCCTTTTGATGAAGTCGGGTCGTGACATCATCCAACATTTAAACTTCCTTAATGTATTTCCTCTCAAGCTCATTAATAGGGAAATTGTTCCCAAAATTATGGAGATATGATAAATTTATAAGGATATTGACTGAATCCTAAAAAATTATATTTTAAATGGTTTTGGGAGTATAAAAATGAAATCTAAGGGGATTCTTACCATACCCATTATGGTATGGATATGGGATGTAATAACCACTTAAAATTATGTATCTTTACCTTATCATGATGGAATACTAGGAATCAATATAAATTCAATACAATATCTGTTTTCATGTTATCCCACAAGAAATAATCTTTTATATCTATATATATATATGTTTACATATATGGGGAATAAAGTATGTGGAACATTGAACATTATCAAATAGATACTTCTTTAATTTTGATATATATATATATATAAGATATAGTATGTTTATAAACCTTATCAATTACTAATAATAATGGTTAAACACAGGAACATTTCCTACCGTATTTTATATCTCAACATCCACCTTTTCTTTTACTTTAATTATTATATGGATGGATTGTTGAACAGTCATATGATTGACATTAAATATATCCCCTTTTCACATGATTACAATATCTATCTTATTCCAATCCAGAAATATTAAATCTCAATAAATCCCCATCATGGTCAACTTGTGTGGCCTTTACATCCCAAAGAATCATCCACCTTGTTCTCCATCCTAGGGTAGTAATGTATTGAATAGTCATAAACATTAATTATTTCCAATAATAATATTTGGAACATATACAAACCATTATACATCAATATATATATATATATATATATTCAGGATTAGTATATATATCACATATTTTTACATAATGATAATTGAACCATATTTTTAATGATAAAATTACATCAACTAACTCAAAATAATAAGTCCATTCATTTTTATCAGGAATTTTTAATTAGTGCAATGTGTAAACAATAAACATATAATTATTCTTGGGGACACATTCAAATCCATTCATTGATGCATCAATAAATATGACAATGCTGTATCCCCTATTGGGAAGTGTAATCATAGTTTCTCTGACTAACCCTTTTTTCAACGTCTTCCAATTTTCCTCAAATTCATTTTTCCAAAGAAACGTGGTTGTATTACATATTGAAATTGTTATTGGATTATATAGAAATGATAAATCCCTCACAAAAAGTTGATGGTAACCATTAAACCGAATAAATCTATGAATCTCATTTACCGTGGTCGGTCTCAGTCATTTATTAATAATATCTATTGTTAAAGGATCTATGTATATAACATATCTTGAAGTTATATGATCCATTAATCAAACTAATTTATATTTATAAGTACCTCTTTATAAATTTTTAATAAAACATTTCCTTAATTAGGGTCATCAAAAAAATAGTCAAATGATCATCATACTCTTCCTTTCTCTTATAAACTACAATACTGTAATCTATATTGAATACAAACAATTGATCATGGTTATCTATAAGTTAACTATTCATTAAATCAATTAATATAGTTTGGTGTATAGGTAAGTCCAAATTGAATCACAATAATTTCATTATGAAACTACCAGTAAAAAATTTGACCATCAGTATATCCTCAACTATTACCCTTATTTGATGATATCAATTGGGATGTTAAATCATGGAAAATTATTGAGATACAAAAAATGATCAAAAATGTCACCAATATAGTGTATAATAAACTTTGTCTTGGCAATGTTCTTATTATGTTCTCAATAATCAATGTAAATATACATTGAACTAGATTTATTCTTATAAAATTAATAAGTTCACCGCATTTTAATCTAGTAGAGAATATGAATCCCATTTCCTGATACCTATGGAGTTTCATATTCAATTCCTACATCTAAATCAATTCCAATCTATATAGAGTCTTTGAAATAATTGAGGAAAAATTTATGAGTTCAATTTAATAATCAACTTTGTGATTCAGGGGAAGAATATGCAATTCACTAAGAAATAAATCAGTATAATCTTGACTAATATCCATTTCATTTATTTCGACATTATAGTTAACCATTTGAGATAATTATACCTCATAGATAGAAATTAAGACCCCAATAAAAGAAGAAAAATCTATTATAATTTATTATTAATCCATTCACAAATAGACAATAATATGTTGATTTAGAATATCAAACATTATTTCCTCATTCTTTAAATTTAAATGGGAACAATGTAGAGAGATATAATGATTGCTGAAAACCACATAAAATTCCACTGAAGCATGAATAATAATATTTTCATAGGCCACATTCATAAAAAATTAAAAATTATATCCCCAACAATTACATAGAGGGTATGTAGGCCTTATATATAATGATAAACTTAAAATAATGACATTTAATAGACCAATACATGGTCTAGGAGTTAGACCATTTATTAAAGAATCACATTGGATAATGCCAAAGTTCCTTAAATTTAATAATTTGAACATTAATGGGTTACTTTATGATGTACTTTATCTCCCACCATATTACTCTTCCTTTTTTAAATAGCAGTTACATTCCTTATTCACTTAATTAACACATATAAAACATCCTCCCATTCATTCAATTCATTTTCATTGTTCATCTTCCAAAATTATCAACTTTTCTGAAGATGAATCTTATTTCTTCTATGGTCTTCATCAAATAAACAATAAAGAATATACATTTTTCTATTATTTTGTTTTTAAATAAACTCACCCAATTTGATTTTTTTTGTTATATATCACAATATCTAGTTAGTAATAATCAAAATATTTCATATTACATGTCACATTTCATTTTGTTTCTCATTAGTACAATCATTTAATTTTCGATTACATTCACCATCAACACAATTTCTCGTGGTTCTATTTATTGAATAAAAAATAGAGTGATTAATAATAGTCAGAGTGAGTAATTATTTAATCATGAAAAAGAATTCATTGGATTTATAAATTATGAAACATTTATTAAAATCTATTAAACATTATCTTTACCCATTTTCCTTTGCAGTCATCATCAATTCAAATAATTCATAATGGGTAAATGTAAAATGTAAATTTACCTAGGCATATCCCAAGGAATTATGCTTCCAGGACTATATTCCTAAGCCCATTCACTATGATATGGTGATGCATTGGTCGATACCTAATATACCACTTTTAGAGTTTTATCCCATAAGAAGATATTGTCTATAACCCTATTTTTATTCTATTCTCCGATCATGGGATTATTTTCTCAGTAAACCGCATAATATATACTTTTACATTGCTTCAGGTTGCTATCTTATACGTAGAATAATCCCTATGGATTTAAAAAAATAGTTTAATCTTAATATAAAAAATAATTAAACCCTCCTCTCACACCAACTGAGGTGACCTGACCATTTCATACATAAATATTACATCATTTTATATTAATATTCAGTTCATATCATATACAGACATGCCCAATGAACATAGTGGATTATTATAATTAGAGACTATATAAAAATCATTTTGTTTCATGAAATATCTTCATTATATCCCAAAAGATCTTATAAAATATGAATCTTATTCTAGATGACATACATAATACATTCCTTAATAACATAGGGAATTGATAAATAAGAAAGTGTTAGATATACTGATACATATGGGTAAACATAATCAATGAATATAAGTGATCATATGATAAATATAATGGTATGAGAATATGATCATAACCTAACAAAATCATACAAAATCAATCAAATATAATTTATCAAAAATCACAAAATAATGATTTGTCATACTAAATGAAATAAGTCATAAGTATGTATAATATTCAATCATAAATAATGAGGCATGAGAACATATAATAAATATAAAAGATAAATATGTGGCATACACATAAGCATAGAAAATCATTTTCATTGACAAGTCTCAATGCCAAGAGTATAACTGTGGATTGGGTTCACTATGAGTTCCATAATCTCACTTGTAAAGGATCAGTCCAAAAACTATATTAGTGGGTTGAGTACACTCCCCATCCTATTATATCCATATAAAAGGTTCACTCCCCAAATCATTTTTTATAGACTCCTTTACTATGTTGTGTTCACTCCAAATTCCATTTCTACTTATCGCATGAAATATCCATCATTACCCACTGTATTGAATGGATATATTATTCATTGAACAACTATAATGAAATATAAACCCTACATATCTATTCCAAAGGATCAAAAAACATTAATAATATCATAATTTCAAACCCTTTTGAATGGAATGATGTATTATCAACATTTTATCATTTCATAATAGCATAACCCATATAAATGAGAGGGTTCTATAAAGGTTTCATGATAACATAATTATACCATGGAAATAAAATGAGTATCATATAATAATCCTTAAATAATCATAATAAACATCCATCAAATGAAATAAAATTGGAGGTATCATAATATCATATGTCCACTGAAGAATAGAAATCCTTAAACTAGGTTTACCTAGACAAAAAATAACATTAAAATAACATTCAAAAATTTCTTTATAAACATGTGAATAATATAATTTACTTTTGATAAAACGTTAATTCAAAAATCCTATAATATTGAAAAATTATTTTAATTTTTAGATAACAATGGAAAATTTTAATGTAATCTTTAATGAAAAAAATATCATGATGGTGAGAAAACACATTCATTCCATATATGTTAAAATAAGTTTATTCACATTTTTTAACAAATTAAAAAGTTACATTTATTGAAATATTTTTTGAAATAAAACATTTTAAATACATTCCAATTTAGTTAATGGTAGTAAAATTAAAATTATAAAAAAATTCAAGTATTGTTAAGAACATTACTAAATCAATTTTAAAAATTTTGTACATCGAAGAAAATTTTCATCAAATAAATAGGAAAAATGGTCATATTTTGTTTAAAATTTGTTTCCCAATCACATTAAAAAACAGAAAAAATTGGAGTGGTACATGAAAATTATATTAATTACTAGGTTATAATCAAATAGATGTGTTTTTAGGAAAATATTATTTTAATTTACCACAATGATTATTTATTACAGACATCCTTGAAAAGAAATGACAATATAACATAAACCATACCTCAAGTACCATTTTTATATATATGCATTAAAATATAGGTTATAAAAAATATAAATTTATTTTCCATATATTATAGAACCATTTTCGTATGTAAAATAATATGTGCAATTACATTAAGTATTCAATTATCATTTTATTGACAATTTATCCTTAAATTGTTAATTTTGGTGAAAAGTCATCATCATTCAATGAATTTTTCATTTTTTTGTTCTTTTACATGTAACTTGGTCATCGACTCATCATATGAATAATACTTTTCATCACATAATTATAAAATTATTTAATTTTATATATTTTTAAAAATATTTTATTATGCATTGATGGTAGAGAAATAAATATATTTATGGATATAGTAATCCATATATATGAATTAGTGATATTTCAAATTTTTTATGGTTATAAAAAAATAATGGTATTTAAAAATTGACTATTAAAAATAATATTTATATAATTTATATCATATGTATTCATGAAATATTTTATAGCTTCATATATATAAAGAGAAAATGAAATCTAAATTGTTTTTCTTCATGGATGTAGTAGCACAAATGTACACACAGACAACGTTTCTATTTTATAAAATAATAAATTTTATTGAGGAAGATAATATATTATAAATATATAACAATAATTTTCACACAAATATTGAATATTTTTGTTAAATCATTGATAATAACCAGAAATGAACAATGGTGATGGAAAATAGTCATATCTCTATGTGAAGGTGGTAGAACAAACTTATTCTTGAGTAGTAATTTATTTACCAATTGATTTAAAATATGAGTAAAATAGTTGTTCCATAATAATTATAAAATATTATTATACTTGTTATATTTGAATAATCATTTTATGACATATAAAATCAGTTTATGGTAGGTGGAGGAATAAATATACTTAATGTAATTGGTTAAGATATATATATATATATATATTCATTGAAAACCCTAATTTGGCTCACACCATAAGACTTGAAAGGATATTACAATGATAAAAAGTTCCATTAGGACGTGGGGAAGTATTTTTAGAAAATATTTATTTTGGTATTAGAGTTTATAAGAGGCTATCTATGTGATACAAATTTAGGAGAGGTGTTGTACTTTTATATGGGTGGGAGAGGAAACACCTGTAATATTTCAAAATATTAAATCATATTAATGTATCATTCAAGTGAAATGTATCCAAATTGACAAATATTGAATGATAATATGATAAAGGTACTAATTATGGTGATAAATAGGATTTATAAATGTTTTTATGTAATTTTAACACATATCATTTTTTGTTTGAACCATTTTGACAAGTTTTAACTAATACTGTGGTAACTAAATCATTCTCCCATAAGCATTATTCAAAATGACCAATAATAATGTTTAACATATTAAATAATATTAATTATTATCTCTCCAAAAATGACATCCATTTTATAATATTAAATTTCTATAAGATGTAGAAATTCATTTTAAATTAAAACTATAAATAATAATGAAAAAAGTTTTAACTAGAATATTTTTTATGCATAAAAATTAATTCACAGTAATTAATTTCGTATTAATAAATATAAAATTAATGTCAAAATAGTTCATGAAAATACAATATAATAATTTGAAGAAGAACACTAAAAATTATATATTTAATTAATTAAGAGAAAATAAAATTTCACACATGAAAATAGTTTTATGAAATAAAAATCCTTTTACCCATATATTATTTTATCATTATTCCTAAACATTAGATTTAAAATATATGTATGGTTATTAATTTATTAAAATAAATTATATATATATTTATCTAAAATATATTTTAAATATTGAATAATATATATTTTTAGGTAAAAATACATAACAATTTGAACAATAATTTTCGCCTAAAAATGGGTATTTTAATCATTAGTTTTTCAATTAATTATGTATAATTATAAATAAATTATTACCATCCTAAACCATTTTAAAAAAAATTACTAATGTGGATAATATTATACATACCTAGGAGTATAATTAAAATTTCATAAAGGCATATCGTATCCTGGTTTGTTTTGGAATATGGTTGCGTATAATGAAATATATCTATTACTACACATTTATTTAAAAGGAAGTATATATAAACACTTTCATAATTTCACAACATCCCAAAGAACATTAATTATATTATTTATGAAATAACTTACCAAAACCACTACATGATCAAGGTATAAATGAAAACAAACCATAATATATTCCTCATTTTTATTGCATAGGCATAGAAAACATTCAATATTTCCGAATTTTCTTCTTACATTTTTAGTGACTGGTCTTTTGAATTATTAATGATAATATTGAAAGGATTCAAAACATTATTACCTAGACCAATTATAAATCTAATAATAATATTATAGAATTAACACTATGTGATAAAACAAACCATCTGTTTTTCAAATAACAATGTATCATATTGCCCATGATATTCATAGGTTTATCTAGATCTTTCATTTCAATATTTTTAGAGTAGTCCTATTTGATATTATGAATTAGTTTAATGTTCAGATATACCAACATCATATCATTAAAATAAAATATTAATAATGTAATTTCCTTCCTGATGAATACATTCTGGTAAAAATAGTGAACAACATTACTTCATTTGACACAATTCTTTTCAATGAAGTAATATAATATCACATGTAGAAATCATATAGTTTGTTTGAATACATATATACTTATTTCTTTTTTTTTTAACCAATACAATATTCATATTATCCATGAAGCCAACAGGTTTCATCATATATAAGTAATCCTCTAAATCCACATTATGAAGGGTCAACATCACATTCATTTGTTCAAGGTAAAAATTTATGAAATTTTTTTTTAAAAAAAACCAATCCTAAAGTAGTGTTTTCTACATATAGAAAAAATATTTTAGGTAATTTAATTTAAACATTTTGATTCAATACAATAACAATCATCCTTGATTTATTTCGTTCCTTCATATCGACCTATTCTTTCAACTAGAGTATCCACTTTTTCAATTGATTCCCTCCCCCCATGTTTTTATTTTTTTGTAGCTCCCAGATGTTATTCAACAAAAGTTAAAATAACTCTTCCACCATTTGTAACTCCCACATTCAGAAATATCCCAAAGAAATAACTTTTTATAATATATGTGGTTCTCTAGTATACGTTAAAAATGTGAAATATAAATTGAATCTAAACCTCTATATATGGAATCTAATCATTTAATTTATTATCAATTTAATCAATGATTCTAAATATTTTCGATATGTTCCTTATAGAACATCTCATTCAAAAAGTATTTTTCTTGTTTCTCCAATTCGAAATCAATATGATATAATTTCACTATTTAAACTTCCAAACAATTTTAACTAATTTAGATGTTACTTATAGAATAAATTTCATTCATATAGATTTAGAAACATCTAAATATTCTAGTGCATTTTATCCTCTAAAACCACTATTCAAATCCACTTGAAATTATTTTGAATCATTATACACATCCTAATTGGCTTTCATGTTTTGATCATTCAATAAGATCTTAATATTTATAATAACATTCCGACTTATGAAAACTATATTAGAATATTCATAACTATGTATAAAGACATATAATTTATCTCATTAAACTATAAAGAAAAATTCCCTATAATTATTTTTAATATTCTCAATTTTTATCCATATTCATGTAAGTTAATCTTTCTAAAACCCCATGATGATCATCATCTAGAAATTTTCAAATAATCTTTTTTAGTTTTCTCTATCTAATTTTTACAGATTGAATTATGTAGAATAATAATATAAGACTCCAATATTTTAAGGTTTGTATTTTAATATATAAAATCCTTATATTTGGTATCTTAGGTATCATGCAACACCGAGCTTAAACGAAACATGATATAATTTTAAATATTAACATGACCATTGGAATAGTAATGTGACCATATGGAATAGTAATGTGGCCATTAGAATAATAAACTCACCTATGAAAGTATTAATAAAATTTAGATATATCATAAATTAAAATATGATTTATTTATAACATGGAATAAGTAAATAAATGTTGTAAAATTAATATATTAAGGGAATGTTTTTTGTAAAACGTACATGTATATTTAATATTTTAAAATTAATATAATGATTTAAATTAAAATTTATTTTCAAAAATTAGAATAATAAATTAATACAATCATTAATTATAATTATAAGTTAATTTTGTGAGGCCATATTTAATTTTTCTATGCGTTTTAAAATAAATTATAATATAAAAATCAGTATATTTTGAATAAATATTGATTTTATTTAAAAACAAAATTTATTTTATTTAAAAACAAAATTTATTTTATTTAAAAAATTATTTTTATAAAAGAGAGTCCATTTTTGACATTTATCTTTAAAAACTTGTTGGGTTGCGTTTTTTGGATTTATCTTAAATTGATGATTTTTTTGGTGAATAGTGAAATGTGGTAATTCAAAATATTTAACATTATAAGTAAATAAATGAATAATTGAGTATCTTATGATGTATAAATGAGGTAATAACTCATTAATTTGAAGTAAAATTCTATTTTTATTGTATTTATTCATGGAAATAAATACTATTGACAGTCTTGAGACAAAATAATAAAAGACACACCTCCCTTTCCTTATAAAATTTACCACTCAAAACCTAATATCCTCACGCCTTATATGATGTTAATATTGTCAACATTTTGACCAATTTAACTTCCCAGACTCCTCCCCAAATTAACTGTCTATTGGTCATACCGAGAGACCCAAATCCAAGTCTATTATGTATGTTCCCAAGGAGACGATATTCCCGAGGTAAAATCTTCCATCTATCTCATTTATTTGAATTTAATTTCTTATTCAATCATCATTTACCCTTATAAAATGATACATGAAAAAACTAGTATAATATATATAACTAAAATCTATTTTTTAAATGGAATATCATTCATAAAATATATTCTCCCCTCTATTTATTTGAAAATTGAAAACATCATATGTGACTTGTTGATTCACCACCGTCATGGACAACGAGTCTTTATTTTACATTACTTCCTTCATGTATTGTCATAAATTTATTATTATGGATAAATAATATTTCAATATAAATATTATATGATATATCATGTTCTAGACCCAACATATTAAAAAAAGTAAATAAAATGATACAAGTTCATGATGGTTATAAAAACACTAAAATAAATCAAATCATTTTAATCAATGCTTAATCGATCATATCATATAAAAAATTATATATAATTCCATTGAAAATTAATGATGTTCTTAAATACTAAATAATAAAACTTCCGGTTTTTCTCATCCATTCGATATAAAATCCCATAATTTTACCCAAGGGAACCGCCCATAAAAGCTTGAAATGAATGCTCGCAGAACAATTAAATTTTAAATTATAACTCATAAAAATGTACATAAATGAACATATATAAACATAAATAAATCATATATATTTTTTCAAGGTTCAAAATCAAGTAATTAATTAATCTACTTTTATAATCCAAGACATTAATACAACTGTAGAACGCTTTCAGACAAATGTTAAGGGGTTTCTACACTAACTTTTTATTTCATTGAAAACACTGTATTATTCACCACTAATTTATAGTTTCGATGGTTTGTTTTCCAAAATTTTAATATATCATATCATGAATCCAGTTATCATTATGATATTCAATGTTTCATAGGGTATAGGATTCGACTAATTACAATGTTCTATGAGATTTCTCAAATCTACTTTCATTTATTAGGTTAAACATAAATTTCATTGATTATGTCATGCCATGTTAATATATAAAATTATTCATTTTTATAATATGTTTTATTTCCATTTTTTATGTGGATTTAGAGTAAATACCCATAATCTATTTATTTGATTAATAATAGGATCATTATATGTGAATAATCTCAATTTCCATTTCATAAAGTAATACATTGTCTTATTCAGCTAATAATTTTTATGTGGTGAATCTAATACCCATTTGAGATCACTTTTCATTTGGAATTATATTCCTACTAAATATCCAAATTTTTTTTGTATATGTATATGACTATCATCTAAGATGTATTCCATTTTTATATATGGTGTTTACTAGGAATATTGTTTTAATGAAGGAAATATTTACAAACATGTACCCTCAACCCAATATTGATATTTTAATAAGGAATGTTTTTCATGAAATAAATTTACGTTTGAAGATTTATTTTTAATTATAGTGATGGGTGGGGCTCTAATTTCTATATTCCCTCTATGCATCGATGAAACTTATGAGATATAAAATTTGGCAACAAACCCTTCATGTTTATTCTATGAATAATCAGACGATTTTATACCAACAAACAAAAATCGTTATATGAAAGGGTTGATAGAATTGGTTCATTTTCAAGATATATTACATATTATAATTAATAATTTCCAAAATCTAGTATTTTTTTATTATTATCCATGAGATTTTCACTATGAAAAAATCTATGGGTTCATTTTCATTATATGTTTATTGATTAAATGGAATGTTTATTTCCAACTATCTACCTTGATATATTTATTAATCCTTATTTATTATAATTTATTTATTATTGATTCATGTTTATATTGTATATAACCAATAATATTAATTTAATCTCACCCATTTATTCTTTTTCCATCCCTTGGTTGTGAAGAGGAAATCATTGAATAAGTGGTAAAGAAGGTGTTTATTTACCTTTTTCATATCCTATATTTAATTTCTAATGTAATAATAGAAACATGTATGTATAAAGATCGTAAAGACTAATAAAATGATCGATCCAGGGTGATGTGATCTTTTATATAAATACAATTGTAATAAAATAACTACAAACTCTAAGCTACTTGGGTACTGGTTTTTACAGATGGAATCAAAGTTGGTTTAGCATAAACCATTTGAACAAGATATTAAAAGAATATTAGAATTATAATAATTCCATATAGTGATTTTTTTATCAATACTCATGATGATTATATACTATCATATTGTGTGTTGTTATTTAGGGATGGCTCTTAATAAAAGAATGGGAATCTCTACCTGTGGACAATATAATCATTTCCCCACTGAGAAAGTCAACATAGTTGGTATTGGAGATAAGAATATCTTGAACATATTAGGACAACATACATAGGTTCTAAATAATAACCATAATTGATATATTTTAGATCCTTTCATACAGAATAGTTACCCATATTTTAGTGGGACTACTAAGCCAATGGAAACTGAGCAGTGGATCAAGTACCATAAAAATATATTTCTGGAATTGTGATGTGATGAAATGGAAAAGGCATCGATAGATGTAAATTTACACATCGGAAATGCTGATCAATAGAGGTTACAGATCCTGATTACTAATGAGGAATCTAAAATAAAATATATGGAAAACATAACTTTTGAAGAATAATTCTTCAAATAATATTTCCCTTAGGAGTAAAAAATGAAATGAATATAAAATTACACATCGTGATGAAAAAATAAGGGAGTCTTATAGAGTATGAGGCTACCTTTAAAAGACTATATAGCGATGTTATAGGTTATATACATGGTTCAGAAACAAATATTGATTATTTCATTTATGTTCTTAAGACATGTCTCTAAAGGGAATTGAATCCTCAAACACATTCATTAGATGATGAAATAGTGTAAAGTGCCATCAAAATGGAGAAGGAATTTTCTTAATAATATATTTTCAAATTAAATCAAAATAAAAAGATGTCTTCTGAATCCCATAAAAAAGTTAAAGCATCTATAAATAATAGGGGAACAAATATATTCCCATTATTAAGGAATTATTGAATGAATCATCTTAGTAAATGCTTGAAAGGCATAAGAGATTGATATAAGTGTGGAGAAAAAGGTAGTTGAGCTAATGAATTCAATAGTACGATACAATTCCATTATATAATATTATTCATCTTTAAAGAAAAAAGGTATTATTGAAATCAATTTCACCATTGTTATGTTAATCTACCATAGAAGAGGCCAAGGGAAGACGTCCATTCTTATTAGATCACCATAGCTGAAGTAAAAGTTCATAATGATGTGGTGGATGGTATATTAATCTTATCTTCAAATTTACTCAATTCATAATTTGATTCTGGATCCTTAAACTCTATTATATCAACCTAGTTGGATAAGAAAATTAGACATTTCTCATTTTATTTTTCAAGGTAGTTGTTAGTTAGTACTCCTAAGGGAATTGTTGTTGCAAAAAAATTTGTGTTAGGAAATCCTCATTATGGCACAAAAATTAAATTTATTTAAAGCAATTATCATTAAAACTATGTTTTATTTTGATATAATCATCATTATGGACTAGATTAAAAAATATTATGAAAAATTATATTTCATGAAGAATGAAATTACGATATGTGAGGAAGATGTAGAATTCATTTTCATTAATATTGAAACTTTATCATTTGACTGTTATCTAAATACACCCTAATATCTATAATTAAATAAATTCCAATGGTGGAATATAAAAAAATATCTATGGATAAGGAATGTAATATTCAAATTGAGGGCACTCAATTTGTACAATAATACTATGATTTATTTCATGAGGTATTACCTTGACACTGCCAAGAGCATGAAGTTGAGTTTACCATTGATTTAATCCTTAATGAGAGAACAATATCAATGAATCATTATAGAATGGAAAATATTGAATTAGTTGATATAAAAAAACAAATAAAGGATTTTAGTAATAATTGATGTAATTATCCTATTGTTTCAATATATAGAGTCCATATTATATTTGTTAATAAGAAAGAAGGATCCATGAGGATGTGCATTGACTATCGTGAAATAAATGATATTACAGTAAATAACAAGTATCCCCTACCTCACATTGATGATTTATTTGATCAAATTCATAGAGACCATTATATTATTAAGATTGACCTTCGTTATGATTTTCATTAGTTTAAAATAAATAAGGAATATATTCAAGAGAGAACTTTTTAGATGAGATGTGGACAGTAATACTATTTTGACTAACTAATGAAACCTCCTTTTTATGGATTAGATGAATAAAATATTTAAGGAATATATTGTTGATTTTTTTGGAGTATTCATGGATTATATTATTATATACCATATAAAATATGAAACCAGGATAATGAATTGAGAACTATTCTTGAGACTCTTAAGAGGAGAGCGTTATATTTTAATTTTATCAATCATGAATTATTGGTTTTGGTAATAACTGATGCATTTAGTTTGATTGGTTTAGTAGGTTAATATCAATGTTCTGTTCACAATTTTTTATGATTGGTTAACGCATTATCTTATCCCACACATGAAGGGGTTAAGATAATATTGACAACTTAATGTTCATTATTTTTTGAACAATCGAATATAAGAGTATTCAATGGTCTGATTTTGACTCTACCATCATGAAATAATGGGATTGTGATTTATAGTGATTCATAAATCATAGGGTTGAGTTGTGTTATTATGAAAAATTATAATGTTATTGTATATGAATCATGGAAGTTGATGATTCATAATCAAAATTATCCATCTCACAATCTGGAGTAAATAATATCATCATTTATTTAATGATATGGAGACACTATATCTATTTTTATTGATGTGATATAAATACATATCAAAAGAGTTTGAAATACATCATTACAAATAATTAACTCAACATGAGGCAAATACGATTTATCCAGTTACTCAAATATTATGATTTATCATTACACTAGCACCCATGAAATGATAATAAGGTATAATTTTCATTATGCAGGAATGATAATGGAATTATAACACAAATAGGGATTGATAAACATCCTATGATTATATATTTAGTAAATATGGATATAAAAATTGTAATGTATGTGGAAATATCAATCTTTTTTCAAATTATTATCAATACATATTAATTATAAAAGATATAATGAACTCAATATGATGAGGATTGTTTCCAAAAGAAAAATAATGTCATTATAGATGAATGATTGGTAGACTTCATGTATGTTGAAGGAATACTAAAAATATGGTAATAGGTTATGTATTTGATCAATACCTAAGCAAAAAAGTGAACAATTTATTGATTCTAATTGAAAAAATTATTCTATACACCCTAGTAGTACCAAGATGTACATAGATATGAGGGAAGAATTTTGTTTCTTTAATATGAAAAGGGAATGTTTTTGATTTCGTGTCAGGATTCTTAGTTTTTTATCAAGTGAAGGTCGAGAGACAGTATCTTAGAGGAGCCATGAAACCTCTACCTATTCATATGTGGATGTGGGATGGAAATACTATGGAATTCGTCACTGGATTCCCAATAAACCCAAAAATGAATGATCTAATATGTTTAAATATTGATAATATTACAAAATCATTACATTTTATTACTATAATATAATATTTACCCATTGTGTTACAAGATACACTCATTATTAATGTAGTTATAAGAATTCATGGTGCACCTATATTTATGGTTTCCAATAGATATCCCCATTTTACTTAAAAATTATAGAAGAGTTGTGAGAAGGATTTTGATACTGATCTTCATTTGAATATTAATTATCTCCACAAACCAATAGATGGTATAAATAGACTATTAAAACAGTCGAAGACATGTTGACATCATGCTTAGATGACATTCAAGGTATGTGGGATCCACATTTACCATTATTATTGTTTTCCCAAAATAATAGTTTCCAATATAATATTCAATTGGCACAATAGGAAGTATTATATGCAACGATTTATTTTTACTCCAACATGTTGGGATGAAGTTTCCCAGAGGAAACTTATAGTCTCAAAAATTATTAAAGACACAAAAAAAAGGTAAACACTATTGTGGAAAAAATTAAATAATCTCAAATTAGTAAAAAGACATATGCTTAAAACAAGATAGTGTATTTGGAATTCCATGTGAAAGATTATGTATTTTAGAAATCATGTCCATGAAAATGTGTCATAAGGTTCTGTATGAAAGGGAAACTACACCCCATATACATCAGACCATTCAAAATTCATGAACGTATTGGATTTTTATCTTAATGATTATCAATTACAATGTGTCTCTCTTATGATCATGATTTGTTCAAAATATCATTATTAGTGAAATACATGCCAATCCCAGTACATGTACTTGCCGATGGAGAAAAACAACTCAGAACTAATTTTTCTTAAAACGAAGAGCCTATTAAGACTCATGAAACTAGAGAGAAATTACTGATAAATTGAATAACATAGTGGGTAAAACTTCATTTTAGAAACAACAAAATCGATAAAGGAATATGGGGAATTTACGATTTTATAAAGTATAACTACTCACATTTTGTTAAAAAGAAATATTCGTGAAAAAATGAGAGGAAATAATATCAATACTGGGAAGAATATAAAATCCTATGATTTCATAATATGTAACTTATTAAATAAGTTCAATTTATTCCACATCTTATGATTCACACAACACCAATCTTAAAGGAACTATGTTATAATATAAAATATTAACATGACCATTTGAATTTTAATGTGACGATATGGAATAGTAACATGTATAGTAGAATAATAACCTCACTTATGTATGTATTAAAAAATTTGGTCTCTCATAAATGAAAATATGGCATATTTTTATCATGGAATAAGTAAATGAATGTTTTAAAAATAGTAAAAATTAACTGTTGATATTTCTGTGAAAAGTAAAATTTTATTCATATCAGGTATTATTATTATATGATAATTTTATGAGACCTGAATTAATTTTTAAATGTGTTAGAAAGGGTGTATTAATTTCAAAATATGTTTTTTCAAGTAAATTTTGATTTTAATTAATAATTAAATTACTCATATTTCAGAAAAAAAATTCATAAATAGAAATAATTTATGAATTCTGCAACTTTACAAATGGTTAGGGTGATTTTTTTGAAATTTTCCTTAAATACATTAATTTTGGATAAATAGTAAATTTCTACAATTTATAAAATATGATAAACAAAGGAATTTATGCATAATACTTTAGTCATGGATTATGTAAATAGAAATTGTTTTGAAATCACATTCCTTATTTACTATATTTATTCATGGGATCATAACTATTTCTTATCATGTGTGATATTAATAAACTGATAAATTAAATATCGAGAAAACACTCCTCCCCTCCACTACAAATACCACCCCTCGCAACCTCGTTTCCTCACACCTCTCACTCATCGAGCATTGTCCAAATTCTACCTAAACCACTTTCATATCCCCTACCCCATGTTGTGGATCTCATGGTATCATCCATCGATAAATCATATCTTCCTTGAGGATTATATCATGAATAGAATTCCAGAGGTAATTTCTGTCTCTCTCTATCCACTCAAATTCCATTCAAATTCCTTTCAAATTTAATTTATTTTATTCTTTTATCCTAAAATTATCTTATCCAATAGTCATGATAAATATAGTAGTATTTATATATTGGTATTATATCTTTTTATTGTCAGATTATTAATTATACTCCTCCCTCTATATCTTTTTTTATAAAAATGAAATTATCGCCCGTGATGTGTTAATTTACATATATCATGGATGATGCACTTTTATATTCCATAAATGAATTCAAGGATATAAATAAAAATAGTAAATTGATGAAAATAGATTTTAATATGTATTTTTTATCCATTTTTATATTTTGGACACAATGTTTATACATAATACTAAATTATGAAACAAAACATGTTTGTTGTGATAAAAACATTCCCCAAATTAACCTAAAAATCATCATGAAATATTAATTAATGATTCATCCTCATGGTATATATGAAAATTCATCATAATATCATTTAAGCTATTTTAATATAATTCATATCTTGTAATATAAATTCTTAATTTTTAAACATATTCTAAACAAATTTCCATTCATGTGTTCCAGTGAACCTTTAATGAAAAACACGAAAAATTACACTCTCGAATAATGAATTTAAACATTATAACGCATCAAAAGGACCATAAAATAACATTATAAAACCATAATTAATAAACTAAAGGTATAAAAGGTTATCTAAATGTTAATTAATGAATCTAATGAGATTACACAAGACATTAATGTGAAGAAATCATCCTGACACTATATATGGGGAATTCCCGAACCAAACCATTATTTTCTCAGGTTTTCGCTCATTCTCTCCATTTTTCTGTATGGTTAATCATTAAAAATAATTAATTCATTATTATATTACCTTTTCAAGGATATATATTTTTTCCACTTGATTGTATGTCCAAAACAATTCTTTCTAATGAACTCTTCATTCAAAAACACACCTTTTACATCTCACTGAAGGTTGATGGTTCTTGTATCCAGTATGTTATTCCCTTTTCCATTTGTGAACCTAATGTTTATGAATTTGTAATTTTTAAAGGAATTCCATTATATTACATGTTTTTTTAATGACCAATATTTATGTAATTTCTATGTGACATGCATGATAATATTAACATTATGATGTGACGGGTGCACCAAGAATTATATAGCACAATGTTGATGTTATGATGTGATGGGTGATCCTAGAATTATAAAGGGATCCAATGAATTGGTAATGAGATGAATATAATTATTAAAAGTGAAATTTTAGGTAACATGATGCTAGCTTTGTTAATAATAATGTGTAGTAGTTTACCAATAAAATATAAGGTTTAATTTTATGCACTACCACTTTTCAAGACTTTTATTAATTCATTCAATCATGTTTATAATCCTATGATTGTGTTGTGATGATAATTATTATGCTCAACCCTTTTTTCATTGTACCATGTTCTTATACACTTACTAGGATTTTAGATCACCCCCTTTTTATGTATATCCTTAGGTGATTACATGTACTAAGGAGAACTCAAGGGAAAATATAAATCTAGGGAACATTAAATTAAATAAATGTTTATGTTTTATATTGTAAATGTTATATATGGTCTTAGGTTCCAAAAGACACAAAACCATTGGATCCCTATGGTGTAATTTTTTTATGTTTTTTTTCATTAAAATGATGTAAATGTAATGTAAGAAAGGAAGGGTCCTTATAGTTGGAATTAGAAGCATGATTTAGATAATTTGGGAATTAAGATTACATAACCATATTGAAAATCCATAGCATGAGACTAAGTATATGTAAAGAAAAAAAATATTTGATAAACATAGGGATCCCTTAATAAAATATTTTAGTGTTAATTTCACAAAGAAATAAATTATTTATTCATGAATTTTTTAATATTGGTTTCTTCTCCCCTATATTATTTTAGAATAATGTGGGATGTAGGATATACCATAACAATAACCCCTCTTAGGGACAACATAGTGATTTCTCGAATTACATCCCAAATGCATTGGGAGGTGGAGTTCAAAACATCATGGTGATGTATACCCACATAGCTTAGGTTAGGAATAATAACCTAAATAATGTGGAACATCCTTCCTAACCTAATTGGGAGAAACTAGAGGTCATGTGTTTTTTGTGGAAACAAGCACTTATTTTTAGTGGATATTATAATACACTTATTGCATAATATTGGTTAAACATAATAGAGAAAATATATTTTTTTCTTCATGGTTTTGAGATGGAGAATGTTATTCTACTAATTTATCATCTCTATGGAGAGGCAGACCAGTAGAGTGGCTCAATTAAGAACACCATGCTAAGGGATGAAATTGAATAGATTGAGTGGGAAGACTATAAGATAAGGTTTCATAGAAAATATTTCCCATAACATCTATGTATAGATATGGAGAATGAATTCATAGATCTAATGAAAAATGGTAGAGAATCAATAATGGGATACGAAGAAAATTTTACAAGTCCTGCAAGGTACGCATCATGATTTTTTTATAAAAAATGATATAAAAATGATAGATTATTTAGTGGAATAAAACCAAACCGTTTAAAGGATCATGAAATTATAGACTCTGTAGTTATGAAGAAGCCGTTGTATTTTCACTTTGGAGTTTTGAGATTGCCCCCCTGGCTATGGGGATAATAAATGAAAGATAGAGTTTCATGATGGAGGATCTAATGAAAAATTTCGAAAGAGAATTCAACCACTAATATGTCAAAAATGTAGGAAGAAGCTTCATGGGAACTGCCTCAAAGGGATGTGGGAATGCTTCATGTGTGGTATAGAAGGCCACCATGGTCAGGATTGTAAAAAATACATGAGAAGTTATGATAATCTGGTGGAGGAATAGAGAGAACCACCCATGTTCCAATGCTACAACTATAGGGAGCAAGGGAACTCTTCATGCCTGTGCACAAAACCTAATTTCCTTGAGGGTAATCATCATATGAAACCACCAATGAAAAAATAACTAGCTAAGGGTTATTATATGACTACTGTGGAATTAGAGCTAGAAAATTATGTCATACATGGTACACTTAATGTACACTCAATAATGGAGAATTTCTTATTTGATTATGACTCTATGAATTCCTTTATATTGAAAAAGTTTTCTAAAACTATTGAATTCAAGACCAAAAACCTTGAAGTTGAGATATCTAAAAAACCATGTGGTGTAATAGTTTTTGCGAAAGTGTTGGACTCTTTTCATATTGGCATATGTGGCATGATTCTTATAGTAAATATCATGACACCTCCCTTGGTGGAATTCAATGCTATAATGGTAATAGATTGGATATCATTTCATAAATCACATACCAACTATTAGGAACATGATATATTGTTTCATATTCCAAACCATAACATGAACCTATTAAAGTGTAAGAAATATATTTAATATATTTTGAAAAACACATCAATTGTGTTGGTGTCGATTCCATGTGAAGAGGTATACATCACTCAAATGTTTCAGTCAAAGGAAGTTATCCACCAAGGGGAAATTCCCCTTGCGATGGAATAGAGTGATGTATTTCTAGAAGAGTTACATGAACTTCCACCAGATTACCAATTAGAGTTATTCATAGAACTAAAAATAGGATCTACTCCTATCAAAATGAGTCAATATAGGATTGATCTTATTAAACTAACAGAGTTAAAGAAAAAGATATTAAATCATTTTGTCAAAGGGATCATATAACCTAGTGCTTCACATTGGGTTGTTCAAGATCTCCTTGTGAATAAGAAGGATGAATCAATGCATCTGAGTATCGATAACTTGAAACTATAAAAGATCACTCTAAAGAACAAGTATCATGTCCCAATGATTGATGAATTTTTTGTTTAGCTATGAAGATCATAATACTTCTCAAAGGGGGATCTTCATTTAGGATATCATAAGCTAAAGGTGAAGAAGATTAATATTCATAAGATTTCCTTATGTACTAGGTATGGGAAATATTTGTTTTTGGGGATTCCTTTTGTACATACTAATTCCCCTACAATATTCATGTATTTTACGAATATATTCTTTAGACATTACCTCAAAAAATCAGTTTTAGTGTTTTTGGATGATATTCTCATTTACTACAAGAGAAAAGAGGAACATGATGAATATTTAAGTCTTCTGTTGGTGACAATGAAAAAGTTGATGTTGAATTACACGTTCAACAAGTTTGACATTTGGATGAATTAATATATGTTTTTGGGACATGGGATCACCAGTAGGGTAATTTCCCTTGACCTATAAAAATATAGGTGAATGAGGAATGGTGAAGACCATCTAGTGTCATAGAAATTTGTTGTTTTTTTGGATTAGATGTGTACTGCCAATTTTTTTTGAGAAATTTCTCACGATTTTCAAGACTGCTAACTAAGTTAACAAGTAAATGGGTAAAGTATTTGTGAGTAGATGAATAAGAGGAATTCTTGAAGAATCCAAAACCAATGATTATCAACACCCATTTACTCACATTACTGTAAAGTGGATAATGTTTTGCGATATGAAGTTATGTTTCCAAAAAAGGATTGGGCTCTGTACTCAAAAAAATGATAATGTGATAGCCTATTCCTCATGGAAGTTGAAGATCAATTAGAAGAACTATACAAAGACTGATCTGGAGCAAGAGGCAATGTTATCATTCATTAAAATCTTACAGCACTACCTCTACAGTGAGAATTGTGACATATATATCGATCACTAGAGCCTAAAGTATATATTAAAACAATGGGAGATCAACATGCATCAAGGGTGATGGTTATAGCTAATAATATACTTTAATTGATCAATTCACTATAATAATAGAAAGGCGTATAAGGTAGTTGATTATCATAGATGAAAATAACCCCCTACTCTATCAGTTAAGAGGATTGAGAAAGACCCTATCTTCAGGGACATTTCAATGATGGATTTGGAAATCATAGTGGAATGGAATACATCCCACAATTCCTAAATTTTATCCTAATCATCCATCAAAGAAAATTTTAATGAGGCACAAAGGTATGATCTTGATTTACAATATAAGGTGAATGTATTAATGTAAGGGAATCTATAAGAGTTCTATATTGACGATGATGGTGGGATTTAGTTTGGAGCGTGATTTTGTGTGCATTCATCACAAGGGATAAAAAAAGAAAAAAAATTGATAATATACATAGCTCACCATTCTCTATTCATATTAGTAGCACCAAGCTATATCGTGCTCCCTAAGAACACTTTTCATTGTTCAAAATTATGAAGAAGATAAATGAGTATATCTCAATGTGATTGATATAGAAGCAAGTCATAGAAGAGTGATAGAAGTCCAATGGGATGATGAAACAATTTCTTATACCCATGTAGAAATGGTAGAATGTCACTTTTTCCATATTCACAGGACTCTCAATGACATCCAAAGGAAATAATATGATATGGTCTGTGGAGAATAGACTCACAAAGACTTACCACTTTATCTTTATTTGGGATGATATCTATTTTGAACAACATGAAAAGAGATATGCGAAGGAATTGGCGAGAATGTATGGGGTTCCACTATCTGTTGTCTCTAATTGTGATCTATGGTTCGTATATAAATTATAGAGGATTCTTCAACATGTATTGAGTGCTGAATTGATTTTCAATAAGACCTATCATCCCCAAACTGATGTCCAATCTGAAAGGACTATTCAGAAACACATTGATATCCTAAGATAATTAACAGTAGAATTCAAGGGTGGATGCGATCAACATCCCCCATCAGTTGAGTTCTCATACAATAATAGCTCTGACTAAAGAATTCGGATGGATTCATATAAAGATCTTTTTGGAAATCCATGTTGAACTTAAACCTGTTGGGATGAAGATGGATAAAGATAGATACATGGATATGATATTGTAAAAGAGATGACTGAAAAGGTTCAATCCATCCCACAATAAATCAATGATTCTTAGAGTCGACAAATGATCTCTACTAAAAACTATTGAAGAAATTTTGAGTTCAATGCTGGAGATAAATTCTTCTTTCAAACATCAAAATTTAATATAGTCATGTGGTTTGAAAATAAAGGGAACCTATTCCCAATGTACATTGGACCCTTTAAGATGTTTGACCATATAAGAGTTGTGTCCTATCGTATTTCAATTCCATCAAATATTTCTCATGTTCATGATGTGTTTCATGTGTCACTCATGAGGATATACATATTAGATCCCACCCATGTACTGAACATAGTGATGGTACAGTTGGAAAATGATATCTATTATGAGGAGAAGCCAATAAAGATTCTAGACTGGAGAGATAAGGGTCTAAGAAACAAGACAACCCACAATTTCCAAGTATTTTGGAGGAACCATAAGTATAAAGAAGAGACTTAGGAACTAGAGGATGTTCTGAATAATAAGTACCTGCACCTATTTTTTTAAAACCAAATTTTGAGGGTTTAATTTTAAAACGGAGGAATAATGTAACAAAACAAACATTTATAAAAGTAATTATACCTTAATATATTAATGTAATATAATATAATCACATAAAATCACATTACGAAACCCAATGCCTCATTATGATTAAATGGTATACTAACTTCTATGTGGCCATTAAAAATAATTTTACAACTTCTAGGATTTGAATTTTGAAAATATGACTTACATAGTTGGAAGTAAGAAGATGTTTGGAGTCTGATAGGACAAACATAATCCTTGGAAAATACTAAAATAACCTTTTGAGTAGTAATGCTACCCATATGAATAGTAATATTACCCTTATGAATAGTAAATTTTCTTAGTTAATAGTAACCATACCAATGATAATATAAATAAAATCTCGTCATCCTATAGTGACTACGATTTAATTATATTATATAGTTTTATTCTTGTAAGACATGAATATTTAATGATTAGTTAAACAATTTAAAAGAAAATGTTAAATGTATTCATAAACATGTATTTTGATTTCTTAATATTAAATGATAAATTTTTGAGACATTAATTAATATTTCAATGTGTTAGAAAATCAATTTTAATTTTAAAAATTTTATTTTTCATGTAAATTATGATTTTAATAAAAAATTAAGTTTATAATATTTAGAAAATTATTTTCATAAAATGGACTTCAATTTTAAGTTCTACAAGTTCTTAAATTGTATGGGTGAATTTTTGATATTATTCAAAAACACATTAATTTTTGGTGAGTAGAAAAAATCAATAATTTAAACATTTTCGAAATAAAAGAATTTCTTAATCATGCTTGAGTGATTATTAATGTAAATGGCCATGGGATCTAACTCAAATTCACTTTTTACTATATTTAGTCTTGGAATGATCACTATTTCTTGTCTTGAGGGAAATTAAAAAACTACTGAATTTTATATTGAGAAACACCCCTCCCCTCTACTATAAATACCCCCCTTACAACCTCATTTCCTCACAACACTAATTCTTCCATCGTTGTCAAAATTCTGACTAATCCTCTTCCTTATCCACTCCACCACGTCCAAGATCTTTGGTCCCATCCAAATACCCATCCTATGATCCTTTTGAAGGATCTCAAGAGTAGAATTCAAGAGGTAATTTGTCTCTCTTTTTTTCAATATTATTTCAAATTTCATTTCTTTTCTTCTCTTATACTCAATTCATCATATCTAATTTTCATTATAACTCCAGTATGATTGATATAATGTTATTATATCATTTAAATGGAATATTATTTGTTAAAATCCTCCCTATATCTCTTTATTTATAAAAAATATAATTGTCTCCCATGATGTGTTAATTTTCCTACATTGTGGGCAATGCACGTCAATTTTCCATCAAAGCCTTCATAGTTATCAATAAACCCATAAAATGGATGAAAAAAGATTACAATTGGAATTTTTAAACACCATTTTTGTTTGGGATTAAACCTTTTAAAATAATACTGAATGATAAAACAAAATATGTTCGTTGTGAACCAAATAATGCCCAATTTAACCTCAAATAATCACCAATAAATTTTAAATAATGATTCATCCTCATGAAATATATCCAAATTCAGTATAAGATCATTTAAAATCATGTATGATAATGAAATGAATTTACTAGAAATTACGTAGGATTATGTATGGTCTATATGATCATCCATTCAGTTGTATAGGTGAATTGTTCATGAAAAATAAGAAAAATTCCACTCCCGAACAATGAATTTAAACTCTATAACTCATCCAAAAGACCATAAAAGAACTTCAAAAAACCATAATGAATAAGTTAAATTTATAAAATTTTCTTTATATGTTAATTAATAAATCTTATGTGATTATTCAAGAAATTAATGTGAACAATTTTTTTCAGGCACAAGGTAAGGGGAATTCTCGAACCCAACTTCTTTTCTTCATGCTTTCCCTCATTCAGTCAATTTATCAGTATAGTAATAATGAAAAATTATTTATTCATCACTATCTTACCATTTCTGGGATATACATGCTTTCCACTAGAGTTTATGTCAAAGAAAATGTTTTAAATAACTCTTCATTCAAAAAACAAAAATTTTATGTTTCACTCAAGTATAATGGTTCTTGTATCAAGTATGTTATTTACTATTTAATTTTGGAATCAAGTGATTATGAATGTATGATTTATGAAATGAAACCCATTACTTTATATGGGTTATTTATGACCATGATTTATATACTTTCTATGTGGAATGCATGTAAATGTTTAAATTGTTATGTGATGGGTGCACTCAAAATTATATAGTGAAATGTTGACATTATAGTGTGGTGGGTGCGACTTAAATTAGAAACTGCTCCAATTCATCCGTTAATGTGGTGAATCTCATGAGTAAAAGTGAAATATGGGTGAATATAATTCTATGATCATTCAATACCATGTGTGTTAGTTAACCCCAATGACATAATGTTTCAATTTTATGCATTTACACTTTTCAAGAAATTAGTTTATTATTCCTATCTTGTTTTTGATCCTATTACAATATTATGGTGATAATAATTATGCTCACCCAATGTTTTATTATGTCATGTTATTATCCCCATACATTTCTTTTATAACAATCTTTTTGATGTATATCCTCAAGTTGTTACATGTACTAAGTAAAACACAAGGGCTAATTCGAAGCTAGAATGGATGAAATTAAATAAATGTTTATGTTTTATGTTGTAAAAGAAATATATGTTTCAATTTTTTCCAAAAGACTAAACCTTTGAATCTGTGTGGTGTAATTATTTTATATTTTTTATCATTAAAATGATTTAAAATTAATGTATGAAAAGAATGGTTTCTATATATATACTTCTTTCTGCTACCACACTCAAATCACTAGATGTGGTCATTCTAGGTACTCAACATCAATCATTAAATTCATTCTTGAGGTTATATATCATTCTGAAATAATAATAAAAAATTTCCACTTCTAAAATATTTCCATACACTCATATCCATTTATTTATTATATTACTATATCTTATTCTTTAATTGAGGTGAGTTTCTACTACCCTATATATATATAACATCCCTATATGTTTTTGAAGATTTTTCTACTGATCTTTAGTGGGAATTGTTCCAAAAAATTGTTTACAATAGGTTATCCATTCCAATTAAACTACTCACAATTGCAACCATGGATTCCCAGGCAACTCATAGAGATGAATAAAACAAAATCTAAAACATCATCATCAAAATTAACCATCATAAACATCAGAAGGGACTATATTAATTTGGAATCACATAAAAAATATGATACAAATACAAATTATGATATCCTCGTATAGAATCCCCAATGCACCAAGAAGACATTTTTTAATGTTTACGGTATGTTAAAAATATATTCAAGGGATTACATAAACTTAATTTTTGTTTTATTCTCCAAAATTTTCAATTCCACATTTTAGTGTAATGAATTTATAATAAAAACATGTTTAATATCATCCATCTTCTCACATTCACCAATATCCATTTCATCAATATTGGAACCCTTTATTGTAATATATAAATACTAAAAAATGGGATAATATTATATCTAATTTTTATATAAATTAAAAGCTATTCCAAATATTCATTTCAATATGAACCATTCTTTATTACAATGCCATCATTCTATAAAACCGATTACACTCATTAAAATTTTAAAAAATCTTTGTAGAAAATGTTACATGAACAACTATGTGAACTGTTGAACCACTTCAGAACTTAGTGATCTGATAAAACTTCTAGATGAATTTATCAACTAAATATCATTTCAATAAAAATTCAGAAGAAGTGGTTTCAAAATCACATGGTAGAAATAGATCCCAAATGGAAATATAAAAACCTAATATTCTAGAACATTTAAAAAAATATCTCAAAAATAATCACCTATATGTTGATTTTTTTCCATATACACGAAATAAAATAATATAACATATATATAAGGAATATAAATGTAACAATGAAAATTCAACTGTGGTATTACATTTTCATGTCTGAGAATATAATTTCCATAGGTGATGCATTACTAGATTTCATTATCTTAAAAATTAAACTGTATACCCTGGTGACTTCAGAGTTACTCAGTATTACTAGAGATAAGTAATCAAAATTATGTTCAAAACATTAAACACACCATATTAGTACCACCCTTGATATATAATGAGTATCATTCCGCCATCTACTATCACAAACCATTTAAAATTATGGTATTCTATTAATTCTACTATTCCCAATTCCAATTTTCTGTAGTAATGTTTAGTGAAAACACCGTCTATGGTAACCCATAAATCAGTACACAACAGAACTTAACATAACAATATTTTATAACTAAAATATTAAAATTATATAGAAAAAATACCTATGATGAGAAGAATCAGTATAATCACATCTGGAACACCACCATCAATAAATTTCCTTCCAAAATGTTGATTGAAAACCTATTTCATAGAAACCACATATACAAAAACATGAAAACTATTTTTCTACTATTTGAGATTCATTAAATTGATGTGTGATTCAAAAAGTTCAAAAAATATATTGATTTTAGGATTAGGATGATCATGGAGCCTTAGTATGGTATATAGGTAGTGAGACTACGATTAGAGAGGGGTATGGTGATGTCAGACTAGACCTTGAGGTTTGGGTCAAAGGATCCCTTTGGTAGTGGTGTCACATGTAAGTGAAAATGTTTAGATTGTATCCAATGGGAGTGAATTAGATAGGTATGGAGGTACATGTGGAAATAATGATCGACTATTTGGGATGTGTTTTGAAGAGGGGATCAGTCCTAGGTTGCTAGAAGCATGTGATTGGAAAATGATCTATTGGATGGGTTGTCTCCCATATTGTGGGAATGATCCTGAAGGCCCCCTTTATCTGTGGGGATGGGTATGTTTGATGTACCTCTCCAATGTATATGGGGATGGGTGGGTGTGATGAAAATTCCTTGATAATGGTATTTGAAAGAAGTCATATCTAGATAGGGGTTGTGTTAATTTTCTAGTGAAATCCCAAGATTCTGTCGGGATGGGTTAGTGGGATGAACATGCTCTATTTATTCAGGTACCAGTTCAAGGACCAGTCCAATAATCTTGTAAGTTATTGTGCATGAATTTTACTATTCCTTGAGTACTAATTGGTTGCTAATTTCCTTGGATGATGAGATTTCGTATTTTAATGATGATTGAGGGACCTCACTAGAGTGATTAACTATGGATTGATTCTTATAGGCATATTACCATGCCCAATGTAGGTTGTTATTAGTTCACTCTTTTGGAATCTCTCTACCACGACATTGTAGGAATTGGTTAGCTGTTAGTCGAAATAACATAAGGTAATAACTGGATTGCAATGTAGATATGATGTTGTTTTGGATAATTTCGGGGTTACCTAGTTTGGACATAGTAAAATTTCGAGCATTTGTATCTCATCAGGTGTCATGGACACCTAGTTAGCAACTTGATGAACTTGAAAGATTGTAGTTTTATTAATTTTTCTCAATAATTAAAACACATTTGATATTTTATATAAAGGTTACCATTTTGACCCCACTATGTTATATGATAACACCCTATCTTGGAATCTCGATGCACTTGAATTCCTCATGTCTACATTTTTGGCCAGTTCACTGGATTTCACGTGAATCGGGATAGTATAGAACGGAGATATCAATGATTCTGATAATGTTAGAGGATTATAGTAGGTCCATCATGCATGTGATTTATTTTATGTTTAGTGTGTATTTATTGTATGCCCGATTGGTGACTAGTTGTACGTTTTATTATAACAACATTCAATAATGTTAAAAAAATGATGTTTTTTCTATGTAATTTGATGCATGGGTTGGATGATATTGTAATTTCAATTATTTTGTATGAATTTGATTGAATGGAATAGTCTCATCATCAAATATATGATTCCCTTAAATCTATTAAATAGAATATAGAATACTAGTTTGTATTCCATGGTCTATGTGGCATCCTTAACCAAGGATATGAAGAGTGACTAAGGGTGGCATATCATATAGTTGAATCATAGCACTGTTTTATTTAATGATTTTTGTATATTGAAGTTAGCATGTCAAGGAATGTGGAAATTATTTTTATAGGAATGTTAGATGTGCTTCGGGATCACATATTCTAATTAGAATGACATGTTACCGGTGGAATTTGGTTACTATTATTGGTCTTAAATGTTACGGTTGATTGATTACACCAATATTGATACACATGGATTGAGGATTGATATTTTAATTTATTTTTTTTATTTATGGACCGTTGGAAAGAGTTTGTGGTTCGACATCATGATATATTTATAGAATTCGCATGGTATATATGTTATTGTATGCATCTCTTTACTTATTAGAGGTTCAATAGTATATATTTTCTAAAATTAACTATATTGTGTTTTCATGTATAAGAGGTTCTGTTTCCTTTTATAAGAGCGACAAGGGGTGCTTAAGGAATATATTGAATTGTTATTTTGCAATAAATTCTATTTCAAATATAAAAGATTCTAAACCATTAAAGTTATATTATAAGATGAATATAAGATTAAATAAAATCATCCAATAAGAATTAGACAGGTTTTGGATATTTTTTAATCATTATCTTTTTAAATTAACCCTTTTTACTCTAAATGTTTAATCTGACATTTAACAATTTTAGAATCAAAATAGTTATAAAAACATGAAAAATATCCAATTAAAGGGTCAATGAAGATATTTTAGACTTATGAGATCTATTTGTATGAATCCTATTTTTTTGGATTTTATTTATATTTTAAATAATATTTTATATTTTAAATTTTGAATTATGTCAATTTTGACACTATTCATAGCATGACTTTTTCAAAATCCATAACATGATTGAATCAAAAAAAACATCATTAATAGAAATATTACATGGTACTATCATCCTGAAAATTTGTGGATGACATCAAAATAAAAAAATTACATTTTTCAACATTTATAATATCATTTATTTGAATCCTTTATTAATGAAGCAATCACTTAATCAATATTGTGCCATAATTAAAATTATTTATTTAATCTATAAAAATATTAAAAAAATACAATGATTAATGAAATATTTTTATCTTTTTAATGACTATTTATTGTCAAAATAATAACTTATAAAACCCCATATAAATATTGTTTTAGTAAAAGATATATGATTATGTTATATTTTCCCTAACATTAAATTCATAGTGATTAAATGTAATTTCCTGACCCAAGTGGTTCCGTGGGGTCCTAAAATCAATACAAGGATGACCATAGTTGTATTTATCTCATAAAATAGGATTATGACATTTTTTAGTGAAATTTAATATTATTATTATAATATTTTTCCCATATTTTCCAAATTTACCATTTTAACCATGGTAAATAAAACATTTACTGGTGTTTCTATTCATAATGTTTACAAATAAAATTTACCTATATACACAATTTAGACCTCCTGATTCCAAATATGGAATGAATTTTCCCAAATTCATAAAACCAATGTTTCTGAAATTAATTTAATATTATTTCTCTTTGGTTGAATAAAAAAATATGTATTTATGAAATAATAACTACCAAAATATTCACATGTGTTTACGTATAATTAAAAAGTGAAATTTCTTCCAATGACCAATGATAGATTAAATGGTAAAAACATAATCTAATTACACTTTAGACCAATTAAAAATATAATCCAACCATATAAATAAATAATATGAAAAGGAAGTTTTTAACTTAAAATGTAGTATTTTAAACTATTCATTAAAAAATGAACTTAATCATAAAAATACAAAAAAATACCCAATTTAAAAAATGATGTCCCACATCTAAATATAAAGATTATTTTGTCATATGGGAATTATAAAATTGACACAAACTATATTTAAAAGGTGATCCCTATCAATACGCTGTAAAACTACCATTGTAAAAATAATAAAGTATTTATTCATAAAATTGGATTCATTCTCATTTTATGACTCTAAATTTTACATCATAAATGTAAAAAAATTAACAAACATGTTTAATCATAATAAGTTTAGTTCATTTCATTCTTTTCAATACAATGACTAAAAGATAACTACTATTTTAAAAAATAATGTTATATTATTTTAATTTTTCTCTGTATGACTCAGCCTTGTTTGCAACATAAGATCATTAATAAAACCATTCTTTCATGTTGGGTATTCTATTGAACATAGAATCCCTTTTAAAGTAAGGTTAATATTTAATTCATGTATATTCATATATATTAAAATATCATATTCATTATTTACCTAGGATGTTATATCTTTCCCCCATTGTGGAAATTGTTTTCTCGAAATTTTATTCACTTTTCAAATAAGTGGTGGTATTTATCCATCCTAGAATTTTTAGATTACCATGTTTCTTATTAAACCATATGGTTTTTTCACACAACCTTTACGTGATGAATTACCTTATTCCACAACACATTCCATATTTGGTCAAGAATATGGAACTGTAGTTACTCAAAAGAAATATTCTCTTCCTACTAAACTACCACTAGAATAAAAACATTAGATGAATCCGAAATATACATTCTCAACATTAAAACATGAAAATAATTGTGTAACTGGGATAAAATTGGATGTAAAGCCAATTTTTATGCAACTAATCCAACATTATCCCTGATTTCTTAAGGTCCAATGAACCTCAGACTCTGTATTCCCTTTTCTCCCAAACTCATCACACATTTATTTAGTGGATCATTGAGAAATTCATGATCACCTACCTCAAAAAAGATCCTTCAACCTGTTATCCCAATATATTTTTTGCCTGCTATGTTCTGTCCTCATATGCTTTGGAATTATCTAAAATTTTTCCGCCATCTCTTCTACTAAGTCTGGTCACATTAAAGTTTATTCACTTACATCATCCCAAAATGTAGGAGTTTGACACTAAATTACATACAATGCCTCATATAGAGCCATCTGTATACCTTAAAAAATATGTTATTATAAGAAAAATCAACCAAAAATGATGTTGGTCCCAAATTATCTAGTAATCAATTGAAGAAAAATGTAGAAAATCATCCAATGTATAAATTGTTCATTATGACTGCCCATCTAATTATAGATTAAATGTTTTTATAAAATTTAACTCAGTACCCAGTGACTCCTGAAGGCCTTTCCAAAAGTTTGAAGTGAACCTGGGATCACGATCATATAAAATCGAGAGGGGAACTCCAAGTAACCAAAAAATCACCTTAATAGAAAATCAAAAATGTTAATCCGGAGTCAAAGTATCTCGAATAGGAAGGAAATGATCATATTTTGGTAATCGATCAACAATAAAATAGATCACATTATTACATCAAGATGTCCTCAGTAATCCTACAACAAAGTCCATTGAAATATTTTCTCATTTCCACTCTTCCTCTGGTAAAGGCTGAAGAATCCATTTCATTTACATCCCCTCCACATTAACCTGTTGACTAGACAAACACTTCAACGTAATGTTATCTATATCTTTTTTATTCGATCTTACAAGTAATATGATAAAAAATCTCTATATATATTAGTACATCCAGGATGAATTGAAAACTAAAAACTATGAGATTCACATAACTACTATTTATTTAACTATGAATCACAAGCCACACATAATCTCATTCCAAACCTCAAAAACAAAATCTTTATCATTGTTAATTTCTTGAAACTTACCCTTTCAAACCAAAACTACCTTTCTATGCAACTCATTGTCTTCCTTCTATGGTTGGTTAATTCTCTCTAGAAGAGATGATTTCATTGACCCATGAAACAATATATTGGAATTTACAACACCAAAACATCTATGAAAATCTTTATCAAATTTTTAATCAAAGGATCTTATTCCAAACATTTCATGGTTAATATAGAATTATTATTTCGACTCGAAGCATCGGCCACTTTATTTTCATTTCGTGTATGGTAACGAATCGTGCAATCATAATCCTTGATTAATTCCATCCATATGAAATGTATCTAGTTCAATTATTTTTGAGTGAATATATATTTCTATCCTTTTGTGGTCAATATATATTTCAAATTTTACTCCATACATGTGATACCTTTTAATTTATGATGAAAAAACAATAGAAAATAATTCAAAATCATGTGTACATAAATTTAACTCATGAGGATTCAATTGTCATGAAGCATAAGAAATTACGTGATCATTCTACATTTCGACACAACCATTACATTTCAATTAATCATCAATATAGATCAGAAAATCACCATCACTAGAAATTAATTCCATAACTGGAGCATTCAGCAATAGTTTTTTAACTCCTAAAATTAATCATAATATTTTTTGTCCAGATTAACTTAACAAATTTTTTATTTAACATTATCATTGTGCTAGATAACTAGGAAAAATTGTTAAAAATACTTTTTTAATAGCATGTCAATCCAAGAAAACTAATAATCTCTGTTATATTAGTGTGTATTGGCTATTTTTTAACAAATGTTTCCCTTGCAGTTTAAACAGTTATCCCAATTTTAAACAATGTGAGCAAGGAATTAAATTTGTTCAACCAAAACTCACCCATTTCGAATTTCCCATACAATTTATTTTCCATTATGGTTTTCAAGAGAGCCCATAAATTAATTTGATGTTCCTATTAAAATTTTGAATATACTAAAATATAATTAATAAATAAAACAATAAACTTATCCAAGAACTCCTGAAAACTTATATTAATAAGATCCATAATAACATCAAGTCCATTGGTTAACCCAAAAGGAATAACTAAAAATTCATAATTTCCATATCTAGTATGAAACGCTGTCTTTGGATTATCTGCTTCCTTTACATTCAACTGATGGTACCCCGACCTCAATTCAATCTTCAAAAAATACTGATCACTCTGGAGCTAATCAAACAAATCATCGATATGAGGAAAAGGATACATGTTATTAATTGTGATATTATTCAAGGATATATAATCTTTAAAAAGTGTCACAAAACCATATTTCATTTTATTAGACAAGAATGGAGAACCCCACAATGATTTGTGGGGTCGAATGGAACATTTATCTAACAACTCATTCCATTGTTTCTATAATTCTCAATGTTCAACATGAGTTATTTGACAAGTGGGTCTTTAAATTTGATTTGCATCTAGAAAAAATTTAAGTGAAAATTCATCTTATCGATCAGGTATAATACCAGTATCTCATTTGAAAAACAACAATATACACATTTACTAGTAGCACATAACTAATATGAACAGTTCTATTGTTTTTATAAATATGTTCAAGATAAAATTCCTTTCCCTCTATCACTAGTTTCTCAATTTCTAGATTTGTTATCAGAGATAAGGGTTCATTAATTTACTCAAACTGAGTGTCTTTTTGAAAAGATACCTATTTAGCCCTACAACCATTCTTAGCTTGGTATAGAAATAGTCAATACATTCCCAAAATAACATTAAACTCTACTAGATGAAAAAGATCAAGGTTTGTAGCTAATTTTTTTTTACAAAAATAAGTATAGTAAATTCTCATAATATATTTTCCTCAAAATTTTCCCCATGTGTTTTTACCATATGTATTCAATTCATTTCATGAGGTGGAATTACAATTTTACTGGAAAATTTCTCATAAATGAATTAATGCGTATACGATTAATCAAAAAATACATTGGAATAATATGAAAAAATAGAAAAAGTACCTTATACCACATCATTTGATCGTCCAACATCAACCATTGTAGTAGCAAAATATTTTTCCCCGCACTTATGTATTTGATCTATCTGGTTTCCACCCTGGTTAATCAACTTTGGACACACCATAGCATAATGTCCAAACTCATTGTAATAAAAACAACTCACCACTTGATTTTCATTACCCAAATGACTATCTTCCTTAGAGATACAAGAATTATGAACAGTCATTCCACACCAGAATCACATTACATATTTTTAGAGATATTCTCTAGGATGGTTTTACAACACTTCTCATAAGATGGAAGTTTATTTTTTTTACCTCTGGGATTCTTTGATGAATTCTTTCCCATTACCTTCCAACTAGAACCCATAATTTTATTTCGCTCTTAGAACAGCTAGTCACCAGAAAATTCCATTTGAACACTACCACTAAATCATACCAATTACTTACAACATTTGGAATCATGAGATGCTAATGAGAACCGATATCACGTCTTCAGTCTTGAGTGAAATTGATTTATATTACAATAAACATCTCATAATAAATTTAGAGAATACCTTGCCTGTTGAGTGAAATTTACTTCATTAACATCCACTGAGTCATCATCCTGCCTCGATTTGAAGAATTGTTTTCAATCCTATTTTGAAGCTCTTTAAGAAATATATTTCTCAAAAAACATACCTTCGAATACTTCCAAACATTTAGAATCAATATCGTCACTGTACGTGATATTTTTAACTATATACCACCACTGATCTAATTCTCCTTCAAAATGATAAATAGAATGAATAACCATTTTAATGCCTATATATCCCATGACATCGAAAATAATTTCAAGGGCTTTGATCCACCTTTAAGATTGAACATGGTCAGATTCTGCTCTGAATGATTGGAGATGTTGCCTCATGAAACAATGAAATATACATATGTTCCTATGGGGTTAATCTTATTGGTTTCAAGCATGTAGACTACCACCATGTATAGCCTATGTCAACTACAAAATTACTACAACAAACTCTTCAGTTCTGACACTAACCATCTCGAGATGCTGGTTTGGAAGGTTATTCCCATCTGTATGCCTTCCAAGTACTGTTGCTCTATTTAATCTGCGGAAATCCATTATGAACAAACATATCTGAGACAAATAAAAATAGTAATATTCAAATTCTATATCATTTCATATTTACCATTACATTGAAATCATTTATGGATATTCTATTTACAAAATTCTACCTCTAAATGTTATCTAAACCGGCCTCTGATACCAACTATAATGTCCATCCTTAAACATTAGATAATATTGAATTAAGTTAATAATTCACAATTAAGATATTTTTAGGTTTAGATAGTTATAGAATTTGGTCATCACATACTCAAACAACATGAATATTACATATATAAACTTCTACTCAGTATTCATTTTTTTAATTAAATAAAAAATCATAATAGAAAAGAAACATGTTTATTTACTTGTTTTAAATAGAACAAATTTTTATTGATCACATAATTTAACAAATTCCACTTTAATTCATGTGAATAAAATTTCAAAAACATGGGATGAGCAAAAATATCTCAGTAAGGGATACAAAATGAAAGAAAACTGTTAGTTTATCAAAACAACATGTAAAACATGAATACTCTATAATAATTAATACATTTCACCTATATGATATAGTAAATACTATTATCTAAATAAAAGATTATTTTTTCCATTTTTTGACCAAAATATTACTATAAAACCCATATAAAGCACACATTACACATAAAAGGTAATCATGGGACATAATCATACTTACGTGAAATAACCATATAGTTGACTACAACAAATAATTTTTACAAATGGAATAACCGTATAACCGACTTCAATACCAAATGCATTGGGGTATATAAAATAACCACCTATCCTTCATTTATTATTGAACCACCCATAATTAGGTAAATCACATAACCACCCGTCAAATGTCTACGTACCATTATATAATCTCCAGACATAAAAGATTTAAAATATCAAAATTTTAATCAGAAAATATCATTTAATATCACAAGAAATTATTTCATGATATTGAAATTCTAAATCCTCATTCCAAAAAATCTTTTATCATAAAATATGAAAAAATGGTATATGGTATGTATTTTTTATTTAAAATCATTATGTCTTGTTAAGGAAGATAAAAATAATGCAATGCTCATGGTGGAAGAAATTTCAGTGTCACTGTGTTTGTTAAAAAGAAAATATCCCATATTTATTTAGTAAAATGCTATGTAAAAAAATGTTCAATTTGAATGAAATTAAAATTAAAAGGGTTTTATACACTATTTGAAAAAATTTGTTTAAAAATAAAAATATGTCTAAAATAATGGAGATTGAGACGAATTCCCTTACCTCATGTCCGACATTACTCATTCTCTCGTCAATTTCCTGAATAATAAAATTATGTTAATTTCTATTTTCTATATAACCTTTTTCATGTTAATTATTCTTCTTATATAACTTATTACAATTCTATAACAATGAGTTAATTATTTGTGTTCATATCGTACATTTTGTCGATGTTCGGAACTTGAGTCAAAAATGAACTTGTTATAATTATAAATTATCCATGTGGTAAAAAGTGCATTATATCTAGAATGAAATTCAATATTAAGATATCCTATATATCCTATATATATATATATTTACAATATTCCATTTCATTTTGATATAATAAATGAAATGCACAGTTCATGGAGATGGTAAGTCATACGTATACATGAACGCTAAATTTAATTTTTATCATATTAAAAGGAATTAAAAATAAATGATAAATAGGTATATTATATTAAATGTATAATATCTATGTTATATATGTATAATATGTTCATTAATTCCATCCTTTATATGTTTCATGTATAACGTGGATGATTCATTTCAATATAAGGGGGTTATAGTCCGCACTTCCAAAAATAAAATTATCGTATATATAAAACAATAAAATAAAAAATGTATGTTATAAAGGAGAATTAAATAAGTTTAGAGATAAAATAAATATCCTAAATATCATATAAAATTACAGTCCTACTATAATGGCCACCATGATGGGGTGTAAGAGAATATTGAATAGGCTTTGTTTCGTGATGCGGTAGTTCATTGTCCACTGAAATAGTATGTTCAATACCCATTAAAAGGATATGTGTGTAAGTGTAGTTATAATAATACTCATAAAAAAATTGTATATTGGGTATGCTGGATTTTTTATATAAAAAATGAATAAGAATACCATAGGGAGTGAAGAAGGAAAGTAATGTGAAGAAACATAAGAGAAGACATTACCACAAATCGGGTAAATCTCTTTGATTAAAGCTAAAATACCTTCTTCAACGGACTTATATTAATGATAAAGCTTCTACGAGTATAGAGGGAGCTTTGAATCATATTTTATCAAAGGTTTCCTGAGCCATGAGGGCTTGAGAGGTGTGATTAATGGTTAGAGGTGGGGTCATTTTGTAAGAGGGGTGAATGGAACTTAACGAATATCTTGAATTATTATTTTATTATAACTTCTATTTTGAGTATAAATGGGTCCAAATTATGATATTTCGAAGATACGATGAGTATAATTTTATATAATATGATCCAATAAGAATTAGACAGGTTTTGAATGTTTTTTAATCCTTATTATTTTTATTTAATCATTTTTACTCTTACTATTTTATCAAGTTTTTAACACACTCAGAATCAAAATATTTAAAAAAACATAAAAAATATCCAATTAAATTGTCAATAATAACATTTTAGTCTTATCATATCTATTTTTTCATATCTTATATTTATTAGAATTTTATAATTTTTAATAAAATATTTTATATTTAAAAATATAAATTATGTCAAATTTGACCCTATTCATATCATGACTTTTTAAAATTACATAACAACATGATTGATTCTAAAAAACATTATTAATACAAATATAACATGTATATGTCATCCTTAAAATTCATGGATGACATAAAAATAAAAAATATATTTTTTTTAACATTTATAATATCATTTATTTGAATCGTTTATTAATGAAGCAATCAATGCATCATCATTGTGTTGTATTTAAATTTACTTATATAATTTCAAAAAATAATAAATCAAATACCATGATTTAGGAAATATTTTCATATTTATAATTAATATTTATATCCAAATAGATATCTTATATAACTCTATATAAAAATTGTTTTGGTAAAAGAAAAATGCATATGTTATATTATATTCAACTTCAAATTAAAAGTAATTAACTGTCATTTGCAAACAAAAGTGGCTCCATGGGGTCCTAAAATTGACCCAAGGATACCCATTGACGAATATATCTCATATAATAGGACTAGGACACATGTAAAAGTATTTTAATATTATTATAATATTATTTTTACCCTTATTTACAAGATTTACCCTTTAATCATGAAATATAAAATATTTACTGTTGTTAATATTCATAATGTCTAAAAATAAAAGAGACATATTTACATAATTTAGACATCTTAATTTAAAATATAGAGTCCATTTTTCCAAATTCAAATGATAGATGTTTTAGAAATTAAATTAAAATTAATTCTTGTTGTAAAAACCAAAAAACATTTTTTTATGAAATCATAACAATCAAAAGATTGACATTTTTTAGGTCTAATTAAGAATTAAAATAAAATATAGTGACTAAAATTATATTAAATGGTAAAACTAAATATAATTACTCTTTAAAACAAATTAAAAAAATACTATCCATAGAAGTAAATCAGATGAAAAGACAGTTTTGACTTAAAATGCGGTATTTTTCAATTTTCATTAAAAATAAACTTTATCATAAAAATAATTTTTTTACCCAAAGTGGATTTTAATGTCTCACTTATAAATAAAATTTTTATTTTGGGAAATGGAACATATAAAATTAACAAATAGTATATTTTAATGAGGTTCTCTATCAAAATGCAAAAAAACTGTCTTTTAAAAAATATCAAAGTATTTAGGCTTAAAATTGGAATCATTATAATTTTAAGCATCTAATTTTTATAGGATAAATTTAAAAACATTATAAAAACATGTTTAATCATAATTTTGTTCGTTTTGTTCATTCCTTCAAATAAAATGGCTAAATGTGAACAAGAATTTAAAATAATAATGTTATATTATTACTATTTTTCTCAGTATGACTTAGCCATGTGTGCAACATAAGAATTCAATGAATACCATGGTTTTTTGTAAGTTATGCCATATAATGAAACATTACTTTCAAATTAAAATTATAATTTAATCCAAAATTTATAATAATTATGAAAATTTCATATTAGTTATTTACCTGGGATGTTACAGTTAAGATTGGAGATGGTACAATATTTTGAGACATTCAAGGATGATGGAAATGATTGATGAAACTGACGTTGTATAAAGTGTTTATAAGGTGTTGAATTAGCCATTCAATTAATTATTAAAAAATTATCGAATAAGGGTTGAAATGTTTTTCAAATCAGTGTGGTTTTAATGAAATATTCATGAATATTACTTTTATGATAAATATACATTGAGAGTTTTTCAAAAGATGTTTTTAAATTTTTAATAATTTAATAATGTCATTTATGTTTTTTAGAGATAATTAGGTTTTACAAGAGATTGGAAGTTAATTATTCATGTTGTTTTAAGTGGATTTGATGAAGTTCTAGAAATATAATATGGGGTTGTAGAAATTCGAAATGGAAAGTAACATGATAACATTAAATTTAATATTAGAAAATTATTATAGTTAAATTATGTTTAATATCATATTTTTATGAAAAATTAGATAAATATTAGTATACCTAATATAACCTAATTCATACACAAGTGAATTTATGAGATTATAGTGAAATGAAAAAAATTCATGTCTATAATGGGATATGTATGATAATTCATTGATTTTGTATGAATTATAAGTTTATGTATATCATTTCATAGATGATTTATAATATTAAATTTTATGTCATTTACAATAGATGAGATACATTTGAGGATATCTATGTTTATTTTGAATAATTGTTTGGGAGTTTCCTAGGCCAAATTGATATGTAGGATTAAGTATTTATTAGAAGAATTTAAACTCATTAAAAAGTGGCATTTTTATACTGATTTAAATTAGGAGATGTTAATGTTGTTATATTTTGATTTAAATATGTGGTGTTGTTAGTAATTGTCCATTATTAAAGAATACTTTTATGCAGAATTAAATAAGAATAATCTTGAGGCCTTAAAATTTCAATAAGAGACATTCAAATAGAAATATTAGAAATTATTTATGAATATTGAAGATTGGTTAATTTTACAAATATTTGTGGACTAGTTTTAAATGATAGAATCCTAATGAAATGTATTAAGGTAATTTTATATTTTGAAAATGAATATTATCTAGTGATTATAACTAGTACTATTGGAATTTCAATTGAATCATATTAATAGAATATCAGTGATTCTAAGCTTGTTGGTAGAAAAAAAAATTGTTTTATTGAGAAGTAATGATTGAAGATCTTATGGAATGAACAGAAGTGATCTTTCATGAAATAAAATGAGAAAATATCAAGATGAAATGGAAAGGATTGATTCAAAATATAGAAAAATATTCACATTTTTAATTTTATAAAAAATAATATAATAAATGTTTTATTTCATAAGACAATTATGGAGTCAAGACAATATTGTTATTACATTAATATTTGGAGTGATGATATAGAAATTGAATAGAGGACATTCTAACCTTAAATTACTATAGATCCAAAAGTTTTAAGAATGTTAATGGTGGAAATTTTGAATTTCCAGTGTTCCACTAGTAATTAAATATTCCTTGTTCATTAAATTTATAAATTTAGAATTAATAAAAAAAATAAGATACATATATAATCCATACATTGATCATTTTTAATATCAAGTAAATAGAAGACAAGCATTTTGTGTTATTTAACATCAACTAATAGTAAAAGTCATATTATTACAGAAGAAGAATTACTATTATGTTGTTGGGATACCATGGAGTATAACATTGATATTTTTATTTAGTGGGGATTATAGAACAATTATAAAATAGCATGAACTATTAAAATGGACCAGTTTTGAGACTTCATGTCTTTTAAGATTTATCCTTTGTGGTAAAGGATTAAACCTTCCCCATATATGTTCTCATTAATATATTATTATAGCACCAATGTCTCAAACTCATCCTTAATATAATTGGAAGGTATTAAAAAAATCCTTGGTGAACCATGAATAATATAATGTTTTATTGTATTATTAATTCATTTAATTCGAATGATGTTATTTTCATTATTTATTTATACAGTATATATTTATCATAACATGTAAAAATGTTCAAAATAATAAAGTATAAATAATTTGGTGAAAATTATAACATTATCATTCCTACTAAATTTAGTGTGATTTCATGATCATACTAGGTAATTTAATAAGCATCAATGTAATTTTTTTTGCTTCTTATTTGATTTATTTTATATCATAGATATAAAAAACATTTGAATATGTTTTTCTGTTCCCTATTATAGTATGAATGGAGATTAAATATAACATTAAATATTAGAATTTAAATAATAGAGAACCTAATAATCTTATAGATCTATAAAAAGTGAGGAAATAGAAAGTGGATAAACCACTAGTTAAAGGAACCCAATGTGGAAATATCTTTGTAATATATATTGTTAAATATCATCATAATGAATAATTTTTTGGATGTTATGATAACTTTTATAATTACCCCCTTTATGTTTTTACTCTATAGATATGCATTTTTTTAGAAATATCTTTTTTATAATGGGTTTTCATATATTTTTTCCCCTAATGGTTAAAGGAGTAAATTATATACTTAGAGATGGAGAAAAATTCTAAGTAGTTGGTAGTTTTTGTTAAATTGAGAGTTTTTAAAAATTTTAAAACTATTGTGGAGGAGAGGGGAAAATTTTAATTTCTGATTAATGAAAAATACGGCCCAGATGAAGAGATATTGAAGACAACTATTAATGTGTAATATAAAATAAGTAATTTTTATGGTAAAAGGATCTAGACATTATAAGAAATCATTTTTTAAGAATTTTCAATTTGAGATTATTTATAAGAGTAAATGAGCATGATTATTACATATAATAAATGTATAACACACCATGAGATAATATTGAAATAATGTGTGAATAATGTGAAATGAGAGTAATATTAGGTGATAATGAGAACAATAACATCAACATGATGTTTCTCAAATCAGATGTCACACTGAGAAGAAAAAAATAATAACACACAATTTTTTAAAAAACTATATATAAATTGAGAACTACCATCAATACTACTATTATGATTATAATAATAAAATTCATAATTATAGTTGAAGGATTATCAATAATACATTAGATAATATATCCACTATTATTACAGAGAAAAAGGTAACCCTTTTTCAAATTTTAATAGTTATTATCTCTATATAAATAGTACACATTAAAATTTATAATCAATATAAGAACGAATAGTGGAAAACTATGAGAAACAAACCAATATATCATTAGTTGATATGAGTATTAGATGAAATTTTTGTTCCCTAAATGGATAAAAGATTGTAATTTTGGTCCTCAAATAGTAAGGTGATAAATTTGGGATGATTGATTCACAAATGATGAAAAAAGGATCAGTGTTCATTATTACAATTGGTATTGTGGATGGATTAAAAAAGGACATTGATTGTTGAAATAATATTTTAATAAATAGGAGATAAATAAGACCTATATATATGGGGACTATACCTGAATTAAAGGGACATCAAACAAAGTTAAATCATGGTAAAATAAAGTAATTAAATCTTTGAAAAATAATAGATTATGAAAAAATATACATTTCATCCCATTTTTAGAACCCATTTATTTCTTTTATTTTATTTTTCCTATTTTTGTATTTCCTTTTCATTTTTTTCCCTTCTCTCCCTCACATTCTTTCCCTCCCACTAGCACATTTTGACCTAGCCCCTCCCCTCCTAGTGTCGCACCCCATTTCATCCAAGCCGGCCGGTCTCACATACCCACTTATTCTCCCTTTGAATCACCTCCCTGGTAGCTCTCATCCGCACCTCCTATGACAGCTTCCCAATGTCGATACACCTATTATGTTTGTGCATGAACCCTCCAGCTCAGCAGTTGTGATCCCATCCGGCCAGGAGCCTTGCGCCGGCCTCCCCACTCTTGTTTCCTCCAATGTCCGATGTCCCTAATCTCCTTGGAATCCTTCTGTAACACCACTTGATGACACCTCCTCTCCCAGTTTTACATCCATGTCACCACCAAACCTTTCACCAGACACATCTTATCTTAGTCGCACCCGGATTCCCTTTTTTTCACCCTGGTCAACCACCAAAAATCCCCCTTCCACCGACCTATGGACTTCCCACACCCATGATACCCATGTTTCACCCTCTTCCCATCATGCAGGACCCCAACTAGATTTTTCTTGCACAACCCACTTCTAGCACCCCTTGCCTTTCTCGGGCAGCCCCCCAATATCTCTAATGCAGGTTCATTTTATTTTTTTCGGTTGATTCTTCCATTTTGAGAGTACCAAGTTATGTTTTATGTGGTTATTGGTCTAGTTTTAATGTTCTCTATGGCCAATTCTTGTTTTAGGGATCAATTTTTATTTTATTTGGTTCATATTATTGATTTAGGGTCTAATTTAGATTCTTCGTCCTGGGAATTGGGTGCAATTGGAATTTTTTACCAATGTTTGGGAAAAATCAACAACGAGGTGAGTGTTTCCTTGACTTTTCATCTTTTAGATAATTTAATTTGTTTGTTTACTTAATTTTAATATGTTATATATTATAATTACATGGTGTAAAATATGTTTTAAATTTTTTTTGCGTACTCAGTGGATGAAATTATATTCCCTAAATAAAATAGTATTTTCATTCATATGTGTGTTGTTTTATAAATGCTTCAAAGTGTTTAATGAAATGTCTTGGGTGGTGTGAAATGTTTTTGGAAATATTTTTGATATGCACCTATGATGGAATTTGGGTATCCTTTTAGAATGCTCATGTTATTCACGTGAGTCTTGATTTGAGAATTATTGGTAATGATCATATATCTATTCTTGATGTGAAATGGATTTTTTTGTAGTAATATAATCCTTCTCTATTAGAAATGAATTTTTCATTAAAATAAATTTTTGTGTGAGTTGAGAAATGTGATGTGTTGTTTTATAAAAACTGTTTATATGTTGAATTTTAGGTGAAAAATATGATTTCACGGTCATTGTGGTGTGTGTATATTTAAATTGATATTTTCAGAGGAAAATGAAGCACTTAGGGAGTGATTCATTATTGTGCACTTTTGAAATTTAATTACAAAATTATGAATAATGGAAAACATATTTTTATTTTGTTAACTTGTTTTATGCTTTTAATATGATGTTGCTATATGGAGGGAAGTATTTGAAAATGGATTTCAAACATCTGACTGGGAATATTTATTTCTGTTGGCCCTTGTTGTGTTATTTAAATAATGATTTCTATGTTTTGAGAGATTTTATGTCCCCCATTGATTATTTCAAAAAGGGGATTTTTGAAATGATGATGTAACGAAAATCATATGTTAGAAATGTATTTTGGTGTGCTATTTTTTGAAATGTTTTTTAGGAAAAAAAGTGGTGGATTTTGTGTATAATGTCTTGTTTAGTCTGTGATATAACAAAGAAATATACGCTGTGAATTTGAAACATGATTGTGGAAAAGGGGAAAACCCTAGGTATCAATATGGGTGGACTAGAACTAGTGCACTCGTGATATGGATGGGTATCATCCCTATTTCACTAAGCTGGACTGACGATTGAAAGGCTAAATTAACATATGAATTACTAAGGGCCATGTGTTTTAAGCCACATCTACTAAGGGCCATGGAATCTAATCCACAATTCACCGAGACATGGGAATCTAGGGTCCCACTAGAGGAAGATGAACCATAGATGACTTACCCATAGATCTCTAACATCCATGATGTTGTGCCTTCCGTCGGCATATGGATGATTACTTGTGTTTTTTTTTGTGTGTCTGTGTGTGTTCCCTTTATGAATGTTTCTATTCCTTATTAAAACAGTTTTTGGGAAACTGTTTTTCTTAGTTGTTTTCATTTTGAATATATCTTGTAAATGTTTCTTTAATATTTATTTGAAAGTATAATTTTGCATAAGAACATTAAATTATCTCTTTGATGTTGGGGTATGGTATCTTTTTATTTGGTGGTATCCTGCAGGTCCTTTAGCACACACTGTACATACACGCTTTGGTATGTGTTGATCTTATTTCTTGAGTATTTCAGGTTGTGACATGGTGCTCAATGATGGTGATTTAGGTTTTTGTTGGTCATCTCATATAGGCTGGTGTTGATTTTACCTCTCTTTTTGACATGAGTTTTGATTGAGATTTTTAGTTTCCATTGTTATCGTTTCTTTTTAGTTATTGGTTCATGTTATAGACCTTTAAATTTTTTATTAGTTTAAGGTCCCATCTGATTGATATATTTTTTGTTTTAGTTTATATATCTTTTAGATTGTTTTAGTTCTCTCATTTCAGGTAAATTATTCCCATCTGTTAGTTTTGATACACTTTTGGACTTGTCGGGGACCGGGTCAAGCGTCGGGTCCGATGGTGACCTTTCTTGGTTCGTGACCAATAGATTCACTTGATTTTTAAGAATTAAGAATTCTAGTAATGTATTTTATTAACTCAATATAATTTTATAATGGATAAGGATTTATTCTTGACTATTTTTGTTATAATATTATTTTTAAATGATATATGATGATATTATAATTCATTTACTCCTTATATTAAATGGAATTACATAGAGGGACATCCTTCATCAATAACATTGATGATCATAAAATTAAATTCCATTCATTTCAAATTAGATCTGTTTATAACATATAAATATTTACTATTCCCACTAGTATTATCCTTTTAATTTTTGAAAATATAATTCTTATTTCTTTCTATTAATTTTATTATTCCCCATTATGAATTTTCAACTGAATTATTTATTATTATACCGAAGATGTGTGCTATAAAAATATTTATTTTCTGTATGTGAAAAAGTATTTCTCGCTCATGTTTTTATTTTTATATTCTAATTAAATTTATTTTGTAATATCTTTATTTTATTTTTAAGACTCCATTTTTGTTGGAGTTCACTTTATGTCGTTTTCTAAGAATTATTTCATGTTAATTTTTTGAAAATGATTTTTTAAAAAGATTAAAAATTTATTTTTCATTATGAAAATGTGAAAATTGTTTTCTGAAATATCTTTTTCATAGTTTATCTTCCATTTTACACATTAATGATTTAACAGATATAGTTTTTTGTTTTATAAATTAACTTATGTATTATTTAATGAAATACTTCTTTGGGTTTATATAAATGTCAGTATCAACTGATCATCATTTGTTATCTTGTAATGTGATTTAATTTTTAAATGATTTTGAACCCATTTTCATACCTATGGGTTTTAAGGATATATTCGACAATTCCTATATTACGTAACACATTTATATAGAAGATAATAAGTGGATATATATTTCCCTAAATAATACATTGGTTTTTGTTTTATTCCTCATGAAATAATATAGTCTCATCCTTTTTAGATATGCTCAAAAATTAAAGGGAAAGCCTTGTTGGATCACACTCCTGATATAAAGAGTGATAATTCTTGGATATAATCGATGTATAATTATATTGTGCAATCCTTTTCTAAAAAGATCATTTTTTATGAAAATTACTAAAAGAATATTTCATTTTCATTCCATTTTCCTATAATTATACCACATAGATCATGTCTGTTATTTCATGATTACACAAACTTTTTCCATAGTATATGTTTTTCATTAATGATTACATATACTTTAATAATGTTTTATATAAAACTAATATTATAAAATTTTAACATAACAAGATATTTATCCCCATATCATGTTTTATTTTAAACTTGTGATCTAGAAATAGATGACCTATTCAATAATTTTTCCCTTAATTTTCATATTGAGCTCAAAAAATTCTTATCATTATGTTCCACATGTAAGAAATATTATTTTATCATCAGATAAGTCTATGATATATTTTATTTTTTTCAAACCAATAGTGGAATATTCCAAATTGTTATTGAATAAGTTTCATATTTAGTTTTTCCTCAAATTTATTAATCCTTTCATTCATGGTACTGTGATAAAATTTATGATTTTTAATATTTATCTTATTGAAATGATGTAACATAAAAAAAATTTAATTTTGATTGTTTTTTGGGAAATAAGACAAAAATACATGTGATTGACCATCTAATGCGAAGAATAAAATTTATCAAAAAGATAATAATTGAATAACAAATTTAAGACACCTCTCTGTAAGGATATTAAGCTATGGAAAATATATTAAGAAGGAATAATGAATAATTCTCACTTAAATAACATTGTATTTATTAGAATTCCATAGTGGATAATAATATAAAAACATTGTTTCTCTCATTATGAAAAAAATATGAAGATACCATAGTCACATGTATATATATTATGTTTTATTTATAAAGATACATGAATATGGATAATGATTTTAGCGGGAAACTATAGAATTTTTGAACAGTTAGTAGTTGGTTGAAATATCCATCAATGATAGTTCTAAATTGTTTCTTATTTATTCAATGAAACATATAAAATGATATCATATATATAATTCATTCATTCATTTTTAAAATAACACCATCCTCTTAAATAGTTTATGGTGTTCATACATTTAGGGGAGAAAAGTTAAATATATTTCAGATATCATTATCGGAAATGACATTGAATTTCTAAAAGATTTCTGAATATTTACTTAAATGAGTTATTTTGATAAAAATCACTAAATATTTCATTGAAATATTAAAATATATTATGAAGTGGGATATATTTAATATGAAATGTTAAAAGGAAATCATATTAGTAATGGAGAATCCTTCTTGGGATTGATTTTTTTAAAAAAAATTATCAGTTGAGTAAATGGCATTACATTATAATAAATTTTATCAACACAAAAATATATATTCTTGAGTTTGAATCACATTCCAGGACAATTTTATAGATAGATTTTATATCTTTTAATTTAATTATATTTTCTATATTAATCATACTCACATAAAATTAGAGTTGATTAGTTTTTGGACCATTATATAGAGAAAAACGATGAGTTTATTTTATAAATTTTCTTTAGTTTTACTATTGATGGGTGGATGATTACGTTTCAGTAATTAATGAATCATGATATTATTGTGTGTTTCTATTATTCATGAACCTTTGTATATTTTTTCAATAATAGAATTATTGATATTAATTTTAGAATTTAAAATGGAATTGACAAAATATCCATAGTTTTAGATTAAAGAACCTGATGAATTATTATTAAGAGTATCATACCTGTTTAAAATAAAATTAAATATGTAATAAATAATGATAAAGATTCTATAATGGGATCCTAATTAATAGGGAGATATATGTGAGATACATATTGGAGTTCCAATTAAAACAATTTATTTAAATTTTTATGGAAACCTATTTATATGTTTTAAATTTAGAATGATTTGATGTATTGGATTGAAAAAATTTAATATATTTACGTGGAGCTTTTTAATAAAAAAATTCAAACCGAATCATACACAATGGATGTTTATTGATTGCGATACATATTTATTAAATAATGTGTGATGAAATTGGTTACTAAAATACCTATATAATAAATATTTATAGGGTTTGTGTATCTATAAATTGTAATTATTAGATAATATGTGATGAATGAGAAGATAAAAATAAATTAATTTTATTTTTCATTCATTTTTATCATGATTTATGATGCTATAGTTTATTTGGATGACTTAGTTGACGGTGAATATTAATAAATATTTTTCTATTTACATGGTTTATAATGGTTTTATATTAATTTTATAATTTCATAATATATATAAGTGTTAATAATGTTTATGATGAATAATAATTTTATTTAAATAACACTTAATATTTGTTATGTTCTGTATATATGATTTGGATTTTCCTGAAGATATTTTTAAAGGTTTAACAAATTATTAATCCCTCTATGTTTTGTTGAGATTAGTTGACATGACTAAAGATATAAAGAGGTATTATTATGAGGTTTTATTCCAAGTTAAATTGTTATAGAATTCTATTTCATAGTTATTCAAATTGGAAAATGAAATACAGAAGAACCCTTAAAATAAAATATTAGTAATTTATTGTTGTTAAACTCTAATATGTGACCTCATACAAATGCTATATAAGATGTATTTGAGTATAGATAATATATCGCAAGTCATACAAAAGAAAATTCATGAGATTATACTAAAATACAATTATGGAATGGCTATACCATGATATGTATGAAACATCAAAGAAAATAGAATATATACAAGATGATACATAAAATATCATAATTGATTTATTATATTTACTTATATGTTATTCAATAAATATGGAATCATTTTGAGTATAAATTCTGTAATTTTAATCATACATGAGGGTGTTCAATATTCTAAAGTGTACATATGATTAACTATTTCACGAGCTATTTAAAATCATGTAATGTGATTCAATTCTAGTGATCTAGATATTATGATTCAAATGTTATTCTTTAATGATTGATATATCAGAATATTATTAATAATTAAATATGATTCAAGTAGAATTTTGGGGAGGAATCAATTAGAGTAATGATGATATATTAATGTATTAATTCTAGGTTTAAAAATAAAAAAATAAAATCATTTATGAAGATCAATGATGGTATATTTTAATGAATATATATTAAACAAATTTTAAATAATTAAATTTTGATACTGATGATCAATGTAAATTCATATTCCAAATATGAAAATAATAACATGATTATAATAGGTATTTTTAGAAGATCTAATTATGAATCCTACTATAATATGATAGAATCTGAGATCATGGATTGGAGTGGAAAATAATTTTCTTGCGAACTAATGATTGAGGATTTGTAGAAAAACCCAATGTGATTCATTGAGAAGTTATTTAATAATATTCCATAGGAAATTTCCATGTAATTTTTCATAGTATGGAAATAATATTATAGTGATTTGGAGTTTATAAAAAGAATATGAGATAAAAATATAATAATTTGGAGTGGAGTAGAGAGATAATAATTCATTTTTAGTCCTAAACTATAAAAACCATTAATGTTTAAAATCAAGGGATTATATTTTTAGATACTTGCACTAGAAACCATGATCATTTATGGAAGAATAAGTATAAGATTATTAAATTTTAATATTAAATTTCTACTAAAATATTCATTTTTTTATATTCCTGGGTGAGAAGGAATACTACTATGTGTAAGATGAAAATAAAATCTACATGTTAATCCATATAAATATTAGGGAGAATCATAATTTTTATTTTGTTTTATTTGAACATTTACTTGAAATCAATGACTAATTATCGAGGAAGAAGCTCTACCGTTGAGATGTGGTGACATCATAGATATTACAGTAAAACATTTTCATTATTCAGGATAATAGGACCATTATAAATAGTTTGTGGAAATTTAGAAAACTAGTAGGGGACAATAAATATTTTAAACATTATCCATTACGTTAAATAATTCTACATTCCACATGTCCATTAACATTATTATACAATTATATAAAATAGGAATTATACATGAACCATTCACAATAAGGACATTGTTTCTTACATTAGGGGTGATAACTATAATAGTGTCATTGTTTTCATCTGTTTAAAAAATATATTTCATATGGTTAATCTTTTCACCATGATTAATATAATATCTACTAAAAATAATTGTTTCATTGGTTTTTTAATAAAGATAACATAAATTGATAAAAATGGGTTCCCACTAATTTATCATCTCTCTTAATGTGACTGAAAATCCTATTGGGAACATTATGTTTTATTAAAACAATCTTCTTCCTTGGAATGGATCAATTTAATTCCCTAATTTTTTGAAACATTGCATATAATGTTAAAATTTAAAAAACATTTTTTGTTCCCTTTCAGTGAAATGTTAAAGGTTATATCTTCCCGTATAATGAAGAATAAAAATAAACGAGAAACTAATTTATTTAGAAATATCCAACTAGTTATAAAATATAAAGTGGACTAACCATAATATTAATGTAATAAATGTTATAATTGTTCCATTAAATATTTAGATAATTATCCACTTAAATAATCATTTTGAGGGTGTAAATAGTATGTATATAATGAAAAAATTTTGATTTTTTACTCTAAAATTAATTATCTGTTTAAAAGTCCAATTTTTAATGTTCTTTTATATAAATTTTGTTTCATCATGTGTTTATAAAATGTTATTATATATCTACAGTAATGCATAAATGTGTTAGAGAAGATAATGTATTAAAAAAATAAATTGTTCCAAAATAACATAACAATTTTGAATCTGAAAAAGAGATTTCATTATTCAATGAATAAAAATATCCCCCATCTCGATATACTTTTAAAAAATACCATTGATAATTATTTCATGAAAAGTATGGGTCCAGACGAAATGATACATGCTTTGGAAGATATCATATGAGTCATAATTAATAAATTGGTGATCAATGAAAAATGATTATATGAGAACAATATTTAATTTAATGTTAGGGATAAGAACCCAAAATATAATGTTTAGATGATGAGGAAAGAATTTATAAAAAGGGTGATATTAGGTTATAGAGAAAGATATATACAACACATGAAGTCTCAAGAATTGTATGTCAAATCGAGTAACCTAGAAGGAAGATAAGATGAATATTCACAAACTATGGAGAAAATGAGTACTTACTTTTGAATTCTTGTTAAGATATTTAATCATATAAGGTAATATTATATTAAAATTTATAACATGAATCCATCCATACAAATATCCATGTGATGAAAACAGAATAAGGTGACCTTTTATCAAAATATTTTTTTGTAAGTAATGTTAATTTTGTGAAATGTGACAGTTACAATTAAAATCAAGAACAAAAATGTCTAAATACATTTTCAAGAAACCAAACCCTACATTAAATAAGGATTCATGTACTATTATGAATTTTGGAACCCTAAATAGAGCATAAAATAAGGCCATTTTAGACTAATAATAATGAAGGGATAAAGTTGTAATTATTGTTTCCAAATGGAAAAAAACAAATTACATTGGACATTATATGTGCTATCTATAGTGTTGATACAAGATTAAATATTTTTGGAATAAAATAAAAGTAATATGAAGAGAACAAAGGCATTTTTTAAGTAGGAGATTACCTGAAGAGAAAATAGTATCATTTGAGTCATGAAAAACTACATTGTGGATGATTAATTTTTATATAAAGAAAATATTTGAATTTTATTATAATTTCAATAGTAATTGATAAAACCTTAGTCATTGGAATGATGAATTATTTTTTACAACTACCAAGAGACATTCTTATTCCATTAATAAAATAATAACACACAATTTGGGAAGGATGAGAAAAAATGTGAAGTATAAATTTCCTTAGGGAATGTAAAATGTAATGTACTAAATACAACACAACTAAGAAGAATGTTGAGAATGATGCATCACTAATAATGTGATTATTTTAATATTTAAAAAATACCACATCATGAATCATTTATGCTGATCTGTGAACATAATTTTTCAGTGATACAAGATTGATTATGAAATAAAATAAATCCAAGAGGAAAACAAGAGGATTTATTTTTTGAAATACATCTAAAAAAATTTATAATAATTTCCATAAATGTATCCAGAAGTAGATTATAAAGCCAATAATGAGAATGCATATGGATGATCTAAGAGTGATAATCATGTTTCTAAATAATGAATGATTATATGGCTAGTGAGATAACCCAAGAATAAAAACATAAATATTTCATTATGAAACATGATTATCTATTACAAATTATAAGGAATAACAACCTAGATCATATGGGTATATTGTCTATGGTTATTAGATATATAAATGACAAAATTTATAAAAATTACTCAATACCATCAATCAAAAATTTTCACACATGGAACCATTGTATACATATTAAAGAAAACATTTTTCATCATCTACAATGGAATGAAACTATAAGAATATGTGCGATCAAAATATCACTAGAGTGTGAATATAATAATAAAAAATAGTTTATCATAAGTGTAAATATGTAGGATATTTTGGTATGAAAAAATAATAAAGGTACACGAATATGACAATTGGAAATTATACTAAACGAGACAATGATCATAAATCATGAATCAGAAGATATAATTTTTTAACCTATGAAATACAGTATTAGAATGTGTAATAATTAAAAAACTATAATTATTAATAGAAACCAAACATATAATTGTTTCATAATATAAAATTGTTTCAAAAACATACGAAATTAAAATGTTTTCATATATAAAATATCCCCATGAATGTTATCATCACACAATACAAAAATTCCAATAAAATAATAGAGTGGATTATCCCCCAACGTATTTCCCAAAAACAACATGTATATGTTTCACTCTATATTCTATTACATTTAATCTCATAAGATATAATTTTTTTACCAAATTCATTCGATGACTGTAATAGAACCCCTTTGTTAAATAATGTAAACTCATTTATATCTATGTGACATAAAAGTAATCATATTCAACAAACAATAATAGAATAATTCATCCATTAGAATGAAATGGGATTCTTCGGAATCATACTATGGAATAAAAATCCACATATAGTGAATGATAGAAGACGATACATTTGAAAAATATCCCCTCTGAAACAAAAGAATCATCAATGGATTTTTTACGTAGAAGAAAATAAATTTACAATAGCATAATAAATTTTCATAAAAAATATGAAGAAAAATCGTTAAAAAATTTCAAAATTTATTTAATAAAGAAATAAAATATAAATTTGTGTTTTAAAATATTCCTTTAATTTAAATAAAAATGGAACTGGAAAAACATAAGAACGTTGTTGAAAAAACCCTAATGATAACCAGGGAAACAGATCAAATAAAGTGTTCATGTATAAAATATTAAAAAATTCCATTCTCATTTTTGAGTGAAATTATAATATAATAGAAAATAAACAGGGTAAATCCTAGAAATTTGGACAAGAAAATCTAGGATATCTTTTGAAAAAAATGGACATGTGAGAAACATATTCCAAATTAAAATAAATAGATATACCATAATCTATATATATGCATTTTTTTGGTCAAATTATGAACCAAATAGTGGGGAATGACAAGAGGACTTGTAAAAAAAAATAACCACTGTAGAAAAAGGTATTGTTTTTTATATGGAAATATTTTAAAAAATTATCATAATTTAAATTTCATCATAGTGAATCTAAATTTAAATTTGATATCAGAAATGAACTTTTACTACATTGGTCATTTTTGATTCAAATGTAATTGAATAATGGAAAATTATATTGATTTTTAATTCCAATAAATTTCATTAAAATAATGATAAAATACATATATTTTGTTTTATAAAGACTGTAAAAAGGAAAAATGTTGTAAATATAGAGTATATCTTAATGAATGGAAATTTAGATAAGGATACCTTCCCCTAAATTATTATTTCTTGGACACACTATAATATAATATATATTACAATGTTTTAGTATGAATATTTATATGAATTAAATTAATATTATATATTATTATTCACGAATAATTATTTTTTAACTCCTTGTAATTATTTGTGGTTAATGATAATATTTAGGCATTAATTGATTTATTTTTCTCTTCGGACATTTTTTCTGGTTTGTGTACTCACACTTAATTCATGTATTAATGAAAACAATAATCATTATGAATATTATATAGATGTATTTTACATAGTAATATATTACAATGTCCATTTTAGGGAATTTATTATGACATTTACAAATAAATGTTGGGAAATATTATTTTATGTGATTATTGAGTGGACAATGAATTGAATTCATTAGTCAATATGAATTTGAATATTTAAATTAAATAATTTTGAAAAAGTATTAAATTTTAAATTATTATAATATATTATGATTATTTATTTTTTCATATTCATTCTTGAGTTAAATTTTATAAAAACAATCTTGTTGTTGCTAAAACAAATGCAAAAAATATCATATTATAATGATTGAATGAGTAAAAATGAAATTGTATAATTATAATATAACATTTAAAAATGAATAATTATTTCAAAAATATTTTATGAAAGAGTTAAATTATATTTATAATGTGTTGGATGAAATTGAAATATTATAATTATTTAGGAGTGGATTATACTGATGTCGAAAACATGAATCTTATCATGGAGGTCCTGCTCAAAATGATGGATTATAAACTCCTTCTTGTAAGAGATGGTTCCCATATGTTAGAAAAGTATTTATCATGTTATTAATTGGTTAGGTATTCATGAAAAAAATTATTTAAATGTGAAACATATAGAAATTATAATATGAAACATTATTATTAATATTATACATGATATGCAACATCATGCTTACATGAACAAATAAATATTATTATTTAAATACGATAGTTATAACCTGGTCATTGTCATAGAGGGAATGAATGAGATTAAATAAATTATAAAAATACTATTTAAAAATGATTATAAAAATAATTCATTTGTTAACAATTAATTATAAATATAAATAAAAACCAATTGAATATTAATTTTTTAATTTTATAAAAAACTTTCTTTATGACCAAAATTGTATTTTGTCAAGATAATTTAAACAAATCCCTATTAATGAATGATATTTTTAAAATTTATATGATATATTTATAATATTTTTTAAAATTAATTGAATAATTTTGATAGATTTATGATAAGAATAAATTCAATTTGAAGCATAAATTCTCTATTTTTCTAAAAGTAAAATTTTCTTCCTTCTGATAGCGCACCTATTTGAAAACAGAATTATGAAAATTTCAAAATCTTTTTTTGAAAATAGAAATATTTTTAAAATATTTTTTTAAAAAATATATATTAATTTTAATTTTTTGTATTTTTCTCACAAGTTTTATTTTTTAATGAATAATGAAAAATACAACGTTTTATCAAAAAACTGTTTTTTTCATCTAATTAATTTATATTACAAAATTATATTTTAAATTTATTTTTAAGTATAATTTTTTGAATAAAACATCAATAAATTTAAACTATTTCATTTTAATAAATTTTACAAAGAACTTAGGGAGAAATTTTTTCCAAACTTTTCAATTGGTCACTTTTAAAAACCAGTTTGTCTTTATGTCAACCAGATTATTTTTTTTATAAAACTATGCATATAATTTGAATTGGATTAGGCAATAATGATTAATTATTTTTAATAAGAGGTTAGTAATTATGTATTAATTTATATTAAATTTTTTTAGTAAAAAAATTATAATGGTAAAAAAATTATTTACCATGGCATAGGTATAAAATTAAAAGAGTTAAAGTTAAAAAGTTAAGGGCTCAAAATAGAAACAAAATGCATCATTTAATTGTTATTTTTAGTATTTATTCACCCTAAACACCTTATAATATAATAATTTTTAGTGAAAAGTCAAGGTTATTAATACCAAATCAATGTGGTTGTCTTTAAATACAATATAATCATTATTTTAATCACATAAACCCACCTCTCCTCAAGTAAAAATACAAACCCTTACTGCCCCATTTTGACTATAAAACATTGGAGATCATCAAATATTTTGACACAACTCTCCTAACGACTCTCCCCATTTCTAGTTTCTCCTTGTATCACCAAAATAAAAAATCCAATCCCCTCAAGGGTCTCACAAGGAGGTGATATTAATGAGGTAATTCTCTCAAAGTTTCGCCCTTAATTTCAATTTTTTATACATCCTATTCACCACCTTCAAAGATAATGTCCCGAAAATCCCATAATAATGTATTTATTTTATTTTTATTTTTATAATATAAGATCAAATATCCATTTCGTTTCTCATATACTATTATTGAATGAAACAAAACTATTGTCCAAATTATATAGATTTACTATCCCAATGAAAAATGATTTTTCATTTTCCATTACCACCTTCATGGATGGTCATAAATGCTTAATTATGTTTAAATAATATTTTATTATGAATATTATAACAAATTTAAATTTATGGAACAAATATACACATGTAATATTAATTCATACAAAACAATTTTTTTATGTTTGGAAAAACCGTCAAAATAAATGAAACATTAGTCATTAACATTTAATCTAATGAATCATCATAATAAAAGGAATAAAAATTATATATGTTACCATTAATACTTTCGTAATTTATTTAATACAATTATATTCTACTTCTAGTGTTTTAAACCCATTTTTAAAGAAAATCAATAATTGTACACGAATAAACTGTTCATGAACCCATGAAACAAATGCATCTACACCATGATAATAATGAAATATTATAAATTAATGTTTCATAAGATTTAATTAAATCATCACAAAAATTATTATTAATATTAATATACTTATTTAATAAGTCAATAAAATTATTTAAACCATTTAACATGATTTTAATATATGCACCACTAAATTGAAGGGTGATGTAAAACATTTCTTAGCCCACATTTCATTCTTTGGGTTAATCATCAACTAATAATTTATGTCATGTTAATATTATGTGTGGAATGAGTTTTTAACTTATTTTTTTATATTTAAACATTAGTATATATATTTAAATTAGATACACATGATATGATATTTATAAAGGACTTCATCTCAAATATCCTTTCATTGAGGCTTACTTTTATGTTACACACTGATGTTCATTTATGAGGTGCATATAAAAATCCCTTTATAAATAATACCGTGAAATTTTTTATCTTCATGTTATTTAATGCTTTGATAATTTTTATTCCATTATAGGTTTTATGATTCGAAAAATTCATTGTGGTATTGGATACATTGAATTTAAAATCCATTCATAAATGTTTAAACATTTTAATTTAAAAATATTTTCCACCATCTCAATATTCTGGAAATTATATTATATATTAGTTATAATGTATATAAAATAATTAAAATGATATTTTATGAATTTTATTAATAACAATCAATGGTTATAGAAAAGAAATCATTTTATTTATTTTATATGGAATGTGTTGTCAAAAGAAATAAGGAATGTTCTATTCTAAACATACATGAAGTCAATTAATTTTCCACCACATTGGTTACTATTTAATTTCCATATTCCATTGAAAGCATAAAAGTATTCTTAAATTAAATTAATTCATTATTTTATAATTTTGATATTTATGATCAATTTTTAAAGAAAATAATTTTTTGGAATTGAGAATGGGGTTATAAAATTAAAGGGTATTTTTATACAAATGTGTTTTTATATGGGATCAAAATAGATATTAAAATTGTTTTATGAAGAACATTTTAATTCATTAAATAGTACATGATTCTTATAAGTGAAACAGGTGACTTGAAATAGTTTATATAAAGGTTTTAGTCCTATTATAGCTCAAGGGTAATCCATGTATTGATAATATGAAGGGTTTTCTTTATTAAAAGTAGTGAAAAATTGATGATCCCGATATATGTTATATTAAGGGTTAAGCCTCATTGTAGCTCATGGGTGAGCCAATTATAGAGTATATAAAGGGTGATCTCTATTAAAGATATCTAATGCATTGGGTAAAAATAATATTGAAATTTGCATGCATGGTTATTCCAATTGAATGGGTTCTAAAGTGGTATTATATAGATTATTCTATAAGTCAGATAGATAAGTTTTATATTTTTTACTATGTGTTTTAATAGATTAATATGATAATATATAATGTGTGTGATTAATGTGAAAATGTTATATTTCATTGGGACAAATAAAATTATTTATGTTTCATTATTTTATTGGACCAATGGTTTTATTAATTTTTTTGAAAATTAAAATGTTTCTTTAATATCATCCAATATTAAAAAATATCCTTCATAGGGTTAAAATGATTATTAGGGAAAAGTATCAGGACAGAATGAAAATTTTGAGGATATGTCATGGAAAAAACCATGTTTTATATTATAATTTTTTACATTAGTGGGGAAATGGATAATATGTAAAAGTAAAAAGATGTTATTTATGAGTTCACATTATATGAGTTTTAACTAATTCACTAAAGATTCAATCCTAAAATAATGATCGGAAAAGAAAGTGATTTCTAGTTTCAGAAATCTAGAATATATTTGTATAAGGGTAGGACCTAAAAAAATTTATCTGATTTTTTATTAGAAAACATTATATGTCATGATACTGTTAATAACATTCCTATAAAATATTTCACTGTATGGATAATTTTAAATGATGTTATATTTTATGACTACCATGTTTCATCAAAATAGTTTTCCACATAGGAAATATGGAAACTCTGGTGGGAAGGAAGCATGAAGAAAAATCCACCCAAATAAGAATCTCATTATGGTAGGAATTTGAACAAAACAATAAATTTTAGTGATGGATTAGTTGAAATAAGATATAAATAGTTATAGTATCCATTCAAGAGAGAATCTGGTTCAACTACAAAGGAATAAGTCACCCCTAGAGCATTTAATGAGGCTTAATCCCCTATCATTCAATAGATCATCTAACCTAGTAGTAAATGAAGGAGGGATAAATTACCAAGAAAAGATATTTGAATACATGTGTTGTTTTGACCATCAATTGGAAACTCATGGAATCTGTCATTTTGAAGGGGAAGACGATCTTTGGTGGTCATTTCTTATGAATACCAATGATAGAGATGATCTTGAAGCTACTGAATGTGGAACATTAAATAATATTTTCCTTGAGAAATATTTACCTAAGCTTGTTCGACATTGGTTGGAGAAACAATTCCTAGAATTGAGGAAAATTTGAAGATTGTGTGTTTGCATGTGAAGAAAACATCACCAGATTGTCCCTTTATATTCAAATATTTATTTGTGACATTGATTATATAAGTAATTGATTTTTATCTCGATTAAAAACCTGAATATGAAGAACATTAGATGTATAAGTATTTAAATGTTAGCATAATGTTGATTATTATTATGAGAATGTTGAGAAGTATATTCTTGGACACTTTTGTTCCACAATATAAAAACAGTAAGAAATAGTTAATGGGGTAAGAAATATAGAAGCAACCAAGTAGAGATTCTAGAGGTAAGACTAAAACTATTTCAATGTGTGGTGAAATAATATTTGGGGAATGTATGTCAGGATTGGGAACGTGTTACTGGTGTGGTAAGTATGGTCACGATGTTTTTTACTATTAAATGGAAAGTCCTCAAAAGTACATGAATGATATGATAAATATCCTTTCGAAAATGATATGATTTAGTTTCAATATTTTTGGTAATTATGCTAATGTGTGTCTGAAGATACATAATCAGGGTGAAAATCATCATGTTCAGAAACAAAAAAGTTTGGTAAAATCTTTTTCTACAACTACCGTTCATATTGAGACATCTGTGAAGTGATGGAATCTCTAGGGAGCATGGTATTATTCAATGGCTAACCATAAGATCATAGTTTTATACACTCTGGAGATATTATGCGATTAGATCATAAATTGATTATGTAATACTTATAGATTCTATGATGGGTATATATTTATGTTAGTATTTTTTTTAATGGGAACTAAGTCTTTTATTTTTAAATGAGTTTTATGGTAATGATAACCATTATGGTTTAGGTGATCTTTGATGATTATGGTTATTTTTGGGATGAAAAACCTAATTCTAGTTATGTTATGATAATGATATTATTCTTATATGAAATAAATATCTCATTTAAGTGTATTATCATATATTAATATACAGTAACGTAATTACTCAACTCTTGAAAATTATATTTGAATGAAAAATATTATATCGTTATTTTTCTTATTATAAAATCAAGGAGCTTCATTCCCATCATAGATTTATAGTTTTTTGATTATTAACATTATCACAACCATGTTCCCTAACACTATCAATCGTTCATTGAGAATTATATTTTCTCTTCCATGTCTATGTTTTCTCACATTAAAACCAAGTATGTGATATCTTAGGTGACATTCTCCCTTTGCTTTCTCACTTTTCCAATGTTTGCTTAATTATTTGTTTTTTTTATCTGGGATTAAATGCAGGTATTTTAAAAGGCGAACCCATAATTTTTAAATCTCTATTTAATATTTTGAGGCCATAATTTATTAAATTTGGGGAATATAACAACCTAAAATTGTAAAATTAAACGCTATAGTCAATATCATAAAACATACGCCACATAAAGATTACACAAACAAGAAAATTTTATTATTTAAATGTGACTCTTACAACAATCCCATTTGAATAGCATGAATGAATGATATCAACTATATTATAAAATATTTTTAAAAATGTTTATAAAGTTCATTTTTTTACCATTTAATTATTCAAAAAAATCCAGTTGAATATAAAGTTTCTGTTTTCATAAAAAAACTATTTTTATTCCCAAATTTTTATTTTAAATTAATAAATTAAATTAATAAGTATTAGAGAAATATATTATATCAATTTATATGTTATATATATTATAAAATGTTTTTAAATTCATATAATAAATTACATAAGGTTAAGATAAGAATAATTAATATTTTAAGCATAAAAGACATATCTTTCTAAAGATCAATTTTTTACCTATTGATTGCACACATATTTTTAATCTAAATTTTGAAACATTTATAATTTTTTAAAAAATATACTTTATTTTTTAATTTAGAATATAAATCTTATATTATGAAGAATTTTTGCAATTTTTCTAACAAGATTCAATTTTAAATGAATAGTGAAAATACAACATTTTATGAGAATGATATTTTTCCTTTAATTCATTTATATAGTTAAATTTTATTATAAATTGGTTTTAAAGTATTATTATATTAAATATATATCATTATATAAAATTTTTGTCATTGAAAGTAATTTAATAATGAAATTTGATATAAAATTTTTTCAGTTTTTTTAACTATTTACTTTATAATCCCTATGTTGTTGTATCTATGAGATTAATATTAAATATAATTATTCCAATTATATGAATTGAATTAGGTAAGATGGAATCCATATTTGAAATAAAAATAAAAATATTAGTTTTTAATTTTATTTTAATTTATTTGTATAAAATATCTGACATGTTAAAAAAATTATTTACCATGGTATAGGTAAAAATGAGACAAGTTAACGTTAAAAATGTTAGGGCATACAATATCTAAAAACAACAACATTTCAGGGTTGTATGAGATATTTCTCAACACTAAACAGACTCTAAAATATTATTTTTCACCTAATGTATTGGATATTAATACCACCTCAATGGGGTTACCATTAATTATGAAATAATCCTTACTTTAATCACTTAAACTGACCTCTCCAAAAGTATAAATATCTCTTATCACCAACCAATTTCAAATCACAATCCATGGAGATACTAAAATATCTAAAAAATAATAATCTACCCCTCACTCTCCTGATATCCTAGTGCTTCTGATATTAAAAAAATAACAATTTCTAGGTACTTAAGAGTCACTCACGAAGGTAATATTCATGAGGAAATTTTCTTAAAGTACATCTCCTAATTTATTTATTTTTTCAACATTTTTCTCAACAAATTAAGCCATAATGGTTTTATAACTCTATAATCATGTATATTTTAGAGCTTTTTGTTATAATGGAATATATCATATCCATTTAATTTATCATCTCCTCTTTTTTAAATAAATGAAACTCGTGTCCAAATTCTGTCAATGCACCATCCTTGTGAATAATCATATTTCAATTTTCCATTACCACCTAGCTAGTCTTAAAATGTTAATTCTAGTTAATTAAGATTGAAATAGTTAAATTATAACCTATTTCAAGTTATATAACTATTATATACATGTAATATAAAATAAGATGAAACAAGTTCATGATGATGTGAAAATATTCCAAAATAAACAAAAGGTTTGTCATTAATGTTTTATATATAAAATCATACACATGTATGGAATAAAAATAATGTTTTGTAAAATTCATACATAAGTAATTTCATTAATAATACTCCATTACACATATGGTTTTTAACCACATTTTACAACAACATCAATAATTATACACAAATGAACCATCACGAAACAATGAAACAAATGCACCTCAACCCATGAAAATAATGAAATAATATTAATAAATGGGTCACAATATTATATAAAATCATTACATAAGGTATTATAAATATTATTATTGTTATATAATGAGTTAATATAATTATTTAAACCATTATATAGTAGTCTAAGGTATGCACCACTGAAGGGAATCATGAGGTAAGGGATTTATTAAAACAAATTCCATTCTTTGTTTTAATCTTCTACTTCTTTTTTACGTCTTCCTAATATTATGTGTAAAATTATTTTTTAAAATATAATGTGTTTTATGATTTTTTATGTATTTGCAACTTTTACACAGATTAAATATATTTTCTTAATTTCCACTTCCATGATATGATATTTATAATGGACCTCACCTCATATTTTCTTTCATTGTGACATATTTCGATTTTTTAAACCCACATTCTGTTATGAAGTTAATATATAACCCCTTTTACATATCATATCATGATTTTTTTTATTCCCTTGATATTTAATGTTTTTTTAAAATTTTAATCATTAATTTGTTTTATGATTCATATAATTTAATGTGGTATGTTACACATTAATTTAAAAATATCCATTTAAATTTGTAAATAAATTATTTCAAAATATTTCCCTCAAAGTAAATATTCATGAAATTATTTTTTAAGATAAATTTTATAAATATAAAATAATAAAAAAGTAAATTTAATTTTTATATTTAATTACATTAAAATATATTAAAAACTAATTTTTTTACATGTTTTATCAAAATAATTTTGAAAAATGACAACCGTAATGTTCAATTCTTAATGTACATGGAGATAATGAATTTTCTAGATACATGAATATGAACTTATTTCATGATTCCTTTACAACCATACATGTTTTAATGAAAAAAATTAATTTATTTTTTGTTATTTTGGAATTGGTGATGGCATTTAAAAGAAAATAGAGTTTTTTATTGAGAATGGTGTTTTAAAAGAATAGTTTATTTTAATATGAATGTATTTTTCATATGGTATTAAAATAAATTTTCAAAGGGTTTTATAATGAAATGTTTTTATTCATCAAGTTGTAATTATAGAAATATATGAGAAATGGGTGAGAAATATATAGCTTATATGAAGGGTTGAGCCCCAATAAAGCTCGAGGGTGAGCCCGATATAGTTTATATGAAGGGTTGATCCACATTTTCACCCATAAGTGAGCCTAATATAGCTTATATTAAGGATGATACCCATAAAAGTACTCCAATACATTGTGTAATAATAATATTTGATCTTGGCAATATGGTAATTGTAATTGAAAGGGTTTATAAAGGGTTTTATATAGATTATTCTCTATGTCACCTAATGAAGTTTTAAATTACTTTATTGTGGTTTTAAAGTAATTATTTAAGGACACATTTTGTGAGTGATTCAAGTGAAAAATTTCTATTTCATTGGATCAAGGAATATTAAATTTTTAAATAATGTGCTAGGGTTGATGGTTGGTTAATAAATCCAATATAGAAAAATTTATAGAATTTCATTACATGATTATAATTTTATCACTTATTTTTACCTTTAAACCACATTTTAGCCATCATCGTGCTAACTCACCCTTACCTCGAAAACTCATTATTATTTTTCAAAACCCTAAAATTAAAATTATTACCCAATTTAAATTACTTGATTATAAAAATTTAAACATTTTGTTTTATTTTACTTCTAAATTTTATTAATATTAATTTCATATAATATTTAAAAATAACAAGAATAAATCTTTTCTTGACAATTATACTTCATGAATAGATGTGAATTTATTTATATTTCAAAACTATTAATAATATTTGAATGAATTTTTATTTAACTATTCAATATATTAAATTAAATATTACACATGAAATATAATAATTTTAAATTTAAAATAGAATCTAATAATATATAATAGATATAATTTATTATGTAAAACAATTTTCAATGACATTGAATCATTGAATTCTTATACATTACACATTATTAATTATATATATAATACAAATTATTATTTTATTCATCCTCATCGGAATTTTTTAAATATTTATTACTATAATTATTCATTAAAAACATTAATTTTATTAAAAATACATTTTTTAAAAAATAATATCTTTGAAATAATAAATATTTTCCAAAAACAATTACGATCATTTTATTATATTCCAAAGTTATTTATTTTAATTACATGTCAAATATTTTCTTATAACATCACATTTAATAATTATCTTAAAGTACTCAATAGATTCATCTATATCAAATGATATTATTTTTAATGACCGTATATCTGATAAGAATATAACAACCAACCACATATTTATCCAAATTATTAAATTAATATGTATTAAATTACATATGTATCTAACATCATTCTTGATATTCTATATTTTTTATATCCTTATCATATTTTTTTAAAAAATTTATTCTTTTAAATGTTATCATTGGTAGTATGATATTTATGGATAACAAGATAATGATAATATTAACCTTGTAGTATTTTTTATTTACATGAAATTTCATTACTCTAGGAATTTTACATACTATGATTAGATTAGTTATCATTTAATACACTTTTTTTTATTGGAATGTTCTACCATAAAATTATAATTAATGATATAATTTAGTTTAGTATTGTGTGCATCAAATTCTATCAAACACACATAATTTTTTAAAGGGAATTATATATTTAAATATTGTTGTGTAAAATTATGACCATTAATATAATTTCACCCACATATTTTCATTAGTATGATGAAAAAAATATTGGTTGTTTTGTCCCATTACATCTTTAGGATCATATATTTCTTCCTCAATCATATAACTCCTATAGTGAACAATAACTAGCTAAGTAGTCCTATTTCATTCTAATATATCTCAATGGTCCATGATTCCAATTTTTTATTACTGAAAAGATATCTCATTTTTTAGTTAAAAATCATTTGATTTTAATACCTGTGATGGATCAGCTATCTAATTCCTCAAAATTGATATATAGAATAGACCATGCACTTATGAAATTTTTGGGGGAAGTTCTAAAAATTAATCTACCATGCCCAAATTATACATGATTTAAAATAGGATGATTTATATAGGGAAATACATTTTATAATATTGAATATTATAAACCAATTATATGTTGATAATTAAAGGAATACCATTTCTCAAACTTCAAACACCAAATATCATTGATAAATAGCAAGACAACCCTTATATGAATTTTTTATACCCTAATATATTGTTGAATGGTTTGAATCATCACTAATATTTGATAGTAATTATTTTAACCATGAGGAAATGCTCCCTAATATCATATTAATATATTTCAATTCTATATAATATTATGTAGAGAGACTCAAATATTACCATTTGGATTCTAGAATTGAAAATTTTATTTTATTAGAACTCTACATGATGATTATTTTTTATCCCTTTATCATATGAAATTCATGAACAATTTAATAAAACAACTTTTATATTTTGAACAGTCCTTTCAGATTGAATATCATTTTAAAGATGATGATTTTTTCTCAACATTATCTCTATATATAATGATTATTAAAGACATCACCAAAACATCATTGTTATCCTCACATCTCATTCAGATATAATTGAATGTTTTATTTCATATACCCTTACAATATCATTTACATATATTTTACAATTTTTATGGGGTAGGAAATCCTCCTGGATTAAAATGAAATATTCTAACATAGTAATGAGATCAACTATAATCTAAAAATAATTATTAAATATAGAATTATTTGGATGTCCTATGACAAAATTCATATCGTTATTATCTAATTTATATTATTGTATGAGTAATGCTTTCATCATTCAATTAGGGTTAAAAAATTCAATATATATTTTCTATAAAATAATGTATCAATATAGATACTTGGAAATATATGTCTTTATGTTGTCACTACAGAACTACTCCATGATATCTTTAGAACTATTTGTGATTCTAGTATTAATATTGATAAATGAGTTATCAGAATCATCCAAAATATCTTTAACTAATAATAGTACTGAAGGGATATATATTAATTTTAGGAATCTTATAAAGATATAATTCCTTAATTTTATTGATCCATGTAATCTCTATGAACTATATACATTTTATGAATTCACTTTTCAAATTATTTTTTATGTATGAAAGGAATAAATATGAATTCATAGTGTCAATATCATGTTAATAATTCTATCATAATAAAATCCTATCATTTCACCTTTAATTGATGATATCAAGATTGTAGGTCAATCCTTGAGATGTATTGAGCCCCTAAAAGTTGATAAAAAACTCATCAGTATAGGGTAGATGGTACTTGTTCTTGATCAGGACAAAACATAGTTCATGATAATACATAAAGTGATGAATTTATTATTCCTTAATCGTAATAATGATGACATGTGTACCCAATGGTGGATTAATTTGGACTACCAAATTCTTATATAGATTATCCTTGATTTAGTTCTTCAATTACTCTGATTCAATTAGGTCTATTCTATAATGATACATTCATATCGTTATATCACCATGTATGAGTTCTATTGAAAACACAACCTCATTATTTATTGAAAATTTGACTACTCTTTTGTAAATATATCAATATATCCACACACATTATTCATATTTTCAATATTTAGTTTCATTCTAATCATTTGAGATAAATACCCCTGAGGATTGGGTATTAAAACCCATAAAGGGGATGTAATTTTCATTAGTATTGTATAGTTATTATTGCACTAGTATCTAATTATTGATTGATTTTTTTATTCGAAATTATATTTCCTTATATTGAAAATTAATATAGGAACCATGTTGTGCAATATAACCCATGTGCAAAATAAATTCAAATTCAAACCAAACGTATAATAATACTATTTTGAAGATGTAAACTTCATAGAAATAAATTATTGACATGTTATAGAATTAGGATGAAATAATCATACCACTATGAGTTTTCAATAATTATTTCCTATCAATTTTTTGGTGTTGATTTCTGATTCACTTAAAAAATATTATAGATATAAGGGTTTATGAGTTAGCCCATAATCAAATAAAAAATTTGATGATATTGAGTCTCAAATTATTTTTCTTAACACCACATCATTTTCAGGAAATTCTTGCGTAGTTATTATTTTATAATCTATCCCTTTCACCCTTGTATTTGATTGTTTTCAGCATCAATTTTAATCATTAACCCTTGGATGGAAATATTAGTTTTTGTAATATCAATACTCATTACAATTGAAGAATTTATGAGTGGAGGTTCCTTATGTGAAACATTCATTTCATTCATTTCAGTGGTATGACATGTCGTATATCTAAATAATTAATGTGATTCATATCCTAGAAACTCCCCATATTCTTTTACACTTAATTTTTTAATTTTTGAAGATAAATATTATATCCCCAATGGGTTTTATCATTGGAAATTCTAAAAATTTCCATTTTCAATCTTTTTACCAAAAATCCAGCTGAATAATTTGTGTCCCGAAATTTCATTTTGACAATAAGAGTATATCAAATAATTTCATCATATCTACAAGAGTCCCTTGAAGCCAATAATTTTTAAAACCCTTATTTTAGGAAACTAAATAAATGATAAATTTTTCATTTAGGTTCATTGATAAAACCAAAGGAGTACCTTTCATTTCTCATTATGTTTTATTCGTATTCACCATTGTGTTCATCCTAAATATTATTTAACTTAAAGAATTATATATCCACATTAGTCAGAAGAGTGTATGAATAATATAAAAAATGTATATTCTTAAACACCTTTCCTTCCATGGAGTTAATTTCATCCAATGACATATTATTCTGGATTAGGTCCCACCATTTATATGACTTGTCATCTAAAAAATATATAAAACATACTTTTGATGTTATGTGAACTAGATAATAGAAAATTTATTTTATATTTTAATGATTCATTACTAGAAAATTAATGGTTTTGATGTATCACTAATTTAGGGTAGAAAATTACACGTAATGGATTTAACCAATAGGTTTACAGCCATTGAAATGATTTAAATCTTAACATGTTTGTTTTTATTCTTTATAGTATGAAACTGTTTGGGGAGAATAACCATAATAATTTCCATGCTAACATCTATCCCATTTCATTTCTTATTGGAGAAATAATTACATTTTTTATCATATCATTTTTTACATGGATCCTCCTAATTTTAGACACTATCTAAAACTAAAAATATAATTGTGAGTATTTAACAATACTATCTAGAGTATGTAATCATATGATATAGAAAACGAATCCTAATACTCACTTTATCATTACACCATCAATTCACCTTATAACTTATTTGGATAAACTTTTGACACTAATTGATCATTTAATAAAAAATTTGGATCAACTTATAAACCATTAGGATTTACAATATTATTATTTATAGTTTAATATTCTGTCATGAACAATACTAGAGGGGCATGTGCTGTAACTACCACAATCCTTCCACCAATAGGCAAGAGGTTGGGGACATGCATCGAGTAGTAATATCACACAAATGGGATAGATTTTCCTATATACCTATACACAATTAAACATATCTAAGAGAAAAATTATAAAATGTAAAATCAAAAAGTAAAAAATGCATGCAAACCACTATATCACACTACTAGAGTAGAATAGTGAACGTACTAGAAAGTTAATAGATCCAAAACCTACCCACAAAAAGAAAGTAGCCTAAATCCTTATGTCCAACCTATAATTTAAGAGGTATTGGGACTGTCATCAGAAAAGATACTAGAACACCTCTCATATTTACTGGTCTCACAAGGCATTGATTGGTCCTAGTCGACTTGGAACATTTTCTAAGAGTTGATCATTTGCATAATACATGACACATGTGGTAAAATCTCATGCATTGGTGAATACACAAATACTCAGTTGGAAACAACAAAACCAAAATGGAATACCACAAGGGAAAGACCATAATGTAAATACTAGGATGGAATTTCATAAAGGAATACCTCTAAGTAAATTCCATGATGGAATACCCCCACAGAATATAAAAACTGAATACCATAAAGGAATGCAAAGTCAGCTCCACATTAATATATGTCTACATAAAATTTATCAAGAACATCTAGATATAATCAATCCAATAAGACACAGTATCTGAAAAATAAATAAATTATCAATAATACACACATTAATTATAATAAACATAGTCCCCTTAAGACACATAGTCTCATTAAGACACACTGTCTCAATAAGAAACAAAGTCTCCATAAGACATATAGACTCAGGGCACAACCAGCCACATAAATGTTTTCGCGAAGCATGATCATTCTGGGAGTACTATACAATACATTAGGTAATATGAACAATAATATAAAAACCAACTTAGGATATCTAGAAATGATCTTCTCATCCTAAGGGTCCCATAATCGTATATGACACATCAAATAAGCGTCTGGTTTGAATGTTATGGCTGTAAAAAAAATTCTGAAGGGGGTTTTCTAGATTATGGACTGAACATGGTGGTTGATGTCCCATTCCAGCCACTCATGTAGTCATCCATGACATGTCATCTAGATTCACTGAAGCTATGTGGTATGTCGGTCGACTGTGGCCTGGTCTGGCTATACCGGGTCTGACGTGAGTCTGCCTTGACTGAAAAGGTATGACCAGACCACCATGTTTGACCCGACCCTCTATAAATGCACCAATTTCTGATATATTTCTGTTTTTAAGGTTGTTCTAGCTCATACGATGACCTCTAGTGACCACCACGGGTCATCACTGCCACCCCTTTGGGTCACGTGACCGCTAACCACGTCTGTGGCCTTGCCACATTCCACAGCCACTACGTCCCATGTGGTGCTGGACGAGCCACACTGTCATGTGCCACCATCTTCATTGGCTATCGGTGCCCTTCCTTTCACACTCATACATTCTTCCTCCAGTTCTATAATCTCTAAAATGATAAAACAACTGAGATCCTCAAGTCCCCAGATACAAAAATCCCGCCTCTCATTCGTCATGCGTCCAATGTGGGGGTCCAATCGCGTTCAGAGCCTCCCAACAAGATGACCCAAGATTACAAGGATCCAATTGATAATAATTCCATGAAAGAGGGAGAGGAATCACAATAAATCACCATAAAAGGACCTTTTACATGGTTCATTTCAGCCTTGATTCTTTCTTATTTGAATGATAAACGAATAGGATAAAATAATCTCCTAATAACCCCGCATCAATAACCCATCCCACAACAACAACCAAACCATGAATCAATTTGATGGTGGATTGACACATGTTGGTTTTGGAAATACTGAATTGAGAATGGAAACAATGATACAACCTCCCTACCTAGGATATGGATCATTTTCTCTGGTCTATTGATTTCAATTGACAATCCATCAATAATGATTTCCAATCTCGGTTTTTATCATTGCATTCAAGAGAATTCTATAACAGTTCTCTCTATAGTCTCTAGGAAATTTCATGGGTTATGTTCCTAACAATGGGTCCTTGACTGGATCTTAATTTAGAAGAAATAGAATCACTACATCGATGTACCATTAAAATAAAATAAACTCATCATTAGTTTAATTCATTGAAACGTCCAAAGACTATTTTTCACCGGTGACCTACATTGGCTGATGTTAAGCCTCGCCTAAGAAATAAACCACATTATGAACTTAATGGTGGTCTCATATTTCTAATCTGAGTTTCCATCCATGAGTTATTAATATTTTAAAATAAAATATTTTATTGGAATATTTTATTAACGGTTACGTCATCGGTGTATTTTTTTAAGGTGACCCATGCTGACTATCGTCAGGTCGTGCCTATGGTAAAGCCACCATAATTATCTCAATGGTTCCCTCATATTTCTATTCAGGGAAATTGATTAAAATAAATTCCACTTTTTCAAGAAATCCTCCCACACATTCTATTAAAAGTTTAATAGTTTTCAATGAATTCTTCCAATTACACCAGGTCATTGAATCGTACCCTATCTCAGCAAGTGGTATTGGAATTTTCAAAAAAAAATTACTAAAAATAATACATGGAAAATCTAAGATGTTGCATTCTCCCAACCATAGGGATATACATCTCCAAAACCCAAAAAGGTCTACATAAAAAATGAGGTAACTTAGAATGAATCTGAGCCTCCATCCCCCATGTTATCTCTTATAGATTCCTGTTCTTCCATCGAATGTTAACCAAAGTAATCTACCACTAATTAAGGATCCTCTACTTTCCATCCTCGATCTCCATAGGGTACTAAAAAAATAACACCCCATCATCGATGTCTAGCTTTCCCCAGTCAATAAAATGCAATGGGAAACACGTGTACTTCATCAACTGTGAAATGAGGAAGATGTCGTGTACCCATTGTAATTGTAGAGGTAGATCCACCTAGTATGAAACCCCACCAAATATACATAGTATCCAGAAAGGTCTGATGAACCTTAAATATACCTTGTCACCCTATCCAAATCACTATAATCTATATCGATGTGAGACCCAAAGAAACACTTGGTTTCCATCCCTAAACTCCAAAGGCCACTACTGCCAATAAGAATAAGACTTATGTCAGCTTTATTGAGTCTCTATAAACTCCTGGATGTTTTGAAACTTCTATATGGTATCTCTCACCGTCTCCGGGCCCAAGAGTTCTAACTCTCATAGTTTAGTCCAACAAAGTGGTGACATGTAGGGTTGCCTGTAAAAGGCCTCGAATAGTTCCATACAAATAGAGGAGTGATATCTGTTGTTGTTTGAAAATTCCAATAGTGGTATGTGATCCTCCAAACAATGACCATAATCCATCATGATGGCCTACATCATTTCCTCCAGAACATGAATTGTCCCCTCAGTCTGGTTATCCTACTGGGAGAAAATGTTGTGCAGAAGCATAACTAAGTCCAAAACATTTCCTGCAATCCATTAAATAATTAGAATATAAAGAGAGCATCATGATCTAAGACTACAATCGATGGAACTCCATTGAGTCGAAATAACATCTGGAATAAAGGATTCCAAAGAACTCTACATAACATTTTCCAAAATATATAGGAAGTGGGATGACTTGGTGAGCTGATTAACAATCACCCAGATGGTGTCATGTCCCTAGGATATACGTGGTAGACCAGTCTTGAAGTCCATCAATATCCCAACACACATTCATTCGAACACCTAAAGGGGTTGTATCAAACCAACTGTAACCTAGTGATTGGCCTTCACCTACTAAAAAGTTATTCATTGAGAATCAAACTACAGAGACCCGTTTTCACCTTATAAGACTTTTTAGTATTTTTATATATATTTATAGATCTAGGTTTTGAGAGAACATTCAATTTTTAGGCCTACTGTTCCTATAATAAAATATAAAAAAAATTAGTGTTTTTTACTATGCATGTGTTAGAAATGGTATATCTATTAAATAGAAACTCAAATAAAAAATATAAGGCCCCGATTGATTCTGGAATGTGGTGTTTACCCTATCTGGGCTATAACTTTTGTTGGCCTGGTAATTTTGTTAGAAAAGTCACCCAGTGGTAAGACCATAAATAAAATAACAAAAACTAATTATTTTAACCCTCATTCTATCTCCCATATCCTTTGTTCGTCATTGTTCATCAACAAAACATGGAGAAATCTCCACAAATTCATTGTAGGATCAATGTTGGAGAGAAAAAAACATCTACAATGATAAACAGAATGATTGACGTAGGATTCTTGTCATTTCAATCCCCTGATTCCAATTTACAGTTCTATTCATGTTTTCTTATCAAATCCTTTATTTTGATCAATGAGCGGATGGCCAAACGAACGTGACCATATATTGATCCCCATTTAATAACCTCATTTTGGCTATGATCCACTCTGTTCTTCACCCTAATTTTTCTCTAAGGTAAAACAACACTAAATCACTGAGTTGGGGTTGGTTCTATGAATCCCCTATCTAAAGATTCATCAATACCTATTCAGATATGATATCAGACCACCGGGGAAATCTATAAAACATGTGGATAAAGTGGTTGTGCTTCTCTAGTAAGGGTAAAGACCATTTTCGGAGCACAGTGGCACAGTGAGGGGTGGATGGTGGCGCAGTTAGTTACTGGGCATACCAGGATGAGGCAGGTGGGCATGTTAATATTGTGTCAGTAGGCTGGACTCGGACAACGAGGTGGAGGTTAGCCCGAAACCGATTACTTTGCAGCAATGCAGCAGGGATCCAGGTTGGGCTTGACAATGATTTATTGGAACTGTGGCCATGTTGGGGTGGATTGAGGCCACGTCGTGTGAGCCCATAAGATTGTGACCCGTGCAGCATGGGATTCCGTAGTGACCAGGGGACACCAGGGGTCTTGAGTCGAAGTGAGGACACACTCGATTAGGGATTGCAGATCAGGTCAAAGAGTACAACTCTGGTAAGGGGGCGCAAAAGCTATGTTGGTGGTATGTGGGATGTGGGATAGTATAATAGTACCAAGCCAACAAGAGTGGGATGTCCTAGGCGGTTGGGTTAGGCCAAGTCAATCCGAACCGGTCCGAATAGAACTGATACGACATCAAAAAGATGTATCACCTAAACGGTGGATCCGATTGACGCATCATTAATGGCCACATGTACCTCACATCATGATGAACCATTTTAAACAAGATTATTTATTTTAATTCCAAGTCTCTAGGTTTGTGTGGACAAAATTCATAAGTTAATAATAATAAAATATTTATTATTATTGAATAAATCATATTTCAGACCTATATTCTAAACAATGGTCAATTTGATGTGTCTTCAGTGGTGGTGAAACATAAATATTTGTGCGGAATTTTCATGAAAACTTTTTGGGGTTTGAACTAAAGTTGAGGTGAAGGCCAAAAGATGCCATCTTCGCTCGCTTTGTGGTAAAATAAAACTCTTTCACCAGGTTTCTATTTTGGAAAAATGAGTAGTCCATTACGTGTGTTTTTCCTAGAGGATCTCAATAGAATAATCTATGAAAGTTGTTACAAAATAAAGACATGGTCTCCATGGGATTTCCTTTGAGAAAAGTGTGGTGACTTATGACGTTCCTAGTAGTTGTACATTTGGGGTGAATGAGTAGTCTCCCATGAGTGTATTCCCACAAGGATCCCAATGGTGTTATCCGTTTAAACTTACAAATCCTTTTTTGTGATCTCATTATATGTGGAAAAATGAAATGAAAATCAGTGGAATATCCATTTGAATTTTTTGAAGAGACCCCATGGTTATGGTTAACCATGACTTTTTTGAGAGTGTAGAAGATATATGAAGAGATGTGTCAAAAAAATTTGATCCATTTGAGGAGGTGTGCCAGTGTAATTATGCATTTATCCCTTCAGATTAGTGATGAGCACCATCAACTAATCAACCGTTTAACTAGATGTGTTAACTATTCTGGGAGCAATCCAGCACTCCTAGGGGTACTTCATCATAGTTTAGTACCTGATAATTTTTAGGTACTCAACCAGGTGATTAGGCAGGGCCCCATGACCTGTGGTACCCACACGTTTCATGTACTAATTTACAAATTTTCTATCTCTCATATATCGTTATTTTGGACTATGATTTTTGTATGAATGTAGCTTATCATTAGTATTTTTTTCATAGAACATGATGGTTCCCTCCATCGTGGTTTATGAGTTATGATGTAAGATGTTCTGAGTGTGACCCCTATTCAGGTAAATACCCAATAATAGTAGAAGTTCAGTCCCAATAGGCAGTATATAACAGGGATAGAGAGAGTAGTTTCAAGGTTATCTCTAGTTGGGCTACGCAGTGGTCCCCGATGGCAGTTCTGAGTAGAAACCTCTTTATTGGTTGTGCATGGGTCCTTAATATTTTCTGAGTAGAACCCTCCAGCTAGGCTAGGCATGGATCCTTGATGACACTAGAGTGGAACCCTCTAAAAAGGCGATTTATGGGTTCTTGAACTTTTCTGAGAAGAACCCTCCAACCAGGTAGGGTATGGGTCCCCATTGATAGGATAGTGGAACCCCCCAGTTAGGCTCGACATGGGTCCTCGACCTTGATACAAGATCTCTCGACTGTGTGACATAGCGAATAGATGTTGTTTGATGTGAATTTGTACTCTCAACGAAGAGGGGAACTATTCCCAACAAGATGACTTCTTGAGACATAACCCAAAAATCATGCGAGTGAGACAGACCCACCCCAAGTAGATATTATAATGGTGTGGTGATTAAGACCCTTTGACATTCACTTCAAAGTAGACCTGTGTGTTTCTAGGCATCGATGGTTACTTTTGGACATTTTGATAATCACTTTTCATGGACTGATTTAGTGATATGGAGATCCCCTAACTCTTTCATTTTGATTTCTTCACTGTGAATATACATATATATATATATATATATATATATATTCAATTCCTAGTACACAATCGTTGTGTTTGGGTTACTCTCCTTACATGAGAAGTGAAGACGCTTGAGGTATGTTGTGTGCTTTATGTGTCTTTCTTCTCATGGTTGGACGAGTCTACCCTCCACCTATAGGTTGTTAAGAATTGATAAGAAGTTATATTATCATTGTTTTACGCTCATAGTGTTTGGATGAGCATTCACGATATCTTGGTTGGGTTTATATGCACTACTTTACTATATTATATTATTGTACCATATTTTATCTATTTTTCCCCACTTCAATATCTCCAATGATACTCCCTCGAGACTTCAGGTTATCATACTGAGTATCTCTATACACACCCATGCATGTGATTTTCCTACAATTTTTTTCCCTTATAGATGATGGATAAGTTGATCATGACCTTATAGGATCTTAGGTATATTGGGTGCTTGGACCACAAGAATTTGTCATAACATGGGATTCAGTCGCGGGACTCTCCCAACTATTTTTCATTTTCACTTGTTGTTGATTTTTGGTAATTTTTTCATTAGGTGTGTATTTTTTTCCGTTACATTTCAGTTTACTTTTCTGTACTTATACTGCTCAGATTTTGATGCATGTTTGTGGTTTATATATAGATGTTTTGTATCTTTTTTTCCATTAACTATTCCTTTCTTCATCGAGTTGGTTTCGTGTGTGTGTGTATTGATTCCTAGGAAATGGACCCCTATGTTTTTTGCCTTTGGCACTAGTCGCCAACCCCTAGCATATGGAGGTGGGCTAGAAGTAGTTATGGAACGAACCTCGACATGGGTTGGGTTTTGAAATAGTGGTATCAAAGGTGGTTCGACCCTTGGGACATTGTTTGCATGTTTCCCTAATGAGGTCTTGGTAGGGAATATGGTAATAGTTTTGACATGTCATGAAATCCACTCTCAGGACAGGGAGTCCTGTGATGGTGTGGCGTAAGACGTATCCATACACTAGGACACTAATTACCCACTTTATAACTTGGCCTATAGAGAAACATGTATTAGGAATAAATGGTGCATGAATCATATCAGATAGAGTCATTGACTGTCCTTATTGAGTCATATCCCCTTTTTTATTGTTATATATATATATATATTGATCTAACCCTGGTACTCATTGATATCATTTAGGTTGTCTCAATGATGATAGCCATCCTGGTTACTAGCTCTTGATCATAACGATGACCATACGAGTGACGAGGAATCAGTTAAGGACCAATAATGTGATCTCCTTCCTCCTGGTGTACCAGTAGTAGTACCCCCACCTACAGATCAAAAATTAGTACTAGAAGGAAAGGATAAGTATTAGCAAAGGTGGAGCACGTTGTGTGAGTTCCAATAGTAGAGAACACTAAGGTTTAATGGTGATACAGACCCTTAGGCAGTAGTGGATGGGATAGAGTCAGTGATCTGGGTTTTTAGGCTGGTGCAGACACTGGTAGACTCTATCATCGACTTGGAAGCTCACCTTTTCCTCAGGATGGTAGGGCATTGGTGTGGTTTTGTTACATATATTCATGATGAGACAACTTTATATTGGGATTACATCCAACATCTATTTCATGAGGTTTTCTAGACCTCGATATCGCACTCCATTTGACTTTAAGAACTCCTTCAGTTTCTATAAGGAGGGATGACAGTTACTGTGTACGTGACGTAGTTTACAAACCATTCGTACTAATATTTAGACATTACCCATAACAGTTAATTACAAGCATGAATGTTTTTACATGGACTCCATAGTGAGATCTGTGAATTCATTTAACCCATGTGCATCACCACCTTTCTCGGGTTACTCGAGCATGTATTGCTGAAAGTGAACATTCTGCCAGAGGGATGCCTTACTACTCGTTGTGGTAGTCAGCACAATAGATTTGTGATGTCTACCACATCTAATTGGAGTCAGTCAAAAATATCCCAATGCAGGAGGCCTCCCTATAATCTGTCTCAGGCCCACAATCATATGGGTCTGAGGTAGCGTAGAGTGTGGGGGAAACCTGTGGAGGTCCAGTATTATGCCCATGATGGGAAAGGTAACATGGCATGAAACTGCCCAACCCGGCATGATGAAAACCCCTGGTAGGTCATAGGTGGACGACAGTGATAGAGATAGTGCAATGATTAGAGTGGTCTCCAGGGAGGTGGTTCTGACAGAGAATCTGGAGGTGTGGGACAACATTATGAGGTCTTTCCACCACCCCCAGCTATCCTAGGTTAGGCTCAGGAAGCTGGTAGTTGGGTCCATGGATAGCCGCATGCTTTGGATTTCTATGGTCATGTAGTGAATTATGAAATAATAGGTCAACCAGATGTTTTTTCAACTTTGTTTTGTCTATCTTGTTAGGCATTGTGTGATATACAATTTTATCCCTTCTCCTTGTTTCATGTTTTACCAGGGTGAAGCAGGGCGTTGATGTAACGTTCTGACAGTTTTGACCAATGTTGTTATGAATGCACATGGAATTGGGATCCTTCCCCCATTGAGATTCCTTTTTTTGACATGATAAAAACCATGAGGGGGATTCATTCCAACCCAAAGAGGATAATATCAAGGTGTGGTGTATGAATCCCTATAACATGTGCATTAAGATCATTTTTGGGTAGTGTAGTGTCTGAATAGGAACTAGATTTCCCTATGGAGATAATCTAGTGTAACACTTTTTTCTCGGGATACTGTATGTTGGTGTGGTGTAGTGTCTGGCATGCAAGTTACTCTCCTTCCCATAGAGGCTCTGATTAATATGGTTTTCCAAATTTTTTCTGTGACTATCCTCTTCTAGTACGATGAGTTTATTCACATAACCCATTCTCTGGTACCTTTCATTCTCACTTTCAAGTCTTTATTCTATAGTAATCATGTACATGTCGAGGTGATGAGGACCCAATTAATAGAACTATGAAAATCACTATTTTGTGATAGAAATAGTAGTCTATATCCCTGAAAATGTAGAGATGCAATCTTTTTGGGAGAGTTCTTGTGGTTTCTTTAGACCACTAGAGTCTCATATGTGGCTTCCACCATAGTGAATTGAACATGAGGCGACGATGCTGGTTGATCTTTTTGCCGGACTAAAACATTGAGATATTAAATACTATGGGAACATGTATTCTTATTGCAACTCCCTTAGTTGGAAGTCACATGATTGCATGGTGTGGGATGTTTCGAAGCAGTAAACATCCCCACAACAGACCCTGGTGGAGCAAGAGGGTAAAATTTTCAATTCAGTCAGTTGTGTGGAGTGCTTTCCTTCCCAAGTATATTAGAGAGTCTCAATTGTGAGTCATCAACTTTGAAATCTTGTGTGACCCGACATCATTGGGTATTTCACCATTTGGATATTCTGAAGGAGATAATCATAAGATTGTGTTCCAAGTATGAACTATGATTCCCATTGCGATGTGCGATGTAGAGGGTCGGTCAGGGAGGCAAAACTATCCCCATATATTATTTGGTCCTTTCAAGACTGTGCAATGAGATGGAAAGGTATCCTACCACCTTACCCTACCCCATATTGTTTGAGTGGGGACATGATATCTCCCACGTGTCGTAGTTGATAAAAAAAATTAATGTTTTTCTAGGACTGGGAGATCCAGGTGTGAGCTCATTATCCTAAGTTGTTTTCCCTAGTTTTTCTTTCAATGGACAAAATTCAGGAAGAAGGGAATGATGTAGAGAATTAGTTTTCATCTTGTAATAATTTAGAATATTTATTTATATATTTCTAGGGGTAGAATCTGAGATGGTGCAGAATTCAGAGGTCTGGTGTGCCCAAAATAAATTATACCAAAATATTAATTTTCTTTGTAGTATGCACATGTCAGAAATGAGATATAACTTAAATAGTTGTTCATATAAAAATTCAGTGGCCATGGTTGAGTCCAGAATGTGGTGTCTACCCAAGTTAGGGTATAAATTTTTTGGGGTGAGACTTCTGTGAGAAAATTGACCCAGGATAAATACTATAAATAAAATAATTAAAATTAATTATTTTATCTCGAATTCCAAATAAAATAAATTTCAAACAGGTAATCATAATGCAAATCTGAGGCCTCCATTGAGTTCGGAATGGGGTATTTTTACTAGGAGGAACATAAAATGAGTAGGCATCGATGTTTGAATTTTGTGATAGTTTCTAGGTTTCAGGTATTTTCCTATGAATTGAAAAATTAGAATAGTACCCGGCCGAAAAAAGTGGGCGGGCCCAGGCAGCTGGGTTCATCTAGGTTAGTCCGGACCGGTCCGAATCCAAACAATACGGCTTCAAAAAGACGCATCTCCTCAATGGTAGGTCTGATTGACGTGTTGTCTTTAGACATAAGACCCTCTTATTGATATGAACCTTTTTAGACTAGTTTAGTACATTGATGTACTTGTCTCATTGATTAGGTGCACGAAACACCTATGTTTAATAATAGAAAAAATATTTATTATTAATTTGGAAATCTTGTTTCGCACATAAATTCTAAACAGGGGGGGTCTATTTGACATGTCGTTAGCTATGATGTGACCCTGGTATTTCTATAGACAATTAAATAAGTCTTTTATGGGTTTGAACTACTGTCGAGGTATGGGGCCCATGAGATGTGCTTCACAGGCATTGTAGCGAAATGAATCTTTTTCACTCGTTATCGGTTTCAGACAAATCATTAGTCTATTTCATATGTTTTTTCAAGAGGATCACAATGGAATGATCCATATTATGGGTTTTAGAGATGAGGTGTGGGCCCCATGGTATGTCCTTCATGTGCATTGTGGAAACATACAAAATTCCCTTCAGATGTTGGTTTGGGGTGAATGAATTGTCGATCTCGCATGTTTTTCCACAAGTATCCCTACAGTTTGATCCATTTGACCTTATAGAGCCTTTTTCATGATCTCATTAAATGTGGATACTTTAATAGAATAGTTTTGGATGATCCTATTAATGTGTTTGAATAGAACCCATGTTTTGGGTCATCCTCAACTCTTGTGAGAGTGGAGAATATATATGAAGACATGTGGTCAAATTTTTTGAGCTGTTTTAGGATGTGTGCCATTGTAATTATGCTTTTGGCCCTTCGGATCAACAATGATCACTGTATTCTTGTTAGACATTCGACTAGGTGTGTTAACTACTCTAGGAGTAGGCTGACAAGCCTAGGGTTACTTGTTCTTTTTTTAATACCAGAAAAATGTTAATTACATGGGCTGTCAATGAGATAGGGCCACACGACATGTGGGATTAACACCTGCCATGTCATACTTTACGAGTATTCTATCTATTTAATCTCTTTCTTTGGGACACAGGTTTTGGAATGTGTTTAGTTTATCATGAGTGTCTTTTCATGTAGAACACGACGGTTCCCTCTATGGTAGCTTATATGTTAGGATGAATGATTTTATAGGTGTGATTCTTATCTAGGGAGAAACCTTATGACTACCGTAGTGCTTTATCGAGAGTTACCATACAGCTGGTATGGAAAGAGATATTTTGGGAATACCTTTAGCTTGGATGTTAAGTGGTACCCGATGGTAGTTCTGAGTAGAAACCTCAAATAAGGCTAGGCATCGTTCCTTGATCTATTCATTGTAGAACCCTCTAGCATGTCTAGGGATGAGTCCTCAACGACACTAGAGTGGAACCCTCTAGCCAAGATTGAAATGAGTAAATGAACTTTTCTGAGTAGAACCATGCAGTCAGGTTGGGGAGGGATCCTCGATGACAGTAAAGTGGAAACCTGTGTCATGGCAGGGCATGATTCTCTAACCTCGAGACACCATCTCTAGACTATGCGGCACAGTGACGTGATATGCTTTGACATGAATTGAGACTCTCAATGAAGAGGGGGTCAATTCCAACCAATATGTGTGCTTGATATATGACCCAAAAAACTATGTGGGTGAGATAGACCAACCCAATTTGAAATTTATAATGATGATTTGATTTATCCACTTTGTATTTCATTTTATAGAAGATGTGTATGATGCTAGAAAATAATGATTTGATTTAGAACTTTTGTGGGATCATTATTCATTGAATGAGATAGTGATATGGAGATCCCCTTACTCTCTCGTTTGAGTTTCGGGACATATCATATATATATATATATATATATATATATCTGCTCTCAGTACCCACCCCATTGGTTTTGGATATTTTCCTTCTCTAAGAGCGGTGAAGACGCGAGGGGTATGCCACGTGATTTTGGTGTCTAGCTTCTCGTGGTTGGACAAGCCTAATATTCTACTATTTGTAGTGTAGACTCAATGAGAAGTTCATATTCTCATAGTTTCTAGCTCCTTGTGTTTTGGACGAGCATACATCACTCCCTTGTTGGATTGAGATGCACAACTTTATTGTATTATTTTATTGTACCTTGTTCTATTTAATTCCCCACTCTTCAGTACCTCTCATGCAACTCCCTTGCGCCCTTGGGGAATCATTCTAAGTATATTTATACACACCCTTTCTTGGGATTTTTCCACACATTGTGTTCCCTTGTAGATGATGAAAATTATGATCAAGAATTCAATGGATCTTATGGATATTTGGTTATTAGACCACATGAGGGGGTTGTAGCTTTAGATTCCAGATCGAGACACTCTCAACTATTTTTATTTTTCACATTTTTTAAGGTTGTGGAACCTTTCTAGTTGGGGTTTTATTATTTAAATTTTACTTTCATTTTACTTTTCTGTACTTGTACTGTTTAGTGGTCAATGCATGTTTGTGGTTTATTTATAACAATTTATTATCTTTTGATCCTTTCACTCTTCAAATTTCCATAGAGTTGGATGTGTCTGTGTTTATAGGTTCATAGGCAAAGGCTTCCATGTGTTTGTTGTTCTTTTAATTCTAGTCTTTATCCCCTAGACTATGAAGGATAGATTAGGTTATTTATAACTCGATCCCTTGCATGGGATGGGTTGTGAGACAAACTATTAAACTCTCTTCTTCATCCCAGGTTACCAAAACTAATTTCAGAGGTCCTGGTACATCTTCTCCACAACTAGATGTACTGTCGAAAAGGTTGTAAGGAACACCCTAAAAACCTCCTCCCATAATGACAATGGTATAACTTTTTCCCTCTAAAAAGATAAATGTGCTCCCCCCTTTCAAATATCAATCAGGTGCATGTCTTGTGGATATATGTGAATGTAATGTTGCGTAGTTGGTACCCCCATGTTGTGCCTCTCTGACTCGTTGTACGAGTGGAGGGGATACAACAATCAATTTTTGGGAAGATGCTCCATCCCCATCTGCATAGGATATCAACAATGATTCCAACTACTATGATGCCTCATTTAGTAACTGTGTACTGGGTCTCCTACTGAGGGAATCTTCCACTACCTTCCCCTTCCTAGATGTATATACAATCTCAAAGTCATAGTCATAGAGGAACTTTGTCATCACTGCTATCACTAGCCTAGATCTTTATAATATAATATATAGTTCTGAATGTTTTAGACATAGTATATGATATATCTCTCTCCCATCAGTTATTGTCACCTCAACTTCAATGTAAAGACTACCACTGTTAACTCAAGATCATGGCGGGCGTAGTTCTTCTTGTGTAGTATCAACTGGCATGAACCATAGGCCATCACTGCCTGGCACTGTATCATGACACACCAAGCATGGATTCTAATGCATCATAGAATACTTCTTACTCGGTACCCTCCTCTGGAATTCTCAATATGGGATGCTCATCAATTAATTCCTTAAGTAGAGAAAACTTTACTATAAATTCTCCAACCACACGAATGGCTATGCCTTTGGTTCTAGAGAAATAATGGATGCTGGAACTCGAGAAATGTTGGGTAAAACCCTTAAATAGTACCTAAACAAATAAAGGAAACTCCACACCTAGTTAACACTCTTGGGTGGCTCCTAAGAAATCACTTCCTAAAGATTTTCTATATCCACATCAACTCCAGACTCTAAAACAATGTGTCTCAAAAAATGGTCCTCTGTAATCGAGAACTGACACTTCGAGATATTTTCATAGATTTGGTCCTCTTATAGTGTGTCTAGGACCATCTTCTAGTGTCACATGTGATCCTTCTTGGATGTCGAGTACACTACGATGACATCAATGAAGACCACCACGAACCAACCAATGTAATGCTGAAAGATCATGTACATGAGTCTCATAAAAACTTTTGGGGCGTTTTTCACACCAAATAACATCACCAAGTACTCATAGTGGGTGTAATGACATCTGATGGCCATCTTCAGTATATCCACACTCTATAATCGTAGATAGTGATAGCTAGATATGAGGTAAATCTTTGAGAACCAATGCACCCCATTCAACTGATCATATAGGACATTGATGCATGGTAGTGGATACATATTCTTCATAATCACCTTGTTTAGGTTGAAAAAGTCCTCACATAACCTCACCCTTCCATATTCCATCTTCTAAAACAAAAATGGGGATGGCCATGTTGAAAACTAGGTCTCCCGAATCCCTTCCTCTTCATGTCATCTAATTAAACCCTCATCTCACAATGCTTGGAGTCACCCATTTGATATATAGATGTAGATATCAGTGTTGTCTAAGGGTATAGATAAATGAATAAGTATACCTTCCTATTAGGAGTCCATCATAGAACATCCTCGGGAAACATGTCATCATACACTTCCATCACTATAAGAATCTAAGGAATAAAATCATCAACTGCACTAAGGGTTAGGCAAGACAACTGATGAGTAATCGATTGGTCACTCTTATGTGTGATTCCATCCAATTTTTCATGCATTTCCTTTTCCCCAAAAAATGAAAACATGGTCCCATCACTACAAATAGACCAAAATCTCTACCAAAAATATTCAATTAGAGCATGAACTATGGATAACTAGTCCATACTGAGAATGACGTCACAGGACCTCAATGATGCTACTAAGATATATCAACTAAAACTCTTGCCTCCAATATAAATATGAAACTATCAACATGAGTGTGTGATCATCAAAGCACCTCTAGTAGGAGTGTCTATGTCTATCTGTTGAGTCAATGGTTCTACCGGAATCTCTTAGTCTGGAACAAGGTTTGCAGAATGAAAATAATTAATGCATCCTATTTCAATAAAAACAGCAAATAAGGTGTAAAATATATTGATTTTACCTATAATAATCATTGTATCCTTTGGTTCATAAGCCTCAATTTTATATAGATTTACTAATCCCTTTACAGATAATCCTTGATCCTTATGTGGACCACCTAGGGGTGGTGGTGGTAAAATCTTAAACCACCAACCACCTCATAACACCCTTCTTGCTCCCCTTCCATATCTTCCACCCCATGGACCACCCTAATTCGGTCTCCATAGATTCCTAGGTGGACCCTTGAAAATCTCCTAAATTTCCATATGACGGGTAAGACAATCTCATGGTAGATGTCCCTAACCACTACACAAGTAACATTGCATGTCCCTTAACTATCCCGAGTTGTCCTTGGATCCCCCACACACTTGATCCTATGTCTTGGGATTATCTACTGACGCACCAGACCAGATTGGATCCCTAAGACTGTCATCATCTACCTACTTCATAATACTCAGCTACATGGTGCATATTGATTTCTCCCACTGTTGGTGACTACTTCACTAAAAAGAACTCTTCAAGTAGGGATTCCTCATGTACCCTTGCAAATGTTATAATAATAAGGGACATAATGGATTCCATGATATCTTATAGTACTCCCTACATGATGTTTTGTTCCTTGAAGAACAGGTCTTATACCATATCCATGGAGTAGTGAAAAAGAACAATAAATCTCACTGAATACTCCACCACTGTCTGACTTCCCTACTGCAGATGTAGATAATATTGTATGCGCACTAACCACAAAGTGGATAGAAATAACTCCTCAATTTAGAGATGTTGAATGTCTCCCTAATAGAGTGTCTTCTCAACCTATGTCTAGGTCACTAAGATCCACCAAATCCCAACATAGCACTAATAATATCTCACGACAAGGACTTACATCTAGTAGGAAGGCATCCTCACAAGGTAGAGGACACATGTAACCGTCTCTAGCCAATCCTCACCTACTCGGGGGGTCTGTATCCCCCTAAAACCTATGATGTATCCTATTTTGAAACACATTCAATGCACTCAGTCTGTGTGCAACTCAGTATGATGTTCTAGTAGTAGCTACTAGTCGAAAGCGGGTGGTATTGATGTTAAACCACCTTGAGGTGCAATCTCTAGAACATGTCCTTGTTCCTAGGCCTCCTAGCAGGGCAGATCATCCTAGTGATCACACAACAGAATCTGGGATTGCTGTCAATGTGGAGGAATCCTATAATAAAACAAGATGTACTACAACCAATAGAGTATATTTGGAGAGATGACTCAAGAAGGACAACGAAGACACAACCCATTCCTATATGATGCAGGTTCTATTATTTTCCCTGAAACTATTGTTTTCATATACCAAGATGAAATGAAGGTACCCAGAGTCCTGGTGAATAGATACATCGGTTGACCCACCAACAGTAGATTATCAGGCATAAAAGGTGAACTCGAAACACTTTACCATATTTCCCCAAACCAGCCACATAAACTCCCAGTCCTAAATTACAACCAACCTTCAATTTGAAACACCTCTTTCATGACCCATCCCATTGGGGTTAGTTCCATGAATTACCCAATCCCACCTCCAACCGGCCCATGAATGATGATGAGCACCGACTAGGCATATCATAAAAATGAGAGGCATTTTCAAAAGTACATTTACACACACACACACATCTCTAAGCCACAAATGCTGAAATGTAAAATCACTATGTCAAAAATGTATGATAACCAATATTTCTCAAACTAGAGTATAATAGAGAATGTACTAGAGGAAAACAGGGCCAAAACATTCCCACCAAAAGAAAAGAGTCTACAGGTACAAATCTAACATATAATTTAAGAGGAACTATGACTGTCATCAGACAAGCTCTGGAACACACCTCACCCTATTCGGTCTCACTAGGCACCACCGAGTCCCAGTCTTCCATTAAATTCTTCGAAGAGTAAATCATCTACCCAAGAAAAGACACCTGTGGGAAAATCTCTTGCATGGGTGAGTAAAACAATACTCACTTGGACCCCCTAAAACCATAAAGGAATACCACAAAGGAAATACCATGAATTTAAACTATAACGTAATACCACAACAAAATGCCACAAAAGAATACCGCCCAGGAATATCTCAATGGAATACCATAATATAATTCATAGTCATCTCGACATAAATATATATCTACAAAAAATTTATCATGAACATCCAGATATAATTAATCCAATAAGATGCATGGCCTTAACAAGACGCATGTTCTCTATAAGACATGGTCTCCATAAGACAGACATTGTCCACAAGAAATGCATTCTCCCTAAGGAAGACTGTCTCCATAAGAGATATAGTCTCTATAAGACACACATTCAATTGGTCACAGCCAGCCACATAAATGTTTTCTCGAAGGGTGCACATTCAGTGAGAACTCACTCTTTATGGCATTTGGTCACCAGACCACTCCCACAAAAAACCCACATATGATATAATGAGACTATAGTCTCATCATAAGGGTCCAAAACCAATGATGGGTTGGAATATAGATATCCAATTTTAATGTTATGGCTATTTGAAAATATAAAAAGGGGGTTCACTAGGTCGTGTAACATCAATTGTGTTCGACCTCCTGGCCCAACCACTCTCGCGGTCGACCGTGCCATGATAGCATGAAATTCCATGGTGGTGGACCCCACCACTAGGTACATAGGCCACATGTAAACTCATTCAAACAAAGATCATGGTCAACCATGCCCCAGTTAGGCTATCCCGGGCATGACACTTGTCTGCACTGACCAGCAGGTTATGACCCAACCCGCCGGGTCTGACCCAGTCCTCCGGGTCAACACATCCCACTTGGTTATGCGTACTCGCCTAAATAATTTAACATTATGGGCCGGTTAGTCTCATGCAGTCTCCTATAGCGACCACCTCTGGCCCACAATTCCTCCCCACCACGTCCCATGGGGTGATAGATGTGCCACGCTAATGTACACCACCGTTCAATGTTGCTTAAATCGACCGTCGACTCCCCTCCGTATGAGTTCATTCAATATTCCTATAGTTCTCCAATCCCTATAACAAAACACATCTATGATACCTGGGTCCTAATATACATTGATCTAGCCATTGTTTTGACTTTCCACCAATTCGGGGGACTGATTTCATTCAGAGCCTCCCAGCATGCTGATCCGTCATCACAGAGATACAACGACTGAAAACACCAAGAACAAGGGAGAGATAGCATAAGAACTACATAATAACGAACCTTGTAGTTTTTTCATGTCATATATGATTCATTATCCATTGAAGTACAAATGAAGAGGAAAAAATAATCTCCCAATAATCTAGCATCAAATACCCATCCCACAACAACGACCGAATCACATATCAATATATTTATAGATTGACCTGTGTTCATTGTTGAAATTTGGAATGGGGAAAAGAAACAATGAAAAAACCTCCCTACTTGGGATATGGATCATTCACAAATCAAGGATTGATTTTCATAGGAACATGTCATGAATGATCTCTAGTCCCAGTGTTTATGCTCGTTATTGAGAGAATTCTATAAGTATTCCCTCTAGAACCTCCAAGGAATTTATAGGGTTATGAGCCAAACCGTGGGTCATGTCCTAGAACTTAATTTAAATGAAACAACATTGCTACATTGAGATAAGAATAAAATAAAATAAACTCAATGTTTATCTTAACCATTAAAACATCCAATAACTATTTTTCACATAGGACCCGCGTCGACTGATGTTAGGCCTCACATAGGGAAAACCCCACATTATGAACTCAAAGGTGGTCAAATATTACCAATCCAAGTCACCATTCAAGAGATATTATGATATTAAAATAAAATATTTTTATTTAATTATTTCATTTATGGTTTTTTCCTTGGAGACATTTTTATCAGATGACTCGTGCTGACCAATGTTTCATCATGCATAGGGTAAATCTTATATTATGATCTCAATGGTTACTTTGGATTTTCTATCTGTGAATCCATTTAAAATATATCCCACTTTTTTATGAAATCCGTGAACACATGCTATTAAAAACATAACATTTTTTAACTAATTTTTTTGGATACAATGGGCCTCATAATCACATGTCGTCTCAACTCCTATTCTCAAAATTTACCCGAATAATTTATTAAAAATATCCATGTAAAATACAAGATTTTACATCCCCAAAACAACCTAAATATCATTTTGATGTAGAATGATTTATACCAAGATTAACAAACATTCAAATTTTCTTACAAAATAGAATTACCTATTTCATATCACAATAAATCAAATTAAATAACATATGTGCTCAGTGTCTTGGAAGATTAAATTCCTAAACTACATATTTTATAATCATTCTTCAGCATCTCCCCTAAATAAAACAACACAAAATAATATTATAGAAATATCTGAGATAAATATATTCTTCATTACATGTGGAATGTTAAATTATGAAATTGTATGATATGACACATGGTAAGTGAAACATCTGAATATTTTAATAAGGAAACACTATTCTCGATAGTGTACGTGATACACCACATCAAAGTGAAATGCACAACTAAATATTATTATTTAATTTTTACAATTATATCCAAGATGACAGAATGGTGGGTTTGTACATGATTAAATTTATTATGAACACATGGTTTAAAAATGTATATATAATGAATTAGTTTGTAAAAAATTATTATAAATGAAAATAAAACCCTTTTTAAAATAATAAGAAATATTTATGTAAAAAAACAATATAAATTTGCACAAGTTTATTTTACACCAGTAAAACAAAGAAAAACAATTATTGAACCATATCAATTATATATATACATGTAATATTAAATATATAGTCAAATATTAATCTTATATATTTTATAGATATTATTGAAAAAGAAATGATATTTTTCCATGAAAAAATGTATTTTTTCTAAAGGTAGTTTTGTTGACTTTTCATTGAACACGTATTTTAAAACTAAATTGAGACCCCTTAATAAATTTTATTTCAAAAAATAATAATCATTATTTAAATTGTAATATCAATATTATCTTCAGGTTTATTTTTGGTATTTCTCTGATATGTTTCATTTTTCTGATAAATATTGAAAAAAAATTCATTTTAATTTAAAAATGACTTTTTTTTAAATAATTTCTAATGATAAAATAAAGATTATTTTTAAAAGTAAAATTAGATAAATCATATGTATATTAATCCAGTTTATTTAATTTTAATCATTTTATTATTAATTTTTTTTTATAAAACATTTCAATGTTTTGAACATTTTCACATTAAAAATTCACTTTCTCAACTTGTGTTCAGTATTAATTTTAAATTAATTTTTACTAATTATGTGCTTTAAAATTTAAAATATACATTCCATATTTGGAATCATATGGTATGAATTTAATAAATATTACTCTTTTATTTTTTGACAGTGTCAATAGTAATGTAAATACTTTTACTACCATATTAAAGGGTTAATCTCGTAATTAAATGTGAAAATAATAGTATATATATTGTCTATTTACTTTATAAATAGTCCTAATTTTATTGTATGAGTATAATTAAAAAAATAAAATCCATGGTTTTAATTTTGGACCACCTTTTTCCATTTGTATTACTTGAATCCCCTTGTAGTATTTTATTTTATGAAATTTGAAACTTATTACATAATAGTTTTTAATAACTATACCATTTTCTAATATGTGGTCTTCCTAAAGACATTTTGAACCAAAAAAATTATAGGGTATGATAAAATATTTATCTTCACTAGGTAAATTTGTTATTAATTTCTAGTTAATAAATATTTACATTAAATTCTTGTAAAATAGTGATATATTAAATATATAACTAATTTAAATATCAAATAGATGATATTAATAATATTAAAATAATTATAATTTGACATAATTAATGTCATAAATTAATTATATTGATTAACTCCACATGTTAATGATTTTGTAGAATAGTTTTTTCGATGATATCTTATTTTATTTATATTTTTTAAAGTATAAGTGAGGAATTGTTTCAAAATTTTAACTAATAATATTCAAAAAAAAAGTTATTATTTTATTAAATGTCATAAAATTTTAATGAAAAACATAATTTCTTTCATATTATTAGGATATTGTTCAAAATTTCTTTCATGATCAATTTGGGGTTAATTTTAAATTTTATTTTATCTATATTAACCATCAAGAAGTAAAAATCCATGTGGACACGATAAGAATTAAATGGATTAGATATGGTTTAAATTGAAATGATAATGATTAAAAAATATTGAAAATTTGTATAATTTTACTTTTATGATTTTATTTTACCCATGATCATCCCATATTTTAAATAAATATATTTGGATACATTTTTAATCTAAAATTAATATGTATTAGTTTAATATTTTGACAAATTCCTAGATTGCCCCTCCCATGTTATAAAAGGACCCATCATTTTCTCTTTTATTAACCCAAAAAACCAAGTTGTTTGACGATTGATCTTACCATATTCATTTCAATAATCCCACTAGATATTCTAGTTGTCTCAATTTTGTAATAACACCACTCTTAGTGGTCTTAATGTGTCAATCAATGGAGACACTCTCAAGAAGAGTTATCATTTTTTATCAAGTGTTTCTATTTTATGTCTTCAACAGCATCATTAAAATCATCGTAAACCATGAGAAAAATGTAAATAAAGTTTCTTATATATAATAGTATATTATTATGTTTGTTTAATGACCCATATCCGTCTCATTTTCCATAAAATGTGAAAAGAAGTCATCATTCAAATGTATAGTGGACTACCATTTCGCGAACCTGTGTAATTTATTTAATATCTCCATAACTCAAGTCTAGTTATAATATTTTAATAAAAAAATTATGATATTTACGAAATAATTATCATTATTAAACTATAAAATATCATTTACATTCTTACATTTCCACGAACGGAAAAATGATAGCATCATTCATGTGTGTGTCTGAATTGTAACCTCCACAAAGCAATGTGATTCTCTTTTTGTCACCACATCACATGGATGATATATATAAATATATTTAAATCATTAATATCATATTAATTAGAATATTTTCATTTTGGAATTATAATATTATAAATTCATTCTTTCCATAATAAACATGGAAAGTAGAAATATTACACATGCGTACATATGACAAATGTGTCCATCATGGTAACGTAGCTCATTTTTCAAATCTGTATTTAATGGATGGTTATAAAATAATTATTTTTCTATAAAAATAAAAATATTTCATGATTATTATTCTGGTTTTTATGGACTAAGGACCCCTTTAATATTAACATCAATCAAAAAATATTTTTAACTCATATACCGAATATCTTAAAAACACACATTGTGAACATAAATAATTATATAATTTCCATAAAATTATAATATGTGATATAAATGGAATAATAATCATTAAAAATATTATCAAGAATGTATTTAAGTAACCTATTTTTTATTGTTTAGGAATATAATGATGGAATGTGATGACTCGGACTAAAGGAAAGGGAATTCATAACTCAATTTCCTTCTTTGAGCTAAACATATACTTAATTGAAAATGTTATATAAAAATTATTTTTGAAATTATTTTTGATTATATTATATTATTTTTTCACTTTTTTTATATGAATTGAGGGATAATAAAGATAATTTATATGTTTTGGTAAACAATATGATATTTTTAGGGACATCTCTTCAATATCATTTTAATAAGGTACAATTTTATAATATACACCCGCCTTTTTTATGAGGGGTATACACAACAAATTTTACATATCATATCATAGATTTATTATTCTCTTGTTTTTTAATATTTTGATAATTGATATTACTTTATGGTAATTCTAATTCAAATTTTTCAATGTTGTATTTGATAATTTCATTTATGAATATGTTTTCTAATGTAAAAAATCGGTTTGGAAAATGGATAGATTATTACAAAAACATGAAATGTTTTATTATAAATGAAAATAAAATTTTCAATATTTATATGTTGACAATTTCTATATTTTATGCATTATGATTATATAATTGTACTTAGATATTTGACTGGTTGTTACGTGATAATCCAATGATGTCTAGTTACGTGATAATCCAATGATTGGTGGGTCCATGATATCCCTCTAATTCATTGGGTATGCAAGAATTAAATACGTTTATTACATTTTAATTTGTGGCATGTATATATGTCTACCACATGTTTACTCCATTCATATTAATGATAAGGATAATTATATCGCAATGTACTTTTATGTGTTATCAATGCATGTAATGGGTTTTCTGATAATCACGTGACTACAAAAAGGTAAAGCAATGAATTTATTTTCAATGGAATGTATTTATTTCTTATTAAGGGTGATAATTATTTGATTATGATAACGTTATCATGGGGTTTTATCTTTTTACATCAAAAATAGTTTTCTTTCTCTATGTATACCTTAGTGAAATTTTGGTTCTCATCGTATATTTCAAAATGTTTTTCACAGTTCATAGAGATTGGTAATGGAAAATGATTTAATAATGAAATTATTCAATATTTATCATGAAAATAATTTTTGTTTTATTTTAAAATTGTTTCCTTTAGAAGTAGAAAATTAATTCTAAATCTAATTTTCCACTTAAATTTTATGGGTTATTTATGTAAATGATTTTCTTAATTATTTAAAACACAGAATGATAATGATATTTAGATAACATTGGGGATTAATATTCCTTTTAAAGAGTTACAGATTTCATAATGGGTTCATAATTCTCATGTTTATCTAAATTTTAGTTTCTTAGAAAACCCTCTAGATTAATTATGTTTTTAAATTTTAAGGTTATTAATGGAATTTTTGGAGGCATTACTTTTTAGGAAATTTTTTTTATTAAATTTTCTGATGAAAAATGAAAGGAATGATAAATCTATGTGGTTAAAACATATTAAGGTTATTTTCAAGTACATTTCTCACATTTATCTAATTTTATATGAAATATAATAATATAATTTTATGAATGGAAAACCAATAGTTTGGGTGATAACTCATCATGTCTGAAACATTCATGGGGATTTCACCCACAACTGAAGGGTGACAAGGGTGCATTGCTTACAACTAGCCTATGTGATCTCCTAAATAGTTTTATTTTTTTTCATTAATCTAACTATAAGACTGAGGAAGATAAAATTTATTTTTGGAACATATGTTTTATCGAATAGATAACCATGGGATTGGAAAATTATTTGGGGATTATGTGACTAATGTTATTTAGGAAGACGTTCAATATTTTAGGAAGCCTACATGATTAAGGTAAATAAAAGACTATGGGATTTTATTATAGGAATAAAATACGAATTATATTTTAGATGAATATTTATTTTTCATTAGATGTATTTTGATTCATGTAATTGATGTAAATTAATAGCATAGTAAGAGACTATATAATTAAGGAACTGTCATTTCAGTATGAGACATTAATAGGCATTAATGTTATTTGCTGATAAATATTAATTTTATCTTGGAAGTGTATGTGATCAAATACTTCAGATTTTTTGTTTTAATATTATTCTAGATTTTTTTTGAGGAATTTTATTGATATTTTTTTGTTGAATGACATATGTTGTACATTGGGTAATACTATTGAATTTTAGAGATTATTTTTGTTTTACATAATATAAAGGTTTATTATTTTTGGGGAATTATCTTATTTGTTCCTAAACATTCTAATATTGGTTAATTGATAAATACATGATAAATAGATAGTTACACATTGGTAGATTTTGTGATCTATGGAAGTTTATTTTAATTCTTCATTCATAAAAATTCATCTTCAATACGCATCATTTGGAGAAAAATATGATATTGTGGTGGGGATTTACTAAATTATGAATCTAAAATATCCATGTATGTGTATCTCCTTATGTTCATTTCCTATGTAGAAAAAGAAGTCTTAAAATATAATAATAGTATATTTAAATTAAAAAATTAACCATTTATATTTTTAAAAAATAAATAAATAAACCTTTGACCCATCATATATTTATTGTTTTGTGGTTGTTCAATTTCTAATTGCCATTTTCTCTATCACTATTCATCATAACATTATAGTTAATTTTATCTTTTATGTCCATGTATTCCGACAGGGAACCCAATTATGTGTTATCATAGGTGACCTTTATAGTGTCCTCAATCTCTTTTAAAATGGATGTTTGATTAACCCATGTTATCAAGTGAGATTTTAAAAATATTATATTGAACAGTTGAAACCTGGTTTCCAAGATAGAGTTCAAATTATGAGGACACAAATTATTAAATGGGTATAATGAAACATAATACTATTTTAATATGGAAACACTATATTTAATAATGTACATCATTCAATACATTTTCCTTAAACAAACAACTAAATATAATAGTTTATTTGTTAATACTATATCCTTGTAATTATAATGGGGGGTATGAATTGGATGACATGGATTATAAAAATATTTTTTATACATGTATATAAAATAAATTATTCTGGGATCAAATTATTTATTAATATAAATAATAACCTTTTTAAAATAAAAGGAAACCTTTTTCGGAAAAAATATTTAAATACACACAAGTGTATTTTATACCAAAAAATAAAAAAAAATTACACTTGCTGGATTATATTAATTAAATATTTATATTATATATTTATTCTAATATTCAACATTAATATTATGTCATTTCTAGATATGATTGGAAAATAAACCCAATTTTATGCATAAAACCATATTTTATATAAATGCGGTTCTTGTAGATTTTGATTACACACTTGTTTTAAATTAAAATCAGTAAAATTTTATAATTTATTTTTAACAAATAATCATCATTCTTTAAAGGTGAATATAAATATTTTCTTTTGGGTTTATTTTTAGTATTAGTCTATTTGGTTTCCTTATTTATGAATAGTGAAAGTAATTAATTTTAATTGAAAACTAAAATTTAATTTAAATAATTTATAGTGATTAATTATATTTAAAATTAATTTTGATGAATCATTATATCCATTATAATTCTATAAATCAAAATTAGTTCATTGGAATATTTCTCAGATTGATTTTGGATATAAAAATTCTTCAATATTTTGATCCTTTTCACTCTAAAACATACATTCGCATCCCATTTATGGGACTAATTTTTTCCACATCTATGTATTTAATTTTGAAAAATTGAATACATATTTGTGTTCAAAATTTAAAAATTTAGATTATATTCCCCTTTTAATTATAGACAATTTGAAAAGTGAACAGAGTAATTATATGACCATATTTAAGGGTAAATTGAGTAATTAAGGAAAAAACATTATTATAAATAATATCCACTTACATTATAACTTATCAAAATTTTATTGGATTATTATATTTTGAAAATAAATCAACAATGGGTATTATTTATGACTATTTGGAGCCAGTTATATGCCTTTAAGCCCCTTATTATATATTATTTTAAGAAAACTGAAACTTTTCATAATAATGTTATTAATAAGTAAATCATTTTCAATATGTATTAATCCAAAAGATATATTCAGGTTGAATATTTTTTTAAAAATTATTAATGAAATAATGACATTATGTTCTTATACAAAGGTGATAAAATAATTTCTTTACAAATGAAAATATAAAAAAGTGACATTAAGAATATTAATATAAATATAATTCGAGATCATTAATATCATAAAATAATTTTATAGATATAATGGAAGTGATAAAAATGAATATAAATATGTTTTAGAAGAAATAATGTTTTATTTAAATTTTTAAATGTCAATGTAATGAATATAGTCCAAATTTACATTATTGATATTTTCAAATAAGAAAAATTATATTGAACAATATAAAATTATTAAAAATATTAATTTCAACCAACTAATAGGGATAATATTTAAAATTTCATCCATAATCAATGTAAGTATATTTTGTAATTTTTTAGTGAATATATAAACCCCCAAAGAGTTAAAATCCATGTTCATATGATACGAATTATTTGGATTAAATATGGGTTAAAATGAAAAGAAAAATATTAAAAATATTTAAAATCGGTCCAATTTTCATTTTATGAATATATTTTTGACCCTGAATCATGTTATATGTGAACTAAATCAGTTTTTATACATTTTTAATGGAAAATTAATTTATATTAAATTAATATTTTCATAAATTCCATGATTGTTCTACCATATCTTATAAAATCGTACCTTTTATTACCGTTTATTTACACATAATAACCTATTTTTTTCTACCAATTCATACCCAAATCCATTTATATAATCCTTCCCAACATCATCTTGGACTTATTTTATGAATAAAATGACACTTATTGTTCATAAGGTGTCAAGAACATGGGATTGTCTGATGAAGATGTGTTGTTTTTAATCAAGAATTTATTTTTTATTTTCTACTAATCATCCAGAAAATCTTCTTCAGTGATGATAAAATAATAAAAATATTATAAAAAATATACTGTTATATTTTAATTATTGTTTCATGACCTATATCAAACTCTTATTCCATACATAATGAAAATAATTCATCTTACAGGTGTATGATGGACTACCGCTTGGAGAACATATTAATTTGTTTCCTTCACTATCTCTATAAACTCAATATGATGATGGAATTAATGTTTATATAAGATATTAATGAAATATTAATCCTTATTAAAACAAAATATTTCATTTACTTTCTTAAACATCCATTAATAAATTAATGATAATGTCATTTGTGCGTACGTATGAATTATCACATCCAAGAATCAATGTTCTTTTTTCATAAAAACATAAAATGAATGATATATATAAGTTCTTTTAAATGAATAATATAATATTAATTATATAATTATAATTATTTAAAGATTAAATTACAATTATCATCGTACTATAATTATCATTGAAAAATGGAAATGTTATTCATGCGTACGTTACACAAACTGTCTCCGTGATTATATCACAGTTCATTTTTCATATAAATAGTTGATTGATGGATTTATAAGTATAATTGATGTATAAAAATTTATTCCTTTTAATATTATTATTCTGGATATTATTTAATAATGACTACTTTTAGTAGAGACTTTTTTTAAAATAAATGATGGATTCATGTACGAAAAATCATCAAAACATCCAATATGAAGTTATGTAATTAAAAAAATAGTTATAACATGATATTAAGTGTCATAAAAGGAATAAAAAAAATGAAAATGGTTATTAATACATTAAATAAATAACCTATGTGTATTATTTAGGAATATAAATGTTGTACATGAGGAGACATACACAAGATAATGGAATTCATAACTCAATTTCCTTTATTTGAGTTAAACATCTACATCATTGAATATGTAATGATCTGATCATGTGTAAAATGGATTATGAATATATTATATTTTATATATACTAGTTGAATTTGTATTTAAATCTAATAAAAATAATTCTTTATTTTTTTAAATTACTTTATATTTTTTTAGGGACATCGTCTTAATCTATTTTCATTGAGGCATATTTTTATTTCATACCCCAAGATTCTTTTATGAGGTGTATATAAAATACCTTCTATATTTAATAAATTTAATTTATTTTTTCATGTTAATTTATTTTTAAAAAAATTCTATCCTTATGTGTGGATTATGAGTCAAAATATTTAAAAGTAGTATGGGGTGCATTGATTTCAAAATCACTTTTTAAATGTTTTAAATGGTAATAGAAAATTTATTGTTTATTTCAATTAAATAAAATGTTTTATTATAATTAAAAATGAAATTTTATCAGTGACATGTTGAATTTTGAAATATTTTATGTGTTTTGATTATATAATATAACATGATCATTTGCAGGGTGGTTGTGTGATAAACTAATAAAGAGTGGTTCCGTGATGAACCCACGATGGGTTAATCCATGATAGCCCTCCAATGTGTTCAGTATGGATGTTGAATGTATATTTATTCCATATATGTGAGTTAATCCTTTTTTTCAACTTCATTATAATTCCATTTTTACGAAATAATAGTATAATTATGTCCCCTGTTACCTTTATGGGTTATCTATTCTGTCTATTCATTTTTTTAATCTTATGATTAAAAAATTTCAAATAAATAATATTATCTTCATGGGAATGTATTTACATCCTATTAAGAGTGAAAATTATTACAATATTAAAATTTTCAATGGGTTACCATGCTTTAAATAGACTAACCGTTTTTCGTATTTTTGTATCACTTATTTAGTTTTTTGTACTCATCCAATGATTTTATATTATTCTCAAATATCTTCACAAATATTAATAAAATACAATTTGTCATGATAGAAGTATTGAATATTTTTCAAAAAAATAAATCATGTTTTTTTAATAGGGTTTCCTTTGCATGAAAAATGGGTACAAATTATAAAAATCAATTTTTAATGTCTGGTATTACTATGTATGTTTTTGGAATAATTATCTAAAACTAAAAACCCAAAAGATATTAGTGAAAAGAATGTGGTTTATAGTTTTATAATAACTAAATTGGATATGTTTAAGGTTGGGTCCTTACAATAAATGAAGATATTATAAGATATAAATTAAATATAATTAGGGAGAACATAATGAACATGTGGATATCATAACATAGTCAATATACATATACTAGACATAAAGAAATCACGCATAATAAATTATGGTTCATAAATCTTGAATAATAATATATGAAATTATGAATAATATATGTAATGAGATCCCTAATTGTATAATCATGATAGAATTGTCATAACACATGGAAATAGAACATATAAATTGGTATGAATGAGATAAATTACATAAACATATGTATATAAAACCATTTATTATGTCAATGATCATTTCTAAGACCATCATAACAAAGTTTAAAAAGACTCATGACATTATTAGTTTACCTCCCACCCCATACCTAAAAACACTGTGAAATAGATTCACGCTCAAATACCTTACATGTAATATAATGAGTTATAAATATTTAACTAAAAGGTTTTTGAGATATATAACACATAAAATATAAATATAGTGATGAATATGGAACATATCTTAATGTAGTTAAATTAAGATGAGAAACTCTTACATCAGATTTATTAATGGTTGGAAAAACCCTACATCATTTTAATATAGATTTTTTTATTGTTATTCATATGTATAATAAAATTAATAACATATATTTTAATAAACAAATATACTTATAATTTCGTATTACAGACATATTAATTATATATTTTCAACATTATTATTTTTGTGATTATTGTTACATTGTTTTTCGCATATCTCAGGTTAGAAATTTAGCTACATACTTATTGATAATGTAAAAATCACTTACAAAGTGTTCATAAAGATGTAATAAATTTATTTTATATATTTTTAAAGTCACGTGGTGTCTTAATTAATGTTATAGTTTTGGTTTCCAAGTAAAACATAAAATTATCTTATCATTGATTATTGAATATCAACAGTATAATATTTTAGAGAAGATAAAATTTTAAATATTTTCAAAAAAATAATTAAAAAATATATTAAATTAATTTTCATTAATATAAATTATATTTATTTTTGTTTTCCTTTTCATTTATTATAATGAAATTATGAAATCACTCATTTATTTTGTAAAGAAAACCCAATGAAGAACATTTTATAATGGTTGAATGATTAAGAACATGTTATTTTGTTGTAATAATATTAATTTTTTAAAAGGGTAATTATTTAACAAACTCCACTAATGGGTTATTTTATATTGATGAATATGTTGATGAAGATGGTAAAAATGACAGATTAACGATTTTATTCAACTTATGTAAAATATTTTACTATGTTCATTGGGAGAATCCTGGTAAATTAATGATTAAGGATACCTCTTTGTGTATAGAATGAAGCATCCCTGGCCCGCACACTTAGATTGATTTCTAAAAAACATAAATTGAGTACAATATTTAACACAATTATAGATGAAACAATATTTATATAACATTATTTACCTATTTTAATCATTAAATATCCCAAAAATCTCACTTTTCAATGAATATATTAATTTCTATCAATAAGGATATGATGTCTAAGAATATTATTTTTTAATAATTTTAAACATTTCTCCATAATAAAACCTCACTATAATTCTTTATAGACATCTCAAAATTTATATTAAACTTCCAATCCAAGGAATGGAAAATATAAGAAAGGTGTGATCTCAAAATCCCTATAATGGAAATATTATCAACATGTCAATAACGGTAAAATCATAAGCATATTGTAAAACATTAGAAGGGGTGAAATATATTATTAAATTAACATAGAAAAATATGTATGATCTATATGACCAGATTAAAAGAGAATTTAATCTCAAATGAAAAAATATATATGATGAAATATAGTGTAGAATCATGACATAATAAACATGATACCTAGAAAAAAACCATAATAATAAAACATACACTTATGGCATAGGAAGTATAATATTAATTCACAATATTGTTGACATATCTAACCATAATAACTTCACACTCATTATTCTAAGAATATATATTATTTATCATCTTTATACACTAACTTATAAACATAGATAATCTACCTCAAGTTAAATATAAATCATGTGAACTTAGGTATTCTGCATTATCTTCACAATAAATCTTGTGAACATAGAAAACCCTCTTCATTTTCACCATAATCCTTGTGATTGTAGCTAATCTATCTCATTTTCATTCTCAGCATGTATATCTAAAGTGGTAAATAACATTATTAATGTATTTGGATAGATATATAAGTCCCCACTCAACAATAATATAGTAAAAGTTATTCCACTTTAAACTATTATCCACAACATCATAAAGATCACATTGATTAATAAATGGGTTTTGTGACATTCCAAGATGATATCACTATAATTTATATCAAAATTTATTAAAAAAAATCATTGATTATTAAAAAGTAATTTTCTTGTAAATAAATCCATTATAAATGACTTTGAAAATTTTAGATAAATTGTAAAATATTTTTCTAATAACACCTAAACCTTTAAAATTAGTAATGATGTTACGAGCCAATTTGAAATTTAATTTTCAGAAGGGTCACATATGAGAAATTTAAAATAATAAAGTTTGAAAATAAATATATTTATAGAACCCAAAATAATGAATCATTCAGAAATAAATTAACATTTCAATAAGATAACATAAAATTATTTTAAAAATTATTATTTTTTAAATAAGATCATCACAAAAAGGATCCCCGGAAAAAACATAAAGGTATAAAAATGGTGACATGAAAATAATAGAAAATATTAAATATTAAAAATAATAATAAATTATTAATCCTTTAGAACTTCTTAATATATATCAAAATGAAATTTTTAGTGTGTGATAAAACAATTGATTCAAAAGTACGTAAAATATTCAATTTAATTTCATGAAATGCATTTCTTGAAAACCCACACCAAATGAAGAGTAACAAATATTCCAATTGAAAATGGTATTACGATGGTAATGTGAGGTAAACCATTTTTTACAATGGTAATGGGGAATATTTTTGGAGAAGGAAAATATATACAATTAGGGGATATATCCATTAAAGGGGAGGGGAATTATTCCCAACAATTATATACTTTCTGAGGATGAAATTTCTTATAGTAAAATCAATAAGTAAAAAAATAATTATCTATAGAGGTGAAGATAAAAATATATTACATAAAATATTGCTATAGAATTAAAGAAACATTATTTTTAGAGTTTCTATAATAATCATTCTATCTCAAAGAAAGGATTTGAGTTAACCAATACCAATAAAATATTGGTATCCTTTAAATAGAAATCTATTTTAATAAATAACATGATATGAATCTTCAAAAAACATGAGCTATATGAATCTGTAACAGTAAATTTATTTTTAGTCTTTCCAATATAAAAAATATATTTTGGTCAAGAATATGGAATATGTCTCACAAAACTAAATATGAGACTACGAACCCCTTACCAGAATTTCAGACTTACACTACAGCGGATGAATCTCTTTTATAAAAATATATCTATATTAATAATCAATTTTGTAAACTTATTCACATATATAAAATTACATAAACTACATTTATAGGTAATAACTAAATTTATATTATTTAGTTATTATCTATTTTCAATAATAGGTGTCATATTTCATGATCATTATATTGAGTTTTCTAACAAGATTATTGTTTTTCATTCTCGTTTAAAGATAATTATTCATGGGTCATTGATTATACAATAATTCATTAATTATAACTGTTTATAAGAATATAAATTCATTATATTGGTGTTTTGGTTAGGATCTTTATTGATGAAATCAAGGATGGACATGTGCTAGTGATTTTCAATGATCTAATATTAATATCACAATTAATGAGTTTAATATTAATGTTACATTTGAAGAATCAAAATGAAATAATGGTTTAAATATATATATCATATATTATTATTTATTATGAACTCATAGTCACAAATGATATTAATTTATATCATTAATCGTGTGGATGGTTAGACCTACCAAAACATGAACATATCATAATTATTGAATGAGTTTGGTGAAAATAGTGAATTAATTTTGGGTAATATAATTATTATTGAATAATAGAGATATTTAGTAGATAATTTTAATTAAGTGAATAATTTTTTATATTTTTAAAATAACAAACAATGAAACTAGATGATAATTGATACATGTGACCTTGCGAAGGCTGTATTCCACACAAATATGTGAATGATAGTTTATTCTTAATTGAAAAGGGGAATGGATAATCATAGTTATTTAAAGAAAAAATCCAATAAATTTTAAATAAATTTTTATTCATATAATATTTCGAAAAATGTATTTCAAATTGAATGATACAAAAGAATCACTGTTAAGAAAATTATGTACTTATGTTGAAAACATTGTTTTTTCCTTGATTATTCCTTGGTGATTAATGGAATATGAAAGAATATAGTGCTTTGATTCAATAGTAAGTTATAATATATTATAGGGAATGTAAAAATGATAATTTTCAAGATGAAGCCATAATATTTTAGTGGTTTGGAATGGGTGGTGAGGGTCTCTTTTATAATTCTTGATAATGACGTTTTTTATATTTTACATATTAACATAAAGAGTAAACAAGTTTAATAATTGAAAAAGAGTCCAAAAATGGATAAAAATTGACTATTGATATTATTTGGTCTACTAATACCATAAATAATCAATTAAAAATCCTTTTATCATGGTATACTTTTTACTCTATTGGTTATACATTTTTACAACTTTTTTACCATGATGCCTAGTTTTTTCTTTGTAATTCATTTTTTATATAAAAAATATAATGGTATCATTTTGAAATTTGGCCTACTAGATAAAAATATTATATGTTTAATTCTCATAGACAATCGAACATCCATTAAATTTTTAATTAAATTATTGTTTACATACTATAGTTGTAGATGTCATGTTGTGGGATAGATGGTCTATTCAGAGGGTTACCAGAGTATTTTTTAACTCTTAAAAGTATCTTAACATCCACCAGCTATCATGAAAAGGTCCACTAGATAGATGGTGGTCTATATAGTGTCATAGAATGTATTCTAGGACCCATTGACTAGCCAGTAGTGATCGACGGCTAATTGGTGGGTCCACTTTATGGAATTTTTAGGAGGATTTGTTTTTTAATTTTACTCTAATGTTCCATTTCACCTCCCTCTACTCTTCCAATATTATTTTTTTAATTTCTCACGAGTATAGATTTTTTGGGATAGAATTATCACATATCACTATTTTTCATCACCAAAATTATCATCATTAATTTCATTTGGTCTCTCTGGGTAAGTCTATCTCTATACAAGCTTTTAATCAATGTTTACCCTATATTAATTTGTCAACTGTCCTAATATAAATAAATTTTGGCTATTGGTTGGTATTTGAGGTTCCAAGGTTATTGTAGAAACATAATTTTTGCAGGATTATTTTTTCATCACTTATGGTAGGATATGACCTACAGTTTTAATGTGTTTTCATAATGTTGCGTGAATTTATTGGTGATTGTGTGTTGGTAGCCAATGAGACATCATGGTATGGTATAAATGAATATGGTAAGGTAAAATAATGGATAATGGAACACTTATAGGGGCTCTTAAGGTGAAATGTTAGTAAGATTTATATTTATAGTTGTAATTTAGAATGACGTAGGGCTTTTCTACATGGGGACTCCAACATCGAGGTTGTCATACAGGCTTGATTAGGGGTTTTTGGGCCTAAATAGATGATGGATGAGATGGTAGGATGTATCCCTTACACATGATGTGTTTCATATGCATATTTTTTATATTTAATTTCATCTTTTTATTTCCTCAAAATATCTTTCTTGTCTTAATGGGTGGACTTGTTGTACTACCCATGAACCTTATAGACGATATTGGATAACCTGATTGAACAAGAAAGATCCATAGAGATGGGTTGGTGTAACATGTTTGACCTTCTATGAACCTTTGATATCGAACATGGGATGGTCAATGTCACAAAATAAGGGAAACATATATACTATGGTTAATTCTGGATCACTAATATTCAAATAGACTTTCCTTTTATCATGGAGCTGATGCTATAAGGTTTTAAGGTTTATGGTGGATTGGTCAACATACTATGACCTAATGGGATAATATGTTATTAATGTATTTATGTCTTATTTTATTCATACAAATTTATATGATTTCATGATTTATGTTATGTACCTATTGTTGGTGTCCTAATGATTTTATTCACACACAGAAAAGGACTCCCAATGCACGTGTATGTTATTGATCGGGGACCCGGCTAAGGGAAAGGGACCTAAAGACGATTACTGAAATGGTAATGGTGGTTGGGGATCATGGTGACACTAGGCCATAATACATTATTAGCAGAAACACTTTTATTTATTTTCTTCTAATTCATTTCTGAACATACATACTACATCTAGGGATCCAGATATAATAATTTTGTGACTTTATATATTGTAGGAAATCATTTTATATCATGCTATATTGATATCACTTTTTATTTATTGTATTACATAAGAAAATTTATATTTGTTAGGGTTTATGTTGTATATGACACACTAACATTCACTATATATTGAAATAATTATCTCCACGTGTGTTTTATAGAACCTCACCTCATGTTGTTTGCCTCTTTTGTATGGGGAGTTACACATGATTTTACATACCACCACAGAACGAACTGGGTGATTCATGTTAAAGTTTTTCAAAATGGCATCAAAGAATTAATTGAAATACAATTTAGGGATAAGTAGAATAGAGATAGGTAGTATGGGACTCTAGTAGTGGATCTTACATTAGGTATGTAGAATGAATTTTTTTATGAATTGTTGTTTTGATTGATATGGGGTTAAATTAATTAAAAAACATTTAAAATTATTGGTGATTTCACAGATATCTTTTTATTATATCTAATTAATTTAAGAAAATAATGAAAATGATTCTATTTTTATATGATTGTGTCTAACGTGTAGGTAAAATATTTTTGGACTATGATTGTGAAGATTTATACATGGGTTACACCTTGTAGTTGTGGGTCACTCTAGGTTGTGTCTCCCTGTGCTGTTATGTGTCCATGTTTTCCTGCTAGCTATTTAAGTACTGTAATTCTTGATCTTTTGAAGGTATTTTTAGAGTCTATTTTCTTTTTAGAACATTCTTCCCCACGAAAATCCAATATACACACAATATACATAGGGTGAACACAAATATAATGTAGGGAACATTCCTGTTGTTAAACTATAAATTTCATAGCGAAGGTAGAGAATTCCCCAGATGCCCCTTCCATGGTTTATGAAGAAGATCCACTTTAGTTGAGCATGATCCACATCGTTCCTCTAGGGGGTGCCAATTAGGGCGGTCTATCTTTGTGTAATTTTCTATAGACTACCATTAAATTCACCACTTCATTATTATTGGGTATGGGTTTCCATAGGATATGGATTATTAGATTTAGATCATTAAAATTATATTTCAAATGTTAGTGACACCTATAAAAACCCTATTCTTTAACACATATTTTTACATGATTTTAAGCATACTGAAATATCAAATTACAGGCCATGGATAATAATGTATATTCTCTTTTAATGATTAGGTGCTTAATTATTCATCATTAAAGAATTTTATATTTCATCTTCATAATGAGATCATAACTTCCATTGAACTCTTATAACTTCATAAGATAACCTGTTGAATATGTGAATAAAATAGATGAGCCTAAAAGCCTAGTAAACAAATAATCCTAGGAATAAAACATAAAACATGGGTTAGAAAGCATAACATGATGAGATAAATGTTATGTAACAAGAATAAAAATACATAATAATTAAATTTAAAACATGGGAACATATAACCATTGAATTATATGAATTTTTAAAAAACATATAACATGAAATAAACACGAGTTATGGCTATCTACAAATACATGATGGATAATGTCCCGTAAAGGAATCTGGTTTGCACCATGTCCCGACATGAAGTCTCATGACACTAAAAATTATCCAATGCATTGGATAAATATCTATGTGTAACCATAATAACATGTTCCAGAATATGTGTTCCATAATAATAAAAATACACAAGGAATCAAACATAAACAAAAGTGTTACCTATATAATGAATTGGGTTTCATAATTATATCAAAAGGTATATCATAAGGGAATATAATAATGGTGTCTTTGAAAGAAATTATTTAAATAAAAATTAAAATTAATAAGGGAAAATAGGCATATATCATAATAAGTGATATCAAACTAAAGTTAATACATGTAAAAATTTTGTTTAAGAATCTTTAGAAATAAAACATTCTAGTGTAGTTTTAAGAAAATACTAATGATTATTTAAAATTGAAAAGTAGTAATTTTTTTTATAAAACCATAAATAAATAATAAATATTTCCATAATAATATGGGCTATTTTGTAAAAAATGTTGGATTAAAATATATTATGGAGTGCACTTTAAAAAAGGAAATAAATCCTCGAGTTCCCTTGAATCTGGTTTGCTTTTAGGTACGAATTGAGAGGGTAAACTTATTGAAACATGTATTGCCCCATTAAAAAAGGCATACATGATCTAGATATACGATTTTGGAACATAGTCATAGAATATATAATAAGTATATAAAAAAATAAAAGTTACACGATAAAAATATTTAAAAAATGTAACCTCCTGGAAATAGGGTTGTTCAGAATAGATCCCATAAGTTTTGTTCAAAATGTCTCTACACATGATTTTAATGTCATGAATAATAAAAATAGATTCATTAATTAATAATTTAATAAATTTTTACACAATTACATTATTTATGATGAGTTTATTATGTTCATTTAGGGCCTTTTGATGAGTTATATTGTTCAATTTCAATGTTCTAGAGAGCTCGTCTTCATAGTTTTCATAATTGTTTGCCTGATAAGAGTATGGAAGATCATGTAAAATATAAATAGAAATACATAAATGAAGTTATAATATATTATAGATATTATATAATGTTTAATTATAATATAATTCATTATTTTATTTGGGGTTAGGATGAATCAACAGATAAGATGTCGATGATAATAGTTTGGATTATTTTGGGAGGATTTCGCTCACAATGAACTTATTTTGTTTTAATATTTTAAATCATGTTTATAAAATGATTCAAAAACATTAAATAGGATTTATAAATTATATATTATGTTTTTTTACTGTAAAATGGTTTTATGACCATCCCTGAAGGTATTAAGGGAAAATGAATTTTTTTTCTCCATGAAGGCCAAAAAATAACAAATCATGGACAATGTTTTAATTTTTAGAATAAAAGGGAGAGGAAAACATTTTATTGATCTATTATTACACTATAGTCACAAAATTATAGTATATGTTAGTTTCTAGGGTTATTAATCCATTTTTATGATAGGAGGTGAGGAAAGAATATGAAAAGAACTTACAATGAAATTAAAAGAAAGGGAAAGAGTAATTTACCCCCTGAATTTCTCATCCATGAAAACCTCCTTAGGAAAATTGTTTTGGTATTTTTATGAACCCAAGAGCACCTGTAAATGAGGGATAGGTTTGGGAAGAGTATTGGGAATAATTAGAATAAGGCTCAAATATTAGAAGGTGTGAAGAGATAAGGTGGTGAGTGTGGAATTTATAGTGGAGGATATGGGTGTTTTCTCTTTATTTTATTCATTTGATTATTGATTTTCTAAACACACATAATAATGTTGATTATTTAGAATAAAAAAATTAGTTTGATAATTTGAGTCAGAACCAATGGTACTTACATCATCCATGACTCAATGAATAACATATTTAACTCAAAATGTATATATACTGTAAAATACTATATTTTACTTTTCACCAAAAATCCATGTATTTCAAAAAAAATCCATAAAATTCTCCCTAATATCTGTTATATATATATAACTAAAATTTCAACATCATTTTATTAAAATAATTTTATAAATATGATATTTTTAATTTTTAATTAAACTCAACATTTAATAGGAAAATACAAATTTTAAAATAATAACTGATTTTTTAAAACTTTAGAAAATTAATTAAGGTCTCACAAAATTATCATAAAACAATAATATAAAAAATTATTAATTTGTGATTTCATTTTCAGAATCTAATTTTTCATTTGAATTATTAAAGTAATCATAAAATTTTAATTAAATATTTAAGACTTATAAAATACCAACAATTAATTAATAATTTTATAAACATTTATTTACATAAACTATCTCATAATTATTTTATATTTTCATTTAAAAATACCTAATTTTGGTTATACATCCATATGTAAGGTTACTAATCTATTGGTTGGGTTACTATTCATATGGTTCACATTACTATCCCTAAGGTCATGTATCATTTTCATTGGTATAGGTTCTATAACAATAATAAATACTTATTATTTTATTATATATTAATATATAATGTTTGTATTATTTTATTAATCTGAATTTTTGAGATTTATAAAATATAACATAATTTTAAGAATGAAATTTCCATTGATTTAAATTTCGAGACATTACAACAATAGCTGATCGCCGCATGGATTTGGTGACTTTTTGTATAACAATAACAATCAAGGTGGTAGAGGGGGTGATATTCAAAGACATGATACATGAGGATTTGATGATCAATTATATCATTGAAATTATATTTCGTATTTAATTCCAAAAACATTGAGTGTATATAGAGCTCTTATGTTTATACACCTTTCATATGGGATGACATCATTGGCTGAGTATGCATTCCACTATGTGGAGTTGATACATTTTTTACCATTTCTTGATGGAAATTATGAAACAAATGTATCTAAATGATGGGATTTATCTAGAGGTGATTCATAATGATCATAAATTTGATATAGCCTCATCATCTACTATTGTTTGAAAGGATCATACAATTTAGAGGGTGTTGGATAAGTATAATTTTTTTGGGTTTTCCACCCCCATTTAGAATAATAATTATTAGTTTCATGGGATCTCCATATAATAATAAGAATAGTATGTCTTTTGAGATACACGGGGGATCGGAGAGAAAGTTGGTAAAGGGGAGGGGTTTGTCTCATATAACTTCTATAGGGGATCATACATTGTGAATCCTATGTAGGGATCCAAGGTGTACCACATTTCATGTACTCTCGAGCTTAGGGAGATCATTTCCTAGGTAAGATAGATAATCTCTTGAATAATTTTTTATGTTTTATAAGTCTGGCATATGAACAGTGTTTTGGAAGGCTTAGGCCTCAAGGGATTTATTGAGAGTACCATATGATGATTGTGGGGCCTCTTTAGGGATATAATGTAGGGGAAAATGATAATTCTATTATTAGTGGATGTTATTGGTTCTTCATGGTTGAATAAATTATGTAATACAACGATAATAATAGTAGTTCCATGGATTCATGGATGGTATGTTACAACCCATTATTATATTCAAGTATTGACATGTTTTTTCTTTTATTATCATCTTTTTTGGGGTGTGTTTGAGGGATTATCATGGAAGAGGTGCCTTTTATTTTGATAATGAAGAAAATTTAATGGATGTATTTTGGGATTAATTAATGGAGTATATTTATAAATATGTTAATGTCTTAGATTGATTCTCATTGAGTTCATTGAATGTATTAGTTGACTTGGAGTTTTTCTAGATTAACCTACCATTCCAAGAGTCTTCTAGGGAATAATACATCATGTAAGGGGTCATATGACATATATTCATCACCGAAAAGATTCAATGAAATTATATATGATGTGAATGACTTACATGCTGTGTAAATGGTTAATGATGTGTAAAGGTCTAAAATAGGATTTTAATAAAAAATTCATCACATTGTTTTTTCATTTTCATCCTTTGTGGATTACACTCCATGTAATTGGATTAAAACCCAAGTAATTTTCATGAGTTTTAGTTTTTATTATGTTTTATGAGAAATTTTAATTTAATTAATCCATGATTCCACCCTATCTTGATCTAGATATAACCCAAGGTAATTTTTGATATATCCTATTCTTTTGGATAATTCATTCGATGATTGATCATATGGGTTGTTGAGGTGGACCTATATGAGTAATAATTCCTTCTATTTCATCATTACTTTATTCTCCACCGTTGAATTGTATTCGGTTACATTTCATATTCACGATAAGATAGTGTTTTCTGTAGATCATAGGTTGTTTATTTTCATAGCTTTTCTTCTGAAGGATGATATCTTGGTTTATAAACAACTATATCAACCAAATCTATGTTGATAACATTTTGAAGTATTGTTTTCTATACAATGAGTTAATTAATGTAATTACATATATTTCATGACATATTATTTTGGTTGTTATTTGTACAATTTGGTTGTTGTGTTTCTGGATGATATTTTGGTGTAATACATGTTAGAGGAGGAGCACATAGACTATTTGGATATCATTCATTGAATGTTGAAGGAACATGTTATATATCGTAGGCTCTATATATGTGATCTTTGGATATGGGAAGTAAAATTTATAGGGTATGTGATATCTAAGAGGGGAATATTAGTGTATCCTGAAATGATATCTTTATTGATATCCTAGTACTATCATATAAAAGTGTTTGAGAATTAAATATTCTCTCGGTTAGCTGCTTGCTACAGTTGGTTTGTTTGTAATTTCGCCAATCATGCATCTTAGATGATTCTATTAACCTAAAAGTGTGTAAATTTTGAATTTAAAGAAAAAATTGGGATACTAAGTTGTCTCTTGACTTGAGATTTCATTATTGGTGGTTGGGGAGGATTTTCTTAATGAATTCTTTTTATCAAAAAGTCTTACTCTTTAATGAATTATGGAGGAACATCTGAGACCTACTAAATTGTTCTACAACATTCCAATTATAGAAATTATGTGGGATAATATTTCCATGTATTTCATATTTTTATGGAATCCATTTCATATGTACTTGATTTGTGTGGCCATGGATCAATGTATAAAATAATCACATTTCAACCCTAGAAAGGAGTTAGAAATGGTGGACTAGATTAGAAAAGTTTATGTATAAATGATTTTAAGACATTGTGGGGTTCCCTCTATGGTTTTATCAGATAATGACTTGAGGTTCATCTCCATGTTATGGAAATTTTTGTAGGATGTGATGGGTTCCCATACTAAATTTACCCAAGCATAACATCTATAGACAAATGGTTAGGCAGAGAGAGATATACATGTTCTTGAGGATATTTTCAAGGTATGTGTTCTTAATTTTTTATGGCCTGGGTAAAACCATTTTACTCATGTAGATTTTTCCTACAAAAAATAGTTATTAGGACTCAATTAATATGGATAACTTTGAGGATTTTTATCAATGGATTGGTAAATATACATTGGGTTGGGATGATCCTGGAGAGTGGTCTTTGGTTGGCTCGAGTCCTATTTTAGAGATGATCAAGATGCTACAGTTGATCTAGACGAGATTGGTCCTGAAACAAATTCATCATAAATATTATAAAAATTATCATCATCGACTACTATATTTTTAGTTTAGTGATCATGATTTCCGTAGATATTAACTTTCCTTGCTAAATCGTTAATTGTAAAATCCTATTATGTTGGAATTGGGGTTTTTGGGACCGTTTGAGAACATTGGACAACTGGGAAAGGTAGATTATCTATTGGAATAACCATTATCTTTAACATTTATTCATGATGTGTTTCATTTCTCCAAGATGATGAGGTATGTTAGGAAAACATATAATTTTATAGGAATATAGGATATTACTCTCTAGATCAATGATAGTTTGTTTCATTAGAAAACATAGATTATAGACTGCCGAGAAATGGACCATATGGTTAAATGATTCCCCGAATCTGAGTACAATGTTAATGTAGATTTGATATCCATGATACATGGGAGAGGGAATTTTTAATGGGGAATTGGTGTAATTCACTTTTTTAGAGTCAATTAATACGAGGGATTAATTTTTGTTGAATGAATATATATTGTGCCGATTGTAACCCCCTTCAACATTTCTGGTACTCCCTTGTTTGTTTTTAATTTGTCGATTATTTTTTTGGTTAATTAGAAGATTCTCAGAGATTTATGACCTTTATTAGGGATAATGACTGAATGGTAAAGAATGTATGTTATATTTAATTAATGGTTTATGGGTATAAATGTGTTAATGAATTAAAGGGATTATCTCAATGTTTGGAGAATGTCATGGTTGCCTTGTTGTTTTTTTGAATAAACATGTAGTTCCTACAGTCTTCTGGTGAATTACACACCATGTATGGGGGTTTAAGACTTGTATTCTTCTTATGAAAAATAATGAGAACTGATACATGGAATGATAGATTTATATGTCCGGTGATAGGTTCATGACTTGTAATGGTCAAAATTAGGGTTGTAATAAAAAGGTGGTTCATTTTTTTTCATTTTCTCCCATCATGTATGACAATAAATATAAAGGGATTACATGTCATGTGATTCTCATGAATAACTTTATAGTTGTTTTACCGGTCATTGTCATTTAATTCATATATGCAGTCTCCCCCTCTAGGCCCATATCTCACCATAGGTGCTTTTTTATATCATTACTCCTTCCAAAACATTCATTCAGTGATCGATCATCGGGTTTTCAATGTTGTACCGATCTGGGAAATAGTTTCTTATTTTTATTATTTAGTTTGGTCATGTTTATTGTGTTAAAAGTGATTAGGTTTAATATTCACGGTATTCTACTGTTTTATATCGATTTATTATATTTTCATGTCATCACATGCCTTTTGAAGGCTCAACCCATGGTTTTCTTTCATCACTGTCAAAGGAATCAATGTTTATCAAATTTTTAGGTCATTGTTTCCATAGAGTTGGTTAATTATATGAATTTAGTTTCAATATAGGTAAATTAATTTTGGTTGACATTTTAATTTAAGTAATATGTAGTTATAAAATATTTCTTCCAAATGAAAAGGTTTTTAATGGGTGTTTTCTCTAAAAATTAATTTTTATGATTTTGAAATAGGTTTTCAAGATATATAATGATTTTATTCGGTTTAAAAATGTTTTATCAAACTTATTAGCATGGTTTTGATATTTTGTTTTTGAAAAATGGGACTTTGGGATCCTTGGTTGTGTTAGTAAATAGACATGGGTAGCTTTAGTTTATGGTCCCAATATGAGGTAACCTATTATGTATTAATAGACTGTGGTAGGACTCAATATTCATTTGATCAAATGTAATTCCTCTTTTGGATTTTGTCGCACTAGAATGCAATTTTATATATGCTACGGACCAATATTTGGTGAATTTACATTTTTCTATATTTATCACATTTTTTATCATGGATATGTGCTCTCAGTTATTTATTAGAGGATGAAAAACATAGATTCTCATGATATTTTATTTCATGATTATGGTATTACATTATTACCACTTGTGTATGGATTTGAAATACTATTTTTATCATTTCACATTTCATATATCTTGTTTTCATAATATTAATGGATTTTATGAAAACCAAATGAATTATTATTTGAAAATGAAAATGATTTATGAAGACACATTTTAAAAATATTTTTTAAAAAGATAGAACTATTTCCCTCTTTATATTATAAAGTGTACAGACTCTATGATTAAATCCTCTTGGGATTTATACATAGACCGTTTTTTTTTCATGGGAGTTTGTAGATGTTGTATTTCATGATATAGTTAAAGGAAAGGGAATATTGTAGCATTTCATCTTCTCCTTTGGTCCTTTCCATGGTAGAGTCGTGGTTTTGAGATGATTGTTCACCACAAGTAGACATAGATCTCATGATTTATTCATAATTTCTATTTTATCTAGTTTGGTGTTTATTTTGTAGACTAGTATGTATATTATCTTCTATAAATTACTCTAGTTTTTTTATATTGTTTCATATTACTAATGAAATGCTAGATTTTATTGCGTCACCTCACCAAGAGAGGGTTGGATCGGGGAAATTGATTGGTTAACCTATGTTGGTCAATTATAAGGTAATGTTTATTCATGGGAACATGTTCTGGATGATGAAATGAAGGAATCGTCAGTTGTGAGAGAAACATTTTATATTTCTATGACACTTAAAATTTCCTTTTTTCATATGAGTGATTCTAATTCCATTGTTTCTGATGAGGTTGTTTCTAATTTGGGGTTTATATTATGGGTGTCCATAGGTTTTTTTATTCATTGATGTCCTTATTTGGAAAGTGGAAGATTCTTTGTGAATGTTTTTATCATGTTCCATAGTATTCGAAGATTGTGGTAATTTGAGGGATCTCAAAGGCCATGATATGGATTTCTTCAATGTCATGTTTGGGGTGGGTGGGTTAATTCATTTCTGAGCCCAAATAAATTTTTATATGTGTTGGGTGACTTTTAATGTAAAAAATGGAGAAAATTATATCTTTTTTGAGAAGTGGAATTTTGTGGTTGGAAGAGCAAGGCCATCCCGAGCCAGATTAGACCTATTAGAGTGTAGATGGTGTGTTTATTTGTCACAACAAACAATTTAAAACATACAACCATCATTCCTCCATTGGTGGTTCATCACTAGTACATTTTTTAAGATGTTTTATCATTATTTATTACTGAGTGGGTAATTTATTGTGTCATTAATATCATTCTTGGTGTTCATCCCATAATGATTCCCACATGTCATATGGCTCTAGATGAGTTGAAGGGTTCAAGGAATAATTTTATAACCTAGAGGTGGAATGATTCATTTTCCTGAGATCTTATCCATGGGGTTCTATGGTTTTATTTTGTATGATAATAGATTAAATCCATCAAAAATTCAAGTATTGATAAAAAATTATTCATGTTACATTAAAGAAAGAGTATCCATTAACATGGATCAATTATCTACATGATATGTTGTGTAGACATCAGGGGTTCTTTAAGATTATTCAATGATATAGGATCCTTTGACTGTGTATTAGTTTTGAGGATGTACCTATTGAGCAAAAAAGGTTTCATTGTGACTTTTGTATTCCATTATGTTCTTAAAATCACAAACACTCTATATCGATGAATATTTTATTTCCCCACCAATTTATCTTAATAAGGATATTTTCAATTCTAATGGAAACTTTTTTCTTATCTTTTTTTCATTGTTCATGTTATATTTTCTCTAAATCATACTCTTCTTTTTTCTAAGTGAATAAATCGGTTTCATATATAACATCTCGGAATCCTATAAATACATAGATATTGAGCATTCTATTTTTAGGTACTGAATATCAATTCTGAATTCCATTATATTTTGATTCCAATATCTCTGAATTCAGACTCGAAATTCCTCTGAATTCAGATTCCGAATTCTCTGAATTTAAAATCCATATTCTATGAAATTCAGATTCCAAATTCTCTGAAATTTAGATTCTGAATTCCTTAGAATTCAGATTCTGAATTCCATAAAATTCAGACTCTGAAATCCCTTTAATTTAGTCTCTGAATTCCTCATCATTCAGACTTTGAATTCCTTAGAATTCAGAATCCAAATTCTTTAATATTATGACTCCAATGTCTATAGAATTATGATTCTTATTTCTTTGTAAAATAAAAACTAAATATCCATGTAATATAGACGCCGGATGTTTATTTTCATAGACAATGATCATAGTTTTTTACTCGACATTGAAAATTGATTTGGTTATGAAACCATATTTTTATTTCCCTTTATTTAGTTATGAAATGATTTGAGGAAATATTTTTATAAGTAACTATTCTTTGATCGAAACTTGTATATGTCCCTCTGAGATTCAATGAAATATATGACTATTGGAGGAGGGAGCCAACCATTGGATAAATTCCTAAAATAGAATCTCATTATAATTAGATAAAAAATAACTGAGAACAGATCAACCAATCTAGATATTTGATACTGCTGAAGTGATTTCTAGAAATAGTGACTCTCATGCTTTGTGCATACTGAACATCTTGTTCAACATGATTCGTGCGACTCTGATTGGTGATGTGTACAATTGTGGAATTCTATGGATAGGAAGATAGTGGTTTTTACCACCTTAAAGTTAGTGGGATTGTGGGGATAGAAAGACAAGATCTGATATTCCTATCGAGGGCTTACCCTTGTGTGGTTAAGACATTCTTTCTTGAAAGTTTAAATCAAGGGACCCTTATCCTAGGTTCTGGATAACCTTCCATTTGAGATAGAATATTTTATACTTGTTACTTGTATTGTTTCAATTTTAGTTTCTGTTTTATTTTGATTAATAAGGAATGTATAAGAATCTTATACCTTCTTTTACATGTATACTCTGAATAGTTAGATATTATACATTTTAAGGGGGAATCTTTTGCATTGTAAACTTTTCTTATGTTTCATTTTCGAAACCATATTTCTTGAACCTAGAATGTTTGTAGAACTAAGAGGTCTTGAGAATTTACCTTGTATAACTTTTTTATAAATAGTTTTCCTCAAGGTTATAAATTATTATTTTATACAAACATTAATGGTTCCAATGGAATTTTTAGTGTATTCAATTCACCCCCCAGTAGTTTTTTGAGCATATAAATTTATATTTTGATATTACAATTGGTATCAGAGGAATTATATGAAATACATATATTCACATATATGTTTTCTTGATCAGTTTTCAATGTTCTATTCATTTTCCTCACTTAGGATTTTTATCATTGTTTTCAAACTTTACTATTATCAAGTTTTTGTGGAATGATAGTTTCTTTTTGATGGATGGAAGGAATGTTGGTTCTACTGAGAATATTAATCCTACTAGACCACCTATTTTGATTGAAATGATAAATATTATTGGAGTGATTGTATGAAGACATTTGTTATTAATATTGGAGAGGATATCATTTTTATGATTACTAAAGATTACATGATTCTTGATAAGGAAGTCAGAACTTTTACCAATCTCGAAATGTCATAATATCAACTAAAATACAACGTACACAATATTTTATTATGTTACATGACCGAGAATATATATAGCCAGATTTCTTCTTGTGAAGTTGTAAATTGTATTTGGATAAAATTGGAGATACTCATTTTGGTACATCCAAGGTTATAGAGGCAAGAAGAGCTAGGCTTAGAGTAGAATACCATGGATTTCAATTTCATTGTGGGCAACCAGTATGCATGTTATTACAATGATTTATCACTACTGTTTACAGTTTATAATCCTTGGGTGAGAAAGGATTAGATGATGAGGCACTCATAGTCAAGAATATAGATATCATCCATAATCAGTGGGAATCTAAGAGTACAGCTATTTATTAGAATAAGGATGTATCTTAGATTACTCTTGATGAGATTTTTGGATATATTCTTCAACATGAGAAAAGAATGAAAAGAGACGTTGATTTGAATAAGAAGAAGACTGTAAATTGATGTGTAGCATTTGCTACCACTAATGACACGTCTCCGAAATGGGTTACAAGTTACAAATCTAATAAAGTTACTATTTTATCTAAATCTAGTGGATGTGAACATTCTGAGAATGATCTAGCTAATCTTGCTCAAAGTATTAACAATATAGTTGGGAAGAATGAATTTCAGTATAGATTTAAGAAGAAAGAATGAAAGGACAAGAAAAACTCTTAAGTTACTTGATATGAATGAAAACGAGTAGGGAATATAAGGTTGGATAGTCATATGCATAAGAGAATGGATAGAAAGGAAAAAAGAATTCTGTGAAAATAGAAAGATGTACTACAAATCAAAAGCTAAAAATGTTTTGAAAGCTAATAAAACTTGGAGTGCCAATGGTGGATACACTTTTGATGAATCCTAAGAGTATGAGTCTTCTAATCATAAGAATCTTTGTTTATTATCCAGATTACCCATTGGAAATTATTTTCTAATGGATAAGGTACATAATGATGAATCTATAACCAATGATTCCAAAAAGGAAAATTGTAGTGATAATAGATATTACGAGTCATCATATGAAGAATATTCTTCAAATGAAGACAAAACATTACCTACTTATGATGGTGTTTCTTGTTTTTCTATGCTTCTTAATAATGAAAATTATTAAGTCAAGAAAAAGATAGATAATGAAAATTATAGAATGTCTATTATTACTAAAGAATTATAAGATCATTATAATGAACTTGATAAGAAAATTTACGATTTAGAAAGTATTTCAAAAAACATTGAGGAAGATAATTCTGAGAATGTTAAATATTCTAAGGATCTAGAAAATGTAATTTCTAAGAAAAATGTTTTAGAGAAAAACATTAGTGATAAAACAGATATTTTTTAGGATAAAAATTTAGTTATTTAACTAAAGTTAGAAATATTTTCCATGAGGATGTGTTTGTCAAACATTTCCTTAGTTAAGGAAAACATGGATAAGATATATTAAAAATTTCAAACTCTAAGAAATATTTCTAGTTTAGGATATAAATACTCTAAAATTGTTTTTAGTAATGATTATTTTTTTCTTTAAAGCCCTCCATTCTGCAGTAAATGTCTGTGTGGTGGACTTTGGGCAAAAAATTGTTCCTTAAACAAAACATATTCTTTAGGTTTACATAAAGCTTATTTTTCTAAGAAAATGTATATTTCTAAATTTTTTCATTATAATTATTTATGATCCAAGAAAGTATTAGATTAGAAAGTCTAAGACACTTATTTTCATGAAAGTAAAGATAGTACCAACAATAATACTTGATACATGGATAGTATATTTTTCTGGCCCATGACTAGTAAAAAAACATCTTTGAAAATATTATCCTAAGGAATGGAGGAAAAGTAACATTCAATGATAATGCTCAAGGGGAATTTATTTGTATAGGTAACATTATTCTTCATGGAAAAATGATGATTTCAAATATTTTATTTGATAAGGTTCCTAAGAATAACCTTATTAGCATAATTTTGTTATGTGATGAAGGTTACCTTATGAATTTTAGGAATGATAAATGTTTAGTACACAATTCTAAGGAAGAGTTTATTCTTTCTACCTATATGAAATAGAATATATACACACTAAACATAGAAGTCCTTTGGCACCAAGACCTGCCCTGTATTAGTGCAATGGAAGATCATTCTTTGTTATGGCATATAATGTTTGGACATAGTAACCTTTGGAACCTATTTAAACTCTCTATGAAAAGACTTGTTAAGGATCTGCCAGAACATAGATTTAATTCTTAAAAATATTTTGATCATTGTCCATATGACACGATAAATAAATCAAGTTTTAAATTTGTTTGTGAAGTCTCAAAAACTGATGCATTACAGTTAGTGCATGTGGATATTTTTGGTCCAACACAAACTGGATGCATTGGATGCAAATATTATGTATTTTTCTTAAATGATGATTACACAAGATGGGCGTGGGTCTATTGTTTATCATATAAATCTGAAGCTTTTATCTTATTTTAAAAAATTTAGGGCCCAGATTAAAAATGAGAAAAAAAATCCTTTGATAACTACTCATTTTGATCATGGTGGATAATTTCAAAATTCAGATATTGAAACCTTTTTTCGTAGAAAATGAATTACTCATAAGTTCACACCAGCATGAACTCTTCAACCGAATGGTGTTTTTGAAAGAAGAAACCAAATCCATCAATAAATAACACGAACCATTTTGAGTGAATATTTGAGAGTAAAACATTTTTGGGATGAAGCTGTAAGTACTCTTTGTTATAATATTAATCAGGTTTTGATTAGAACTTTTCATAACAAAACCCCTCATGAGTTATGGAATGGTAGAAACCCTAAACATTCCTACATCAATGTATTTGATTACAAAGAATTCATCCAGAATACTAAAGATAATTTACATAAATTTGTTCCCAAAACTGGTGAAGGAATTTTTTTATGTTACTCCTCAACTTCAAAGGATTATAAATTTTTTTGTTAAAAACACTTGCACTATTGAAGAAATAGTACATGTTAAATTTGTTGAAACTGATCCCATTGTTTCTAAAGAACCTCAAACTACCTCTTCAGATGTGTTTTAAAAAATTGGTTATCCACCCTTAATAGAAGATTCTTCTGATAAGGAAAATGTTTGAGAAACTATTTCTAATACATTAACCTCAAATATTCCCTACCATATGTTGATGAACCGATTTGAAAAAACATAAATATGTTGTTTCTTAAGAATCATCCAATTTTTTGTATCATAGGTGATTTAAATCAACATGTAAGGACTAGAAGTTCCTTAAGAAATGAAGTATAACATCTAGAATTCCTTTCATAATTGTAATCTAAAAACAATGATAAAGCTTTATGTGATGATGATTGGATACAAGCTATGAAAGATGAGCTAAATAAATTCAGATGGAATAATGTCGTGACCTTGGTTGAAATACCTAATAAAATACTATTATTTGAGTAAAATGGCTCTTCATAAATAATTGTGATGAAGAAGGAATTATATTAATACATAAATATTGATTAGTTACTAAAGGATTTAATCAAGAATAAGGAATAGACTATGATGAAACCTATGCACAAGTAGTTAGACTAGAATCTATCTTTATTCTACTTTCCATTGCGACATTCTATAACTTTAAACTTTTTCAAATGCTTGTTAAATTTTCTTTCCTTAATGGTAATGTTAAATTGGATGTTTTTGTAGAACAACCTCCTTCTTTTGAAGATACAAAATATCTTGAACATGTTTTCAAACATACGAAATCTTTATATGGACATAAACAATCCCCTAGAGCCTAGAATCATAGACTTATAGGATTTTGGTTAAAAAACTATTATGTTAAGGGAAATTCTAATCCACACCTTTTTATAAATGAAGATAATAAAAAAAATTATTGATCAAATTTATGTTGACGACATTATATTTGGTTGAAATCATCAATCTTTAACTCATTCATTTGTGAATCAAATGAAATCCGAGTTTGAAATATGTATGATAGGTGAGTTAACATTTTTCCTTGGTTTTCAAATTTTTCAAAAAAAAATGAATCTATATATCACAACATAAGTATATTAAATATCTTGTTAAAAATTATGGACATGAAAACACTAAAAGTATTGTTACTCCAATTGGTTCCCCAGATTCAATTGATCTTGATGATGCTGGGAAACCATTAGATCAAACATCTTTTAGAGGTATGATATAAAGATTAATATACAATATAGATAGTCATCCGGACATGAGGTTTTTAGTATGCTTATCTCTAAGATATCAATCCAATACTATGGAATCTCATTTAATGTTAGTGAAAAAAAATTCACTACTTAAAGGGAACCATGGATTTATGACTGTTTCATATTTCTGTAAATGATATTCTCTTAAAAAGATTTCTGGATGGTAACTTTGGTGGATGTAGAATGGATAGGAAAAGTACATCTAGAACATGTCATTTTTTAGGAGATTCATTAGATTCTTGGCTTTTAAAAAAGCAACCCTCAGTAGCACTTTACACTACTAAAGCTGAATATGTAGCAGCTGGAAGTTGTTGTGCTCAAATATTGTGGATGCACCACAAACGCATACACTATGGTATGAGTTTTACCTAAACAAAAATACTATGTGATGATATTAGTTCTATTGACTTATATAAAAAACATGCACATCAAACATTAAAAACACATAGATAGAAGGCATCACTTTTATTGGGATCACAAAAAAAAGTAGATATCATTTTTAAATTTATCGTAATGCAAGATCAACATGAAAATATTTTCGCAAAATCATTACACTCTGATAGATTTGAATTCATTAAAAAGATGTTTGGAATGATAACCATGTGGTAATATTCCATATTAAATTATTGTTGAAACCTATATCCTTACAGTAAGAAACAGTTTTTCATAGGGGGAGTACATTTACACTGTAGTAAAAATTTTCTGAGTCAAAATGTTTTGTACTAAAAATTTAACGTAGTCAAAAAAATTTGTAGTCTAAATTTTTCATAGTCATTTTATTGAATCAAATTGTCTTCAAGAAGAATTCTCCTCATTATGAATAATTTTACCTATGTAATCCATATGTAATGTTTTAATTATTAAATTTTTATAATCATCTTTTTACTTGTTTGTATATTCATTTTTTTTAATTCAGATTCACATTTACTTAGATACGAATGTTTTTCTTAAAAACCTGAAAAGATCTGAAGCAATCAAAATCCTTCGTCTATTATCGTCTCATTTTTCAGATATGATCAGAAGTATTTCAACAATTGGATAAATTATGTAAGCCGAACTGTGGCCTCAATTTCCTATATAAATCCCCTCTAATAATTTTCCCACATTGGGTTTTCAAGCATTCATGCACTGATGATCTGTCTCTATACATAAGCACATTAAAAATCTTCAAAAGTTTCCCTATATCCAAATTCCTACATAAGCCTCTAATCAGAATGAAATTTCGACTATTAAGTAAATCTAAAAATGGAAGATGTACCGAGAATGTTTGGTCGATCCAATGTTTTATAGTAAGTATGACTCTATCATAACTATAAATGTCAAACTGAATGGTCGGGAGAGTGTATGTGCATTGAAACCAAAAGCATAGTATCTAGTCAATTCAGACATAATGATTATGTTCTATGAGACATCATGTTTTTTAAGGAATAAAGAAAAGAAAAGTTATCATTTATGTGTTTTGTAAATTCCTAGTCTCTTTAATACAGCATGGAAGCAAGTCTGATTGGAATTCCTTATGAAGGAGAAGCAGAATTCTACACTCACAAATTGCCCAATGTATCTTGATAATTATATAAAAAAAGGCTATAGAGTGTCTTGGCCTAGAAGGAGGGAAGACTCTAAAGATTTTTCATCTGTCTACGAGCAAACATATTCTTGAATTGTGGGTTCAAGGTTATTTAATTCCAAGTAAAGGGGAAAGGAAAATTCGAAGAAGAGTGATATATATATATATATATATATATATTGGATTTCTTTTTTAACCTTATGATGATAAACATGGTTAAATATATCTTGGTGATGATTGAGAATATCATGAATGGAAATATAAAATCTCAAATCATTATTTATCTGGCTATTATCTCAAAGGCTATAGTTATTTGTTTATAATCTTACAAAATCTCATCCAGTTCCATGCCATGAAATTACAAGGTAATGTTGTTGAGTGATGATTCCTTAAGTATTACGAATGTTGTATTTCTAATGAATCGAGAGAATTTTATGATCTATATAAAGAAGAAGTATAAGCTTATTCAAAGAATCCCAAAGTTGTTGAAACCTTTAAAAAAGGAAGAAAGAAGAGAAAGGCTATTGAAACAAAAGAGAAAATAAAACTCTTGTGGCTAAGGAAACTCAATCAGCACCACTGATGCCAATGAAGAAAAAAATCTACACTAATGAAGTAGTGTCCAAGGGGGGAGAGGATAATAAAAATAGGAAGGAAGGGGTGCCTAAGTTTGTCTTGGACCTTGCTAGGTAAAATTCTTAAAAATAAAGGTTGAAGAAGATCTTGAGAAGTAATATAATGAAAAGTATAAAAAAAGAAGATGTGTGAGGCTGAGATAGCACAATATATTCTAAATTTTGCTGAGAAAAAATCTGAACAAATTCTAGTGCTCGAATATCTTTTTCTATAATCACTTCCCGTAACTCTGGGAAAGAATGTGGTGATTCTGGAATCATATCATGAAGAAGAAATAGTTAATGAAGAAGATGTAGAAGAAGAAGGAGAAGAAGAAGGTAGTGGTGATAATGATGATGTAATAATGAATCTAGAGGATTATCATAAGAAATTAAGTATTTCTATGAAATTATAAATCCAAACCTCTGAAGCCGAGTCTCCGAAACTTTCTACTCTAGGAAAAGATGAGAAGGGTGAGGAATAATTGAATAAATTGTCTGAAGAGGATAGTAGAAATCATGATTTTATCTGTCCATAAGACGTTTTGGTAAGATCCATTAAAGAAGAAGTAGGTGAAGATAAGATTGTTCACCTATCAGATAGTGAACACGAATCTCCCAATGCACAAGGCATCGTTATGAAAGGTGATAAGTGAAATCATGTGGCAGCAGATACACCTAGTAAATTTGTGGTTAATATGAATGATGTTAGTGGTTCTTAAAAGAAGAAAGCAGAAGACATAGAAGAATAATCCTCACCATCCAAATACAGAGATTCAGAATCATCATCCCTTGGACATTATTTTTTTCCCATCATTGAAAAATTCAGTTGGTACTATTCCTGTATTCCCAAGAATATACTCCAGATTCCATATGCTTCAGCATATCCAAAATCATAAATCCGAAAAAGTTTCCATGGTTATGAAAAAATGTGTCAGAATATAGGCATATTTGAAAGCCTTTCTCATTGGTTATGAGCCTCATAAAATATATTATAAGATGATTACAAGATATTAAAAGATTATAATTGAATAGAGGAAATTCTTAAATGAATTTTATGAAAATGTCAATTATTTTTTTACACCGAAGATTGGATGATCAAGGATCATATAATCTATTTTGATGAAAATTTATGCCTAGAACAGACTACTTAGAAGGATGAAGTTAAGGATCTAAATGGAATGAAATGTTATGTGGCGATGAATTGGAAGAGGGAAAGGGATCTCATAATTGTGATTGAAGAGAATCCTGTTAAGAAAGAAGAAGTGTTGAAATCCCATGAAAAATGTATTATGTGTCTAGAAGAAAAAATTAACCCCTTTGAGAAGAAAATAAAGATCAGGATCAGCCGCTAAAGCATATGGAAGAAAATTCCAAGTAGCTCAAGAAGCTAAAAAACATTGTGAATAAGTTGATGCAGAAGTAGAAAGAAGGATAATTTCATTTGATTACGATATTTTTTTTGTGTTCTACCTTATAAAATTTATATCAACATTAATAAAATTTTCTTATTCTTTATATATTTTATTTGTGGTGCTTTAGTACTAATTTTTCAGGTTACAATTTCATCAATTCCCTCTATTTGTTTTTGAAAATCACAATGGGGGAGAAAGGAATGATAAAAAATATTAAGATAGAAGTGATTTCCCTATATAAGAAGGCGTTCATATAAGGGTAAGTTATTATCAAAGAAGATCTTCCTATTAAAGAAAATAAAAAATCATATTAAGGTAATCAAGAATGAAATACTTAGTGATTCAAAACCCTAATGGGGAGTTAGTCATATTCAAATTGATTATCAATTAAAGGGAGGTTAGTTTTTATTTTCTAGTCCATAATAGTTCTATGTCCTGATATTATTTTTAGTATGGATGTTTGTGCTTTCCCAAAATGGGGAATTTTTGAGTCAATAAGGATTCCTTATGAATTTTCCATTCCTTTATGTTATGAAAATCACAAACACTCTATATCATGGAAAATTTTATTTCCCCAAAGACCTCTCTTAATGAAGGAATTTTCCTTTCCCAAGTAAATTTTATCCTTAACATTGTTTTCATTGTTCATGTTATAAATTCACTATATCTAACTCTTTTTATTTATAAGTGTAAAATTCAGTTTCTTATCTAAAACCCCATAATCCTAAAAATACATAGATATATAACATTATATATTCAGGTTCTGAATTCAAATTCTGAATTCCCCTGAATTTATATTTCAATTTATCTTAATTCATACATTGAATTCCACTAAATTCAAATTCCGAATTCTCTAAATTCAGACTCAAAATTCTCTGAATTCATACTAATAATTCCTCTAAATTCAGATTATGAATCTCTGAATTCAGACACTAAATTCCCAAAAAATCACATTCCAAATTCTCTGAAATTCATATTCCAAATTTCTCAGAATTCAGATTCTGAAATCTTGAGAATTCAGACTTCAAATTATTCATAATTTATACTTTTTATTTGTCATAATTCAGACTCTGTCTTCCATATAATTCTGACTCCTAAATTTATAGAATTTAGGTTCTGATTTTTTTTTAAAACAGAATCCTAATATCCATGTTATATAGACTCCGAATGTTTATTTTCATTGACTCAAAACATTATTTTTCCTTAGTATTTGAAAAAATGATTTGGTTTAGAAACCATATTTTTCTTACCTTGTTTTAGTTATGGAATGATGTCATGAAACATGTTTCTAACTAACCATTTTTGGAGTGACATGTGTATATATCCCTATGAGATTCATGGAAAAATATGACCATTGGAGATGGGATCCGACCATTGGAGAAATTCTTATAAGTAGGATCTCATTTGAATGAACTAAAAAATAAATAACAACTGATCTATCAATCTAGAGATTACATGTCACTAAAGTGATTTATAGAGAGAGAGAGACTCTCATTCATTGTGCATATTGAACAACTTTTTTAGCTTTCATCATGCGACTCTGATGGTTGTAGTTTACAATAGAGGACTTCTGTGGATAAGAAGATTTAGGTGCTGAATACCTTATAGTTCGAGGACTTCCTTGGTAAGGAAGACTGCAGTGCCAACTAACTCAAATTTAGAGCACTTGCAGGGATAGCTAGATAGAATCTGATATTCCTATTGAGGGATTACTTTAGTGTGGGTAAGACAAACTTCCATGAATGTATAAATCAAGGGACCTTTATCCAAGGTTTTTTGATACCAATCTATTTTGGAAAAAGTATTTCATACTTTTTACTTGTATTGTTTCAAGTTTATTTTCCACTATATTTTGATTAATAAGGAAAGTATAACTATCGTATAATTTATTGTACTTGTTTACTCTGATTAGTATGATTCTATGTTCTTTAAGGTATAATCTCATTGCTTTTAAACATTTATTATGTTCCATTTCTAAAATCATATTTATGGAACATAGAAAGTTTATAGAACTAAGAGGTCGTGTGAATTTACCTTGTTTAACTTTGTTAAACATTGATTTCCTCAAGGTTAAAAACGAGTGTTTTGTACCAACTTTAAATGTTGAAAAGAAATTTTTAAAGTATAAAATTCACCCCCTCTTGTATATTGAGTGTCTATATTCATATTTTGATCCTACAGTACCATGTTTGATGTTGAGGGGAAAGGATGAGTTATATGGGTATCACAAGAATACATTTGGTTGATAAAATGCAACTTCTACAATCATGGATATCATGAATCAGGTTTTTTACCCTTACATAGATTCACATGACATGGAATTCATTGTTAACTTCATAGTCTTCTCACAAACATAAGAGATTCATACTAGGAAACTTGTGGTTGGTTTGAGCACACTCCAAGAATATTGGTTATATGCCAAGTTAAATAAGTGCCACCCAAAGATAAAAGAGGAATATTTCCATGGCTATATAGTTTGTTAGGTAGGGTAATCTATTGTTCTTGAGATAGTGTAGGATATTATTTCATTGATTAATCATTTGATGTGTTTGATATATTATGTTTAAAAAGTTAAGTTGGATATTATTGGAGCCTCATTTAAAAATTTTCTTTTTGGAAGAAAATATGATGGAGATAAGAAGAAAATGTTTCATGTTTTAGTGGAATAGAATGTGTGAGGTGGAATTATAGTAGATATAGTGGTTTTTGATCTCTTCTCTAATTCATTTTCTTCCAAAAAAAGATGAATTGTATTGTTCACTTTGATTCTCGTAGGGTAGTTTTGGGGATGACTTTTTGTAGTGTGAGTGGGTAGTCACAATTGGGTAATGTTAGTTACATCCCTTTGAGTGGAACTACCCTACATGTGACTTGGTGTTATATTTTTTGTTTCATTATCTAACTTGAGAGAACCATTATCTACTCAGTTAGTGGTTTATCTAGAAAACTGATAACAAAATCCTTCAACCTATATTTTCTTATAGAGACATGAAACTATAGAAAACATGATTGGAAGAGTACGGTAAGACTGTTGATTTTGAGATGGAATATACCCCAGGAAAGTGAAAAATTCCATGTATAAATTCTATAGGAAATTAGAGGATATATGGATGCATAAAATATAGGAAATGTAGAGGAATATGGGTCTACTTTTGAAAGGTGTAATGGATACTTTGGGGGACCACAAATATTTGGTTTGTACACTTAGCATTATCGCATAATCCACAACGGAACAAGTTAATGGATGACTAGGAATCCAATTCAAATTTTTAGGTTAAGAAAGATCACTTGATTGGTGATTAACCTATCCTAGGGTGGTTCACTGATTTATATGTCACAATTCATGTGTATTAGGTGGTGTGGTTGTTGTTCTTACATCCACTAGAGATGAATTAATGAAATTCTCTGAAACATCTTAGTGGATGGTTTATAAATTTTTTGATCTATATGTAAAGGGATATTAAATATTATTTTTGGTGGATAGTTAGGATGAATGAAATAATAGGTAAATTTTTTCATTTTCTTGCATATCAAAAAGTGAAGGCGGTGTACAAATGAATAATGGGGTTTCCTCAACCTTTTCATATGAAAATTCTAACATTGGATAATATGATAAAGGACTTTGGTATTGGGTTACCAAGTACTCTACGGAGTCAATATTCCATGTGGGTAGTTTTCTACAATTTGATGAAAATTTCACACTTAATTCAAATTTGATGGAATCATTAAGCAGATGCACATGATTGGATTTATATGTGAGTGGTATTATGGTTTAATGTTGTGATAACGAGAATAATATATTATCATGATGCATTATAATGACTTTTTAATGGACTGTGAATGTTTATGGGAACACAACTCAAGATGATTACCGCATATCACTTATAGATAGACAAATAATATTAGTCTCTGATCCTAATTAATGTGGACATACTTCATGTTTATGTGGATTATATCAGTGGGACTTGTGATGACCACCATTCCTTAGCATATTTTTTATATAATAATATGTTTCAGACTTAAATTTAGATGGAACCATTCTATTATATTTATTATCAACCATAACACTCATCATTTTGATAAAATGAGATGAGTGAGTTGGGAGTTATTTGATTGAGCCTGGTGTAGGATACTTCAGAATGAGTATACTCATTACACATTTAGAAAAATATTTATATTTTAAATAAAAATTATTTAATAGTGAATGGTTTTAAAAATTAGGATAAAATACTGATTACACATTTTGGAAAAAAATTTAATTTTAGAAAGAATAACATTTTTTAATATAAAATCATTTGAATCTATTAAGTTATAGATATTTTATTTTTTGATTAATATCCTTTTATTTACTTGAGTTTTTCCATTATTTTTTTATAATTATTCATTTAATATTTCTTGTCTCATAATAGTTTTGTGTTGGGAGAGAAGAAATCTATCTAACTAAGTGTTAATATAGAGAACAATATATTAAAAAAATATTGGCTTGTGACATTATCTACATTAATAAAACCAGATACATATAGTTTTAATTATTAATAAATATTGAAAATAGATATGCATATCTAATAGTTAGACATTAAAAAGTATATAATTTCAAGTGGGATATAATATTTCCAAATAATGGAAAATTTTCATTTCCCATAAGGTTATCTCCAAAAAATTTAGTGGTTAACTCCAATCATTTCAGAAAAAACGATCATTATTAGTAATAATAACTCTTTATGTAGAGTTCATTTTAATGAGACCCCATAGTCACCCTTGCATTGATAAATGAACATAGGGTTGTTTAAATTTTGATTTTACAATTTTGGTAATTAAGTGTGTCTTTGTGAATATATAAAATCCCAATACAATATCCCATAAAATTTATCTAAAGGTAAACAATTATTATTTATTCAATGTTGAATAATTCAATAATCCTTGAAGGGGATTTATACACCTTGGATATTATTATGATTCCACCCATTGTTTTTTATTTATAATTAAATATATAATAGTTTTTGAAAACATAAAAAATATAATACCTTCGAAATCTATAGTGGTGATTACATATCACGAAATAATTATCTTTACCCACTTCAATAGTCATATATACACAAAATATTTCTTATATCCATTGTTTAGGTGGTTTTAGGTGTTGATTTTCAATACAATCCCTTGGATTGGTGTATTGGATTTCATAGTTCCCAAATTCCAAAAATATTAAACATCAAAATGATAGTGGATCCTCAAAAATTCTATTATATTTCTATATCATTTTAATAAATATATTTATTTTTTATTTGGAAGTATTTTTCTCAATTCCCTTTATTACCAAATTTAAAAAATATTCTATTTCTTTGAGATATTCCCTGGGGTATATATTCCAACACTTTATACATGAAGTAAATTAAATATTATTTCCTTAATCATCTTCATCACCATATATTCTATGAAAATAATTCCTTATGTTTTTTTGTGTACAAATATTAAAAAATAATATTAATCATAAAATGTGAGAGTTCGGTGAAGAAATCCAAATGTGTTTCTATATTAGCAATTATACATGTTTTTTAACTATTGGGAATTTGTTTTATATTTTCCATCTTTTATATTATTAAAATGGTCCCTCCTAGATCTAAACTTATATAAACCCAAATGTTTAAATCATGAGTGATATTATTAAAATTTTAAAAGAATTATCACAAATATGGAAAATCAACCTTGAAATGTGTTATCTTTTGAATTGATCAAGAAACATTCAGTTCAACCTTACTAACACTTGGTTAAATCTTAGTATCATTATGGGTTGTTAACTCATATTATATAAAATAAAATCCTTAACAAAATAAATCCTTGATTTTGTCTTGTAAAGGGAATATTTCATACAGATGCATATTCCCATGGAGTTTCTATCCAAGTGTGTTGTATTATGCTCACTCATCCAGCTCTAGATTCATAGATGAGTTGATACTAAACCAACTTTTTCATTATGATTTCTTAGAGGTTGATGAATGAAATAACTATTGGTATTACATGTATATATAAAGGGAAATAATATCTAAGAAAAAATAAAATTTATATTTCAAAAAAAACATTATTATATAATCATATATATAGACTCATTATTTGGATTTTCTAAAAAATCATGTAATCCAAATTTCCAAAATTAATAAACTAATTCTAAAATATAATTAACCCATACTATAATACAAAACAAATCACCCAAATTCAACAGTCTTACATGTGGAAATAAGAAAAATTCACTAAAAATATCTTTTATTAAATGCAAGGTGAACATAATTTTTCTTTCATTTCCATATGTAAAAACATACATCTTAAAAAATTGAAAATACTAAGAAATGAAGGTCTACTGTTTGTGAGTTTTAGCTACATATGAGGCTTATTATATGATACATGTGATCATTACTTCATAATCAAACCATACTATATACCATTATAGATTCCTCATATAGTATTCTCGTATTCATAACCATGGGAAGGGTTATATATGAAATGGGTATCCACAAATGATCATTAATTGTAATATCATCAACATGTCATCAAGTGTATGATTATAATGATATGATAAAACATGAGTAGGGAAGAAATATCATATTTAAAGAACATGGAAAAATATGAGTTTTCCATAGTTCAAGATTGGAGGGAATGTAATCTCAAATTCAAAAGATATAGCATATAAAAATTGTGTGGAAACATTATATATTAAAATGATCCATGGGTCGTAATATGAAAATATAAAATAGAGTTATGGAGGGATAATAGGAATTGTAATTCATAACATTTTTCTAATAGATATGAACACTGAATTCACTCTAAATATCCTAAATTAATATAATCAACATCATGTTGATATTTAATCTTGTAAAATTTTACAATAAGCATTAGTTTCACGTTATAACTTATGAATGTTGCTAATCTGCAATATTTTTATAGAAAATATATTGGAAATAGATAATCATTGTTTTTCTCATAAAATATATTTTTAAAGAAGCTAATATCCATCATGGCCATGTTAAAAATATTATTACAATAAGTTCTAATACATTAATGAATACATTGGATGGTTATAGATGACCCTAACCGCCAATCATCTATTCATATGTATGACACATAAAATCAATCAAACATAAAAAAAATATTGAACCCATTGAAAAAAATAATGGGTTTTTTAACATTTAATGATGGTATAACCATAATTTAAATAAAAAATGTAAAGGGTTACCTCCCAAAAATCAATCACCCTAAAACATTATTTCATTATAAAATATTTATGGTGAATGATGAATAAAAATTTCTAAATAATAAATGACTTTAGTGATTCAGAGGATAATAGTATCCAAATATTAACTATTTTTAATGGATCCTCTATCATTGAAGTAAGTGTTGATGTTATTGATATCATATAAAATCCATTTTGAAAAATTTCACTTTTGATAAATTAAAAATAATCCATTTTCAAAATTTATATTTGGATTTAAGATTAATAATGAATGCTGGAAAAAGATATAATAATTTTATAAATATGATGTAAAACCCCAAGTATTTACAAACAAATTTAATATATCCTATTATGTACACAACACTGAGTATATGTGGAACAAAACATTGTTATTATAATTATTCAAACAATATAGTTATTACCTAGCCATTGAATATAAAAACATGAATAATAATAACTACTAATTATGTTATTTACTATGGATTCACATACACAAGAAATGATTATAATGACATGAATAATATTTTGTAAAATAAGATTCATTTTTGAATTTTTTATCATAATTAACATAGGGTGAAGTTTTAGTATTTTTTTTGAGAAGTTGCGTTTTTTGATGAATATTGAAAAATACATCATTTAATGTAAAAACAGCTTTTTTAGTTTAAATAATTTTTATAATTTAAATTGATTTTTAGTGTCATAATAGATAAATTATACATATTACAATCCAATAAAGAACAATATAATGATTTTTCATATTGAAATTAAAAATAAATACTTATTGAAATTTTGAATGTTCTTTTTACCTACCTTTTCTCCACACATACGGGATTAGAACTAAATGCAATTTTTTTCACCTATGTGATTTTAATTTTCAAACATCAACATATATGATTGTGATCAAAATGATATTTAGAGTCAGATAGGATGAACATAATTTTTTGGTTCATATTAACTTCACCCTTTGGAATAGTTACGATCCCTTTATGAATAGTAATTGCCCATTATGAATAGTAGATATGCCAAATGAATAGTAACATCAACCATAAATGTATAAATAAAGTTTATTCTTCATATAAATGTTGTAATGATATAATTATATCACAGTATAAGTATGTGAATATTTTAAAAATGAATCATCAAATGGTTATATTTTTAAAAGCCATTAAATTTTGATAATTAATAAAATGATTTCAATGATGATTTTTTTTTCATAAAATGTATTCATAAAATAATATTTTTTTACTTATGATTTTTGGATAATTTTATGAGACCGAAGTTAATTTTTTTTATATGTTATAAAATCACATATAATTTTAATATTTATATATTTTGAGTAAATGAAGATTTTAATTAGTAATTAAATTTATCATATCTCAAGAATTATTTCCATAAAATACAGTGAATTTTTTAATTCTACATTCCAAAAATTTATTAGGATTAATTTTTGGATGTTTATAAAATACTCATTTTTTTGGGAATATAAAATTACAACAATTTATGATTACTGTTAAATACATGAATTATTGAGTCATAAGTGATGTACGGCTGATATAAGCCCATGATATAGTACTCTGATTCTTTATACTAATATATTTGATTATAATGATCCCACTATTCATATTATTTTTCCAAAATAATAGACAAATGAATAAATTTTTAAAAAACACCCCTCTCCTCCAATATAAATACCACCACTCACCATCTCTTCTGGTCACTCCTTCCAAGCATTGGAAAAATTCAAAATTATACCCAGTAATTTCCCAAATAATATTACCCACATATAAGACCTACCATTATCACCAAAAGGCTTAAACTTGGGGCCTTAAGGTTTTCCTTGAGGAGGAGAAATCAAGAGGTAAAGCCCTCATTAATTTTCATTTAAATTTCATTCAAGTTCATTTCTTTTCATATCTTCTCCTCAAATCCTATGTAAAAATTATCATGATTACTGTATAATCATATATATACCTAAATTAGTTCATGTTAATGAAATATCCATCATCAAACTATTTTTTTTTTCTCTCTCTCTTGTATATTAAAAACAAAATAATCGTCCGTGAGGTGCTGATTTACAACTTTTGTGGAAGACGTATTCTCATTATTCAATTTCTCCTTCAAGTATGGTCATGAAAAAAAATTTATGGTTAAAATAGAATATAAAATATGTATAAAATATATTTAATGTTCTATAACTAGTATATATACCAAATATTAATTCATAAAACAAAACTAGTACGTGATGATCGATAACCCGCTAAAATAATCATAATGATTATAACTATTGTATTATCTAATGAATCATCCTTATAGAATATATACAAATGAATTATATAACCAATTAATATTATGTATGTTCATAAATATCATATACATTCAATTCTATATAATGATACCCATTCTACATGAACATCCATACTCATATACAAGTAAAATGATCATTAAAACCATGAAAACAAATGCTCTTGAACTATGAAATTAAACTCTATATCTAATTAATATGACCATAAATGAACATAATAAAACCATAATAAGTCAAATAAATTTATAAATTTTTATTAATTAATTAATTAAATCATTTCATTTTAATATCTCGAGCATTATCAGGCAGTTCAAAACACATTCAACCATAAGGTAAGGGTTTTCTCAATTCACTTTCATTTCCATGAGATATGACTTACTAGCCACTAATTATTGCATATAGTGGATGTATACAACGAAATTATTTATAATATCATGAATCTATTGGTTTTAATTGTATTCTATGTATTATTTTATTATTATTAATTTTGGGGAATATGATTCAATTGATTACAAAGTGATAAGGGATTCTACGCAACCCCTATTTTTCCGTTGGGTTACACTTTTCCATCATTACTCAAATTATGTGCTTATTTATTTTTTATATTTCTTATAAATTTTATGTATATTTTCGAAAATAATTTATATAGATTATATCATCAATATTTTAAGGGTATATACATGTTTTAAAAAGGTTCTTTTCTCAATTATTCTTGATAATCAAGCCCAATTCAAGAGAACAACTCGATTTATTTCCTGTATTCAAGTTCACTCAAAAATATGTTTAAGACATTTTTATTTTTATTAAATAACTTATTTTATCATGGAAATCCATATATTTTTTATTTCTATTTTTATTAAAATAAACATTCATTTCCACTTTATAATCTTTTAAAAAATTTCCCAAAACTACAACAAAATGTTCTATTTCTAAAGTTTCATAAAAAACCTATTTACATGATTTCAATTAGTGTGACATTATTATGGATTCAAATATTATTTAAATGTCCTTTACATTTCTTTTCTAGGATATACATAATTAAAATCATATTTTATGAAAAATAAAAAGGATTTTCCAAATGAAATCTTATTTCCATAGTAAAAAAGGGGGTTTTCTCCTCTCAAATTTACTTCTATGAGATATATTCCTTGTTCACCCCTTATTCCTTAAATAACAAATATTTAATTCCCTTTTTAGTATGAAATCATAATTCAAATTATTCATAGGATATTATATTATATTCCTTCATTGGGATTAATATTCAAATGTTTCAAAGTTGTATGGGACATTTTTGAATTCTTAAAGATTATTTTCCTCAAAGAATTTATCAATTATATTGTTAGAGTATTTTCATCTATTATTATTTTTTAAATATTTCAAAGATGTATGTGAAACTATTATTTAATGATATATTTTTTATTATTAATTAATTGGACATAGCAAGTGATGGGTTGGGCCCGCTATAGCCCCTCAATGCCTTGGTAGGTCTCATGAGATAAAATAGAAAAAAAAATTATGTTTGAATCCTTAAATATTTATTTTAAGATGTATTAGATGTGGCCACGATGACTGGTTTATGATTCTGGAATATTCATTCCCTCGATATGATATTAGTAATTGATCAATCTTGTGAGTATTTGACTAGTAGACTATCCGTGGTGATGTTTCATGTGATTATTTATATGTAATTATTTATTTAGCTTTTATTCTATCCATACTATTCACAAGATTTTGTTTTAATGGAATGTGTTATTATTTATTCCTCATGGATATTGTTTATGTTATAGCTTCAATTGTATTTATTACCCTTACTGAGCATCTAAGATCACCCCATATATATTTTTATTTTTCCACAGTATTTTGAGAGGTATATTATGAATGCCTTTCAGGGTTAATCTTTTAGTTCGTGGGTGTAATAAATGGATTTTCGTTGTTGTTTTCCATTCAATTTTTAAAGTAATGTTAATTTTTGTAATCTGGATTACATTATATCAAAACTGATTGGTATTTTGAGATGTCATTCCTAGTAGACATAAAAATTTAGTAAAGTAAGGCACAATCAGTGGGCTACTGGGGGTGGGATATTTAAATTTTGTTTCAAAGGATGATTGTTAGAAAATTTAAAATCTATATTTAGAACACATATATTAGGGAACATAACCCCAAAATAGACTTTGAGGATAATCATAGATTAATATTGAAGAATTTTAGTAAGGTATATATTATATGGGTCGAGCAAGAAATAAATCCATGTCAAGATACTACAAGTGGATGTGGTTCGGGAACAGATATACCTAGGAATTACTATGCTAAAAAGGTGTATTAGGCCTGACTTAGGATAACCTGGTACATGATAATAGGCTATACAATGCACCTAGTTGGACACTCCTAGGTGATATGCTTTGGATAATAAAAAATTTCTTTACAAACCATTATAAAGGATTTAAAAGTAAATACATAATCAAAGATACCATGTTTATGATTATGAGATTAGTTATTCCTAAGGTTTTTTTATATGTTTTGGGTTTTACTAGTTAAAAATTATTCATTATGATTAATAGAATAATCTAATGTATGAAATTATTTATAAATGAATCATAGTGGATGGAATGAGAACTGCATCAATGAACATAATCCAAAGAGTATGACTAATCATTTTTTCGATGGGTTTATGGAAATATTTCTATGGGAATTAGACTCCCAAATATTATAATCATATGAGAAAATAATTTTACGTTATCACAATATAGATAATTAATTCCCCAAAAAAAAATATCTTCAAAGTGAAGAAAAAAAGCTAAGATGAGTCTTGGAAAAAATATAGACAAAGGGAAGATGAAAAAGAAGTATTTCCCCACATGTGATACCTGTGGAAGGAAACACCTCTGTATATGATTATAAGGGATATTCATTTTCATTTGGTGTGGAGAAAAAGGCTACAATGATCCGGATTTAATGGGATGGAATGAATTTTTCAATTTTCAATTTTTGAACTGTAAGTTGATGGGGAACTATGCAAATCAATGTCTTTAGAATCAATTGAATATTCCACAGAAAAAACAATGGATCATGGTCAAGAATAGTTTACTACCACGGATGAAGAGTAATGATTAATGTGTTTATTTTTTTATTCAATAATTATTTAATTTTTTTTAAATGACAAATGGTTATATAAATTAGGGAATATATAAGGATTGCACTGTAGTAAAATTTCATTAAGGATTTGAGGTTGTTTGATGAATGGTACCTTGGAAGAGTGACTCAGTACAAGTTAAGAATTTTGGAAAATATATGGTTTGTTTAAATAAAACCCTTAATATGTTCTTGATACAGAGATACCAATTTTGGAATAAAGTGATGATTGATTTGGGTAACATAAATTGGATAACACTTACTAACTTAGATCTAAATAATGGACTGTCAACTAAGCGGTAGAGTCTAATACATATTGTATATAAGTAATATATCTAATTTCCTTTGTCTTACATAAAAATAAAAAATCATAAATTTATTCAATAAGGTTTTATGGAAAGTCTTGTTTTTATCAAGATTCATGAGAATACAAGGCGAATAAACTCACATGTTTGTATGTGATGATTAAGATCCACTTCATTTTTTTATAAGTTCATTATTGAAATTTAGTGACCTTATTTATAAAGTGTCGGATCATGATATTCTAGAAATGTTAACCATTTATAAAATGGTTACATTTTATCTTTTCACATGGTTTTAGAGATTATTTTACCCTTCGATACAACATGTACCATGAAATGATATAGGGATAGTTAAAGTCCAAACTGAATAATAAGAATTTATTTATAGAAATGCATCAAATACTTATATTTCATAAAATTGTTATATAGTGAATTAATTTATAAAAATTAGGGAATGGATATTGAAAAAATATTATCAATTTACATTCTGTTCCAATGAATCAAATGGTTCTTTAGATCATCACAAATTTATGGCTTTGTGAATCCTAACATTCTATTGACTATGTTCCTAGTCACTATCAATCAGAATATCATAGTTAAGTTTATATTCCATTTTCATGCTTTCAATTTCACTAATGTTTTTATATTAAAAGTCTAGTTTTGTGTTGACCTTAACATTTACTTTTCCCTATAATTTATAGTATATTTTTATGCTATTTCTTCCACAAATTTAATTTCTAGTATCTACATTTTTTCTTTTTCGAAGTAAAATTTCTATTTGAGTGGATGTAATTAATTAAAGGAGGGTAAAATGTAACTCCCAAAGGTTTAAAAATAAATTTAATAAGTCTTGTAATGCATGAAACACTATGTATCTGTGAAACAACACTTTCTTATTATGATTATCTAAACAAGAGAGTTATAACCTATCCGTTAAACATAATAATAATAATAATAAATAAATAATATTAAATGGTAATTATAATGGTTTCAAACAAATTAAACATGTCTATAATGAAATGTATGATTTTTAGTAAGATAAACAACATTAATTAATTTTAGTTTCCATGATTAACTTAGGGTGAATTTATAGTATTTTTTATGAAAAGTATTATTTTTCTAAGGAAAAGAGAAAATACTGCATTTATGTTAAAAACACTTTTTTATTTTAAATAATTATTATATATTAAATTGATTTTTTTAATTCCTAATTGATCAATTAAACATATATTTATCCAATGTAGATCATTGGAATCATTTTTTTATTTTTAAATTAGATTTAATTACTTATTGAAATTTTGACCATTATTTTTACCCACCTTCTCGCCACGCATGCCTGATTAACATTAAAAATAATTTTCCCAATTATGTGATTTGAATTTCAAAAATTTATATACATTATTATGACAAGTAATATATCTATAGACTGATAGGATCAACTTAATTTTTGGGTAAATAGTAAGTTGGCACCTATGAATAATAATGCTACCTTTATGAATTGTAATTGACCATTATGAAAAGTAAATCATAAAAATGAATAGAAACCTCTAACATTAATGTATAAATATAATTAAGGCATATTATAAATGAAGGTATGATATAATTATATCATAGTATGAGTATGTAAATATTTTAAAAATTAATAATTTAGTGTTGGTATATTTTAAAGACATTAAAAGTTTATAATTAATAAAATTATTATAAAAAAATATTTTCATAAAATGTATTCATAAATTAATATATTGTTTTATGATGAATTTAGGATAATTTTACGAGACCTTAGTTATTTTTTAAAAATGTTTTAAAATAAGTTATAATTTTAGAATCTAAATATTTTTAGGAAATGATGATTTTAAATAAAAATTAAATTTATTATATTTATAAATTAATATACATAAAATTTAAATCATTTTTTAATTATACATGTCAAAAAATTATTAGGTATAATTTTTTTGATTTTGCGAAAATACATGAATTTTGCTTGAATAGTAATATACGACAATTTATGAAAAATGTTAAATACTTGAATTATGTATGAATAGGAAGTGTATAGATTATTAAATCCAATAATCTAAAACTCTCTTTCATTTTTTTCATATATTTTATTATAATTCTCAATTTATTCACTGTCTAGAGAGAAAATAATAAAAAAATGAATAAAATAATCAAAAAACACCCCTTCATCAACAATAAATACCACCTATCACCTCCCACTGTCCATACACCTTCCAAGATGTTTTCCTTATCCAAATTCTACCCAATACCCATTCTAAGAATCTTCCCCAAAACAAATACCTATTGGTCTCACCAAAATCTCAAAACAAAGAAACTTAAGGAGGTTCTCCCATAGGGGAAATCAAGAGGTAAAAACCTCTTTACATTTCATTTAAGTTTATTTCAATATCATTTATTTTCATATCCTCTCCTCACATCCTTTTTACAAATGAGAATTATAACACCAACATAATTTATATACTAGAATGATATCATGTTAATGGGATATCCTTTATCAATCTTCTGTCTCTCTTGCGGTTTTTTTTAAATTCAATCATTATCCGTTGTAAGAACCCGGTTTTCACTCTTGTACAAATCCATTAAATAATAGTATAATTTTTTGTTTTGGATTAAATTTGGAATAATTTTGATATTGAGAAGGTTATGAGGGTCTCTGGGATTTTTCAAACACCAGAACCCATCTTTTGGGAAAAATAATTATGTCGCAGGATTAGAGTAAACCATGGGGGTAGGGTGCACAGTTAGATCAAACCGTGTAGATGGTCTGCATTTTCAGCCTGATCCATCTTGCATAGTTGGAAAATGGCTTCCCTAATAGTATTTCCTACCCCTAAAATATGCCCCTTCCAATAGATGTCATGAATTGTTGGTGCACGGTATATAAAACCATGCAGACAAACCGTACACAAGCCAATTTTTGGGTAATTTTACATTTTTTACCTTAATGGTATAATTAAGCCTTCCTTCTTCTTTAATATAATTTTCAGTAGAAATAACCTACATGATTTATATTTTAATTATTTTTGAAGTCTTAACCTAGGGATAAAAATATATCCTTCATCTAGGATCCATTCGAGCATTTGTTCATCACGTTGGATGCGTAATGGTAAGTACTCGAGTCCTTTGGAGTTGTTCATTGTCTCTCTCAATCTCAACCTAGTTATCAATGTGTGAGTTTTCTTACAATTTTCTCAGATATATTATGTTCCATGCCAATTTAGAGGATAATACTATACGATCATAGTCATGAAAGCCTACGTTGGGTGGTCTATAACTCATCCATCAAGTTAACTTATTTTTGAGTAAATCTGTGGGACCCACAAATTTCTTCTGGTTCCATTTTAGAAAATTATATGTCTAGAATATAATCATTACAACCATATGGTTATTCTCTTTCCAAATAAATGATGAGTGTTAGTGGTTATTCCAAAAGACATCATCCACCCCATGTCGGATGTTTTAATATAATTTTCAAATTAGTATATCGACACATTTGTGATGTACTTCAGGTGTTCCTTGGGTTGACCTTTGTAATGGTGACATTTTCTTCACTAAATATCATTATTTAATTTTTTAATTTCATGATTGAATGTACCATTTATTCTCACCACTTGACCCAAATATGTAATGTGTATCAATTTGATAATTTAATGTGAAATGTAAATTGGAAAGTATACTAAGTATATGATATAACATTTTTAAGTGTAATTTAATAACAAGATTCATTTCTATAGAACCCCTTTCCATGTTAATGGATGGAGGAAAAACGAACATTGACTTTTGAGAATTTCTTAAATGTATTAAATTAATGGTTGCATGCTACAAGGCCTTATCACACTAATGAAAGGAAAGGCATGAACCAAATGGACATATAGAAAAATAAATACTTGATTAAATAGTTTCATGCTCAATTAGCCTTGTAAGACTATTGAAAGGTATAACATTGAACCTTATGAATTATACATGACTTCATTATCATAATAAGAGTGTTCTAACTCAATCTCACTATTGATTCCATAGGGAATGCCTGGAGCTCTAGAGAAGCCCATTCTGATTCAATTATGTAGCATTCTTTGGTTGGGTCCCACTTAGAACATAATCCTTATCTAAATTTGGATTACTGATATGACATCATAGGACCCCTTTATTTATACCATAGGATTCATTGGATAGAGTCCTTAGTTCTATCATTTATATGTAGGTTTCATGGTGAAATCCCATCATGACCAGTCATTTCTTATAATCGTTTTACCTTTTATAAACTCCTTGGACTTGGTTGGCATCTTATATTGGAATTCATTTGACTATGCTCTTTAGATTACACTATTACCCTTATCCATGTTGTAATGTCCTAGATCGTGGTTCCACATAGAGGTTCCCCATACCCAGTTGGTAACATGGACTCAAGCGTATTTCCCAGAACACCTGAGGTTGATTACTAGTAGCGAGGGCCTTGGTTGTGATAGTGGGGAAACAATTCCCTCATAGGCAGAGTAAGATAGTAGAAACAAAGAGTAAATAGTAGTGGAAGAAGTAATAAAATTCCAACAGAAGTAAACAATGGTATACTAAAAGTATAAACAACTACAACATATAAAAAAATGATTCATGTAACATGTATATAGGAAACCAACCAAACAAGTAACAATGATAGGAATACAATAATGAAACTAGAGTATAGAAAACAGTAAACTCCAATAGTGTTCGAACCATCATCTTGGTCCCATTATCTCCAGCTCCAACAGCAATCAAATTGTTCATGAAGAAGGGAGCATTCCCTTATCTATACTAACAGACATATAGTCTTTTTGGATCCAAAACCATGACCCAAATTTGGTGTGAGACAAATCCCAATAGGCATCCTATAAAAGATCAATGCCTAACTGTCAGTGAATTTATATAGTAGGCAATAAAGAGAAATGAATTAATAAACTACGATGTACTCAACAGTAAACAATACTAAAATATTCAATTACATTAATTTTCATTTATTAATTATTTAAATTTTTTAATAATGTATCCTTGGTATTTAGAATAATATATTCATCCCCCTGTGTAATAATAAAGAATAGACGTCTCAAAATACCATCCAAACAATCAAGAATGACTGATTTCAAGCATATGATTTGGCTTGGCAAACTAGTCACAAACAATAAAAACTTACATGCTGGGAGGTTCTCACAGTGTAACCCCTCTAGACTAACATATCATCAATTCAATAAATAATTACCCTATGGGAATTCTCACATAGTCTAACCCCTTTGGTCTCCTATGAAACTATTCATTTACAAATGACCTCCTGGGTATCTCTCATTGTCAAACCCCATTGTTATGTATTTCATCAATATTATAAAATGACATACAGTATCTCTCACAGTCAATGGAATATGGTCCAACATTTAATTAATACCTAACCTCTAGTAAGGTATCACAGTCTAACACCTCTAGTCCATGACCACCAGACAGCTCTTACGGTCAGTACCTCCGGGTAAACACAACAAAAATTTTATATAAATTACACTACCATAAGAATCTCTAATGGTCAATTTCCCATGGTCAAAATGAAAAATTAGAAACAAAAGTTTCTCAAATAAATAGTTAAACTATCTTAACGACATGAGGCATGTAAAAAAATAATTCCTAAACAAGTAATTATAGACCAAACAACCAAAATCATTCAATCATCAGAAACACAACCTTAATCTCGTTATTTAACCTTACGCCTATGAAAAACCCCTTTAATAATAAAAACCCATAATTGGAATTTTACATTGTTAAATTCCCAACCACGCAATAACCTAAACAAAGGAATTCGGAACTTTTACCGTATATAATACAATTCCATCCAATGAAATGATGATTCAACATAACTGGATGTTGTATAATGAACAGTCACTATCATCTTCCCTTGAATCGGACTAGACAAACATAGATCTAAAAAATTGGTAAAACTAATTAACCCTTGATTAGTCAAGTGATAGGAGAAATCAGGAAGTGGGGATTTTGTGAAATAAAGGACTCACTGGTTGGGATAAAACGTGCCCAGCGGTGTCTCAATCTGAGCTCAGACGGAGTAATGGGGGGAGCCTAAATATCTATGGATGTACATCACATTCCTTTATGAAACAAATTAATAATAAAGTGTTTCTGGACATGACATGTGATCCCTCGCTGATATAATAGATAAACATAAATGTACACAACATGTTCATTTAATGTACACACAGTGTACTTGCCTTATAAATCCCCATATATAGGCGGTCTTGGAGGGCACCTACACATCCATGTACTTAGTCTTTAATGTTCCAATGCATGGCTACCTGCATCCACTAACACACGGTGTGTACTCATGAGTACAAAACATGTACTAAATAAATTCATAAATTATTCATTCTTCATCAAAAAGAAAATCTAAATAATTATCCATGCCTGAAATAAAGATCTGGAGTCTTAAAAATTTCCCCCTTTAATTCAATTCATCCTCGAATTTCACTTTCAAGGGTTGTAAAGATGAAGCATCAAACAACTCTAGCCACTGGGATCGTACATCGACCTCCATACCCCATGTATCATCTTATACAAACCCATGCTACCATATCTCCTATTCTAGTGGAATAGACTAGACATGAATAACTTTCATGCTGTGATCCAATTTCCGAATAGGGTACTCCATAAATGATGCATGCACCTCTAACTCAACCTCCTCGGGTTGAAAAAATGTGAGATGGGTCAGAAATGTAATGTTGTAGTCAAGAAACATGAAAGACATCGTGCATATCCTAGGACCTCTGAGGTAACTGAAACTGATAGGAACCCATCCCGACTCCTTCCAAACCCTCAAACAGTGCAAAGAACTATTGAATTATATCACTGTCTCATAATAATCCTATGACCCAACCTCTGTGTGACGTGTAAGAATACCTGATCTCTAACCTCAAAATCCATAGGCTGTCTCCATCGATCTGCATAATATTTCTACTGAGACTGTGTGGTCAATATCCACTTCTGAATTAACTCAACCTTTTCAATGGATTTCTAGACAAGATAACATCCTGGCATTACTACCCCTCATATTGCCAGCCAACATAGTGGTAATCGGCATATCCTACCATACAAATACACATAAGGTTCCATCAAATCATTACATGAAAAATATTATTTTAGGAAAATCTATTAGGGTTATCTGTCACTCCCATGATCCCCAAAAACCTATGATGGATGATAATAGAATATCCCCAAAAACCTGAATTGTGTGCTCGGACTGGCCATCTATACGCGGATGTCAAGATGTACTCAGAAGTACATGTGTACTCAATTCCCTCTGTAGTCCCTTCTAAGCGGGTTATGTTTTTCGGGTGTCCAATTGTGAAACTACATTCTGTGGAACCCCATTCAAACATACAATGTCATGGAAGGACAACCTCCCATGATAATCAACACTAAAGGATTCCATGATAAGCACTAAATGTGTGTCCTTCGTGTGTCTATTAACATAAACCATAATGGCATCATTCCCTTATGGCGGGCATGGTAGAATCATCACAAAGTTCGTCAGGACATAATTCTGCTTCCACATGGGAAGGGGTAAACGCTATAAAATCCCTACTGATCGCTGATGCTCTGCCTTCATCTGGTGACTAGTGGAACAACTCATAACAAAACCAAAAACATCCCTCTTCATACCTAGCCACCAATACTGACAGTTTATGTCTCGATACATCTTTCTCACTCTATGATGAATAGCCCAAATTGAGGAATAAAAATATCACATCAACCCCCTAATTATGTCTGTAGATAGAAATACACATCCATATAAACACAATATATCATCGTCACCTACCATCCGACAAGGAGTAGGGTCCTATCTTAACACACTCTCCCATAGGACTAGGCCTTCAGAATCAGATAGATGCATCATTCTCACTTGATCGATAATTGTAGTGGAAACACCTATAGAAGAAAAACATTTCTTCCCCTTTCTTTCATGCATCATCAAATTCATCATAGGGAACATATCCATAAGCTTCCACTCACTACTGGCCCCCTAAATTACATATATCAGAGTCCTCCTACTCAACGCATCAGCCACTGCATTACCTTTACCTTGTTTGTAGGCAATATCAATGTAAATGGACTAAAGGTATTCAACAAACCTTCACTATCTGAATTTCAGATCACAATGAGTGAAGATATACTTGATACATTCATGGTTAATGTATACAATAGAATGCTCTCTCAGTATATAATGTCTCCAATAGCATAAAGCATGCACAACTGCAGATAACTCAAGAACATACGTCAGGTAATTCTTCTCATGTGGTCTCACCTTTCGATACCCTTATGAAATGACTCATTACCCTTACATTGGAACTACTCCTAGATGGATACCTAATGCATCATAGTAAATGGTGTAACCCTTTCTCGGCTCTGAAAAAATTAGGATCAGTGTTGAAGTAAAAAATCCTATTCAATTCCTGAAAGGAAGAATCACATGAATCAGTCCACAGGTACATTTCACAATTCTTAGTATGACCCTTTAGTTGCATTGATAATCCTGAAAAGACCTATATAATGTAGTTGTAGTAACCGAACATTCCCAAAAAAACTCTACACCTCAAAGATTTTCATCAACTTCTCCTAAGTAATTACCACATTAAAATTATCTGGGACAACTGATACTCCTGTATCTGAGATGACATGACCCAATAAGTGAATATGTTCAATCCAAAAGATTCATTTTAAGATCATTGCATATAAAAAATGATCACTTAGTGTACTCATTATGATATCATGATTGATGGCATGGTCATGTAGTGTGTGAAAGTACACCATGATATCATCAATGAAGACTCCGGAAAACGAATCAAAAGAATATGGAACACCTGGTTTATCAATTCCATAAAAATTGCTGGCATGTTCATGAGCCCTGAAAACATAACCTCAAACTAGTGTAGAGCATACCTAATCAGAATGTCTTTTAGAGGTATATCCTAAGGTCTAACACACAATTGTAGTTAACCAGATCTCGTGTCAATCTATGAGAACACTCATGCTTTTAAAATCTGATCAAAGAGAACATTAATTCTCAGAAAGGGATATAGGTTCTTATCATTGAACTGGATCAGCTTCCAATAATCCAAAAAAATACTGTGGGCACCATCGACCTTCTCCGAAAACAAGATAGGTGAACCCCAAGGAGTAGTATTGGGTCAGATGAAACCCTTCGCCTAAAACTATTCTAAATGCTTCTTGAGCTCTTGTAACTCTGGTGTATCCATCTTATAAGGGGGAATGGACACCAGTACCACTCATGGAAGAAGTTTGATACTGAAATATATATCACACTCTGGAGGAAATCGTAAAAACTTATCTATAAAGTCATCTCTGAAATGATCCACCACTAGAGGAAATTCCATCTATGGAGTCCCCTTGTCATCCAAATATAAACATGCAATATGGGTTATAGTTACTCCAATCCAAAAATTCCTAATTCTATCTCGACTTTCAGGGACATTCCATTCATCCTTATGTAGAAAAGACCTACCCTTTGGTGATGTGAAACTCACCCTGCAGAGATAACTGTCAAAAAATGCCTGAAATGAGACCAACCAGTCCATTTCATGAATTAAATCATAACCATTCATATCTAATAAATATTGATCCCATAAGTAGTGGCACCCACCAACCCCATGAAGGTAATCCGTGTACGGATTTACACTATCCATCGTAATCCCCAACAGAGTTTCTAGCATTATAACATCCTTAGAAGTAATGATATAGAGCCCAAGACACTCCACAACAACAACATATATGGAACTATTGGATTCCCTTATATCAAAAAGTGATGTATCTAAAATAGAGGGAACTATAATTGTACCTATAACAGTATAGGGTCTTGGATCTTGCTCCAACTGGGTCTACTGTACCGAATTTTTTTGACATGTACCGTGGACCAATGTCCCCGACTGATTACCCTAAGTCAATCCACCCTATTATTGTTGAGAACCTATAGCATGACTACCATGACCACAACCACCTCTTCGGCCTAAATGTCCTAACAGACTATGGTTCCCTGACTGATGAGAAATTGGTGGTACTACTACTGAATGTGGAGTCACATAAGAACACCTACCACTCACTGCTAGCGAGAACACCTGGAAAAAACAATTATGATATCCTATCATGCAACAAGATCGTCAATAGACTAGGTCATTCTGGTAATGTGGTCTCATATTCCCAACTCTTCCTACACTGGTAGCATACCACCTAGATACCAAAAGAAGCGTCATGTGATGGCTCCCTATGGTGCTTCCTGCTTTCTATCGTGGGAGTACCAGCCCTGTATGTTGAACCACCATGGCTCACAGCACCCAACTCCTTCAGATTACCCTCAGTATTTAGTGTCATGTTTACTATAGTTTTCACTGAAGTCATCCTAATGAAATTCACATGTGGCGAGATTTCATACCTAAGACCATCCTCAAATAACCTAGTCAATGATAAATCATCACATCTCAAATCATGTGAGATGTGCTGATGTTCTGTAAAACTGGATGAGTAATCTATCTCTAAAAGTGCACTGATCTCCCAATGCATGAACTCTCAGTCTCGATCATCCCTCAATGTCTCAGGATAGATTTTTTCATAGAAGATCCAATGAAACTCTTCCCAAACCATATATTGATGACATCCTTCCTGTGAGATAACATTGCACCTTGTCTTGGAAGAATCCCATAGAATATAGGATGAAATATTCACCCTCCTCTATGGAGGCGTCTCCAGAAGATCAAAGATAGAAAGCATGGCCTCCAACCATGACTCTAAAGACTGTGGTCCTACATCCCATGAAAAAGTGGGAGGATTCTAATGCTAGAACACCAGTGTAGGCTCTTCCATAGATGAGATAGGATGGGGTGCTCCATGAAAAGTTCGTAACATCCTCTAAAAGGCTTCATAGAATTGTGCATATACACATGCATCCGGTATAACAACTGGTTCCAAAACTGAAATGATGGGAGGATATTTTGGTAGTCCCTAATCTACCATTTATGGTGTCTGGTCATTTCCCTATACATGGCATACAACTGGAGGACATCTATGTGGCCTAAATCTTCAAGGTCAAGATAAAATCATAGTTCAATATTAACAAGGAAAAAAACTTATTAGTGCAAAAATGGAATAGAGAGAAATCATTTATGTTATATAATGTAGTGTTACACAGTGTGTATAACTCCCACATGGTGTGTTCCATTTATCTTTTAAGATGGAATGTCTTTCATCCAATCCTAATCGAATAAAACCCTTAAACATAGCATGTTCCTCATAAGACACGACATGTACTTAAATTTTTATATCATTCCTATGTAATTCTACATGGATAAACCACATGGGGTCCGCCGATGCAACACAACATAGTGTGTTCACCTTTGACACAGTGTGTATTGGTTAGGTCCCATTGACCATTGTTATTGGTCACATAGTCAGAGACACAGATGACTCTATATGATGTGTAGGAATGGGACACGGAGTGTAAAACCTATCTCTCATCCACCGGTTTCATTAGTCACACTGTTGGATACATGGTTCCTTATAACACAACATGAAAAATTTAGACACTATGTGTTCTAGTAATCATTTATCAACCCTGTGTCTCTGCTCACATAGTCAGCCACACAGTTATGTTCTACACGATGTGTATTGGAGAAAAATTGTTTCATTCAGAATAGAAGGACACATGATGTGTGTTCAGAAAACTAGACTTTGTGATGTTCAGGTTTCCTAACAGCAAGCCTCTAAAACTTCTCTAGAACCATTAAAACCATAAACTTTTTATCAAAGGAATGAAAATTTTTGAACCATGAGAGCCTATACTCTTGGAAATTATATATTGGAATCCTTATTAACGTCATAACTTGAAAGAATTCAATTAAAATTCAAACATGATCCACAAAATTCTGATCTAAGAGTGCGCATAACATCTTAGGGACCAATGATTGGCATCCATCAAAATGAAACATTGCGTATTTCAATACACTATTAAAATAACATGTACTCTATCATGAAATAATCAAAACAACATGAATATATTTCACAATATCTATCACAAAAAAATTCAATCGGTAATGCATCCTAAATGGCATGACTATAATGCATGACATGGGATCTCTAGCAAGAGACTATATATTGCATGAGATGGCATACCCTCATCTCATCAACTTGCAACAGAAATAGAACCACAATGATATGAATCATAAAATCACAATACATGTGTATCACCCAACTGTGAAATTAAATCAACTGTAATAATTGCAAAACAAGAAAAGAAATTTCAATATTGAATGTATCTAGGATTTTCCCTATACACGACTTTGCTACTCTTATGCATAAATTATTACCAATTACCTATTACTTTTTATCCTTGTCTATAGGATTCAAATAGTAACTAAAAAATGAAAAGAACCTCCATTTGGTACCACATTATATAATCACAGATCTGGGTGCCTCCCAATGGTTCCCTGTACCTTGTTGGCCACATGGCCTCAAGTACATTTCCCTGAACGCTAGATGATGTTGACTATCTTCATGGGCCTTGGGTGCTATAAAGGGGAATCATTTCCCTTATTGGAAAAGTAACTCAAAGGAAAAAAACAGTAAAAAAATATCAAAAGTTGAAATACCATAAAACAGAAGAAGATAATAGAAGACAGATAATATAAACAATGAAAACATATATAAATAAATGATTCAGGTCACATGTATCTAGGAAATCATCCAAACCATTCACGATTCATGGAAGTAAATACTGAAACCCACTTATAGAAAACAATAAACTTAAACAGCATCGCAAGACTCAACTTGGTCCCATGCTCTCCTGCTCCAACTGCAATCATGTACCTGGAGAAGAATGGTGCTTCCCCTTATCTATAAATACTATAATATAATCTATTGTTGTCCAAAATAATGACATAAACATGGTGTGAGATTAATCCCAGTAGGTTACCACCAAAATATCGGTGTGTATTTGTCATTGAATATATATATAGCATGTAATAAGGAGAATGAAGTAATAAACTAGGAAGTACTAAAAAGTAAACAATCCTAATGTTTTCAATTACATTCATTTACATTTATATTTTATTAAAACTGTTGAATAATTTTTCCTTCAGATTGATCCTTAGAATTATATCCTACTATATAATAATAACAATTAGACGTCTCAAAAGACCATCCTAAAAATCAGGTAAGACTTAGTTTAATATTGTGGTTTTTCATGGAAGACTCGTCATAGGCATTCAAATGTAAGCCTCTAGGATTTTTATAATAGTATATCCCCTCTAGTTTAACATATCATCAATTCTATAAATAATGACCCTCTAGGAACGGTCACAAATTCTAACCCTTTTTGTCTCACATAACACTAATCATTTACAAACTAGCCCCTGAATATCTCTCATAGTCAATAGACCTTGGTCTACATAGCATCGATAGAATATAATGACCCCATGGATTCTCTAATATTCAATTCCCTATGGTCCAACATTTATTTAGTAATGAACCATTGAATAGATCTCACAGTCTAACCCCTCTAGTCTATTACCACCTGGAAGATCTCATAGTAAATACTTACTGGTCAACATAACAAAAAATTATAAATAAATGACCATACATCATGATGCTCTCACAATAAATTCCCCTTGGTCAACATTCACAATTTGAAACACATGCATCTCAAATAAATAATAACTCCATCATAAAAACAAGCAACATGGAAAAAAAAGAAATCATAACATGGAATTCTAGACCAAATGTCCATAATCAATCAGACATGAGAAAAAATCCATTATAAAAGTATTAATCCATAAACCTAATAAATAAACCATTCATAATAAAAAAAATGTGTTTAACAGGGTTAAATTACAAGCCACTCAATACCCTAAACAAGGGTATTCCTCACTTTTAGCACATATAATCCAAATACGACCAAGGAAAGGCACAAACCACCTACCTTGATGTGGTATGCTAATCCCTCTCTAACATCATCCCTTTAATTGAACTAAAATGACGTAGATCTACAAAAATGGTAAAAAAAACATAAAACCTAGATAACTCAAATGAGAGGAGAAATATATAAGGGATGCTCTAGTGAAATAGAGGAATGTGTACATCACTCTATTGTACTAAACACTGGGAGAAGAATGTGTTTATGGATGTGAGACATGATCCCACACAAATATAATAAATTAAAAGAAAATTATTCAGAGTGTTCAATTAATGTACACATTGGGTACATGCCTCAATTGGCCCCCTCATTTGTTAGTCTTCCATGTCACCTACACAAGCATGTACTCGTCCGTTACACGACAAGTACATGAATTCATGTTGAAACTGAGTACACGACATGTACTCATTAATAGATAGTGTTTACATAGGATATTTACAAATTCTTCCTTCTTCCTAAATTACTACTGGAAATAATGATCCATACTTGAAAAGAAGATCTTGTATCTTACATAGGCTACCATATTTTTTGAGATGGTGATCCTTGAGGAATACTTTACATTGGATATTACCTTGGATCATCAATATTAGATACCATTATTGGTTTCCATATTATTTCTTAGAACCTTCTTAATTGCTAACATGTGACTTAGTTATAATCATTTGATAGTCATATATTTAACTGGTTACACATTTAGACCCTAAACAAGGGATGAAGTAGATACTTGGGTATTTCTGTTATTGTACTGCTTTAACTTATATATGCACGCCTTCACACTACTACATGTCTCTTACATGGGTTGAATGATTTTTTTACCGTAGGTGGTGGACCACTATGATCTAATAGACACCCTATCTAGGAACCCAAGGATCTCAGCCAGACTACATTACTATATGTGTTGATAAATGGAATAATATGAATTTAAACACTCTATTTTTTAATGTGTTTGGACATATCTGGTAACAGATGATTACGATATTCCTCGAGATGCTGAGGATAGTTTATGTATTTACTTTTGATACATTGGGGTTTTCATGTATTCTTACTACTTTTTAACTACATTTTTCATCTTACTAGATAAATTTAATTTCATCCTCAGTTGTTTTATGTTATTCCAATTATTTAGTTATTGTAAAAGTTGTATCTATTGTGATCATTCCTTATTATTAGTTTTATTTCTTCATCTATTTAACTCTATTTATATTTATTAGATATAAAAAACTTTTCTAATGAAGGCTTAGTCTCCCCAATGATACACCCTTAGCCCTCAATTCTGTTTGATGACCTATACTGTTTGGGGAGATGTTCTTGAGTCTATGTGGCCCACCAGACTCGAGGCACTTTTTAAGAGGAATTTGGGTTCGGGATGTCATAAAGTTATATTAGAGAATATCATTTCATACTTTTATATTTGGATACAATATATTAGTGATTAATGATTCTTTAAATGTGGTCATAATACATTCTTTGGTGTCTTTAACCCATGTTCAGGGTAAAGGAAGAGTTTTTTAAATTATAATTATTGTTACGATTTTTCCTATTATAGTTTATATAATTTCAGCACTGGGCAATAGACATGTTGTTCAGAGTTGTATATAAAATTCGTATTGATAATTTTATTTCATCATTCATGCAATGATATGAGGTCACTGGGAATTTTTACATGAATCATATAGTCATATATAATTCACATTTTATTCATATTTCCAAGACATATTGGTGAATTTCACAAGCTATATAGCATGATATTCATGTGATTATTAATTGTTATTGTGATAGTTATCATATTCTTGAATTAATATTGCTTTCTATTGAGTTATTACCCAGCTCAAATCCTGAGGTGTTTGGGACCTTGTGGTTTTGGATAAGTAACTTAATAGTCGAGTCATTATGAGATAAATAAATGAGTGTCGCTTTTTTGTGATAATGTTTATGGGAACTGATTCAATGGGAATGGATATCCATTATATTTTATTTTATGAAATCTAAAATGAAATAGTTGAACATCCATATCCCTCCTTGTCATGTTTATGAAATATAAATTTGTGAATATAGTAATTAATTACTAAATAAAATGAAACATATACTTGATCACATACCTATACCTGACCGTCTATGTTGGTAGTTGCGGTAGTACACTTTGTATTGTGAGTTTTCATTCATTCATCTTATTCCAGTGATGCTATAAATCCACATTAATATTTTTCTGAGGTGTGTGCTAAGAATTTGTAGACCAATTCCACAAAAAATTCCATGTATCAAACACTAGGATGGTGGTAATGACAATTCTCTAGACATGGTGGTCCCCAAGACACCATTCATACCTCTTGGAATGACAAATGAGGTTCCACATGTTGTACATAATCTGGGAAATAATTCACATGTTCATGATAGTTTCCTATGTTATATTAATTCCATGATTGGTGCTCCATGAGTTGTACTTATGATGGATGATATGACTCAAGAGTTCTAGTTGCATCATCCTCCCACTTTATATGGGTATGGTGTTCCATTGGATACCGAGTCTTGGATAGTGGCCCCTCTGACTGTCACTGATCATCTGGAGAAACCTCTATAGTGGAGGGTGAAACTTACTACTTACATGCTATGAGACTTGGCCAAGCACTGGTGGGATGTGATTTCCCAAGCTGGTCGACATCAGGGAATGTTATGGGTTGATTTCTTGACCGCCTTCAATGATTATTTATTTCCTTAGATACTAATAGCTGATAATACCTGAGAGTACATGCATCTCAAGAAGGGTTCTATGTTAAATATAGAATATTCAAAACATTTAACTTATATTTATCACTTTTCACCACTTATAGATAGTGATGAGATTTTTTTTGCAAGACGTTTCAAGGATGAGCTTGCACATGCCTTCAGTACATAGGTGATTATCTTTCACCTACCTAATTTTTCTAAAATAGTCAATTAGTTTCTTATCATTATGGCTAACATGATGTATGAAAATAGATTTTCCATAGAGGATAAGTTCAATGGTAGTGCAGTAGTCATTTTGATGGAAGGAAATGTTCCCCTGAGGTTTATTGTTAGGGGAGTGACAAACAGAGAATATGTATTGATAAATACTTGGTGTGTCATCAGTGTTGAAAAAGAGGGAATCTAAAACCTTATTTTGATAGAGACTCAATTGTGTTCCGATCATGCGGCTGTATGGGGTATCTTTAGATATCTTTTTTTACCTTTACATGGGCATCGAGAGGAAATAGATCAATGCAATATCCACCTTCAGAGGAGGGTTCTTTTCCAATTTGTCAGGTGGAGAGTTGGAATTTTAGTAAGATTGGCCACGGTGGATGTAATGGAAGTGGTAGCGAAAACCCTGATCACCAGCAGCACCGAGAGAGCAGTTAGAATCATAGTAGTCCAACTAGTCCATATGGGCATGGATTATGCAAGTTGCATGCATTACCACCCATACCCAAGGACCAGGTTGAGGGACCATCTACATCATGATGTATTATTCTAGTGGCATCTACTATAGTGTTTTCATTATTTGATATGGGTTCTTCAAATTATTTAATTTATGTATCTGTCATAGAATGTATCATAGTTGAGATACAATATTAAAGTTGTGTAATGAACCTATATACACCATTAGGAGTGAATTTAAAAGGAATACGCCAATGTAAGGACTATCCCATTGAGGCTAGTTGCTACCCTTTGTTATAGAACCCCTTCATTATTTAGAGGACATTTTTTTTATGAAAATACTTGGATAGATTGGATGGTTAATTATCAATATTTTTTATACTTATATCACTAATGGGTATAATTTACATAACCATAGGGTAGAAGTTATCTAAAAAAGGGTGAGTGGGATTTCAAGGCTGGTAGAGATGGTCCAAGGCATCATGGACTAGGTGGATTGACTTTCCTGACCATCAACCTCCTCATGTAATATCAGTGATTACATGAAGATGACTTTACTATAGTGGTGAATAATTTTAGGGATGTCTTTATAGTTGAATAGTCTTGATTAGCTCTAGAGAGATAGGTTGAGTTTATGATTCATCTTATTCCAAGTATTGCTCTATTGTACATCCATTATTATAGAATGGAACCTACCAAGCTCTCAGAAATAAAGCAGCTATTAGTGGATCTATATGTCAAAGGTTTTATACGGTAGAATACAACATCTTTGGGTTCAACCACACTTTTTTCCATGAAGACAGATAAAACATTATTTCTATGTGTGGATTACAAATGGGTAGATTAGATTATTTTAAATAACCAGTATACACTTCTTAATATAGATGATCTCTTTAACCACCTCTGTGGGGCAATGATCTTCTCTATGACTAACCTCAGAATGGGTTATAATCTGGTGTGTGTTAGGCCCTGATATGTACCTCTTAAAACATTCAGTAGCAGGTATAGTCTATATGAGTGCCCAATTATGTCATTCATTCTTACGAATGTGCCCACCATTTTAAGGGATATAATGAATTGGGTTCTCTATCCCAATCTTTATTATTTTTTCATGGTATTTGTGGATGAATTCATGGTGTATTCTCATAATTGTAATAACCATTATAATCACCTTGATATTATTTTGATTAATTTTAGAGAGCATCATCTTTATGAAAATCCTGCAATGTGTGACTTCTAGATTGACAAGTTTAAATTCATAGGTCATATAATATAGGATTCAAGAGTGTCTATTTACCCAAAAAGGTAAGTGATTTAGTTTCCAGGTTTCATCCCATGAACATATTTGTATAAAAATATTATTTAGGGCTAGATGGATATTACATGAATTTCATACAGGACTTTTGGTTCATTGTTTCACCTCTTATTGGTCCTACAATGAAGAGTGTTTTGTTCATGTGGTTAGAAGAGTTCGAGATGGAATATGAATTGCTAAAAGGGAGGATTTTCTTGACAACTATTTTAACTATACCAAATAAAATAATAGGTTATATCATATATTATGATTAACCATGCATCAACCTGAAAGCATTGATGATGGTGGAGGATATATTTTTTTGGATGTCGACGATTTAGGGCTCATGAGGGAAATTGCAAGACATAAAAGATTGATCTAACTGCAGTTTTTCATGCCATACATTGTTGTAGGAACTATCTGTTAGGTGAGAACTTTATGGTGTACATGGACCATAGGAGCCTCAAATATATATTTTCACATCATGAATTGAAGATTAAATAGAGTATATGGGTTAAATACCAAAAATATTTCAATTTTGATCTTTCATGTATGATTGGTATGGGAAATGTGTTTGTAGAATCCAAATTTCAAAAAACTAAAACACAAGAAATATTGGAATCTAGTGATGAATGGAAGTTAATGGTCCTCTTTTCTAATCTGTATCTGGAATTTCATGATAGTCATGAGTAGCCATACCTTTAATCATTAGTAATTACTTCTTTCCTCCTTGAGAAGTTGCAGGGTAGCAAATTTTGAGATCCCAAGGGATTGGTTATCTGAGAGAGTAATTAAAGAGATAACCCACCTATGGACAAATCTATGCATAAAGAAGGCATCATGTATATTAATGGGTGTGTCTAGTTTCATAGATATATGAGAGAGTATTTCATGCACAATAACCATGCTTCTCAGTGGATTGTTCGTCCCAAAATCTCAAAGATGTATCAAGATATGTGACACAAATATTATTGGCATATCACAAAATTTCAAATATTAGTTTTTATCACTAGGTGATCCTGTTGTCAGTAGGTGAAGGTGGAGCACCAAGAAGAAGAATCATAATACATCTGCTTCATGTCTTGGAATAGAAATGGGATGTTGGTGCAATGGATTTCGTAGTTAGCTTACCAAGGGTATAGATCGGTAGAGATGTTTTATGGGTAGTTGTTGAATGACTATAAATAGTAGTGCACTATATTTTAATTAGATAGACATTCTCAGTAGATGAGTTGGGAATACTATATTTCTGTGAGATCATATGATTACTTGGGGTCCCACGTACTATCATTTCATATATGGAATCATGTTTCTCATCATTGTTATGGAATGTATTACACAATGTTATGGTTACATAATTGCTTCTAAGCACATATTTTCACTCTTAGTCCAATGGTTCCTAGAGTACATGCTTTAGGCATGTTTCATTGATTTCAAAAATTCATAGAAAATGTATATTCCCCTTGTAGAGTCCCTATATAATAATAGAATCCAGGAGGCAACTAATATATATCCTTTTGAGGCCATGTATAGTAGGATGTTCCATTCACCCCTGTGCTCGCTTGAGGGATGTGAGGTAGACCTACTAGATCCACATCTCATTCAAGATATTAGAAAGTATGTTCAGCTGGTCAGAAATTGTTCTAATACAGTTCTTTCAAGAGAGAAAAATTATATTGATCTCTTTAAATGACCTCTAGAGTTTGACGTTAGGGGTTTTGTTTTCCTACAGGCATCACCCAAGATAGGGGATAGATAGATACATATGTAAGGGAGTAATCACCATGTCATGTAGACCTGTTTGAGATTCTGAAGAGTCTCATGCATGAATCCTATCAATTTATGCTAACTCATAGGTACCATGACATTCACGACATCATCAATGTTTCTCAGCTTCAGGAATATCATTTTGACACATCACATACCTTTGATCAGTAGGAATCTGAATTATATGGTGATGATACCTTTGAGTAGAATCATATATGCATCATTGAATGGTGCACAAAGTATCTCTAAGGATAGTTTGTCCCACAAGTATGGGTGCTATGGAAGCACTATCGCATGCAGGACAAGATATGGGAGTGGGAGGCCAACATGCATACCAGGTGGCCAGTGTTCTTCTCGAAAAGTGTTTCACCACCATTACAATGTGAACTTAGGAATGAGTTATTTTAAGGGGGTTTCTAAAAGAACCTAGTTTTTTACTCTTTTATGGATCCTTTAAATTTAGGTCTAATTCATTAATAGACCAAATATGGATTTCTATTGAGTTATAGAATGACCTATGGGTGTAGGGGGGCTTGTTTGGAGCCTTGAACCCATATTTTTAGAAACAATATCAGTCTCACGTGGTTAGAGAAAACCATGCAAGTATGTCGAATGAATAAATCTAATTGTGTGAATGGTCTGTATTTTCGGGCATAGCCATCGTGCAAGGATAGCACATGTTTTCTATAATTGTGTCACCTAACCATGTTGTATGACAATTTATACAGATGTCATTCATGGTTGGTGCAGAATTTGTTAAACTGTACAAAAAAACCATACACATGCTAAAATTTCATTAATTTTACATTTTTACCCTTAATGATAATATTAATCCTTACTTCTTCCATAATATGATTTCTAGTAGAAAAAACCTCCATTTCTACAGTTTTTGATCTTTTTGAAGGCCTAAAGAATGGGATCAAGATACCTCCTTCATCTGGGATCTATTTGAGATTTTCATAATCGTGTTGGATGCACGACAGAAAGTACTCGAGTCGATTTGAGAAATTCATTATCCCTCTTGTTCTCAACCTGGTTATCGAGTTGCAAGTGCATTTACATTTTTCTCTAATCTACTACATTAAAAGACAAACTACATGATACTAATGGATAAGGATATTTTTACAAGTCTATGGTTGGTGGTCTATAACTCATCCCTCAAGTTTTTTGATTTTGGAATTGTTGTGTGGGGCCCACTAATTTCATCAGCTTCCATTTACTGAATTTATATTTCAATCATATAATAATTAAAATTGTAGGATTATGATATTTTGCAACATGTTATTATTTGTTAGTGGTTATGATCACAAATCCATCCATCCCAAGTGTGATATTTTTCAATAATTATCTTTTTAGTGTTTTGACATGTTTGTGTCACCGTTCAAGTGTGCCTTGGCCTGACTATTCTAATGGAGATAATTTATATATTAAATGGATTGATTTAATTTGTCAATATCTTGTTGTAATGTAAAATGTATTCTCACTACTTTACCCAGATAAGGTTAGTGCTTCAATTTGATAATTAAATGTGAAATTCAAATTAGAAACTATACTAATTATATAAATTGTCCATTTTAATTGTAATTGAATAATGGTTTACATGTCCAGAACACCCCTTACCATCTTAATGGACAGCTGCAGAGTGAACCGTGAATTTTGAGAATTACTAAAAATCATTAAATGAATGGTTTCATGATACTTGGACTTATCACAGTAATGAATGTCAAGTCTTGAACCAAATTGTATTATAGATTAATTAAAAATTGATTAAAGGGTTGCATGATCAATTAGCCTTTTCACACTAATGAAATGTAATGACTTGAATCTTATAAATTATACATGAGTTCATTATCAAAATTTGAGTGCCCCAACTTGAGCTCACCTTGGATTCTATAGGAATACCTTGAGCTCTCAAGAACCCCATTCTGATTCCTGGATGAAACTTGCTTTAGTTGAGATGCACTTGGAACTAGATCCATATCTGACATTAGATTTCCAACATGACATCATAAGATCCCTTTAATAATATTTCTGGATATCATCGATACACTCTTAGGATCCAACATTGACCAGTATGTCCCATGGTTAAATCTCATCGGGCCTAGTCTTCGATGATACCCATTTTCCATTGGATAAACTCTTTGGTATTAGTAGGCATGTTATTATGGAACATCTTAGACTATGCTCCTTTGATTACAATCTACCCATTATTCATTCTATATTCATTACCGAGTTAGCTATGCTTGAGTTCTAAATTCCCTTGGTTATTACCTTAGAACTTCAATATTTGATTCCATTACATATTGCCTTGTTACATCTTGGAACCTTTAATATTTATAACATGTGAATTATATATAAATATATAAATTTAAAATATTGAACTGGTTACATGTTTAGACACCATTGAATTGTTGAAGCATGTACAAGGGTATTTACATTATTATACTTCATTACCTTATATATGCATGATTCCACACTATTTCATTTTCATTACAGAGGATGAATGATATAGAAACAGTTGGTGGTGGCCCAATATGATTTATCTCACAACCTATCTTGGTGCCCTTGGTATATGGGAAGACTACATGATTGCTTGTGATGATAATGTGAAGAATACAACTTCAAATTGTTGAATTTATTCTGTGTTAGGTTAGAGCTCATAGTAAAGGACTGAGAAATATATCAGGATTCGTGGGATAGTTTATGTATTTTTGTTTCCTATAATATGTTTTTCATGTATGCTTGCTACATTATTATCCATGTTTTTCAGTTTACTAGAGACAAGAATTAACATCATCAGTTGTTGAATATTAATATAGCTGATTTAGTAATTATTACTATTTTTTCTATTTCGGGTGTGCCTTTTGTTTACTTATATTTCTTCTTCTATTTATCTCTCTTAATATCTATCCATTGAGCTATACTTTTTTAATGAGGGAATAATATCTCCAAGGGCACAACCTAGGCCCTAAATACTAGTCAAAAACCATTTAAATTAAAGGATATTTTTCTTATTCCATTATTCCCACTTGGCTCAGGGATCCATTTTTGTGGCATCTGGGACACGGATATCAAATCTGAAAGGTGTCGATTTACAACATTCATGGACGACAGATTATCATTCTTAAATTTCTTTTTCATGGTAGGTTATGATAAATTTTTATAGTTAAAATAGGCTATAATATATTTATTTAACAATATTTTTGGTTACATTACCAATAAATATAATATTTATTCTTTTTAATAAACTTGTTTGTGATTATAAAAAAACCACTATAATAATCCAAAATTATTATAAATAATGTTCTATCTAATGAAAAATCCTAATAACATTTAAAAAATGAATAATATAACCACTAAATGTTATAGATATTCATTAATATCATATATATTCAGTTATATATAATTATACCCTTTCCACATGAACATTCATACTCATACAAAAGTAAACCGATAATGAAAACTGAGAAAATTAATGCTCCCAAACGACAGAATTATACTCTATAACATATTAAAATGGTTATAAATGAAGTTAATAAAACCATAATGAATTAAATGAATATAAAAAACCAAAATATTTAATTAATTAATGTATTTGATTTTATTATCTTGTTTATTAATATCATGTCTAGAAGACATTTAGAAAAAATGTAAGGTTTTTCTCATCTCACATTCATTTCTGAGAGATATCCCTTAATCACCACTAATTCTTGTTTTTGGTGAATGTATATTACCCATTGATATAATATATCATGAATATCTTAATTTTCATGGTATTAAATTTATCATTTTATGATAATAAATTTTAGAGAATATGATTCGATTGATTACAATGCTGTAAGGGATTCTACCTGACCCTCTTTTTTTCTTTTTGGATAATCTTTCTCTATCATTACTCAAATATAATGATTCTTTATTTTTTCATATTTATTATACAATATATTTATTTGTTCCAAACTCATATATCTTTTACATATCATCCTTTTTAATGGTGGTATACAAGTTTTAATATTTTTTTCATCTCAATTATTCCCGATAAACAAGCCCAATTCATGGTAACATCTTGATTTCTTACTCGTATTCAAGTGCACTCCAAAATATATTTAATATATATTTATTTTTATAAAATAACCCATTTTAAAATGAAAATCTATCATTTTTTATATCTAGTTTTATGTAAAAAACATGCTTTTCCACTTAAAAATCTATTTATTATTTTCCTAAAACTGGACCAAAATGATTTATTTTTAATGTTTCTTAAAAAAGATTTATATATGACTTCACATTAGTGGGACATAATTTATGCCTCAAATATAATTTCAATGTCCTGACCTTATATTTTCTTGTATATTCATATTTAAATTACGATTTTATGAAAATAAAAAATGATTTTCCAAAAGAACCCATCTTTCCAAAGTAAAAATGATTTTTCTCGTCTCACTTTTACTTCTATGAGATATATTCCTTATTTACCACTTATTATTTTATTGTGATGTATTTACTTACCTATAGTCTATAAAATTGAATGTATTATTATTATTATGATATAATATGTTATTATTTCATAGGGATTAATACTGAAATGATTCAAAGTGGTGTGGGGCACATTGGAGTATATAAATATTATTTTCTTAGGATAGTTTTTCAATGATTTTATTAAATAATTTTCATATATAATTATGATGAAAATATTCTAACATTGTAAGGGACACTACGGTTTAAAAATATAATTTTATAAGAGGAACACATTGAACTTATCAAGTGCCAAGTGGGGTCCACTAAAGTCCATCGATGCATCTGTAGGTATCATGACACAAAAAAGAAATGGATTTTGGACAAGGCCTTTAAAATTTATTTTTAGACGACTTTGATGAGGACTCAAATAAAGTTTTATGGTGTCTAATCGATGCATTCCATTATTATGATATTACTAATTGATAAATCATGTGATTATTCTTTGAGTAGAATAACCATGGTATTGTTTCATGTTGTTATTTCTATGGGATATTTATTCATCAGTTATTATTGTAATATAATGCTCAAGATTATATTTTAATGGAATGTGTTAGTATTTATTTATCATGTCTTATTTTAAATTTTATATCATCAACTATATTGTATACCATTACTAAGCATCTTATCTCACCCCTTCTATATGATTATTTTTTGCCAAGGATTTTGAGAGGTATATTATGAATTATTTTCAGGGATAATGTAAGTGTCCATGGGTTTTATTAGTGCAGTTTCAATGTAGTTTTCCATTCAATTAGTAATGTCAATTTCATGTATGTAATCTAGTTTCCATAACTGTTAATCTAATTAATCCTTTGAGATGTGATTCCTTATAATCAGACCAATGCAATAGAGTAAAACACCAGCTCATGGCTATTTGGGATGGGGTCTTTACATATGATGTCGAAATTTTTTGCAAACTTTTACTTTTTGAAAAAATAATTTAAAAAATGATCCTATAAAAATATATCATGGTTTTAAAAAATGTTGTGAAAATATTGAAAAAACTCCAATTTTAAAAAATCCATCTATAATAGATCCCTGATATTCCAAAAAATTTCTCAAAATAAAATATTTAGTGGATGTTAAAACTAATGATTTCGAATGGATGGGAAATAGTTTTTTAAAATTTTTATATACAATTACTAAAAAAACAGTTTTTTAAAAAGGGAAAAATTATTTTTTATAGGAAATTCTGGTTGTAAAATGAGATGACACATAATTAGGTTTTTAATTTTAATAGATAATATTGGAGATAAATTAAAATATGGAAGGAATTTGAAAACTTCATTAAAGATGAATGGAATTAATCCAAAAATGATATAAATTATATGGAACAAATTCATCGAGTTAACATATTTATGTTAAATGTTAATTATCCAAATATTGGAAGAGAAATTATAGTGAAATAAAATCTTATGTTGGAATAAATAAATCTTCAAATAAAGTTGTCTAAGCCGAATAATTCTTAGTCAAATAAGGTAGTTTTTTAATAACGAATCTAACACCCTTGCTGTATTTGATTGAAATAAATTTAAAGAAAGAACAAGAAATGGATATTTAAACCTCATTAATTACATTAATAGGGTAGAATATATTTATTATTAATTTATAAAAACATATCAAATATGTCATTAGAAACAATATGATATATGTCTCATGAAATTAATATTGGGACAGAGAACCCCTTACCCTAATTAAAAACATATAACAATGAACATAAATATCATATGTAACAAAAATAAATATCATTATAACTTATTTTCAAAGAACTATTCATAACTAATACCATTCCATTAATTTACAGAATGTTATTGTCTACATTTTTCTTAGTTAGTATTTTAATTTCTTTTTAATATCATGTCTAGAATATGTTAATCATTTTGAATGAGTTTTGTAATAATAATTTTTTTCTTTATTCATTCACAAATGATGATAATTAGTAGATCATTATTGGTACTTTAATTTATTATTTATAATAATTTTTATTGTTATCACTTAATTTTATTATATTTTTGGTTACAATCTTGAAATTTGAAATCCACAGTGACCATGTTTTTGTGATTTTTAGTGAACGAAATTGTTATCTCAACAAATGAGTTTAATATTAATATCACCATTACAGAAAAGAATCAAATTAACTATTTACATAGTTATATAATTTATTATCAATAGATAAGATCTCATCATCATCCAGTGTATTATTTTGATTCACTGGTCATGTTTTTGTTTAAACCAACCCAAACACGAATGAACCATAATTAATGGATGATATGGTTATTAAAGTTGCTTAATTATGAATAATATCATTATTAATAAGAGAAAATGATAATATTCTGATTGTTTTTAATATTATTAATCATATTTGATATTATCTTAAAAATTATAATAGAAATTAGTGGGAAAATGGTATATGTTACTTTATTGGAGTGGTATATATCACAAACACACGAATGATAGTATTATTTTTATAAATGGAAGAAGCGAAAGGTGATTAGTATTAATTCCCAAAATATTAAAAAAATTAGTATATTATAAATATAAAATTAATAATAAGATATTTCAAAAATAGATTTTAAATTGAAATTTAGAAAACAACATATTTTAGGAAATAATTATTACTTATATTGAGAAAATTTAGTTTCCCATAAGTGGTTTTTTATAAATAAAGGACTGACCAAAAAATCTAGTGAAAATAAGATAAATAATGTGCAAGAGGATTATAGGTTAAAAAAGTGCTTATATTGAATATGAAACAATAATTTCGATGATTTATTTAAGGGTATGGGTAGAGGTCCATTTTATATGCTGTGAGATAGAATTTTTTCGTAAATATTTATTTTCTATTTAAATAAAGAAGTTTTTTCACAAGTCTAGAAGAATCTAAAATTGAAAATAATGGATTTGGGATAATTTTCTATCAAACCATATCTCAAAAACTCAATTATAGAAATGTTTTTAAAATTTTAGGCATTTTAATATTTTTTTTAACCATTTTGAAAAAAAAATCTATTTTAACATGGTGACTGGTTTTTACCAATGTAATTCATTTTTTTGGATTTAGATATAATTTAACATAACTACATAAATTGTAAATAATTATTATAAATGTGAAACAAACTATATGAAATAAAATATCTATATGTGGGGAAGTATAATTCATAAATTAGCATTTTAACTTGTGAAAAGCCATTATGAAAAAATTTTATTTTAATAATTAAACTATATATGTGAGTTAAAATTATAAATTACATTAATTTAAATAATATAATTTTTTATTCTTAAAAATAAAGGATTTGCTTCATTAAAATAAATCTAAAATAAAATTTTTCCAAAATTATATTAAATTTAAAAAATAGACCAAAAATAGTTTCTATTATTTGAAAATATTATTTATGTTTCAATAATGTATGAAATAGGCTCTGTAATTTAATAATGTTTTTTGAAAATGTGTCTTTATCTTCTTGTATACATTTTTAATCTTAAAAAATAATTGAAATTCATTTATGTTGTTCCTAATTTATTAAATAGTATAAAACATTAGGGTTTTTATAAATCTATATTTTTACTAATCACTAAAAATATATTATTTCAGAAAAAGTAAAAAATTCATACAATGCTAGTATTGATAAATGGAATTTAAAAATATTTTTACTTTGGTAATATAAGGATTCTAGAATTTAATAAAAATTCATTGAAATGAAATATAAAAGAACTTTTTTTATTGAAATTAACCCTTTAAACCTTAAGTGTTCGTATTATTATTTCATACCAATTCCGAACAAAAATAATGTTCATAATTAAGTTAATATATTAAAATTTTATATAATATCATAAAAATGTATTAAAATATAAAGATTTAATATATTATGTTAATATATACATTACACTTTCACAATAATATTATTTCTAATAAATTATAATCCTATTTAATATTGAATAATAATAATTTAAAAATCCCAAAAAGTATGAAATTTTCATTGAAAATTATTGTTTTATTTAATAGGGTTTTTTATTCTTGTAATATCAAAATTATAATCATGTAATATTTTGTGGATCATTTCAGTTTGATGTTGTATGTGGTTAAAGATATCCATCATATTGTAAATTTATATATATTGCAACATTTCAGGGTGTTACAATTAAGATAACAAATTATAAATAGTATTTATATAGAGAAAAGTATATAATTGATTTAATGGTAAATAATGGTTGGATGTGGGTTGTTGAGGATAAAGGATGTGTATATTTATAAGTTATCTGGATTTCCATCATGACAAATTTCCATTCCTTAATAGGTAAGAAATGTATTATCAGTGGGATATATTATCTAAAATGGAAATGTGTTTAGGGGAGGTGAAAATTTCAATCATACAAACATTTGGTGGCAATATTTTTTGACATTATATTTTATTTTTACAATTTTTCCACATTTTCTAATTTAAGATGGTATATCAATTTTATCACGATGACATTATTTTACAAAAATATTGATCTTATTACCAAACTTCGATATAATGATTCCCAAAATAATATATGATTTTTTATATTCAACATAATATTGGGATTAAAATCAATTATAATTAAGAAATTGAAAAAAATAGGGAATCAATTTCAATAAAACTATATTTTAGTCATAAATGTTTCTTTATACTTATTAATTAATAAAAAATGTCATTTAAATGAATTTTATATTATTTAAAAATATTAAATATATATATAATCTAATTGTGAGAAATTAAAAATATAAATTAAAAATATAATATATAAAAAATAATTTTTTCAGATAAATCCTGTTTTATTTGTTATGAATCATTAATTTTTTATTTTTTATAACTATTTATTTATAAATTAGTTGATATTTTATTATTAATGGGTCGTAAAATGATTTTTTTTGTCTATTTTATTAAAATCAATCTTTAAAATCAAAATTTTTTATTAAAAATACATTATGTATGAAAATATTTTATTTATAATAATTTTGATTTACCCAAAAAATACTATTATATTTCTTTATTATAATATTAATAATTTTTATTTAATGTAAAATATTTTTTGTTTAATATAATATTTATTTCTCAGTATAAAATAATCAAAATACCAATTGGAATCATGCATAACCAAAAATATAATTTGAAATATCCATATATCCAATGAACATATAACCAATGACCATATAACCAAAAACCATATATATAATGTTCATATTAAATCCTTATATTTAAGCGTACAATCATTTAAAAGATAAATCATCACATTCTCTAATTTTTTATCATGATTTGTAAAATATTTATAATTTTTCTGGATCTGAAATGAATAACTCATAAATATTGTTCCCAAATAAATCATGACTTTGTGTAATGTATGAACCAAATCACCATAGGCATGTGACATGGACACGGGAATCTAGAAACAAATAAGTGGGAACAATTTCACTAATACAAAACTATAAATGGAAAAATAATGGAAAGAACATATAAATAGTCCATATCCCGAACTACTTATAAAAGGGAATAGGACCACTAGTAGAAAAGTTGGATTTATGAAATGGTACATCAACCCAAATCATCACATAACCATCAGAATCATCATCATTTGATCTCATTGTAACAAGTGGATCAAATAATCCAACGGTCAATGTCAACCCTCAAGAATCCACTAATAAAGAACATCCACTACCTATATGAGGTGATTTCATAGTAATGGATGTGGTAATATAATTCTTACAAAAACCCATTGGTCACAATATGGTGATAAAAATACTAAAATGGTATGAACCCACCAATCATTCCAGAAAGTGTCTATATCAAATTAACCTAAAAATTTCAATTTTAAATAATACATAGAATAGTAATATCTCTATATATCAATATAAAAAATGATTTTAAAATCGTTTTATTGGAAATAATAAAACTATCACAAAAGTTCGTTTCTATCAAATCAGGCTTAAATAATCATTTCAATAAAATAGAAATGAATAAAAAATATAATAAATAGTATATTTTATAAATTATTTTCAATCGTTGCAGGATGGATAAAACATTAATGATTAAAGAGATTACGGAACAAAGATTCTCACACATCATTGTGAAATAAATATCTTAGCCTCTCCACATCCCTAGATCTCAATCATAGGGGTAATATGTGTCCTATCAAATGAATTAACTCCTTTGCCTCCTCATGTTTAGTATCATTTCCTACATTAATACATTACTGGGTTGACCTAATACATTCCTAGATTTCACATCCTATAATTCCCACATAATAACCTTGTATCCCATTTTCATAATGAAAATAAATAGTAAAAAGGGATTAATCATTCATATTAATAATAAGAAAATTATTTACCATTTCAATAACCACTATGTTTAGGTTTCCAAACATACCATCTCATTTAAAAAACAGCATCATTCAGTTTTATTCTTAAAATCATGCCATCAAAATAATTCACTTCTTCTCAAATTATTAAAACACTAGATACCTTCATTTCCCAAGAATCAATATTATAATCATCCTTCGAATCAATCTGTTAAATGTAAAGAAAAAAACTAAAAAAATACACTCTTAATTTCAAATCTGATTATTAATGTTATTTAATTATACATAGAAATAATTCCATTTCAGGAGAAATAATAAAAAGCAGATAATAAAATTATATTAATAAATTATAAATTCATTTCAAACTAAATAAGTTGTAATTATTTCAATTCATATGGAATAGATATGAATCCAGTTACCTATATCAATGTATTGAAAATCACTAATAAAGGACCCTCAATCTAGGAATTGACAAGGATTTAATGATATAGGGAAGAATCCAAGAACCACAAATCATTATGTCATGATATGAATACAATAATTACCTAATGATCAACTATTCTAGAAGAAGGATGGAGAATAAAAATATATATTTTGATAAAAAATGACAGTTAACTTACCATAATAAATTTAATACAGCAACCAACAATTATATCCATTATGTTCTAGAGTTGAAAGGGAAAAAACCCTATGATGAAGTCTCCAAATAAAAACTGTTGAATTATGTATTAGGTAGAAGGGAAATGAAATATATTTGGGTATTGAGTAGAATAAATATAAAAATTCACTTACATTACTCACATTGAACGATAGAAGCATATTGTCGGTGGCACCATGAATATTTCTAGTGATTTTGGATCTCTCAAAAGTCAGCCAATGGGATTCTCTAAGATTGATTGTTTTTTCAGTTAGAATTTCTGAATTACTAACCATTCCACCAGTATGCTAGAAACCTCCATTAGATGGCTGGTGGAGTTTCTCTATGGACACCGTACTACCAGTTAGTCAATAGATTTCATATTGTTTTCACAAATAATCTGGTGGAGTGCATATATCAATTCAGTCTATAGGATATTTCCCAATCCACAAAAAACCCCTAGAAGGACATATAACATTTCAAAAACTCTCAAAATATTGTCAAAACACACTAAAACCCTATAAAATATCAAACAAAAATGGAAAACCAACAAATAATGGAAACAACTAATGATCAACAAGAGAAAAAAGAAGAACAAAACAACTAAGGATCTAACATTAATGTTGTTTTATGAAGTTATTATTATCCCCATCATAAATGATTTCTTACAAAGGAAATCAAGTTGAGAATAAAATCTATAAATAGAATATGTCACTATTATCTAATCAATACCTCACACACCACAATCTCATGTGAATTGAAAACACATTTCTATAGAACATGAACTAGAATAATATTCCTTCAAAGAAACAACATGACATGAGAATAAAAAATCTGAACTGTCTACTTAGTGATGGACATATAAGGATTTACATCAAGTTCCTCCCATAAAAATATATGAGAAAATTATAAAATATAGTTTTTGAGTTGTTCCAAATGAACCATATACAAGACCGATTCCATATATGGTTGAAAACCCGGCCTATTATCGAAATTTCCATATCGCTCAACAAACTCAAATGCTCCCTTGAATTTTGGTGTCAACTTCATCGGATTTAGAACTAATAAAATAACTCCAACTAGTAGATACTCTAAAAATACATGGTCTCTAATAGATAATTCTGATGGAAATTTATAATTATTTGAATAATATTTGAATCATCTCTATTCCATCACCATTCTATTTTGAATCATAAGGATTTTCCTTATCATCCCTTGGAGAAAACTATGCTTGATAAGGGATGCTTCTCCAATATCTGAAGAAAAGATTTGAAATTAATATGTTCAACCATACATGTATCTAGTGGACTATATTTCTATGGAAAATTAGATGCTATTGTCATACAAAAAATCAACCATCCCACAATGGATTTTGATATTAATACCAATGTTTATAACAAAATCATGATTCATGTCCTCCATAATATTTATATCTGATTATATCAGACTATATTTAAGAGGATATAATGTCAGGCTCAATAAAACCTTGAATCTCATTGCCATATAGAAGACTATATGAAACTATGATGTGAACTCGTGATCCCTATCAGAAAATTTGTTAATGGAGTACCCTGAAAGCTGATAATCATAACAGATATAGATTTCCCATGTGCTTAACTTTGGTCATATCACAAATAAGAATAAAGTGAGTTGATTTGGTCAATCTATCAATCACCACATGAATAAAATTCTTTCCTTGAGCAAAATATAGAAACCCAACTAAAAAGTCCATTAATATCTCATCCCACTTCTATGTCGGTATAAGAAATTTGATACGAAAACCCAAAGGATATTGATTCATGCCTTGAACTATTAAATATAAAATAGAATAATTGATGTCCTATTTCATACCTCTATATAAGAATAAATTACTGATATTGGATAACATCTTCCTGATTCCTATGTGATCTTTGCCCCTGGAATGATGAATATTCCCCAAAAAATCCTTACACAAAACCAATCAGATGATATAATGGGTTCAATAGAAGTGAATACCCTCTAATGATAGTGGAAATTTTCCAATGGTCACCCCCATATAAATGATCCATTGTTCCTTATAACTCATCATAAAGATATAATTCTAGGGGAATCAACTCAATAATAGAGGAAGTAAATTTAACACTTTTCAAAATAACCTCGGAACCATCAATCCGGAGTCTAAAATTCATATGATAAAGGATATCCATTATAATCCACTCCTATAATAAATCATTCACAACCCAGGAGAGTAGTTTCTTTCTCAATGGATTATAAAAAATGTTACCCTTAATAGGGGTATAATTTTTTCAATGAATACATATTTTACATTCTTCACCCATTATCTCTAAAAATGACTAAATTCTATTTGTGAGGAGATATTACACTAGATTTATGATCGAATTAGATGGAAAACCATTATATCAAAAGCTAATTCCACCAATTATAAATTCCATGCATTATAAATAAGAGATTGAAATATTAAATGGGATAAATTTTACATTATGAAAATGTTAACCAGAACCATAAGACACCACATGGTCACTCTGTATAAGAAGACTTACCAAAACCATTCCTGATTCATACAAAAAGACTGCATAGACCTATACAGTCACTAGTTGACCAAATAATAGAGATAAGTTCAAATAGTTAATTAACTCATCAAATGAAACCTGAAATCTCAAATAATAAATGAACAACTATCCCGTTAAATTATGAGTACTCAACATAGAATCCATCTTAGAGTACTATTTAAAAAAATGTTTTCATACAATTCTAATCTGAAAAAAATCCACAACTAAATGTAATTTCAGGGTTTCTTCCAAGGCCTAAAAACCATGAACATTTCAGGATCAACTCAAATATAATTTTCTGAGACCATGTTCCCCATGAAAATCACCATAAAAATCTATAATAGGATCTTTGAAATATTTTCATACATTCATCGATTTCTCAAGATTTTCTTAATTTCTATCCTATAAAGACCTTGATCCACCTCATTTTCAGTGTAAATTATGATTTCATCCATGTATACTATAATTAAATAATCAATGTGTTGGTGACAAATCATGTTCATTAAAAGCATAAATAATGAAAAAGAATTGGTTGTCCCAAATTGCATAAGATGATACTCATAGTGATTATAACTACTCCTAAAAGTGGTGGTTTGGATTCCAAACACCATGATACTAATATATTGATTAGGATGTCAATGATAATTTTTTATGAAACTTCACACATTTTATATGATTAAAAAAATTATTATTCAAGGGAAATAAACAAATTATCTTGATCGTATCATTGATGAAAATTCTGATTAAAAATACATAAGAAAAGGTATTCATCATCCTTCTACAAAAATTAACTAGTGATTCCTAGGTTAATAGATTGTGTTGAATGAATACTTTGTACATATATTCATAAAAATGATCCTTTCAAACCTTCCATTCATGATATGTTATATATTAAGAGTTTATTTAAATGGTGTGAGTACCAAAAACCTAGAGAATAATGATATTTACTTCCCCATATAGAATAAATCTAGGAAATTCCAATGGAAAAAAATGAAAACCGAATAACTATAGGTGGAATATCACCACATGAAGATTGATTCATTAGTTTAGAGGTATAAATTCATATCCTACAACCCAAAATTATAAGAGGTTTCCTTACTCAACCCAACATTGCCTTTTATTCTTCATAAAAACACAACATTACACATCATGTATATTAAATGAGAACCATCAATGAAAATAATCAATCAAATATTTGTGAGAAATTGGCCATTCTATCACTAAAGTGATTTCCATGGGATTCATTTCAAGAACCAAAAATTCCACGATAAGCTCAGTCTTAGTTAAAGATAAAGTACAAAAAGCCAATTGAAAATTATTCTCTCTCTTCATCCAAAGATTCATTAAAATGTTTATATCACAAAGAATAATCTATATTGGGTTGTTCAATAAGTTCACAATAAGATTATCAAATAATGTAGTTACAAAAGAGGATGTAATAGTAATGGTATGTCTCTCTATCAAATAACTAACATATTTTCCAATTAAAGTCAAGTACACTACATTATTTTTCTTAATTTTTATGCATGCGACTAGAACCTCATTATTAATGAATCATTAATCACACCATAGATCCAAATGGAATTGATGATATCATACCATTAAATAGAGAAGTGAAATCATTGAGAATAATATTTTATGGATATACATTTCTAAAATAGCGACATATATTTAGTGCCTCTATGAAACTACAGTTCATGTTACCAAATATGACACAATTGAAACATATTAATCGAACATTACCATAAACTGCAGATGATTTTGAGGATGTATGCAATGCAGAAACACCAGTTTTATTTCCACCATGAGACATATCCCACTTCCTCTTAAACTAAATGGGACAACTAGATATGCTACTAGTTGTTGTAGGAACACCCTTTATCCTAGTCATAGTATCCAGCTTGATTTCATTACTTAGAGTCCATCCATTACACTAACATATAAGGTATGATTCAACATGCAGACTTGGGATATGATATCTGATCATAGACTGATCTAAACACTTCACGCCATTAACATACCATTCAACAATAAACTAGGTGAGAACTCATCATTTTTTCCAAAATTAATGGGGTTTTCAGTCACTATATTATCACCTTAATAGAAGTTGAAAAACTCTATTCGAATAGCCAAAAAAATAATCTATATATAATTTCACCAAAAAAAGAGAGTAGTAGTCACTCTACTCGAGGAACTCATTATTATTTTCTAAAACTATCACATTAAACAATATACTCCTTTGACTATAAAGTTTGAAAATAATACATTATATCTTAATGGAATCTATCATCTCAAGGAACTATAATTTCTTCTTAACTTTTTTCAAACTATCCACTACCTTTTTATTAAAATTGTAATCTTGGAAGGATGGTTGTATTGATGAAGAAAATCCTACACATGATTTATACTATCATACATTTGAGTTCGAAATTTTTTCTTTAATGGGAGTAGATGACACTCATTGTATTATATCATACTCCAATCTAAATGCAACCTCTATATGGTTATAGTTCACTAAATGATTTTATCAATATTATTCTTCAGTACTTCCCCCTTAAATTCAAATTATATGACTTCTAGGGGAAATAGTAATAATTAAAATCAATAGATAACAAGTATAAAGGGTCAAGATAATCATGAAAATATGTTTAATAATTTGAATATCATCTTGGGAATGTTAATATCTATTTTAATCATACAAATTTTCTAAAATCCGAAAAAAACCACACTTCAATGTAATTTTTTCCAATATATCATAGAATCATATGGCTCACCATAATATGATATTTCAAGGAACTTTCTCTGATCCTATTTCATTTGTTCTGAAAATACTATCTCCAGTCTACCTTGATATGTTAAACTATATAATGATATCAAGAAGAGGCTGAACTAGACATTAAAAAAATTCCATGAACCAACCTGATTACTTTACATAAATAGTACCTGATTCAATCTTGACATTGACCAGAGGGAATTGTAAATTTCTAGTTACTGGATACCAGAACCTTGGAATCCCAATAAAAAATAGGAATAATTTCATCATTATAAATATACACAATACAAAATAGTTTAAATAATACATAAAATTATAGTATACGAAAACCCATATAATGTGAAAAATAAAATATGTAGTCATGTAAAAGTGAGACTATTTCACATAAACCATAATTATTACATTATCATTGGAGATATAATCACATAAATGTCTTATAAAATATGGATCATTGACCCATCCTTTCACTGAAAACACTAAATATTTAACTAATCACGAACATGAACTACCTCTAAGAGGTGATTTCTATTTTTCTATAACTAGTATAAAAAAATTAATAAAATTAGAAAGGAATAAATATGGTTTGAGTTATAGTATCCTTATATGGTCCCATAATAAACTCAATAAATTATATATGTGAAATAATTAAAAAATTCTAAAATTTGAAATAAATATTACATGGTGATCTTTTAAAATTTCAATATAAATCCTATTTTTTAAATAATTTCATTTGAATGTATAGAATAACTAAAAAAGTGAATTTCCAAAAAAATAAAACACAAATAATCATTTTAATAATACATGATGGAATAAATCATCTTATAAACACTAGAATGTGTAAAATATTTTTATTCATATAATCATGGTTAGAACACTTTTGGTTAGTAAGAAAAATTTTCAAGGATCCTCGCACATCTAAGTCAAATATGAATCCATGTCTGAAAAAATCATCATATCTCAACACTATGTGGAATATGAGTCTTCTAAAATAAGTGAACACCCAACCCTCATCAAAGATTGTATCATTAAAATTGTTTATTAATTTATATGTAGATACAAATCCTGAATACCTTGTTTATACTAAACTACATTCCATACAAACATGAAAAAAAAATTCATAATGGAAATTGACCATATAATGGGATATCATTCATTTCAAACAATAAAATAATTTGATCTATAATATCAATCTACTCATAGTCAATTTTTGGAAAAATTCTATCTCACTCAAAAAGATAGCATCAAATAGGATTCATTTAAGAATATTATTTTTAAAAATCACTTAATTTCATATTCCTATAACATTTCCTGCCATAAATTAATAATAATAATAATAATATTTTACCATTAAATCATTTTTTTTCTATTTGAGAGGACTTTTCATATAATCCACACATTATTTAAAAATAAAATATTAATGAAATTTCACCACACACACACATTATTTTATTTATAAATAAAAAATAAAAAATATCAAATAATGTTTTTGAAACAAATTAATAATCAATTTAAAATGAAACATGCATCATTTTCATCAATTGATATGGATGGAATATGAGACCACAATCCTCAATAAATATATCAATAATCATCAACATGAGAAAATTAATTATGTAGTAAAAATGGATAAAATAATTCATGATGTAATTAAAGAACTACAAACCATAAAATAAAGGCATTCATCCAATAATAAACAAAGGAAACACCACTCCTGAATAATGATATTAAGGAGGAAATAAAAATTCATGATCAAATTGTAATTTTACATAAAAAACAAGATTTAATGCATATAACTTCACTTTGGTCCATGATTATTCAATTATGGAATGGGAATATCATCTTAATTGGAATCATCAAGAAGAAAGGATTATATTAGTTTTTTGGTAGAAGATATATGAAATAAAATTGGTGTTACAAGTGGAAAAAATTTAATACTACCCTTACTTTAATTTCCCATAATGGAGCCACTGACAACCTACTAGTTCTCATTGGATAGCTATATGGAACACTGTAGAATATATTTCATATGGAATTCCCACCATCAAGATGGTGCTGCGATGAAATATTTCTACACCATGGACCACCTCAATAGTGTGACGGTGGATTCTAAAGACTGGTCAATGGAGTTCATATAGGGAATCCTAATTGATAACATGCCAGTGATGAGCTAATGGAAAACCTATAGCCGTTCTTGATATAGTCACATTCACACTCAACAATTTAATTCTTGAGAACCTATAAATAGATAACCCAACCTCCAATAATAGAGAAAAACAAATTATTTTCCCCTGAAAAATTACACATAATAAAGTTAAAAATGAAATATTTAAAACACCTAGAGAGAAATAATGAGAAAAAAGAACAAAAAATAATCCACTAATCATACATTAAAACATGTTTCCAGATCTGATAAAATATTTTATACTTTTCAGAAGTTATCATCAACAATATTATCATATTAATCGTTTTTTATGATTATAATATCAACCTTGTTGTATTTTTATTTATGCATGTATTTATTTCTATAATGATTTTACTTATTACCATTTTACCATAAAACTTATATCATATTTATGAAATTAAAAAATAATAAAATATGTCATTTATAATTTTTATTCTATGTTTCATCAATCAAAACCCATAGAACTACCATTATTTATTTAATGGGAAGGTTGTACTGGATATGACCACATGACATTTTATTAAAAGTGAGAATGGTTAGACCTAAATAATTGATTTTAAATATTCTTACAAATAATTATCTTATTATTTCACATTCAAAAAAATCATTCTAGATACAATAATATTGATTAAAATGAACAACACATGTTTATTAATGTGGTTACCTCCAAGATGGATGACTATATCCCTAGTTTGTGGTGATATATCTCCCCTACATCAATGTCCTTTAATTATAGATAAGTAAAATTGGTAATCATATGAACATTAAATTAATATAAATGGTGGAAAAAACCAACAAATTTTCATGAACCGTATTATTATAATAATAACAGAAACAATTAATTAAGATAGTTCACAAGTAAAAGCGTGAGGGAGAAATAGGATAATCTGGAATGGATTTTCTTTCTACCATTCTAATAAATCAATACACATGGAATTTCAACAACACTCTATAATTCATCAAGAGACATTTTAATATTTTCAAACACATTACTAATCCTTCAAATTATTATTATATATTGAACACATCATTATGAAAATATTATCATACATCAAATGTATAGAATCCCATATATCATAGACTTTCAAAACTCCATAATTATCAATAATTAAAAATAATTTATCCAATAATTCATAATATCTATGTAGAAAATGGTATTGTAATCTCTATGTGACATCTATAATTAGGAAAACATTTATCTCTCCAGTATGCCTATATAATTTTCTCCTCTATAAAATAATAACATTCACCATATAATAACTACATGTAACAAAACCAAAAACTATCTTTTTTATGCACCATGAAATGAACTTATCTACATGATATTACCAAATTTCAAATCCAAAAACTAGTTTAACTGGTTTTATATCCATCGAAAGAATCATGTGGAGATCTAATTCATTGTGGCTTGTTTCAAACTCATTTCCTTAAAAAATAATCATTGAATCGATTAAATCATGAGTATAATAAAAATATTTATGTTTTATCAATAATTAATAGAACAAGAATCATATGAATTAAATTATAGATATATCATTTCAAATACATTCAACATCTCAATTTTTTCGAATTGGTGGACCATTTCATATCATATTATTTTGTTTTACATAAGATATTATTACAATTACTTATATCAATGTACCATCAAATATTTTTCCATTTCATATGTCAAAAAACCTTTTATATAGGATTTTTTTAAACTAATGTATCTTGTGTCATTTCTCATTTTCCTCATTATTCAAAACTGATAATCATGGCATATTTTCATTACCATTATATATAAGGTATGATTTTTGAATGATTTTAATTTCCAAAATTTATAATAGTTTAACTCTTACCCATTGACATCATGTTTTTTACATTCTTCAAATCTCTCTTTGAAGTACCATTATGTAATAAAAACTAAGATTAACATACATAGACAATTATATTTATATATTGGGGACTTTTCTATTTTTCAATAATCTACTATGGGTTTACCTTACATGTTTGGATGTTACCTTTATGTTTTATAAGTAGAAGATTTACTTTTTCATTTTTCAAAAAATTTAAAAGCATCAGAATTAATTTCACATATCCATATTCATTTCATATAGAAATATATGGACGATTTTTCAAAATTTTGATCATCTTATAACATTGAAATTATAGAGTATCATGAAAATATAAAAAACACATTCATATATTATTTGGGATTCTCTATACAAACATTATCATATCAAGTTAACGAAAACCTTAATCACATGTATTGAAAAGAATAAAATTAATCCATGAGTGGGTTTAATGAAAATACATTTATTTGTTTTATAAATATAATTGAACTAAATTTAATTTAAATTAATAGTCCTCTTCCCCTCAATAAAAAAAATGAACCTTTAATGTGAATTCTACTTTTTTCTCAATTATTTAAAATAATGGCCCATAAAGATTGTAAAATAGTGGTATGAGTTTATTAAATTCAGGTATTTAGAATTAAATGAACTCTAATTATACACAAAAATTATTGATGTAAAAAAATTAAAGAGTGATTATTTCGAAATAGAGATATTTTAATGAAACTACAAAATAGTTGCAATCATAAAATATCTATTTAAGGACTTGTATTTACATAATGGTACAAACAAAATTCAATTAAAATACATTAATGAAACTAATATTGATGTTTAATAAATTCATTATGGTTCATAGATTTTTTGGAGCTCATTCGGATCATGGAGTTCCAAAATGGTCCAAACGAGCAAGCACACATGGTCGTGTGACCTATTGCAGATATGGGACAAAGGCCTTATTCATGGTTTGCACATGGTTAGTCAAATTGTGCACATAACCTTGCAGGGTTCCCCTTCCCTATAGTAAATCATTCTTGGTTGGTTCACAATATGATTAACCGTAAGCCTAAACCGTGTGCTGTGGAATTTTGTGGTGATATGACACTTTTCCCCGCACATAACCTTTTATGTTATCTTTACATTATCCCATATTCCCACATTGAATATAAATGGGTTATCCTTTATTTTGAGATCAAAATCAACTAACAATAGACTATGAGATTACTTCTACCACCTATTTCCATTTCATGATCCATCATAAGCTATGAATAAGTCTTGGTATGATCCGCAAGTCTCTCTAATCCATTGGAAGATTTTTATGGAAACTATTATTCTATTTAGTTGTAAGATAATTTTACATATTTTCACGTAAGTGGAGAATCTCTCAGATCTCTTACTACATGCTTAAATCATATTCTTATATTGAAAGAGGCATCCCATACGGCCCAATGGTAGGTTTTCAGGTTTTTTCCCTTTAATGTTTTGGTCGATTTATAATTATTTCATCATTCGATATGCCAAATATCGTTGATAATCATTATTAAATTGATTTGATCAAATCTAGTTGAATTGTTTACCATAATACATGTCAATTGATCCATGATCCATAGTTTAGAGAATGTGCATAGATTATTTGTCCACCCCATGGGTGTTCCATTAGAATTGGTCAATTTTTTCAATTGATGAAAAATGAATGAAACATTCATTAGATTTTATCTTGCATTCTAAATGATAGTCATTTTGTTATACGTGTATTACATGTGACTAAAAAAACTATTAGGTTTTTCACCATCTTAATGATGGAATTTCCCATGTCGGGAATTTCCTCAATGATCATGTCATCTTCTAAATGACATATTGAGTATTATGTTTTAAATTTTGAGGACATAGTGATTTGAATGGTATAAATTGTGTAGGATGTTTTATGCAAGATGGTGAATTCTATTTATAAATGAATTGGGTGAGAAACATTCCATTTGAACCATTAATAATCATAAGATGATTTTTCAGATTTTGGTAAACTGAATTGGTTGTATCAAATGAAATGGATAATACATTATGGATTTACTTTCATAATAAATAAAATGGATTTAAATGGATTGAACCAGTGGATTGTAAGGCCATGACCCTACGTTATGCTTTATTAAATGATTTATATGAAACATTATTTTTTATATTTAATGGAACTTGGTAATGAAATCCATATGAGGTTATGCCTTATGTAATGTGGTAAACATTATTATACTAATTTAATATATATGGGATATATAAAAGGAATGGATTTGTGGAAAATCCATATGAAATTTATAATTATATTATATCTGTATAGAGACAGGGTATGACTATAAGTGGTGTGGATCATGAAATTTAAATCACACTCACTTAAATATAGTTTTGACTATGGAGTACCACAATAGTGATACAATATGGTTGTTGGGTTGAGTGGATAGGTTCCATGATTGATTGTTTCATGGTGGTTACCTTGCAATCCCATGTATTTTAGTATAGCAACTATCACTCTATTGGGATGTAGGGAATATAACATTAACGTGAAAGTTTAGAATTGTTGGGCTTGTAATAGATAGTTTGTGTTATGACCTTGTCCAGCCATCACTTCTATTCCAGGTATATGGCCATTAGGATCGTTTACTCACATGATTCATATAGGTGGATTCAATATATATTGATGAAATATATATAATACTATAATTAATATAATATATATAGTCACCTGATTACACTGTATCTAGGCATGAGTTAATGTAAAAAGACCTTCCAGATGTCCTTATGGAACCTAAGTGGGTGGTTATTTATTTATTCATCTTTTCATTACATTATTACATATACCAACACACTAATTAGTTACGAGCACTATATGGATTACATGTAGATACTATTGGTGGTGTGATTCTCTGATTGTAATCTGACACCCTACAGGGTCCACCTTTGGCATCGAAGAAGATTTTCTACTAATTTTTTATAATAGTAAGATCCCTACTACATATTATTGATATGTACCTCATAGATGGAGCCATGGAATAGAATATTGAGCATGTGCATGAGACTCTAGTGGATCCTATTTTTTTTTCTTTCGGTACTTTTTTCATAATATGACTATATACATATTCCCCTATTCCCTTTTGTATAGAATCATTCCATGAATCATGTGTTGAAACATAAATAGTGACTTTTCTTATACATACCAGCAGTTATGTTCCGTTTACTTCTTTCGCTACATACTTATTCAGTTATATTTTTACAATTCTTTAGTTTATTTATTCACATTGTTTTTATTATTCTTAACTAATGATTGTTATCTATTGTTATACTTTAACATGAGGGTATTTTCTCGCCACTTTAAAACCATCACATCCTCACTTATAGTTAGTACCATTTGGAATACAGGGATTCATGCTTGAGTCTATGAGACCCACTATCTCTGGGAACATGTTAAGAGGACCCTAGGTTGGGAATTTTAAATGTGGTATTAGAGTTGTTCTTTTATTTCTTAACTATTTTGTGATAAGAGATTTGAGATTGGGACTGCTTAAGGACTTGGTCATAAGCCATGATTGGGCGTCATGAAAACATATTAGAGTTAAAGGAAATGGTTCCTAAATTATATTTGTATTTACAAAATTTCTAACAACTGTTGATATCTTTTAACTATTGGGTGAAACACTTTAGTTATGATGTTATTGATATTGGTATGATTGAGATTATTATTTCTTTATTAGTCCAAATGAAATGAAGTATCTACATTAGAAAATTCAATATGATGGCATTACTAGAATGAATATTCCATGAATTTATCCTTCCATCATTTATTATTTTCATTTATTTTCAAGTGGCATATTTTTTTGCATTTGATATGTCAAAAAATATGATGGCATTTATTACATGAATTGGAAAACCTTATTGATACTAATATTTTTATCCTTAATATAAATTTTTTATCCTGAATATGTTAGAGAAGACACTTTAAGAAATTAATTAAGGCATTTTTAGCTATGAACCATCAGTCGCATGAGATGTAATGTGTTTTTATGTGGGTTAATAGGATTATATGGTTTGGTTCATAATGAGTATAGGCCCTAATGGATTGGAAAATGGAAAAAATATTATTCATCCTTCATTAAGTGTTTTAATGTTTTCAAAATCTAAATTTAAAATGGGAATTATTTTTAAATTGAAATGATCATATTTATATGCCTAACAAAATGACATAGACCTGAACCCAACCTTAGTATTGGATAATGGGTAACTCTTGTTTTATTATAGATTGTTATGGTTTTTACCTTCTGGATATACATATATTTTGAAGAAAATAGAGATTCATGATCATTTTTATATGAATACCATACTCAAGTACTAGTTTCTTATCAACAGCTATTTCAGTTGATTAATATCTTATGAGGAATTTGTTTTGAATTGTAGTTTTATTACACCATGATGACCTCTAGTCACTCTCCATGAAGGTTGTGGTGATCATGTTCATGTGGTTGATTTCCACAATAAATCAATCATTACTCATGTAGATCAAACTTTGGATCCTCTTCCATAACTTGATTATTTTTATGATTCCATGTTCTATGACGGTTTATTGTGCATGCTTCATTAGATGCATGGTGCTGGTCAACCTTCCCTGAGAATGGTAGGGTTGACCTGTGAATTTATTTAGAAACATTCTCCCACATTTTGGTGGGAATTGATGAACTCATATTGAGGAATCCTAGTTAAAGGAAGTACTATCAAAATATGATTATATTGAGATTCCTATAGAGTTGAGGGTCATGCTAAAATCCATTATGCTTTGTGATTTAGCCAAGAGGTTGTTAGATGTCATCATTGACCAGGAATACAAGGATACATGTTCAAGGATGAATTTCCAACCATATTTTATGAATACTTCATTAAGAAAACCCATATTATAGATATATATAATGAATTCATGAATCAGTAGCAGGGGAGAAGGACAGTTATGGAATACTCTCCCCATTTTACTTTGAAGTAGTAGTTTTCTCCCTATCTAGATGTTGCCGATATCATGATTGACATGTGATTTATGGATTGGATTTTTTATTCCATCTAGTCATTTGTAAATGTGTTTAGGTTGACTACCACACCTAAAATCATTACCCAGGATCTATTCATATTGAGGATTATAAAGGATTCTGAAGGCTCATGTCATGGTGGTTCGTAACATAGGGTTTCTTGTGGTTCTTATTCTAGGAGAAAGACACACATTGAGAGTGATCATGGAGGTATAAGTGATTATGATATTCAAGAAAATATTTTTATTTTATATCACCAGTTAAGGGAGATAAGAAAATTATATAATTTGTTTTTTTGGGATCTAGTCGAGTGTCATGGTTGTGGTAGGATTTTCCATTTCCCACATTCCTGCAGCACCATCCATACAATTCCAAGTGATTGGGGATCTAATTGTACTCCTTGGTTATTATAAGGGCCATAATTATCATGAAAAAATGTATCTTGAATAACACTGATCGATCAGGCTATGGAGGTGGTCGAGGTAGAGGATTTCATACTTTTAATACTCATCTCCAATAGATATGGATTGCTCAGGGTAGTCCAGTAGTGGCTAAGGGTTGTAGTAAAATTCAATTAAATGTTGTCTAGTCTACACCACATGGGAAGAGTGTCATACCTTTTATTTTACATGAAATAATCCTAGATTCTTTCACATTACTACTTGATTTATCTGACCCAGGCATTTTTTTTCATTTATATAGGTCAAAATCCCTGAGTGTATGGGGCCCAAAATCGAGTACTGTCTTGGAGCCCTGATGTTAGAGAAACTACTAGGTATCCATTCAATGAGAATTATTTATTTTCATAATTTTCTCCTTGAGGTAGAATGGTTTAATTTCATGTGGAATCTATAAATCATCAACATTATGGTATTTGATGAAATCGTTAAGATTGATTGTTCAGTTCCCTATCGAATTCATATTGACTTCTACCATTGGAGGTTGGAATTTATATCACTAGAGGAATGTATGAAAATCTATAAGCAAGAATGGGATGTGTATGATTTGAGAGGAGGACCAAAGGAGCATAATCCAAGAAATGTGACAACTCAGATTTCCAATCCTTTAATAGATTACTATAGACTACAACCCATTGTATTTCCTCCAATAGGGGAGATTTTCATGTATGATTTTTTTCTGAAGACTTCTCTAGTCTACCTTTGGTGCAAGAGGTATTGTTCACCATTGAACCTATTCAAGGATAATCACTATTGAAATTCCTCTTTATAGGATACCACCTAAAGAACATTTGGATAAAAATAAACAATTGGAGGATTTGAATGATAAAGGAGTTATACTCCCCGTAAATTTTCCGTGTGGTTATTGACTCCATTTCACCAAGAATTTGGATAGTACCAACAGGCTATGTGTATATTACCTTTGTTTGATTCAACTCACTATAAATAATCGATATCCACTACATATTATAGATTTAATATTGATCATCTAGGAGGAGAGAATGTTTCTTGAAAGATAGATGTGATGTCGGGCTATCATCAGGTGTGTGTAAAGACTACAAAAATAACACGCACAACGTTCAGGGGCTGGTATGGTCTCTATGTCCACTTGGTCATGTCGTTTAGACTCACGAACGCACCTGATTTTTTCATGGATCTTATGAACCATATTTTTTTCCAATATATGGATTCTTTTTTTTTTTGTCTTTTTGGATGTTATATTGGTTTATTCATGTTGTAGACATGGCCATGAAACACATATTAAGATTTCACTGGATACACTGAGAGAGAATTAGCTCTTTTCTAAGCTCAATAAATTCCACTCCTGGATTGACAAAGTCACTTTGTGGGACATATCATCTCAATGTCAGGATTATCAATAAACCCAGACAAAGAGAGAGTTATTTTTTCATGGGAGAATCTGAAGGATGTATTTAATATTCAATGTTTCTTATGGATTTCTAGATAGTAAATAATCATCATCCTTGATTTTAAACTCCTTGAAGAACCTCTTAATGGTTTTAAAAATATTAATGTAAAATTGCCAAGGTCAAAAGCTTGTAATATATTTTTTAGTGGTTGAAGGACATAATAACTTCAGTGCTGATATCAATTTTTCCAGAGCCTGGTAGGGAATACAATATATAATTTGAAACATTAGGTATCAATATTAGAGATGTTCTAATGTGGGTAGTGTGATTATTCACATATGGGTCATGTCGATTTAGGCCTCACATATTGAATTACCTAACAAAGAATCTGAATCTCGCTGTTGTTTTTCATTCCATACACTACTAGATACAATGTCTGCATAGAGATCGTTTTGTGGTATTGATGCACTCCTATCGTAGGGTGTGAAAAAATTATTCATTTCCAAAAGTTGTAAAGAGGATGACCAGTGTCGTATCACATGATTAGTTTCATTGTTTATTCATTAACTATATCTAGTTCACATAATATAACTCATTAATGTTTTTATTATTTACTGAAAAGAATAATTTTTTTTGAAAAAATATGAAATTAAAATAATGAAATGAAAACCTTAAATATAAACTTAAATTCAGATGTAGAGAGACTGAAATTATGAAAGAATGATATTTCTCAAAGGGTTGAACATCAAGGGTTCATTCATTTTTTATTTTTTTTGTCCAAATTCATTTTGATAATTCATTTAATGACTCTATAGTAATGAATATCGTTTCCTTGATTTTTTGAGTGTGTTATTTTATCATGCCTCCAGAACACCAATCCAAAACTCCTCCAATAGTCAGATAAGAGAGAAACTCGATGGAAAATGATATTACTAAATGACCTGGATACACCATATATAGTTTCAACCCTTATGGAAACCCCAAATCCACTGTATGAAGGGTTTTCCTAAGACAAGGGAATGAAAATGATGAATCAAGGAAATGAAATGAATTTGTAAATAGTGATGTGGTGGATGAGAGTCGTACCTGTGCATTATTCCTACCACCATCAAAAATATATTTAAAACATTTTGAATAAAGAGAAATAATAAAGAACATTGTGAATCTTTCCCAAGGGCTAATACATGGGTTAGTCAGATTCTATTTCAAAGTGATAAGTGATCATGACGGAATGAGGGAAGATAAGGATAGAAAATTAGAGTTTCAAGACAAAAAATGATGGAAGAAAAAATAGGAAGTGTTTAATAAAAAATGATTCTGTTACATGTAAATTAAATATAAAATAGAAAGAAAATAAATAAATAAAATTCCCAAATAGCCCTTGGACTCCTCCCCTTGGTTCCTCAAATGTGTGGGGATGGGAAAATTTATTTGGGATGTGGGAGCTCCTCTCATTTTATATGCGGAATTTTTCCACCACTAGTTGACATGTTGAATACAAAATTAAAGATATAATCACGCATCAATACCTTCTTTAATGTTCCTGAAATTTTCCTTTTCTCTCCTCCCTCAAAATTTCAGCATATTTGGACTCTTTTTTAGGGAGATAAGGACTTTTTAATCCATGAATTTATTCTATCAAGGTTGACTCTCCACATTTAACATATCATGCATTAATGACCATGAAAACGACCACTTCAAACAATTTATCCTTTGTTAATGTTTTTGGAAGAAACATATTTCTTACCCACCAAAGAAATTTCGATGAAATTTGTCTCCCCATATATGTGTTCTGAAATTTTTATTGGCGGTTTATTTTTCTAGATGAAATTTCCAGGAAACTTCTTTCAATTGAGTCATTTAAAAATACACTTTAATGGATGGAAAACTTCATGAATGTAAATGGGTGATTGTTCCATTGATTTTTTTTTATATCATGGTTTGACCACCCTAATTTATGGTTTTTATACCAAGATGTGATTCTATTATTGTGGTGGGGCCCACACCATCCACCTGGAAAAAAAAATTATTCAACATCTTTGATTTTTAAGGCCGCAAGATGCTCCATTTTTCCCTTTTTAAATAAGAGAATGATGGAGGAAATAAATTAGATATTATAATAAAATAATAATTATTAAAATTTTAATTAAATTTTTAATTAAATAAACAAAATATCATTCACATAATAATCTGAAAACGAATCCAGAAATAAGCCCATTTCACATTTTTTCTCAGAACAATCATAAATCCAAAATTGATCCATATATTCTCAAATTTATAATTTGGGGGTATTAAAACAATTGAAATGAAAAAATAATGTGGAAAATATTATCTCTATCAATTCCCCCCATCATAAACCATGATTACCCTCAAGCATAAAAGCATATCATAGAATTCCTAGGACACCAATGTTACCAATATTCAAATTCCAAAGTATAAAAATCATACAGTTTTCGATATCAAATAAAATTTTAAAAATTCCACAAAAAATATCAATTTAATTTCCCATTTTTTAATGAAAAAACAGATTCATATATTTTACTTTTCCCCTTTGAAAAATGATGGACCTTTTTCACTCATTCATTCAAGACTCTTGAATCATTATTATGAAACAAGAAATATAATTATTTACCATTGTTTTTTATAATTTAACTAATATATCATGATAGAAATCATGTGGATTAATTCTTATATCATGAAAACAATAAACATATTGATAATTATGTAAAAAATATATTTTTTCCACTTTGTAACCTCTAAAGATAGATAAAATCACGGGGAATTTTAAATAAAGGCTCAAATGATTTTGAGGCATAAGGATGGTAGGATTTTTTTCTTTCAATATTAAGGTTCCAAAGTAGGATTATCTCTTAAATAAAATTCATTATATCAAAAATTGTAATGAAATTCTCCCATTCATAGTAGAAAAACCCAGTTCCCCAAAATTCAAGGTAATGGTTATGTTCCAGTAAGAATAATGAACGATTTATACACACTCATGAATATTTTTTTTAATTTTATAATGATTTCATTTTTTATGAATGTTTTGTATATATCATATCTCACATCCATCATCTAACCATGTATGATCAAATGATCTTCCACCTAGAATATGGTTTTTTTTTTCTCCCGGATCAAATCCCATTTCCTATCTTTTTTGGGAACTTTTTTCATTTTTGTTCATTTTTTAAATTCAAGTGGAGAACATAATAGAGTAAAATGAATTATTACACAACCTTTTTCAATTCCCAAAATAGTACCCCCACACTTTATCCATGAAATATATAACATCCTTTCCACCATTATTCACTTCACCCCAATAGTGTATCTTTAAAATATCACTGAAATATGATGAATTGGGTAGGAGTTGTTAAAATTGCTTTAAAAATGGATCATCCAAAAAAAACGTCATATATGGTCTCTATGAGATAAAAGAAGGATTGATAAAATTTGGTATTTCAGGATAGGAACATCTAAAAATATACCTCAATCATTTTAAATGCGTTTTTGTATCTACATAGCATTGACAAGTTCCAATGCATGATATGGTAGGTGACATGTCCCAATATCACTCTAAAAAATTTGCAAATGATAAAATATGAAGTACATGGTCTATAAATTCTCCCGTGAATGAGTTATATAATATTTGGAAAATCACTCATGGAATGATCAATAATAACAAATAAATTCAGATAAATTTTAAAAAATAAAATTAGGATAAATAGTAGAGAATTTTCATTTACAAAAAAAAATCAAATCCCTAAAATAATGAGTCGTCATTTCAATATTCATGATTTACTTTAAACATTAAATTTCCCATTTTACTCATTAAATATTATTAATATTGAAATCTAAAACATGGAGTCACTAGATTCTTATAAAACTAAGGTCTTCTAGATATTTAATGTATAGCTTAATTCATGTGTGGGCATTCAATTTTATCTTTAAAGATCAAATCATGAATTGGACAAAAATTTAAGGTGATTAAAAGTAAAAATTAAAGGTGATGTCCCATTTGAAATAATGCTTCATCCCTCTTCCACCAAATTTTGGGGATTACAACTGCCATTATAATCTAAAAATGAAAATTACTCAATTAATCAAAAATATCATTTCATTAAAGCTAAAAATGAAAATTTGGAGTGTGATATTGGTGGGACTAATCTATAAAAAGAAACAAAATTATTAAAAACATGTTATAATAAATATGGGTATGCTCCCCCATGTTGGACCTAAATTTTTACTACCTTAAGGGGGCAGTACCAACTATTATCCAATTTCTATTGGAGGGTGGATCTTCTTTGAAATAAATCACCCCATGTAGTTATTCTTAGCTTGCAGTTCTTTGTTCTTGTTAAGGAGGAATCCACGAATAGAGTGTATCATATCCTCCCACTTCACAAGGTGGAAATCATGAATGTTGGGGGTAGGATGAAGTATAGAACCTCCTCTTATTTTTTTGATACTTGTGAAACCATATTATCTTCCGGTGATGTATTTATGGGGGATTCAACATTTTGACTAATTTCCTTAGGCTCATCAACATGGATCTCTTCATGATGGGGCTCTCCAATAGAAGTTCAATGTATTTATGTAGATCCATGTGTTCCCTATCATGTGCAGATTTTTCCACATCATTCTTCAAGGAATAATAAGAGTTATCCAATTCTGGGAATTCATAATTTTTGGGAGTTATAATCAAATCAAATTCAATAAAATTAAAAGAGTGTGGGTTTAAGATAATATCCTCTCCTTGATTTGTTTCGAATTTAATATAATATTCTATTTAATGTACCTTTTTTAGGAAAGATAGATTATATTAATGGCGAATATCAGCAGTCATACATAAGCAGAGCCAAGAAGGAAAATTGTCCAGCCATAGTTGGTTGACATCAAAGGGGAATGAGGCCACCAGCTGATGGGCAGCATTGTTTCCTTCCCTTTTGGTAAAGAAGAAGGTGCATCAAGAGAAGCCTTGGCGTAGAGAGTGGATCCTTCTGACGATAAATCCAAAGTCCTGGAGTCCGGTGTCATCGTGGTTAATAAAATTGATAACCAGAAGGAAGTCAGAATCGATGATGATATCAGCCCATCCACGTTCCACCGCAAGCACCATTCCTGCCAGAATGGCATTGGCCTCAGCAAATGCTGGTTCCCAGAAGGCATGATGTGGTTCATATTTTGCTGCAATGATCTTCCCCATATGATTTCGAGCTAGGAGGCCGAGAGAAACATGCCCATCCTTGGTGAGATAAGATTCCACGTTAAGCTTAAGACTCCCTTCCTTTGGGGGGGTTCTAGTGAGGGGAACAGGAGGGGGATGCACCTAGCATGAAGTGTCCTTTGTGGTCCTTCCCTCCATCAATCCATGAAGTGGCTCATTCAATCCAGAACTCGGGAGGTTTAAGAACATGGTGGAAAAACGGATCGTTACACCGAATCCAAATGATCCAGGCTCGGGTGCAATGGGAGCTTGCATCAGACAATGAAAGATAGGAACACCAATGCAATAGAAGATCGAGGAGGTCAGAGGCAATGTCCATTGAAGCATCTGAAGCCGAGTCCCATTTATTCCACATTTCCTTGGCTCTCGGGCAGTGAAAGATGGCGTGAAAAGGGGTTTCAAGAATATTCGGGAAAAAAGGGAAGGATTCAGCACTGGCCATATGTCTGTAAACAAGGAGGCTCATGGTAGGGAGGGTGCCCTTGCACACCTGCCACCAAAACTGGCGAATTTTTGGGGGGACATTGAGATTCCAAGGCACTTTCCATGGTCCCTCATCTCGGTCGCGAGAGTGAATGCCAAGAGCCAGTATGTACCCATATCTCACCATGAACTCTCCTGAAGAATCAATGGTCCCAAAAAGATGATCGGGGCCGGAATCGGGGACCCAGGGGATGCTCAGAATAATTCTTTGGTCTCATTCATTAAACCATTCCTGGATCTTTTCCACACACCATCCCGGGCCCTGGTCTGAAAAGAGGCAGTTGACAGTGGCATCTTCATGACCTGGTTGAGCGGGGGATGTGGCCCGCACACCACAATTGTCAAAAATCCATGGATTAGTCCAGATGTTGATGGATGATCCATTTCTAATCCTCCAACCCAGTCCTTTTTCTAGGAGATTTCATGGCCCCCAAATACTTATCCAGAGGAAGCTGGGGCAGGGGCCAAGAAAGGAGCCCCAGAAGTCCGTGTGGGGAAAGTACGTGGAACGGAGAACCCGCGCACATAATGATGATGGACGGTTAAGAAGAAACCATCTTTTCCTGGCCAACAGTGCGTCATTGAATAGCATAAGATTCCAGAATCCCATCCCTACCTCCGACTTGGGTTTGCAGAGTTTCTCCCATGCCAACTAGTGGGGTCGATTTCCCATCCCTACCTCATGTTTTGATTTAACATCATGAATGTCTTTGGTGAAATCTTGGAAGTCTAGTGAAACATCCTTCTTGGCCTTGAATCTTCAAATGATAGATTATATTTTATCCAACATGACCATCAAATTTACAAGTGAGATCCTTGTTTCTATTCCTCTTTCCTTATAATTGAACCATATCATTAGAAAATCAGTCCTTTGTTTGATGGCCTCATTAGTGTAGTCTATATCATTTTACTGCACCTGTGATTAAATTTTCCATGAAAAATAATTTGAATCTAAATACATCATGGAAAAATGTTTTTTTTAAATAATGGGAATTATTTAACAAAATGTTAATCTATAAAAATTTATCCAAATAACTGTTTAGATCCCCAAAAATGAAGCCAGTTTGGACGCACACCTATCGCATGGTGTGGGAAATGAAATTAAATTTCCTAATACAACATATATTATTATCAGTGTCATATCACTTGAGAAGCATTACATTTTATTCAATCAACGAATCTAGTTTTTAAAATCTAAATATTTTTTGTTTTTATTATTTTTTGAAAAATAGTTTTAGTTTGGAAAAAATGTAAAATTAAAATAATTATTTGAAAATATTAAATATAAATGCAGATGGAGATGAAAAAATAATGAAATTATATAAGAATGGTCTTGGTACTAGGGTAAGAAATCATGATTTCATTCATTATTTATTTGTGTTTGAAATTTAATTTTATAATTCATTTAATGAAAACTTCATTAATGAATTAAAAATATTTAATTTATTGAGTGTGTGATTTTAGAATGCCTCTGGCACAAAAATCCAAACCTACATCAATATTCAAATAAGAGAGAACCTAGATAGAGAATGTTATTCCTAAAAGACCTGGTATTACAGTATGTCATTTCATCCCTTAAGGAAACCCCAAATCCACCGTATGAAGGGTTCTACTATAAAGAGTGATGGAAAATAAATAATAAAATGAATGAAATCGATTATGAAATAGTTTTTTGGTTGATGACTACCTCACTTGTGCAATATTACAACCTCCACCACCAATATATTTTCAACATTTTGAATTACATCATAATAATAATGAACATTGTCAAACCTCCCCTTGTTCCAAGACTCGGGTTAGTAAATTTCCATTTCAATGTGATAGTAGATCATGATGGAATGAGGTATGAGAGAGAAATATAATTAGAGTTTCAATAAATATAATTATAGAATAATAAATTGGAAACACATTAATAAAAAATGAATTTGTTATAAGTACAATAAATCTAAATTAAAAAAAAATATAATTAAGTAAAATTCCTAAATGGCCCTTGGACTCTTCACCTTGTTTTCCTAGATAGTGTGGGGATTGGATGGAATAATTTGAGAGGTGGGATGTCCTCTACTTTTATAGGTAGAATATTCCCTCCACAATTCAACATATTAAATCCCAGATTAATGATTGAATCAGACATTGATTGTAAAGACCCGTAAATTTCAAGGAATTTTTTTCCTTTTTTTAAAAATTCCTTTGGATTTTATGAGTATGAAAATTCTAACGGAGCTTGATTCTGAGGCCCGGTGTGCCCGAAATAAATTTTCAATGTTTAGATGGGGTACGTTCAGTGAATGAACGAGTGGGTTTTCCTATCTTTTTAACCGATGCTCGGAATTAAAATCCGAGGGTACCGATGACTTCACAGCGTTGGGATTCGCTTAGGCGAAGCTTAACTTAAACCAAAAAGGGTCGGATGAAAAGGATAAGTTTTTTTAGACATTCAAAAAAAGTTTGGTATATAATAAAATATCTATATTTTATTTTTATTCTTTTTCTTTCACCATTGAGAGACAGTTGGTGGAATCGCAGTGTAACGACGATCATTAAATGACGGCCATTTAATGACTCGTACCTTGGGTTTGGTAACAGAAATGCCCAAGTTTTTAATAAGTTCATTAATTAATGTTCATTAATGAACCATAATAATGAACACAACATGTGGATTAATTCTTTTATTAATCAACCCTTTGTAAAATGATATGAAGACCCACGAGAGAAAGCTTTGACGAAACACTGATGACGAAGAACGCTAGCCTCCGATGAAGAACGTTGGTTCCTCAGAAATCGTCGACGCCTACGATCCTCTTCTCCGCGATGCCATGAACCACAATTCCTACGATCCTCTTCTCTGTGACGTCGTGTACTGTGACACTGACAATCGACTTCCTTGTTGAGGTAGGGGTTTGTTTTGAGAATATTAATATTCCCATGTTTGTTTGCCTCTAAAACAAGAAGGCGGATCAACTCATTATCAAGTTGATCTGTGTATGTTTTATTTGTTGGTTGGGTATTTTTATTTGTGGGGGAATTGTTGGGAAATAAGTTCAATCCTTACTAATTTTTGTGCCTCATTTGTCATTGAACATTATTGTTATTCGAACCTTTTGTTATAAACTAACGCAGAGGGTGCGGTCTGAACAAACACGGTCGGCGACCCTCCACAGTTCGTTTGTCTGTGCGCGTGTTGATGGGAGAGAATGTAACGGGACCGAAATGGTGTACGGAAGTCTTCACAGTGAAGAACATGTCCCGGGAGAGCCGCAGGCGCAGACAGCGACCGTGCACGGCGTCCGTGGAGCGTAAAGGAGGGGGGACCGCGTCCCCCCTGCTTGGCCCGCTGGCCGATCCAGTGCATCCCCATGGACAAACTAGGGCAGGTCGCACGGACTGGGCCAAGCCATGCCTAGCTTGGCCACGCTGCGCCCCCACGGGGCCAGACCTGGACCCGGGGCAGGTCGACCCAGTTCGGGCCGTCCCAGGGGGGGTTGGGTCGGGTCGGGCCAGGCCCAAACCCCCCCATTTATGACAACTTTCGGTCTTTCACCCACATCATGGGATACAGACCTCAAATCGACTCACCGTCAGCTGAGATGGGATCCTTGGAACGAGACGGTCGTTTTGGTATATTACACTTATGGTTTCGGAGAACTTTGGATATGGCCAGGTTGGTTCGAACACGATACCAACCGGGCCCTCGTGGCGGAAACGCTTATAACTTGAGCACCGAACATCCGATTGACGTGTCGTCAACTTTTTTTATTTCCTGTGAGTGATACGGTTCTTTTGGATAACTCTGAATGTGGTTTGGACGCAGATAGAGTATGGTAGGGTTGGTTTAGCTTAAAAACCAACCGGACCCCTGGGGCGGAAATGCCAACAACTCTCAGACCGGGCATTCGATTGACGAACCTTCTGTTGCGTTGGGTATATTTTGACGAGGCGGAACATTGGGATACATCAACTCTGGGCTTCATGAAATTGGATGTATGAGCACTCTTTGCTCGAGGAGCGGACCATCCCAGAATAGAGTGTGCTGTGTGCGGGAACCTTATATGTGGATTCGAGTGCATCGACTTCTGTACTGGAATCCTCTGTGGGTTCGACAGCGACGATGACCATACTAGAATCCTACGTGGGTTCAATGGAGATGACTACTATTCTTGTATCCTATGTGGGTTCGGTAGTATTGACCTCTGTACTTTTATCCTATCTGGGTCTGGCAGAGAAGCTGGTCTTGTATCCTGTGTGGGTCTGACAGCTTAGTTGGTCTTGTATCCTATGTGGGTCCGAAAACATAGATGAATAAGTGGCAACATATGATCATCTCTATCGCCTTACAATGTTTATACCTGTGTGAGATGAGTCTTTATTCTCAATCATTATCATTGAGCTGGTTGACTTGCTTTCCTCTATGGATTGGGTTGTGCATTCCTATGAGGAATGGGTTGTGCGTGGGCTCAGGAGCTGGAGCCTAACTGTAACAGATGACTTGGGTATATGTATGGGCATATACCTAGGTACTATTTTTGATTCTTCGTGATTGTATTTTTTCCTTTGTGGTTTATACTTCATGGATTCAAGGAGACCTTCGGGGGTCCTGTGGTCCCTACTGAATATCGTATACTCCCCCCTGCACAGGATATGCCCGCACTACGTTGTGTTGGATGTAGACGATGGACAACACTGATCGAGGAGGAAGCTTGTGGAGAAGGACAGTACCCGGAGGTAGACCACTTGGGGGGGACGTACACGGAGCGGATGGCCGGACCGAGGAGCTGTGGAGACTATATGTTCCCACCCTTCAGGTGGGAGTTCCAGAGGATAACTCGGTGTTGTTGTTTTACTTTACTGCTACTGTAATTTATTTTCATTTGTACTTTACTTTCAGTTGGGTTGGTATTCTGGCCCATTTACTTTCCATCACTTACTTTTTTACTCATTTTACCTAGTGTTTACTTCAGATTTTGTACTCTGTGTTGTTTATGATTTCATATATAATGGCAATGCATTCCCTTATTTTGAGATTTACGCCTTTGGTGCTAGTTGCCAGCACCTGGCCTATGGAAGGTGGGATTGGGGTAGTCACGGCACGAACCCCGAGGATGGGTCGTGACAAATTGGTATCAGAGGAGTCAGTTCCACAGAAGAACTCAGGACTCTGATAATTTCTTCCCTGTGAGGCAATAATGTTTAGATTAATGATTGTGGTTATCAGTCCACGGAGTCCAGTGTTGGTGCGTCGGCCGACATATCCATACACCAGGACCCTGACTTCTGATTTCTGACTTAGTGCATGAAAACATTGATTTCATGTTTGTTTTAAAAGTTTTCTTTGTGATTACTTTGTGTCAGCTAACCAGGTATATTGTATTAACTGTGGCGCACCTGTTTCTTTTCCATATGGCCCCACGATGGAAACCATATAGGGTTCCGATCATTGTTCGATACATCAGCCCCCCGAGCGACGAGGCCTCGGTACAGGGCCCCTTTACCACGGAGGCACCAGCAGTACCTCTACCCGCCGAGCCGTTGATGCTACCGGCCCCAGCGGTAGAGAGTGCACGCCGCCTCAGCACATTGCACGAGTTTCAGAGGCAGAGGCCACCTAGGTTCCGTAGAGAGACGAATCCTCAGGCTGTCGAGTATTGGCGGGAGGCTATCGTTAGAGTCTTCAGGTTGGTATGGACACCAGCAGACCTCATGGTGATCCTTGTCGCGAGTCTCCTGCACTCAAAAACAGGTAGATAGTGGAGCCTAATGCTCCAGGTGCACGATGAGGCATCTTTTCTTTGGATAGACGTAGAGAGCCTCTTCATCTCGGAGTTTGTACCATCCACCCTTCGTGCGGTGCGCATCCAGGAGTTACTACAGTTACGGCAGGGCAGCATGTCGGTAGCCCAGTACACTGCGAGATTTACCGACCTCTCGTGCTACTCCACATACATGGTATGGGACCCATTCTTATGGGCCTGGACCGTTGAGCAGGGACTGAGGCATGATATTAGAGCTTCGACGATTCCACTCAGCATCCCGACTCAGGAGGGGGTGCTGGAGCAAGCCCTGCTAGTGGAGAGCTTTCTCGCCGAGTAGCCATAAGCAGTGAGACCCACCGCAGGATGGCACGAAGAACAGTCTTCTGTAGCAGGCAGTTGATAGACAACCCATGGGTCCAAGAGGACCAGGCCCTCATGTGGGAAAACTCAGGACATAGATTCAGCTGTGCGGGGCACAAGGTGCAGAGCCAGCCTTCTAAAGAGAATACATTGTTACACATGCGGTGGGCAAGGCCACATGGCTCCTGACGTCCCGACCCGCCATGTAGACGAGCAGGAGACAGTGGGGGGACCTCTCAGGAAGAGGCAGAGGTTTGACAGTGGCGGTCCGAAAGGAGCAGGCAGACGAGGTAGAGGAGCTGGTCGAGCTGCGGGTGGTGGAGGATGCATCGAGGCTCTACCACCACCACCCCCAGGAGATCCACACCGACCACAGGGAGCCAACGGGTAGAGGTAGGCTCAGCTCCAGGTAGTAGAGGGTTACAACCACGGCACACCCAAGATGATTCGAGGTACTATCTGTGTCTACTCCACCCTTGCTACAGTTCTTATAGACACCGGTGCGAGTCATTCTTTCATTGCTGCTGCCCTTGTCCAGAGCTCGGAGATTCTGACAGATCTGTTGGCTCGATCCTTGCGGCTAGAGACTCCTTTGGGAGTAGACTCGATGATTATGCACTAGTGCCAGCAATGTCAGCTTACTCTAGGAGGCGAGAGCTTCAGCTGGAATCTTCTTGTAGCGGCATTGAGGCCTTACGATGTCATCTTGGGTATGGACTGGTTATCTATAGTCCATGCACAAATTGACTATATTAGGCACAAGGTGTGGTCTGTCTGCACCGATGGGAGCTGGTTCACCTTCACCGGTGAGAAGGGAACCTTCGCAGAATAGGATAGACTCACGTAGAGGAGAGGGAAACCGATCACACATCAGTTGGCTATTCTCATCCTCGGAGCATTTGTCGTTCGGAGTCCGAGTTTTCTTGTAGTGGTGGACCTGTATGCAGATGTTTTTCCTGATGATGTTCTAGGACTACCTCCTCACAGAGAGGTAGATTTCTATGTCGACCTGTACCCCGGGATAGCCCCGATATCCACTCCAGCATATCGGATGGCTCCTGCTAAGCTTCGAGAGCTACGGGTATAGCTGGAGGAGTTTCAGGGCAAGGGATTCATCCGACCCAATGTTTCACCCTGGGATTCCACGATACTATTCACCACGAAGGCGGATGGAATCTTGTGACTATGTGTCGACTATCGTCACCTGAACTAGGTGACTGTGAGGATCAAGTATCCACTTCCTAGGATTGATGACCTCTTCGATCAGCTCAAGGGAGCACATTGGTTCTCGAAGATAGGCCTCAGGTCAGGCTATCAACAGCTCCGAGTTCGAGATGAGGATGTGCAGAAGATGGCCCTCAGGTGTCGGTACGACTAATATGAGTTCTTAGTCATGCCCTTCGGTGTGACCAACGCACCAGAAGTGTTCATGAGCCTCATGAAAAGGATCTTCCTGCACTACCTGGATCGGTTTGTCGTAGTCTTCATTGACAACATACGGATTTACTCAACCACTGAGGAGAAGCACGCCTACCACTTACAGGTTGTACTGGATACACTCCGAGAGAACCATATTTATGGTAAGCTTTCAATGTGATAGTTCTGGCTTCGAGAGGTTCACTTCTTAGGGCACGTAATCTCATTGGAGGAAGTTGCAGTGGATCCCACGAAGGTCGAGGCGGTACTCGCTTGGGATCCACCCAGGAGCGTGACGGAGGAGCGGAGTTTCCTAGGTCTGGCTGGGTACAATCGTAGATTTGTGCCAGACTTCTCCAGAGTTACAACACCACTCTATGCTTTGATGAAGAAGGGGAAACCCTTCGTGTGGTTGGATAGATTTTAGAAAAACTTCTAGGAGCTGAGACAATGATTTCTCAGTGCGCACATCTTGAGGCTACCAGAGGATGGCGTAGGGTACGTAGTTTACTGCGATGCATTAAGGATCGGACTTGGGTGTGTGTAGACCCCGAAAAACGCGTCCCCAAAATTTTCCAAATGCTTCCATACATGATCCAAGATTGTAGTCCATTTCTCAAGCTTCGATTTGGTAGGTCGTAGGGCCCAAACGGAGTTACGGATTAGGAGTTATGGACGTTTGAAGTTGGGCTGGAAATCTGGTTCGCGAAGCCCATCCGCGAAGCCCCCCTCCGTGATCGCGGAGCGCCGCCGCGAAGCAATGAGGCGAGAGGCTCCGCGAACCCATTTGACGTTTGCGATGCGCCGCGAAGACCCCTCGCGAAGCACTAATGCGAAGCGCCCCAACCATCGCGGCCTCGCGAAGCTCCAGAGGCGGTGATGCTCCGCGAACGCATTTGACGTTCGCGAGCCGCCGCGAAGCTCCAGAGGCGGTGATGCTCCGCGAACGCATTTGACGTTCACGAGCGCGCCGCGAAGCTCCTGAGGCGGCGCGGAAGTTCTGCTTCGCGGCGCCCCTTCCTATAAATACCCAGCTCACCCCCCTTCTCGGAAGGACGTCCACGGCCACTTCGCCCCTTGGGCGGCCGAGCGGAGCTCCGCATTGCGGCTCCGCGAAGCCATGCTCCGCGAGCAGCTTCCTTCGCGTTGCTGCTCCGCGAACCGAGACTCCAGGAGTCCATGCTTCGCGAGCCTATGCTCCGCGATGCTGCTCTGCGAGACCAAGCTCCGCGAGAGCCCTTTGCTCCGCGAGCCCTTGCTCCGCGATGCTGCTCCGCGAGACCAAGCTCCGCGAGACCCCTTTGCTCTGCGAGAGACCATTGCTCTGCGAGGCCATGCTTCGCGAAGCTACTTCGTGAAGACCCATCCTTCGCGAGGATCCTACCTTCGCGCCCACGGGTCCATACCGCGGGGGCTGCGCCCCCGCACCCCCGCTCGGGGTCAGTGTCGGGCTGTGGTCCCGGCCCTCCGGGCCTGTCCCTTCGCTACCGTCACACACCCCCTTGAAAAATGGAGAGTCGCACCGCGAACTTTTCGGGCCGGGATGCCGGGATTTTCCATTGCGCCCTTATGCGCTCCCACCTTCCACCTATGGAATACCATGATTAGAGATACTCCTCCACACACCATGAAATACCTTGAGTTGACATATCCTCTTGGTTTCATTCCATGTCGTGAGTCGAGATTCTCATCATCAATTCCCCGAGTACCTCGAGTCGAACCATCCCTCAGGAAACTCCTCCAAACCCGATCACTTGGCTCCTATGCCAGGTTCAACCAGAAAGGGCTGCTTTGCGTAAGTCCCAACACCAACCATTTCTAGGCACCTTCTGCCAATAGTCCTATCTACATGACTATAAACTGTAGTACTCCCTATCTAACAAATGATAGGATGCCTCTCACTTCTAACGAGAGATGCCTCATTCTCTTATCATGAGATGCCAATAGTCCTATCTACATGACTATAAACTGTAGTACTCCCTATCTAACAAATGATAGGATGCCTCTCACTTCTAACGAGAGATGCCTCATTCTCTTATCATGAGATGCCAATAGTCCTATCTACATGACTATAAACTGTAGTACTCCCTATCTAACAAACGATAGGATGCCTCTCGCTTATAACGAGAGATGCCTCATTCTCTTATCATGAGATGCCAATAGTCCTACCTATATGACTCTAAACTATTGTATTCTCCCTATCTAACAAATGATAGGATGTCCAATTCACCAGTGAGTTGGGATGCCCTCATGGCCAGACATGAGGAAGACATTACGGGCAGCTTCCTAGCGTAAGCCCCATTCACCATTGCCACTCCTAAGTGGCACCCGGGAAGCTTCCTAGCGTAAGCCCCATTCACCATTGCCACTCCTTAGTGGCACTCGGGCAGCTTCCTAGCGTAAGCCCCATTAACCATTGCCGCTCCTTAGCGGCGCCCGGGCAGCTTCCTAGCGTAAGCCCCATTCACCAGTGCCACTCCTTAGTGGCACCCGGGCAGCTTCCTAGCGTAAGCCCCATTCACCAGTGCCGCTCCTCAGCGGCACTCGGGCAGCTTCCTAGCGTAAGCCCCATTCACCATTGCCACTCCTTAGTGGCACCTGGGCAGCTTCCTAGCGTAAGCCCCATTCACCATTGCCACTCCTTAGTGGCACCCGGGCAGCTTCCTAGCGTAAGCCCCATTCACCATTGCCACTCCTTAGTGGCACCCGGGCAGCTTCCTAGCGTAAGCCCCATTAACCATTGCCGCTCCTTAGCGGCGCCCGGGCAGCTTCCTAGCGTAAGCCCCATTCACCAGTGCCACTCCTTAGTGGCACCCGGGCAGCTTCCTAGCGTAAGCCCCATTCACCAGTGCTGCTCCTCAGCGGCACTCGGGCAGCTTCCTAGCGTAAGCCCCATTCACCATTGCCACTCCTTAGTGGCACCTGGGCAGCTTCCTAGCGTAAGCCCCATTCACCAGTGCTGCTCTCAGTGGCACTCGGGCAGCTTCCTAGCGTAAGCCCCATTCACCAGTGCTGCTCCTCAGCGGCACTCGGGCAGCTTCCTAGCGTAAGCCCCATTCACCATTGCCACTCCTTAGTGGCACCTGGGCAGCTTCCTAGCGTAAGCCCCATTCACCAGTGCTGCTCCTCAGCGGCACTTGGGCAGCTTCCTAGCGTAAGCCCCATTCACCATTGCCACTCCTTAGTGACACCCGGGCAGCTTCCTAGCGTAAGCCCCATTCACCAGTGCTGCTCCTCAGCGGCACTCGGGCAGCTTCCTAGCGTAAGCCCCATTCACCATTGCCACTCCTTAGTGGCACCCGGGCAGCTTCCTAGCGTAAGCCCCATTCACCAGTGCTGCTCCTCAGCGGCACTCGGGCAGCTTCCTAGCGTAAGCCCCATTCACCATTGCCACTCCTTAGTGGCACCCGGGCAGCTTCCTAGCGTAAGCCCCATTCACCATTGTCGTTTCCTTAGCGGCACCCGGGCAGCTTCCTAGCGTAAGCCCCATTCACCATTGCCACTCCTTAGTGGCACCCGGGCAGCTTCTTGCGTAAGCCCCATTCACCAGTGTCGCTCCTTAGTGTCACCCGGGCAGCTTCCTCGCGTAAGCCCCATCCACTGTTGCGACCCCCATCCAGCGGTAAGCCGTTGTGACCCAATCCAGCGGTAAGCCGTTGTGACCCCATTCAGCGGTAAGCCGTTGACATCCTCATCCAGCGGTAAGCCGTTGTGACCCAATCCAACGGTAAGCCGTTGTGATCCTATTCAGCGGTAAGCCGTTGTGATCCTATTCAGCGGTAAGCCGTTGACATCCTCATCCAGCGGTAAGCCGTTGTGACCCAATCCAGCAGTAAGCCGTTGTGACCCCATTCAGCGGTAAGCCGTTGGCATCCTCATCCAGCGGTAAGCCGTTGTGACCCAATCCAGCGGTAATCCGTTGTGATCCTATTCAGCGGTAAGCCGTTGTGATCCTATTCAGCGGTAAGTCGTTGACATCCTCATCCAGCGGTAAGCCGTTGTGACCCAATCCAGCGGTAAGCCGTTGTGACCCCATTCAGCGGTAAGCCGTTGACATCCTCATCCAGCGGTAAGCCGTTGTGATCCCTATCCAGCGGTAAGCCGTTGTGACCCAATCCAGCGGTAAGCCGTTGTGACCCCATTCAGCGGTAAGCCGTTGACATCCTCATCCAGCGGTAAGCCGTTGTGACCCAATCCAGCGGTAAGCCGTTGTGACCCAATTTAGCGGTAAGCCGTTTTGGGCCTCCATCCTGGAGTAAGTCCCAACACCATGGGCCGCTCAACGCCGTAAGCCCCTTTTCGCTTCTCACGGACGCACCCTTCGCGACGTGATCGTCAGGTCCTTGCAACCTCTTGTTTCTCACACCGAGCATGACTCACGTGGGCTTAGAGTGAGCATCGACCCTGAAAAACCACATCTGAACTACGAGGTCTTTGATCCATGTCAAGGCATGGTACGTAGGAAGCCTCTATGAGGTTCAAGCCCACCCGTCTTTCACGTCGGGTTTCACCCCCGTCCAGCACGACGTTAAACTGCACCCCGGTCCAGTGGTAAGCCATTGAGACCCACCATTTGAACTACGAGGTCTTTGATCCATGTCAAGGCATGGTACTTAGGAAGCCTCTACGAGGTTCAAGCCCACCCATCTTTCACGTCGAGTTTCACCCCCGTCCAGCATGACGTCAAACTACATTTTGGTCCAGTGGTAAGCCATTGCGACCCAACCCACCTGAACTACGAGGTCTTTGATCCATGTCAAGGCATGGTACGTAGGACGCCTTTATGAGGTTCAAGCCCACCAATAGTGGACCAAGGTCCACTTTCACGTCGGTTTACCGGCGAAACCCACCTGAACTACGAGGTCTTTGATCCATGTCAAGGCATGGTACGTAGGACGCCTTTATGAGGTTCAAGCCCACCAATAGTGGACCAAGGTCTACTTTCACGTCGGTTTACCGGCGAAACCCACCTGAACTACGAGGTCTTTGATCCATGCCAAGGCATGGTACGTAGGACGCCTTTATGAGGTTCAAGCCCACCAATAGTAGACCAAGGTCTACTTTCACGTCGGTTCACCGACACACCCACCCGTCGCTCATTCACGTCGGGTCCCATTCCAGTCCAGCGGTAAGCCGTTGTGACACCTGAACTACGAGGTCTTTGATCCATGTCAAGGCATGGTACGTAGGAAGCCTCCACGAGGTTCAAGCCCACCATCAGTGGACCAAGGTCTACTTTCATCTGAACTACGAGGTCTTTGATCCATGTCAAGGCATGGTACGTAGGAAGCCTCTACGAGGTTCAAGCCCGCCCGTCTTTCACGTCGGGTTTCACCCCCGTCCATCACGACGTTAAACTGCACCCCGGTCCAGTGGTAAGCCATTGCGACCCACCATTTGAACTACGAGGTCTTTGATCCATGTCAAGGCATGGTACGTAGGAAGCCTCCACGAGGTTCAATCCCACCACCCATTGGACCAAGGTCCACTTTCACGTCGGTTTACCGGCGAAACCCACCTGAACTACGAGGTCTTTGATCCATGCCAAGGCATGGTACGTAGGACGCCTTTATGAGGTTCAAGCCCACCAAGAGTGGACCAAGGTCTACTTTCACGTCGGTTCACCGACACACCCACCCGTCGCTCATTCACGTCGGGTCCCATTCCAGTCCAGCGGTAAGTCGTTGTGACCACTTGAACTACGAGGTCTTTGATCCGTGTCAAGGCATGGTATGTAGGAAACCTCCACGAGGTTCAAGCCCACCCGTCGTTTATTCACGTCAGGGTTCACTTTCGTCCCGCATGACGTTAAACTGTATTCTCCGAACTACGAGGTCTTTGATCCGTGTCAAGGCATGGTACGTAGGAAGCCTCTACGAGGTTCAAGCCCACCACCCATTGGACCAAGGTCCACTTTCACGTCGGTTCACCGGCGAAACCCCTGAACTACGAAGTCTTTGATCCATGTCAAGGCATGGTACGTAGGAAGCCTCCAAGAGGTTCAAGCCCACCATTAGTGGACCCACGGGTCTAATCTCACGTCGGTACGCTGACGATGCCCATCGGACCAAGGTCCACCATTACGTCGGTTTACCGGCACCCTCCCGAACTACGCGGACTTTGATTCCCTGCCACGGGGATACGTAGGAAGCCTCTTCAAGGCTCAAGCCCAACTTCAATGTCGCCCATGCGATGGTCCCATTTCATTCTTAACCGTCTCTGCTAGACGTTAATCTTGCGACATACCCTGTGCTAAACACAGGAAGCTGAGGAAAACCTCAGATGCACGCCTCGGGTTCTGCACCCTTGAGATGCCCTCTTATGAGGAAGAATACAGGTTCCCCTATGTCCACGCACCCAGAGATGCCCCGACATTCCTGATGTTGCCGTTTACTCCGACCGAAGGTCGCTACCATGTCAAGAACCTATGGAAAGTCTTGACGGAAGTAGTGTAATTAACCGGCGTCCATGACGATATGGCACCGGGAAGAGTTTCACGAACTACGTATTAAATCTATAAGGGAGACCTGGACTAGGTGATGAGTTCTGAGGAGGAATCCACAGGAGGAAGAACTGACATCCCATCATCCCATTTCGATCAAGGAGCAGACGTACCTGAACAAGGAATGAATGCCGCCCGCCATTGGAAAGCGGGAATGCGGGGTAACACAGCCGCGCGTCCTCACAGACGGATGCGCGCGCCCCGGCGAAAGCGTCGGAAACAGAAATGGTGAACCCGACGTGAAAGTCTTCTCCTTCAATAGCGAGTACACCAAATGTGTTCGGAAACTTGAGGCATCATCCATGTGAATTCCCTCTCCATTATATGTGAGAGGATGAGTAACATTCGGTGTTTGAAGACTACGGTCCATCGGCTCCTCGCCGACTCTGCCGGCTCAAGAGGCCGCGCAGGTGGCTCCGCCACGCGACTCCATCGGCTCCTCGCCGACTCCGCCGCCTCAAGAGGCCGCGCAGGTGGCTCCGCCACCCGACTCCATCGGCTCCTCGCCGACTCCGCCGCCTCAAGAGGCCGCGCAGGTGGCTCCGCCACCCGACTCCATCGGCTCCTCGCCGACTCCGCCGCCTCAAGAGGTTGCGCAGGTGGCTCCGTCACCCGACTCCATCGGCTCCTCGCCGACTCCGCCGCCTCAAGAGGCCGCGCAGGTGGCTCCGCCACCCGACTCCATCGGCTCCTCGCCGACTCCGCCGCCTAAAGAGGCCGTGCAGGTGGCTCCGCCACCCTACTCCATCGGCTCCTCGCCGACTCCGCCGCCTCAAGAGGTTGCGCAGGTGGCTCCGTCACCCGACTCCATCGGCTCCTCGCCGACTCCGCCGCCTCAAGAGGCCGCGCAGTGGCTCCGCCACCCGACTCCATCGGCTCCTCGCTGACTCCGCCGCCTCAAGAGGTTGCGCAGGTGGCTCCGTCACCCGACTCCATCGGCTCCTCGCCGACTCCGCCGCCTCAAGAGGCCTCGCAGGTGGCTCCGCCACCCGACTCCATCGGCTCCTCGCCGACTCCGCCGCCTCAAGAGGCCGCGCAGGTGGCTCCGCCACCCTACTCCATCGGCTCCTCGCCGACTCCGCCGCCTCAAGAGGTTGCGCAGGTGGCTCCGTCACCCGACTCCATCGGCTCCTCGCCGACTCCGCCGCCTCAAGAGGTCGCGCAGGTGGCTCCGCCACCCGACTCCATCGGCTCCTCGCCGACTCCGCCGCCTCAAGAGGCCGCGCAGGTGGCTCCGCCACCCGACTCCATCGGCTCCTCGCCGACTCCGCCGCCTCAAGAGGATGCGCAGGTGGCTCCGCCACCCTACTCCATCGGCTCCTCGCCGACTCCGCCGCCTCAAGAGGTTGCGCAAGTGGCTCCGTCACCCGACTCCATCGGCTCCTCGCCGACTCCGCCGCCTCAAGAGGCCGCGCAGGTGGCTCTGCCACCCGACTCCATCGGCTCCTCGCCGACTCCGCCGCCTCAAGAGGCCGCGCAGGTGGCTCCGCCACCCAACTCCATCGGCTCCTCGCCGACTCTGCCGCCTCAAGAGGCCGCGCAGGTGGCTCCGCCACCCGACTCCATCGGCTCCTCGCCGACTCTGCCGCCTCAAGAGGTTGCGCAGGTGGCTCCGCCACCCGACTCCATCGGCTCCTCGCCGACTCCGCCGCCTCAAGAGGCCGCGCAGGTGGCTCCGCCACCCGACTCCATCGGCTCCTCGCCGACTTCGCCGCCTCAAGAGGCCGCGCAGGTGGCTTCGCCACCCTACTCCATCGGCTCCTCGCCGACTCCGCCGCCTCAAGAGGCCGCGCAGGTGGCTCCGCCACCCTACTCCATCGGCTCCTCGCCGACTCCGCCGCCTCAAGAGGTTGCGCAGGTGGCTCCGCCACCCGACTCCATCGGCTCCTCTCCGACTCCGCCGCCTCAAGAGGCCGCGCAGGTGGCTCCGCCACCCGACCCCATCGGCCCGTCATGCCGACGTCCAGGCTTCCACGCCTTCCGGGTCCCATCGCCCCGTCGTGCCGACGTCCAGGCTTCCACGCCTTTCGGGCGCCATCGGCCCGTCGTGCCGACGTCTAGGCTTCCACGCCTTTCGGGCTCCATCGCCCCGTCGTGCGGACGTCCAGGCTTCCACGCCTTCCGGGCTCCTTCGCCCCGTCGTGCCGACGTCCAGGCTTCCACGCCTTCCTTGTTCAATCGCCTCGTCGTGTCGACGTCCAGGCTTCCACGCCTCTCGGGCTCCTTCGCCCCGTCGTACCGACGCTCCGGGATTCTTCGTCCCTATAGGTCAAGGTAATGTAGTCATCCCTACTACCCTTGCGACACTCTGTGTCATCCCAACTACCACATGGCATCAACCACAGATGTCCTCCATGTGGCCTTGAAACCAGCTTGTGGAAGGATCTTCATGATCAGGGGGTTTTAAGGAATTCCCCTCATATAGATCCCCCCTCATCTCGAACCACTATGATGGAGTAGAGATGACCATTCCTCTACTGACACAATTCGCGTGGTTTACCGTCCCAGTTGCATGACGTTAAACTGCGTAACAACCATGTCCTAGTTGCACGACATTAAACTGCATCATTGTCCTGCATGACATTAAACTGCATCATCGTCCTGCATGACGTAAAACTGCTCATCTTCGTCCGTCATGACGTAAAACTGATCATCATCGTCCGTCATGACGTAAAACTGATCATTATCGTCCTGCACGACATTAAACTGCATCAACGTCCTGCATGACGTAAAACTGCTCATCTTCGTCCGTCATGACGTTAAACTGATCATTATCGTCCTGCAAGACTTTAAACTGCATCATCGTCCTGCATGACGTAAAACTGTTCATCTTCGTCCTGCATGACATTAAACTGCATCATCGTCCTGCATGACGTAAAACTGCTCATCTTCGTCCGTCATGACGTAAAACTGATCATCATCGTCCGTCATGACGTAAAACTGATCATTATCGTCCTGCACGACATTAAACTGCATCAACGTCCTGCATGACGTAAAACTGTTCATCTTCGTCCGTCATGACGTAAAACTGATCATTATCGTCCTGCAAGACTTTAAACTGCATCATCGTCCTGCATGACGTAAAACTGTTCATCTTCATCCGTCATGACGTAAAACTGATCATCATCATCCTGCAAGACTTTAAACTGCATCATCGTCCTGCATGACGTAAAACTGTTCATCTTCGTCCGTCATGACGTAAAACTGATCATTATCGTCCTGCAAGACTTTAAACTGCATCATCGTCCTGCATGACGTAAAACTGTTCATCTTCGTCCGTCATGACGTAAAACTGATCATTATCGTCCTGCATGACGTAAAACTGCTCATCTTCGTCCGTCATGACGTAAAACTGATCATCATCGTCCTGCATGACGTAAAACTGCTCATCTTCGTCCTGCATGACGTAAAACTGCTCATCTTCGTCCGTCATGACGTAAAACTGCTCATCTTCGTCCGTCATGACGTAAAACTGCTCATCTTCGTCCGTCATGACGTAAAACTGATCATCATCGTCCGTCATGACGTAAAACTGATCATTATCGTCCTGCAAGACTTTAAACTGCATCATCGTCCTGCATGACGTAAAACTGTTCATCTTCGTCCGTCATGACGTAAAACTGATCATCATCGTCCTGCAAGACTTTAAACTGCATCATCGTCCTGCATGACGTAAAACTGTTCATCTTCGTCCGTCATGACGTAAAACCGATCGTTATCGTCCTGCACGACATTAAACTGCATCATCGTCCTGCATGACATTAAACTGCATCATCGTCCTGCATGACGTAAAACTGTTCATCTTCGTCCGTCATGACGTAAAACTGCACATTATCGTCCTGCACGACATTAAACTGCATTGGTCCTGCACGACCCTAAACTGCGACTTGGTCCCGCATGACCTTAAACTGCATCTCCGTCCTCACTGCAAGACGTTAAACTGCAAGTCAGTCAGGTCTTCCTGACCGAGGCTCAGCCTCAGGCCCCTCGGCCCCTTTGGGTCCCTGGCCCCGTCTCCACCGAGGTATGGCCCCAGGCCCCCTCGTTTCTCTCCGACTTACCCTCGTACGGGATCGTACGGTACAGTGTAGGACTACGTCCTCACGTTGGGATCATGTACCATACCGTACACATCCTCGAATGAGATGCCCCTCGTCCCGCATGACGTTAAACTGCATGTCAAGAACTACGTATGGCTTGATTCTCATCCTTGTGAGATACGTAGGAACGCCCGGACATTTTGTCCGTCGGCCTAGCCCAAAAGCCAAAATCTTCCCCTCGGGTCAAGACATGGCAGGGTGCACACTTTTGCCCTGACCCACGTCGAGCAAACCTCGACCCGGCTGCACATTTCCCCCTGGAGGTGTTTGCCCCTTTCGTGGATGGATTCACACCCGGAGGGGCCCCCAAGAACGGCCTGGATACAACGCCCAAGGGATCTCCTACCGATACGGGCCAACGCCCCCGAGGGTTTCTCACGCAACAAATTGATACAAGTCCCGCGTTGCGAATTTGGTCAGCGGTCGACGCTCATTTGTTGCTAGCGATCGGGCCCACGGCCCCGATTCCTCATAGGAGTGTACGGTGTGGTGTAGGACTACGTCCTCATTCACGTCGGGATCATGTACCATGCCGTACGACTCCCCTTACGAGGCCCAGCCTCAGGCCCATTGGCCTCCTCGGGCCCCTGGCCCCCCGTCCTCATGTAAGACGTTAAACTACAAACCAGTCAGGCCTTCCTAACTGATGCCTGATCTTGTGCCCCCTGGGCCTTCTCCCCTATTTCTCACCTGGAGTGTACGGTGTGATGTGGGACTATGTCTTCATTCATGTCGGGATCATGTACCGTGTCATACGACTCCCCTTACGAGGCCCAACCTCAGGCCCCTTGGCCTCCTCGGGTCCCCGACCCCCGTCCTCATGTAAGACGTTAAACTACAAACTAGTCAGGCCTTCCTGACCGAGGCTCAGCCCCAGGCCCCTTGGACTTTCCAGGCCGCGGCCCAGGACCTATCTTATAGGATCGTATGGTGTGACGTAGGACTACGTCTTTATTCACGACGGTTTCTTTACCATGCCATACACCTCCCTTGTTTAGGGGTACATTACTCCCCTCCTCGTCCGGTATGACGTTAAACTACATTTCAAGAACTACATGTGGCTTGATTCCCATCCTGATGGGATACGTAGGACCACCTGGATGTCCAAGATCCGGGTCCAGCCCCATCCCTCGGGAATCCTCATCCCATCTTGGCACCCTGGCCTATCCTTCCTCCATGAGGGGATCATATGGTGCGGTGTGAGATTATGTCCTCATTCACGACGGCCTCGTGATGACCACGCCATGCTCCCACCCCCTGCTGAGTTGTTTCGTCGATCCCTCTTTTTCGGCGGTTCTCCAATGTGCTTAAGAGTACTCTGGTTCATTACCTGGAATGCCAAGCTTTACTCAGACACGTCCGCACCTGCTTTCCAGGCTTTGCGTATCCCCGCATCAGGGCTTTCACCATCTTTCACACCAGGAGGGACCCCCAAGAACGGCCTGGATACAAAGCCCAAGGGCTCTCCTACCGATACGGGCCAACGCCCCCTAGGATTTCGGACAACAAATCGATAAAATCCTGCGTTGCGAATATGTTCAGCGGTCGATGCTTGTTTGTTGTTCCCACCTCAGGCTAACGCGATACAAACGCTGTGTTTCCTTCATGGATAACAGTTTTCCTCTGTCGCCACGCCAACCCGTTAAGCCCAAATTCCGGGTACACAATTCACACCCTTCATCACTTCATCGTGTCCAAGTAGAGTCTCGGGATTCTTGGTACTTTTCCTCCGTGCACGTCAACGCATTGGGAGAACAAGCTACATCAAAGGTGTCCTTCGAAACTCTCTGCTGACTCCCCTTAAATGGATGCCCCAAGTGTTGCAATAAGGGTCCCCCCCTTGTTTCCCACACCGAGTTTATCTCACGTGGGCTTAGGGATTGGGCTGACATCTGTGCTTACTTGGGAGTTGTCACCATCCACGGTCCGAGCTCTAAGACCATAAACTAAGACTCTCATCTGGAACTACGTTCAAGACCCCTTGTCTTTGGACCCGGCTTGAGTTCAGCGAATTTACCTCTCTAATCCTGCGTTCAGGACCCTGATCACAGGACTGCGTGGCGCGGTGTAGGATTACGTCCTCATTCACGTCGGGTACGCAATAGCTGCACCACGCACGCCCCCATTCTGAGGTTCAGTCCTCCTATCCCCTGTCCTGCATGACATTAAAAGGCACCCTTTCAGAACTACGTGTGGCTTGATTCCCATCCTAATGGGATACGTAGGACCACCTGAATTTCTAAGATTCGGGTCCAGCCCCACCTCGGGGAGATCTCCTGATTTCTCGGTCACCTAGGCCACTTAGTCCATCCCTCTCCAGCGGGGGGTGCGTAGGTATGATACAAGGTTGTGGGAATCATGCCCCCCTTCCCCTGGGAATCTGCCATCTCTCGATCACCCTCAAGGTTGAGTCCCTTGGCTCCCTGTAGTGGTTCACCCATGTATTGAGAGTACTCTGGTCTAGGACCAAGAGTGTCAGATTCAACTTGGTCAAGTTCCTTCTACTTGTCAAGCTTCGTGTTCCCCTCTATTCGGACTTCCATCATCTTTCACACCTGGAGGGACCCCCAAGAACGGCCTGGATACTACGCCCAAGGGCTCTCCTACCGATACAGGCCAATGCCCTCCAGTGTTACGGATGACAAATCGATAAAATCCAGCGTTGCGAATATGGTCAGCGGTCGATGCTCGTTTTGATTAGTCCTCATTTCAGGCTAACGCGACAGGATGCTGTGTTGCGAACATGGTCAGCAGTAATCCTTTGTCGTCATGCCAGCTCCTTCAGTCCTTGAATGTTGGTTGCATGATTCACATCATTTTCCACCCCATCATGTCCAGGTGGAATCTCGACACTTTTGGAATTATCCCTCAGTGCACCTTTGCATGCTAGGGGGACAAAGTTGCAATCTGGCGCCCTTTGGGGCTCCCATGGTCCGAGCTCTAAGACCATAAACTAAGATCCATTCGGGACTACGTTTAACATGATTCCCATCCTCATGGGATACGTAGGACCGCCCAGACGCCCTGTCTCCGGGTACAACCCATTCAGGAAGCCAGTCTCTCTCCCTGTTTTACCTCCGGATGGCGTACAATTTGATGTGGGATCATGTCTCTGTCAAATGTGTTTTATATACACTGCGCACATTTCCCGCCTAGCATCGTCTCTGCTACGTCTGCGCTGCATGACGATAAAATGCATGCTTGGTCCTATCATACGACCCTAAACTGTGACATTATCGTCCTGGCCGCATGACGAAAAACGGCACCGCATTGTGGCGACCTCACTGTAGAGGACACCACGTTGGGTACTGGCCACGCGCCATGCCATTTGTCAACGCCCATCACGGCTTGATTCTTGTGGCGATATCACGACCTACAGTTCTAGGCCTGTCGCTTCACAAAAAAAAACCATTCACCTCAAAGAACAAACAAGATACATCAAATTCCGCTTCTTTTAGTGCAAGGGCCACGTCCGCACTTCCCCTTTCCCCTGGCACTGGTACCTTACCCTGCCACCTTCCAGAACTACGTATGGCTTGATTCTCATCCTCATGAGATACGTAGGAGCGCCCGGGTACTTCCCCGCGGGTCCAGCCTAACCCTGGTGTTCGGTCCCTCGACTTGAGCATTTCCCTGGAGAACGCATGGTAAGTAGGACTATGTCCTCATTCACGTCAGGATTTGATGTCATGCGTCCCCTGACCCCTTTTTCCAATCCATGGTCCGAGTTCTATGACCCTAAACTAAGATCTCCCCAAGGGAAAGGAATCTGCTCCCTCTCTCTAATACGTTTCGTTGACATATTCGGATGTGTTTTGACAGAAAGCCCGAAGCATGGGATTTTCACAGGGACATTCCCCTCATCTCATGACCAAGCTTCGTGAGCTCGCTATTTGGATCCTCATCCTCTTCCACATCCAAAGGGACCCTCGGACGACGTGGATACTAAGCTTAAGGGCTCTCCATGAATGCTGGACCTAAGGGCCCTTCAATCGTTTTGGGCCAACGTCCCCACGGATCTCTGACAACATTTGTGACACGGTCCCGTGTTTCGAACATGGTCAACGGTCGACCCTCATTTGTTTGTCCCCATTCTAGGATAACGCGACAGGATGCTGTGTTGCGAACATGGTCAGCAGTAATCCTCCATTGTCACGCCACCATCATTGTGATCTGAATCTCGAGCACCATGATTCACACATTTCCACTCCTTCATGTCCAAGTGGAAATCCATCATACTCGGCTCTTTCTCTTCGCGCATCTAGGTGCGCTGAGTGATCGTGTTAGTGTCATTGGGCCGGTAGTCACCGAGCATCCCTTTGCCCTCACCTGCCCCTCTCTGCGTCGGGAAATTCCCACCACTACTGCTTGTTTCCCACACCGAGCACGACTCACGTGGGCTTAGTAGTTTTGGCTGGATGTGTACCAACACGGTCGGGCTGCTCCTCGTCCAGTATGACGTTAAACTGCGCTTTCAGAACTACGTATGGCTTGATTCCCATCATCATGGGATACGTAGAGACACCCAGGCATTTCACCTAGGGTCCAGCCCCATGAATCGCAAAATCATGTTCCTCCCCATTTCTGGCCCTCTGGCCTGACCCCTAGGGGGGAACTATGTAGCTGCAATTCTGCCCTGAACAAGTTCAGGATGCCCCATGATCCCATTGGGAAGCGACAGGCCCCCTCGCCAGAGGCCCTGTCTGGAAGAAAGAATGATCCGTGATCAGGCCGATGCGCCCATCTGGCGTACTCCCACCACGGTGGTGTAACTACCTAAGTGCTGGATTCTGTTCGGACAGACCATCACTCCATGTTCCACGCTTTGCGTGCCCCTTATTCGGACCCTCGTCCTCTTTCATGTCGGAAGGAACCCCCTAACGGCCTGGTCTCATGCCGCATCGGCTCACCTACCGTCCTGGGCCAACGTTCCGGAAGACGGGTCATGTCTGAAAGGACCCCCTAACAGTATGGATGTCTGACCTATGGTCCACCAACTGTCCTGGGCCAACGTCCCAAAAGATTGATCGATAACAAATTGATAAAATCCCGCGTTGCGAATATGGTCAGCGGTCGATGCTCATTTGTTGTCCCCATTTTAGGCTAACGCAATAAGGATACCGTTTCACCGCCACGGCTAACGGTTGTCCTCTATTGTCACGCCGCATCCATAGTGTTCCGGATTTTGGGTATTGTGATTCACACCTCCCACTTCCCTCTGTTTGGATTGATTCTAACGCCCCTGGCGTTACCCCGCTCGTGCACCAGAGCAGGGTGGGAAAAGCAGGTCGGCTGTTCAGAGAGACATACTCTCCAGCCATGACCCCTCTCTCTTTTAGGATTCCCCCAAATGGCGATTGACGTCCCATGTCGATCCCCCCGCACCTTCCGTCGGTTTACACTCTCGTATAGGAGCTCCTATTATCTCTTGTTTCCTGCACAGAGCATAGCTCACACAGGCTTAGAGATTTAGTTGATTTTATCCTCAATGCGATCAAGGTACAATGGACCCCAATGCACGCGTTTTCCTCAGTCGTTTCCTCAGAACGCGGTCCGCCTCTCCCTTCTCGTCCTCGTGGGACCCCGTTCTTAGGGGTGGCTTTTGTAGAACCCGAAAAACGCGTCCCCAAAATTTTCCAAATGCTTCCATACATGATCCAAAATTGTATTCCATTTCGCAAGCTTCGATTTGGTAGGTCGTAGGTCCCAAACGGAGTTACGGATTAGGAGTTATGGACGTTTGAAGTTGGGCTGGAAATCTGGTTCGCGAAGCCCATCCGCGAAGACCCCCTCCGTGATCGCGGAGCGCCGCCGCGAAGCAATGAGGCGAGAGGCTCCGCGAACCCATTTGACGTTTGCGATGCGCCGCGAAGACCCCTCGCGAAGCACTAATGCGAAGCGCCCCGACCATCGCGGCCTCGCGAAGCTCCAGAGGCGGTGATGCTCCGCGAACGCATTTGACGTTCGCGAGCCGCCGCGAAGCTCCAGAGGCGGTGATGCTCCGCGAACGCATTTGACGTTCGCGAGCGCGCCGCGAAGCTCCTGAGGCGGCGCGGAAGTTCTGCTTCGCGGCGCCCCTTCCTATAAATACCCAGCTCACCCCCCTTCTCGGAAGGACGGCCACGGCCACTTCGCCCCTTGGGCGGCCGAGCGGAGCTCCGCATTGCGGCTCCGTGAAGCCATGCTCCGCGAGCAGCTTCCTTCGCGTTGCTGCTCCGCGAGCCGAGACTCCAGGAGTCCATGCTTCGCGAGCCTATGCTCCGCGATGCTGCTCTGCGAGACCAAGCTCCGCGAGAGCCCTTTGCTCCGCGAGCCCTTGCTCCGCGATGCTGCTCCGCGAGACCAAGCTCCGCGATGCTGCTCCGCGAGACCAAGCTCCGCGAGACCCCTTTGCTCTGCGAGAGACCATTGCTCCGCGAGGCCATGCTTCGCGAAGCTACTTCGTGAAGACCCATCCTTCGCGAGGATCCTACCTTCGCGCCCACCGGTCCATAGCGCGGGGGCTGCGCCCCCGCGCCCCCGCTCGGGGTCACTGTCGGGCTGTGGTCCCGGCCCTCCGGGCCGGTCCCTTCGCTACCGTCACACACCCCCATGAAAAAAGGAGAGTCGCACCGCGAACTTTTCGGGCCGGGATGCCGGGATTTTCCATTGCGCCCTTATGCGCTCCCACCTTCCACCTATGGAATACCATGATTAGAGATACTCCTCCACACACCATGAAATACCTTGATTTGACATATCCTCTTGGTTTCATTCCATGTCGTGAGTCGAGATTCTCATCATCAATTCCCCGAGTACCTCGAGTCGAACCATCCCTCAGGAAACTCCTCCAAACCCGATCACTTGGCTCCTATGCCAGGTTCAACCAGAAAGGGCTGCTTTGCGTAAGTCTCAACACCAACCATTTCTAGGCACCTTCTGCCAATAGTCCTATCTACATGACTATAAACTGTAGTACTCCCTATCTAACAAATGATAGGATGCCTCTCACTTCTAACGAGAGATGCCTCATTCTCTTATCATGAGATGCCAATAGTCCTATCTACATGACTATAAACTGTAGTACTCCCTATCTAACAAATGATAGGATGCCTCTCACTTCTAACGAGAGATGCCTCATTCTCTTATCATGAGATGCCAATAGTCCTATCTACATTACTATAAACTGTAGTACTCCCTATCTAACAAACGATAGGATGCCTCTCGCTTATAACGAGAGATGCCTCATTCTCTTATCATGAGATGCCAATAGTCCTACCTATATGACTCTAAACTATTGTATTCTCCCTATCTAACAAATGATAGGATGTCCAATTCACCAGTGAGTTGGGATGCCCTCATGGCCAGACATGAGGAAGACATTACGGGCAGCTTCCTAGCGTAAGCCCCATTCACCATTGCCACTCCTAAGTGGCACCCGGGAATCTTCCTAGCGTAAGCCCCATTCACCATTGCCACTCCTTAGTGGCACCCGGGCAGCTTCCTAGCGTAAGCCCCATTAACCATTGCCACTCCTTAGCGGCGCCCGGGCAGCTTCCTAGCGTAAGCCCCATTCACCAGTGCCACTCCTTAGTGGCCCCCGGGCAGCTTCCTAGCGTAAGCCCCATTCACCAGTGCCGCTCCTCAGCGGCACTCGGGCAGCTTCCTAGCGTAAGCCCCATTCACCATTGCCACTCCTTAGTGGCACCGGGGCAGCTTCCTAGCATAAGCCCCATTCACCATTGCCACTCCTTAGTGGCACCCGGGCAGCTTCCTAGCGTAAGCCCCATTCACCATTGCCACTCCTTAGTGGCACCCGGGCAGCTTCCTAGCGTAAGCCCCATTAACCATTGTCGCTCCTTAGCGGCGCCCGGGCAGCTTCCTAGCGTAAGCCCCATTCACCAGTGCCACTCCTTAGTGGCACCCGGGCAGCTTCCTAGCGTAAGCCCCATTCACCAGTGCTGCTCCTCAGCGGCACTCGGGCAGCTTCCTAGCGTAAGCCCCATTCACCATTGCCACTCCTTAGTGGCACCTGGGCAGCTTCCTAGCGTAAGCCCCATTCACCAGTGCTGCTCCTCAGCGGCACTCGGGCAGCTTCCTAGCGTAAGCCCCATTCACCAGTGCTGCTCCTCAGCGGCACTCGGGCAGCTTCCTAGCGTAAGCCCCATTCACCATTGCCACTCCTTAGTGGCACCTGGGCAGCTTCCTAGCGTAAGCCCCATTCACCAGTGCTGCTCCTCAGCGGCACTTGGGCAGCTTCCTAGCGTAAGCCCCATTCACCATTGCCACTCCTGAGTGGCACCCGGGCAGCTTCCTAGCGTAAGCCCCATTCACCAGTGCTGCTCCTCAGCGGCACTCGGGCAGCTTCCTAGCGTAAGCCCCATTCACCATTGCCACTCCTTAGTGTCACCCGGGCAGCTTCCTAGCGTAAGCCCCATTCACCATTTTCGTTCCTTAGCGGCACCCGGGCAGCTTCCTAGCGTAAGCCCCATTCACCATTGCCACTCCTTATTGGCACCCGGACAGCTTCTTGCGTAAGCCCCATTCACCAGTGTCGCTCCTTAGTGGCACCCAGGCAGCTTCCTCGCGTAAGCCCCATCCACTGTTGCGACCCCCATCCAGCGGTAAGCCGTTGTGACCCAATCCAGCGGTAAGCCGTTGTGACCCCATTCAGCGGTAAGCCGTTGACATCCTCATCCAGCGGTAAGCCGTTGTGACCCAATCCAGCGGTAAGCCGTTGTGATCCTATTCAGCGGTAAGCCGTTGTGATCCTATTTAGCGGTAAGCCATTGACATCCTCATCCAGCGGTAAGCCGTTGTGACCCAATCCAGCGGTAAGCCGTTGTGACCCCATTCAGCGGTAAGCCGTTGGCATCCTCATCCAACGGTAAGCCGTTGTGACCCAATCCAGCGGTAATCCGTTGTGATCCTATTCAGTGGTAAGCCGTTGTGATCCTATTCAGCGGTAAGCCGTTGACATCCTCATCCAGCGGTAAGCCGTTGTGACCCAATCCAGCGGTAAGCCGTTGTGACCCCATTCAGCGGTAAGCCGTTGACATCCTCATCCAGCGGTAAGCCGTTGTGATCCCTATCCAACGGTAAGCCGTTGTGACCCAATCCAGCGGTAAGCCGTTGTGACCCCATTCAGCGGTAAGCCGTTGACATCCTCATCCAGCGGTAAGCCGTTGTGACCCAATCCAGCGGTAAGCCGTTGTGACCCAATTTAGCGGTAAGCCGTTTTGGGCCTCCATCCTGGAGTAAGTCCCAACACCATGGGCCGCTCAACGCGTAAGCCCCTTTTCGCTTCTCACGGATGCACCCTTCGCGACGTGATCGTCAGGTCCTTGCAACCTCTTGTTTCTCACACCGAGCATGACTCACGTGGGCTTAGAGTGAGCACCGACCCTGAAAAACCACATCTGAACTACGAGGTCTTTGATCCATGTCAAGGCATGGTACGTAGGAAGCCTCTATGAGGTTCAAGCCCACCCGTCTTTCACGTCGGGTTTCACCCTCGTCCAGCACGACGTTAAACTGCACCCCGGTCCAGTGGTAAGCCATTGAGACCCACCATTTGAACTACGAGGTCTTTGATCCATGTCAAGGCATGGTACGTAGGAAGCCTCTACGAGGTTCAAGCCCACCCGTCTTTCACGTCGAGTTTCACCCCTGTCCAGCATGACGTTAAACTACATTCTGGTCCAGTGGTAAGCCATTGCGACCCAACCCACCTGAACTACGAGGTCTTTGATCCATGTCAAGGCATGGTACGTAGGACGCCTTTATGAGGTTCAAGCCCACCAATATTGGACCAAGGTCCACTTTCACGTCGGTTTACCGGCGAAACCCACCTGAACTACGATGTCTTTGATCCATGTCAAGGCATGGTACGTAGGACGCCTTTTTGAGGTTCAAGCCCACCAATAGTGGACCAAGGTCTACTTTCACGTCGGTTTACCGGCGAAACCCACCTGAACTACGAGGTCTTTGATCCATGCCAAGGCATGGTACGTAGGACGCCTTTATGAGGTTCAAGCCCACCAATAGTGGAACAAGGTCTACTTTCACGTCGGTTCACCGACACACCCACCCGTCGCTCATTCACGTCGGGTCCCATTCCAGTCCAGCGGTAAGCCGTTGTGACACCTGAACTATGAGGTCTTTGATCCATGTCAAGGCATGGTACGTAGGAAGCCTCCACGAGGTTCAAGCCCACCATCAGTGGACCATGGTCTACTTTCATCTGAACTACGAGGTCTTTGATCCATGTCAAGGCATGGTACGTAGGAAGCCTCTACGAGGTTCAAGCCCGCCCGTCTTTCACGTCGGGTTTCACCCCCGTCCAGCACGACGTTAAACTGTACCCCGGTCCAGTGGTAAGCCATTACGACCCACCATTTGAACTACGAGGTCTTTGATCCATGTCAAGGCATGGTACGTAGGAAGCCTCCACGAGGTTCAAGCCCACCACCCATTGGACCAAGGTCCACTTTCACGTCGGTTTACCTGCGAAACCCACCTGAACTACGAGGTCTTTGATCCATGCCAAGGCATGGTACGTAGGACGCCTTTATGAGGTTCAAGCCCACCAATAGTGGACCAAGGTCTACTTTCACATCGGTTCACCGACACACCCACCCGTCGCTCATTCACGTCGGGTCCCATTCCAGTCCAGCGGTAAGTCGTTGTGACCACTTGAACTACGAGGTCTTTGATCCGTGTCAAGGCATGGTACGTAGGAAGCCTCCACGAGGTTCAAGCCCACCCGTCGTTTATTCACGTCAGGGTTCACTTTCGTCCCGCATGACGTTAAACTGTATTCTCCGAACTACGAGGTCTTTGATCCGTGTCAAGGCATGGTACGTAGGAAGCCTCTACGAGGTAAAGCCCACCACCCATTGGACCAAGGTCCAATTTCACGTCGGTTCACCGGCAAAACCCCTGAACTACGAAGTCTTTGATCCATGTCAAGGCATGGTACGTAGGAAGCCTCCAAGAGGTTCAAGCCCACCATTAGTGGACCCACGGGTCTACTCTCACGTCGATATGCTGACGATGCCCATCGGACCAAGGTCCACCATCTCGTCGGTTTACCGGCACCCTCCCGAACTACGTGGACTTTGATTCCCTGCCACGGGGATACGTAGGAAGCCTCTTCAAGGCTCAAGCCCATCTTCACCGTCGCCCATGCGATAGTCCCATTTCATTCTTAACCGTCTCTGCTAGACGTTAATCTTGCGACATACCCTGTGCTAAACACAGGAAGCTGAGGAAAACCTCAGATGCACGCCTCGGGTTCTGCACCCTTGAGATGCCCTCTTATGAGGAAGAATACAGGTTCCCCTATGTCCACGCACCCAGAGATGCCCCGACATTCCTGATGTTTCCGTTTACTCCGACCGAAGGTCGCTACCATGTCAAGACCCTATGGAAAGTCTTGACGGAAGTAGTGTAATTAACCGACGTCCATGACGATATGGCACCGGGAAGAGTTTCACGAACTACGTATTAAATCTATAAGGGATACCCGGACTAGGTGATGAGTTCTGAGGAGGAATCCACAGGAGGAAGAACCGACATCCCATCATCCCGTTTCGATCAAGGAGCAGACGTACCTGAACAAGGAACGAATGCCGCCCGCCTTTGGAAAGTGGGAATGCGGGGCAACACAGCCGCGCGTCCTTACAGACGGATGCGCGCGCCCCGGCGAAAGCATCGGAAACAGTGTGTCCTGATGCAGGAGGGAGCAGTGATCGCTTAAGGTTCATGGCAGTTGAGGCATCACGAGTATAACTACGCTACCCATGACCTGGAATTAGTAGCAGTGGTCTTTGCCTTGAATATTTATCGAAACTACCTGATGGGTGAGAGCTTTATAGTCTATTCTGATCACCAAAGTCTCAGGTACATCTTCTTGTAGAAGGAACTGAACCTGAGACATCGGCGATGGCTCGAGTTCCTCCAGGGTTATGACTTTGAGATAATCTATACTCCTGGGAAGGGGAACATAGTAGTTGATTCCTTCAATATGAGGTTTGGAATCCAGCTACTTGGAGAGGCGACAGAGCAGCTAGCCGCTTTGCAGATATCCTTCATGGATAGTGATGGGGAATCCTATCTTCAGTCGCTCATAATCACTCATCCACTACGTCAGCGGGTCAAAGAGGCACAGCGTGGGGACGTTGACTGTGATACGTGGAATGCACATATATCCATAGGACAGACACATGATGGATTTTTTGTAGTTGTAGAGCACGTCATCCTTTCCCGAGGACGTACCATGTTGCCAGCTGCATTACGGGAGGAGGTGATGAGGGAGTTTCAAACATTCCCTCTAGCAGTACATCCTAGAGTGGAAAAGATGTACTAGGATATTAGATGATAGTTCTAGTGGCTGGGTATGAAGAAGGATGTGGTGGAGTTCGTTTCTCGATGCCTCACTTCCCAGCAAGTGAAGGTGGAGCACCAGGTTCCTGCAAGCTTGGTGCAGCCCTTAGAGGTCCTGGAGTGGAAGTGGGACGGGATATCAATGGACTCGTGATGGGACTTCCACATACTTCTAGAGGAAATGACTCCATCAGGGCGATCGTAGACCAACTCACCAAGTCATCCAAGTTCTTACACATCAGAGAGCAGGGCTCAGTGGAGAGAATGGGACGTCTCTACATTCCGGATATCGTACGGCTTCATGGTGTACCATTGATTATCATCTCCGATCAAGATGCTCGCTTTACTTCTTGTCTTTGGAAGGTGATGCAGGAGGAATTTGGTATGCAGCTACGCCTGAGCACTGCCTTTCACCCATAGACAGATGGCCAAACAGAGAGGAACATTCAGACACTCGAGGACATGCTCCGTGCATGTGTCCATGACTTTGGTCGCAGCTTGGAGGATCATATACCCTTGGTGGAGTTTGCGTATAACAACAGCTACCACTCCACCATCGGGATGGCACCATACGAGGCCATGTACGGATGACCATTTCGATCACATCTATGCAGGACAGACCCTAGGGAGTCAGCACTTGTAGGACTATAGATGGTCCAGGCCACGACGGAGAAGGTACATATCATCCAGGAGAAGATGAGGACTGCTCAGAGCTGACAGAAGCCCTATACCGATAGGAGGCGGAGACCAATAGAGTTCAAAGATGGCGACCACATTTTCTTATGAGTCTCACCTCAAAATGGATTACAGAGATTTGGACAAGGCGTCAAGTTATCTCCATGCTTCATCGGACTATTCCAGGTTATCAGTAGGATAGGAGAGGTGTCTTATCGCCTGGCTATTCCACCTCAGTTGCACCGGGTGTATGACGTCTTCCACGTATCTCATCCAATGAGATACTTGCATGACCCGATGCATATCATTGATCATGGAAAGTTGTACATCGATGACGGGGAGACTTTTGTGGAGGTCCTGGTAGAGATCGAGGATCGACAGGAGAGGGTCCTATGTTGATGGTCGATTCCTCTTGTGCGCATTAGGTGGAAGCATGGGATCGTCCAGGAGAGCACATGGGAGCGGGAGGCTCAGATGTGTGCTCAGTACCCTCATTTGTTTCCCTAGTTTATGATGTAGCTTTACGGGGACGTAAATCCCTGAGGTTGGAGTAATGTAAAGTCCCACAAATTTCATTGAATTTTATTTTTCTTTTTTAAAAAATTACTTCTGATTTTACGAGTATGCATATTCTGACGGTGCTTGATTCTAAGGCCCGGTGTGCCTGGAATCAATTTTCAAAGTTTAGCTCAGGTACGTTCAGTGAACGAACGAGTGGGTTTTTCTATCTTTTGAACCAATGCTCGGAATTAAAATCAGAGGGCACCAATGAATTCGCAGCACCGGGATTAACTTAACAGAGGCTTAACTTCAACCAATAAGGGTCTGATGAAAAGGATAAGTTTTTTTAGACTTTCAGCAAAAGTTTGGTATATAATAAAATAACTATAAGTTATTTTTATTCTTTTTCTTCCACCATTGAGAGACAGTTGGTGGAATCGCAGTGTAACGATGATCATTAAATGAGGGCCATTTAATGACTCGTCCCTTGGGTTTTGTAATAGAAAAGCCCATGTGTTTAACAGGTTCATTAATTAAGGTTCATTAATGAACCATAATAATGAACACAACATGAGTATTAATTATTTTATTAATCAACCCTTTTTCAAACGATTTGAGGACCCGTGGGTTAAATCTCTGATGAAACACCGACGTTGAAGAACGACGGCCTCCGAAGAAGAACGTTGGTTCCTCAGAAATCGTCGACGCCTACGATCCTCTACTCCGAGACATCATGTACTGTGACGCCTACGATCCTATTCTTCATGACGCCGTGTAATGCGACACTGACGATCGTCTTACTTGTTGAGGTAGGGGTATGTTTTGAGAATGTTAATATTCCCGTGTTTTTTTCCTCTAAAACAACAACGCGGATCAACTCATTATCAAGTTGATCTGTGAATGTTTTATTTGCGGGTTGGGTATTTTTATTTATGGAGGAATTGTTGGGAATTAAGTTCAATCCTAACTAATTTTTTTTCCTTTCTTGTCATTGAACATTATTGTTATTCGACCCTTTGGTTATCGACTAACGCGGTGGGCACAGGCCGAACAAACACGGTCGGTGACCCTCTGCAGTTTGTTTTTCTGTGCGCGTGTTGACGGGCGACAATGGAACTGCACCGCAACGGTGTATGGAATCTATCGCAGTGAAGAATAGGTCCCGATAGAGCCGCAGGTGCAGATGGTGGGAAAATTGGACCACCGAAGCACGTCCGGTGGTCCACGGAATGCGCTGCCGGAGCGCCACGTCGGCGCGGCGGCGTTAGTGGCCGAATGCGGCGGCCGGCACCGACCGGCCGCCCGGAGGTGGAAACGCCCCGGCGCGCTGCTGATAGGAGCTTTCGTGGCTCAAGCCGCCGTGGCTGGCGGTCGGATCCCACGGACACGCGGGATCCGGAAGGAACGCGGCGACCGCGCACCGTGTTTGTGGATCGCAAAGGAGGGGGGACCGCGTCCCCCCTGCTCAGCCCGCTGGCCGAGCCAGCGCACCCCCCACCCGGCCGGACCAGGGTGGGTCATGCGGACCGGGCGACGCCCTCCTGGGCTAGAACCAGACCCGGGTCGGGTCGACCTGGTTCGGGCTGACCCAGGGGGGTTGGGCCGGGTCGGGCAGGGGCCCAGACCGCCCATTTCAGACCGCTTTCAGTCTTTCGCCCACATCATGTGCTACGAACCTCCGATCGACGCACTTTCAGTTGCGATGGGATCCTTGTATCGAGATGGTCATTTAAGTGTATTACACTCAAGGTTTCGTAGAACTTTTTGTATGACCATGTTGGTTCGAACATGGAACCAACCGGGCCCTCGGAGCGAAAACACTTATAACTTGATCTCCAGACGTCCGATTGATGTCTCGTAGACTTTATTGATTTCCTCATAGTGAGATGTTTCTTTTGTATTACTCCGCTTGAGGTTTGGATGTAGTTGGAGTATGGTCGGGTTGGTTTTAGCATATAAACCAACTAGGCCCCTAGGACGGAAAAGCCAATAACTCTCAGACCGGGCGTCTGATTGACGCACCGTCTATCGCGTTGGGTATTTTTTGATGAGACTGAAATTTGGGATACATAAAATCTAGCCTTTGTGACAGTTGATGTATCATATCTATTTTCTTGAAGTTGGACCCTCTCGGAATCGAGCGTGTTATGTGCAGGAACCCTAGAGCTGGCTGCGACTACATCAAATTCTGTACCGGAATCCTTTGTGGGTTCGACAGCGATGACGACCGTACTTGAATCCTTCGTGGGTTTGACGACAATGACTACTATTATTGTATCCTATGTGTGTCTGGTATTATTGTCCTCTGTACATGTATCATATGTGGGTCTGGCAGAGTAGCTAGTCTTGTATCCAGTGTGGGTCCAACAGCTTTTCTGGTCTTGTATCCTATGTGGGTCCGATAGTGTAGATGAATCAATGGATAGATCTGATCATCTCTATCTCCTAACAAAGTGTATACCTGTGTGAGAAGAGTATTGATTCTCAATCATTATCATTGATGTTTTTGACTTGCTTTCCTGTGTGGATTGGGTTGTTCTTTCCTATGTGGACTGGGTTGTGCTTGGGATCGGGAGCTGGAGCCGAACTGTAATAGATGACTTAGGTATATGTATGGTAATATACCTTAGTAGTGTTGTTGATGCTTCATGATTGTATTTTTTTCCTTTTTGGTTTATCGTTTGTGGATTCTGAGAGACCTTTGGGGGTCTTGGAGTCCCTACTGAGTATCGCATTCTCACCCCTGCATGGGCTATGCCTGTACTACGTTGTGTTGGATGCAGATGATAGACATTACTGATCGTGGTGGAAGCCTGTGGAGATGGACGATACCCAGAGGCAGACCACTTGGTGGGACGTACACAGAGTGGATGGCCGGACCGAGGAACTGTGGAGACTATCTGTACCCACCCTTCAGGTGGTAGTTCCGGGGGAGGACTCGGTGCTGCTGTTTTATTTTACTGCTGTTGTACATTTTTTTCAGTTGTACTTTACATTCAGTTGAGTTTGTATTCTGGCCAAATTACATTCCAGTACTTACTTTTGTACTCAGTTTACCTAGTGTTTACTTCAGCTTGTGTACTCTGTGGTTTTTTTGATTTCTTATATAAAGGTAATGCCTTCCCTTATTTTGAGATTTATGCCTTTGGTGCTAGTTTCCAGCCCCTGGCCAATGGAAGGTGGGCTTGGGGTAGTCACATCACGGGCCCTGAGGATGGGTCATGACATTGATACCTTCATTAAAGTTACTCACAATTTCTGTTCCATCCTCCCTAAAAAATTCTTGTGTATTTGGACTCTTGGTGAGGGAGTTTTGTTGTTTTTACTCCAATAATTTATTCTATCCAAGAAGTCTCTCCATAGTTCACATATCATGCATTAATGACCATTTAAATGGCTTCTTCAAGCATTTTATCTTTTATTAATGTTTTTATAAAACATCATGCGCATCCACCAACAAAATATCAGTGTAATTTCGACCTCATGTATGAGTTAAAAATTATTTATTGGAAGCTGCTTGTTCTAGAGGAGATTTCTCGGAATCTTCCTTCAATTTTGTTCATTAAATGGCCACATTAACGGATCCAATACATCATGGAATTTAATGTGTGAATGAGACATTGCTTTCAATTTCATATCTATGTGCAATAACATCAATTGGAGGTTTGTAGGTTGAAATGAGCATCCATTTTTATGGTGGGGTCCATGATGACCACTCGGAAAATTCTCCAAAATCATTAATTTTATAAGGCCTCTAGATGCTTGAATCATCCCCTAGTTCAAAAGAGAAAGATGATGGAAATAAATGAATAATTTTAAAAAATAAAATTTGTATATTTAGAATTATATTTTTAAATTAATGAAAAAATAACTGAGATATAAAATTCTTTAAAAAATATAGAATTAAATAAATTTCATAATTTATGCTCAAAAAAGATAATAAATTATAAATTGACCTATATAATTTCAAATTTATAATTTGGGAGGATAAAAATTTGAAATTCATATTTAAATGTGGAAAATATTAGCTCTATCATGTATTCACATATCACAAAATCCTCATGTACATATTTACACAATGGGATATGAATATCATGTTGCATTAGTGGGTAGAGTAACTGTATTGATTTGATTTCGAGCATGCGTATTCACCTAGTAATGGAGACCGTGTGGCTGATGTTGTAAGCTAGAAAACTCATACGGATGATGTTTAAGAATCTATGGGGGATGGATGCTTATGGCTCTATTATCAATGATTCACAATGATGTTCTAGATAAATATGGTCAAATAATCCTCTCAGCCTTAGAATTTCCAAATACTCTTCTAGATTGGGTAGGAATGAAGAAATTATTTAATCCATAGGTACTTGTCCTATTGGAAAGTGTTTTTGGTGACTACTCATATTTTTGTTGGACTATGGATGGGGATGATAATATTCTATTCCATGGGAATGTATCGGTCATCGTAGACATCATGGAGGAGATGATATGGGAATTCCACACCTCATCATTGGCAGTTCACCCTGGTCTCACCAAAAATTATCGAGATCATGGAGGCCAATATTGGAGGCTAGGTATGAAACATGATATTACTAGATTCATCACTCAATATTCCACATATCAGCAGGTAAAGGTGGAATATCAGCATCCAACTGGGATTGTACAACATATTTCCATTCCTGAGTGAAAATGAGATGATGATTTTTTGGATTTCATGATTGGGTACCCATGTCACCTCATGGATACAACATTGTATGTGTTGTCATTGATCATTGATGATGGTGACACACAACCTACCTATGTAAGATACCTTCCTGGTAGAAGATCTAGAAAGGATGTACATCAGAGAGGTTGTATTCCATCATGGAGATCATTGATCTATTTTTTTACAACGATTATCCTTTCACATTGTTGTTCTGGAAGGGTTTATAGAAGACCTTAGGTTCACATGTAATTCTCTGCACAACCTATCAACAACAAACCAATTTAGATATGGAGCATAAAATTCATTTTTTTGGAGTAGATTCTCTATGCATCTTTCCTTAACATATTGTGTTCTTGGGATTAACACATTCCCATCATCACATTTACATATAAAAATATTTTTTTCTACCATTCGGATGGATCTCTATGAAATCTTATGTAGTTTATATTAAATCTCACCTTTATGCTCGCTAGTGGCAGGGGAGGAATCTATTCATGGACCATAGATCATCTAAGAGACTATACATATTGTAAAATAGATTAGAATGAATATATTGACAGCTCAACCAAAATAACAGTATTATGAAGACATGCACCAATGACCTCTCGAGTTCCAATTTGGAGACTGGGTTTTCATTGTAGTATCACTTAGGTTTGGGAAGATACGATTCTAGAAGAAGAGAAATCAATACCTACAGTTAATTGGACTCATAAAGGTTGTTAAATAGATCATAATTGTGGCTTACCGGTTTGTAAATTTTTAGAGATAACATTCTATTAATGTTTTCTTTCATATATCCCATATGCACCAATACTATACAGACCCTCACACATACTTAATACTGATGAAGATTAATTGTATTTGGATGCTTCCTTTAATGAATACCTATATTGTATAGATGATTGGAGCATGAATAAACTCTATGGTATTTCATTATCACTAGAATCGGTGTTGTAGAAGAATAACTGAGTACATCGTGAGACCTGGGATCATTAAGCTGATATATGATCCCAACAGATGGAACTCTTTGCTGACGCTACCTATTTAATATATGAAGGTGAAATCATGGATGAGTTGCATTAAAGAGGAGTGGTTTTAATGAACCATATTTTCAGGAATCTATTATTCATTAGTTTTTCAATTATAGATTCTTAAATGGACCTAATATTGATGGTTAATCATGTCGTGGGTTTTCTAGGACCATCAATGGCTCATTTAGAGCCTGATGTTATAAAATGGGAAACATAAGTTGATCCACATGGTTTTTCTTAAATCCATTTGACCAGTGATTCTAGGATATGAAATATATTGATGATATAGGATATAGTATTTATACATGGTTTTCACCTGATTAATCAAACTGTGCTGCTCACCATGTTGGGTGCCCCTTCCCAATAGGTAAATGTGCCCGGTTCATGCATGGTTTGACTAACTACGCACCCAAACTCTAAACATTTGAATTTTGGAGAGAAATGGAAATTTTTCCCCACATAACCTATTATGTTTTTTTCCTTTCTCACATATTACTCAAGTACAAGGTATTGGGTTCTCCTCTCATTTTTGTTCTAAATCACCTAAATATTGGATTTGGGATAACTTCTGCATATGGTGTCCATTTTTCTTTCCGTCGAGAGCAATAAATCTATCTTGGAAATATCCCCTACTATATATAATCCTTTAATTGTTTATCTCAGCATCTATTGAGATTTTTAGATGAAGTATCAATTATATGATTTTCATGGCATTGGGCCATTTCTCAAATCTCTTCCAACCGACTTCATATCTAAAGTTGATATTAATCAAGGAATCATCTATGTCATTGAGGATGGTGACCAGGTTATTTACCCTTCGTGTTTTGGTCATTTCAAGAAAATTCAGTGTTCCATATGTTTGATTTTTTTCTAAGAATATATATTAAATTGATTCCATCATTTATAATTTACCACTGCAACATAGTAAATCTCTATTGATCCATTGTATTTTGTTTTGTGCCAGTGCAATACTTATATGGTCACCCTTTGGGTGCGCCATTAGTATTGTACATTTTGGTCAAATGATGAAAAATTACCGAAAAGACTTTAACATTAGGCTTGGATTCTAAAAGACATTTATCTCGTAAAATGTTTATCATATATGACCCAATGTAACCCTTATGTTCATGTCCCACTATGTGATAGAATTGCCAATGCCGGCAATTGACTTGATGATTTAGCGTATTCTATATAACCCCTTGAGACTCATGTTTTAATTTAAAACGACATAGTTATTTGAATGGTTTGGCTTATATATTATGTATTAGGATAAATATGTACTTTTATTTAAATAATTGACTATGACACGTTCTGCTTGACCCTTTGAGACTTATAAGTTAATTTTTCATGTTTTGGTCAAACAAAGGGGCTTTTTTAAATGAAATGGGTAATGAATTTTTGGATTCATTTCTTAATATGTGAAATGGTTTTAAATGGAATGACCCATGATATATGATAGACATGCCCCTGGTTTATGATTTCTTAAATTTTTAAATGAAATTTTATTATTTATATAGAATTTACCTTTTTAATGATGAATAGAAGAGCACAGTACTTATGTAATACGATACAAATGATGATGAATCATATATATATATATGGTATAACTAAAAGGAATGGATGGGTGGTAAATATCTATTCCATTTATAATTATATTAATCCTTTCTAGAGGTAGGGTACGATGGTTTGGGGTGTTTATAATGTCGGGTAAATTAGAAACACCTACATCAGGTGTCGACTATGTCATCTCACACCAGTGATATAATATGGGTGTTGGGATGAGGCACCGCAATCCTTGATAGAGTGTTATATGGTGGATCACTCTTCATACATAGTGTTATAGTATTAAATCTGTCACTCTATTTGGATGTAGGGTGTGTAATCTAGAATTGATCTTTTATGTTAATTAGATTGTACATGGGTAGTGTTAGTTACACCCTAGTCTAGCCATCACTATAATTCAATGTATATGGCCATTATGTGTCCTGTCATACATGGTTCATATATGTGGGTAATATATATATAACTAAAATATACATATTATTATAATTATATATATATTTATAATGGCCTAATCAGGCACTTTACAACCACGAGTTAAAGTTGGTAGACCTACCATGCGTCCATAGGGAACCTAAGTGGGTGGTTATAAATTTATTAATATTTTCTTTAATTTAATTCTTTTACCTACACACTGTTTTATTATGATCTAAACATTGATTACACGTAGATGTTGTTTGTGGTGGCCTCTGATATTTTTATCTCACATCCTACCCATGCTTCTTTTGTCACCCGAGGATATTGTCTTCCAATAATTACTTATCCAATAAACTTTTTATGGTTCGATAGATTATTGATTTTGATTTTATTTTATTTTTCTTATAAAGATGATTTTTATCTGTTGTGACCATTATGCTACTCTGACATGTGGGCATTGTCTCCCCTCCATACCACATTTTCACCCTTTCTAATATTAATTAGCCTCTAGAAAATGGGGAGGACCTCATGATGCATCATAGACCACCAAATTTGGGAAAAGGTTTTTTAGATCTGGGGTTGGGATGTTCAACTTAATTTAGGAAATTAGAATCTAATTGTTTTTCTTTTTTATTCACTCAACAAGAAAATTGAGTAACAAATTTATAATCCAATTATGTATACCACCCTAAAAGAATTTAAACCTCTTTGATTAAATAAAATCTTGATTGTAAGATTGGAGAATGGTTGAAAACATAGCTCAATATAATTAAGAAATGAAATGATGACAATTTGGTATCTAAAATTATAAAAGACCTAAATAGTAATGGATTTTTATAAATATAAAAAATATTCACCTTTGATGAGAAAAAATAAATATTTAATATTCCTTCAATATTTTTTTCCTTCTTGGTAGTGATATTTAATAACAATATGATATAACATTGTGTTTTAGCGAACAATATTGAAACAATATATTGAACATTTGTTATCATAGAAAATGATGACAAAAAATTGAGCTATAACAATGCTATTCTCTTTTTGTGTCTTCATCTACATCTTTTATATAGATAAGTAGCATATCAAAATATATTATTCCACAGTTAAAGATAATGTGACTGATGATTGCATATTAGAATTGCATGACACACATATTCTGTATAGGTAGACTTATACCCCTAATGTGTCCATCCATTAATTAGTGTTTATTTCCTAATCAGCATCATTGTAGGTATGTAAGCAGATCATTTATTCCTTCACATAAAGTAGATCAAATTAGATATATTAATGATGTTTCAAATATTCCCCTCTCTAGATGGAGATGAAACTCTTAAGGATTTGATTCAAATTTATAACAAATAATAACAACATAGACAATATCGGACCATAAGAGATTCAAGTACAAATGGTGGGAAATAATTTTTTTTATTTTTTTATCATTAAAAAACCTCTCATCACCATCAATTCTCAAAATGGTGCTAACCTAGATTCATGTAGAATAATTTCTTTATCCATGCATAAAAACCTCGTATATAACTCTTTGTTATATGTTTAATTTAATTTGAAAATATGATAAGAATTTTGGGTAACATGAAATCCTAAGAAAAAAAATCATCGCCTCAAGAAATGAGATATCAAATTTTGTCATCACATTTGTAGAAATTCATTCTTATATATTTTATTCATTTCTAAAATAATTAATGTAATATATATGAATAATCTCAAATATTGATGTTTTTTAGCCTTTTCCAGAATTTATTTTTATCCTGAATTTATTTTCTATAATCCATAATTCTTCTATTCTCCACATCCTGTAAATATAACGATTTTAAGATTTTCTTTAAATTAAAAATATCCCCCATCAATCATTAAACCTTACTATAATTTTTATCAAGAGTATGACCATAAGGTAGCTCCGCAGATACATATTCACTTATCTATCCTTTTATAAATGAATAAAATACAATATTTTGAAAATATTGGAATTTTCTATGTGACAATATGAAGGAAAACTATGAATATATCATGTATAAATAATGGGTAAAAATTTTCTTGAATATTCAGTACTTAAATATATGAGTACCATATATAGTAATGTGTAGATTTTATTCTTGATATGTCCCCTTTCAGCATTAGATTATTCTTCAAATTTGTTTTCTATAAAATGAAATTTGTATCATTCACATAAAAATAAGATCCCAGGATTAATTTTTAATGGTTTATCCAACCCTTCATTCCTGGATTGGATCCATTCTCTATTCTTAGAAAAATATCATATTATTTCATTCAATTACTTTATCTCATTGAAGAGTATATGTTTCACCCAACTCTTTAGTTAGTATATGTTTATTGGGAAATTTAGAAAAAAAAATTCTATTTTTTGGCATACCAATTATGAGTTTAGTCTCATTTTTATCAATTTATGTATAGTTCTGTTTTCATAATGACGTCTAAAAAATTTAAACAATCTCAATGATTAAGTATTGTCAGATATAAATAAGATCCGTGTAATTTTAGCTAGGTCATTTATTATAATGAGGACGTTTTCATATATCCTTTTTTAGTTATTGTTTATGGGCCCCCAAAATATAGTGTGAACTAGTTCCAATGGAAATCTTGTTTGGTTCTCAAATTCATTTTTTCATTTATTCACAATTTTCTATTTTAGTATTCTTTTTCATGTGGTGAATGTATTTTATTACATAACATGATTATTTATTATAGCCTCTTCCCAAATCAAATTCTTCATTCACATCATTCAATTAGGACCTAGTACCATGTACTGAAAAATATTATAATCTTTCATACTCATATAAAAATTTTTATTGCATTTTATAACTTGAAATAAGATACTTTGGATTATCAATCCTCTTGATTTCACAACTCTATCACGGAGAATATTTACTAAACACGCACTATTTATAATGATTAAAACATTTACATCACCATATATTTTTTGTACACTAAATATATTATACTTAACAAAATTAAATATTAACACATTATCATGAAGTATATGACTTTCCCCAATTTTAGCCACTCCATCACCTCGATTTTTATTGATATATCATTTCCATATATAAAATCTCTACATTTAAATCATTCACCACTTTTCAATTTCTTTAAATTACTCATCATTTGATTAGATAAATCACTATAAATATCTAATGGATTCTTATATATTCATTTCTTAAATGCAACTTCATCCACATTTTTCAATTTGGATAAATGGATTATTATTTTAAAAGTAATTAGAATTGTATCATAGGTTTCATTATGTTGTTATAAATATGATAAATTAATATGAGACATGTTCTTCAAGATCACACCTACCAAAAATATTTTAAATACTCTCTTTACTATTATTCAATTTAATATTCTTCTCAAGATACAGAATCTTATAATTATTTATCACCTTATATTGTTGTCTCTACATTGATTTTTGATGACTTATTAGAGAAGGTAATGAAACGTTTTATAATAAATAATAATCTTTATGACCAATCCCATAATAAAAACACCAATAACCTTAAAATCTTTTATATGATATAAACTCAACTATTTTATGGGTTGTTTCCAAATCTAATATTATTTCTCTAAAAGATCTATTTAACTAAAAAAATTGTAGATCTCTTCATTGGGAATTTAGGGATGGTTTAGAAATTTATTCAAAATTCTTATCCTTATATATATGAGTTTATATTTCATTTTATAAAATTTATACCTATTCCAAATTTTTATTTTTGATTGGGGTTTTTTAAAAACGTTATTTTAGTAAGAAGATTATGTTCATGTTCACATTATTCATTTTAACCGTCTACTTAATAAAGTGATTGTTTACTTGGAACACTAAAAGCATCATATAATTATAAATTTAAATTATATTTATATTTATTAGATTATTTTATTTAAATGTATTATTCCTTATCTTGTATCTCTCCCTATATCTTAACATGATATTAGAATCCTTGTAATCAATAATTATATTTTTCATAAAATTATAATACATGAAAAATTAAATAACATTAACTAGAATTTATTTACCATTTTGATTTGGATAAGTCATATCAGGTATTTTTTTCAGATGTGAATTAATGTGACATTTTTAGTGTAATGACGCTTAGTGGGGGGAAAGTGTAAATCAATGATCCGATTCCATTAATTAATTTTTTATAATATCCAAAATCAGAAAATTTTAGAGATTATATTCCACATAAAGATATCTAAAACCATATCTAATGTTCTATAAATATAGAGAGAGATATAAGAAAATTATATTTACATAGTTGGGACTCTATGTGAGAATCTAATCCTTAGAATTGTGGTTATATCCCCCAATATGGATTCAAAACTAAATTCAACAATAAATGGATAAAACCATTAATTTAAAACCATATAAATTTGATATAAATATATTTAGAAAATTATTTAGTCATTGTTTGTACCCACCCCAACCAAAAAAATCCATATAAAGTGCCTATCTATGAATGAATGATCTTCTTATTTTGGTTATCTCCCCCGATAAGAAATATGGTTCCCCTTTCCCTATATACAATATAATCAAGATCATAATTAGTTCAATGAAAAATCTAAGGGTTTCAAAAAAATATAGATATTGAAATACCTAGATATACAAAAAATTGAACATTCCATTGTTTTGGAATTCTTCTTCCTTTAATAACTCTTTTTCCTGTAATTCATCATTGATATTGTTATGAAAACTATTCCTCTATCTAATGCACATATATCATGTACACTTATTAGCCTCAATTTTATTATCTACACAGCCTCAGTAAGATTCTCCTTCATTTGGTACTTTTTAATCAAACATGTAGCATGTAAAAATATTCTTCACACATCACTATCTAGTACATTATGAGTATAAAACTTCACTATCAAGTGAAACACTATTTGAAAAATCTATGCATGGAATATATCTATCAAAAACTCTTTCATATGATTCTACTCATCTTTAACCAATTATATTCTATGATGGAAACTCACGCTAAAATAATACTACTTTCATCAATATAATTCCAAACATATGGTCAGAATGATCTCTCCTAATGTTATTAGCATTTCATCCTCAAAAAATTACATAATAATCATGGGATTGATATTATAATTTATTACGCTACATCCCCTAGGAATGACTTCCATCAAACCCAAAAAATATTCTAGACATACCATTATTCATCCAAATTTCCTCAAATCATGGTTTTAGTAAATGATTCAATTCTTCCACAAATATTGACAATATTTATTATCATTGAAATTATAACTAATATCATCACACTCAATGTCATTAATTTTATATACTAGTACTCAAACCTCAATAATATTTTCAATTAATCTTTATCTGGTGAACTGGATGTTCTCTATCGGGGCTGAAAACATATCTCCATATTATGATATTCACTATTATCTATCTAGGAATCTTCAATGGATTCTTCATAGAGAGATATCTATACGATGGATTCATAAAAGTTCATATAGTAAGATTACATTTCTACCTCTAGAACACTGTTAAAATATTCTTTATTAGACACTCCATGTATACTCTATTTGGTATATCCTCATACATTCCCCAATATAATCATCATTATATAAATATTCATGTCTATTAAACTCATACCAAATACTTCATTATAGTAGAATAATATACACTCTATTTGATCATAACATCATATGATATCGGTTCCATATTTATACATCCACAACCGATTCACCTTATAACTAATAATTTGTATAGCTATAAATACATCACTTCATAACTCGATATTTTTTTAACTTAAAATTATTATCATTATAAAGTGAACATTATAATTCTAAAACTCCACACTAGAGAGTTTCATTTTCTAAATTCGTTCCTTTAGAATTAGTGTCATATCCTCATTCCAGAAAACCCATTCTAGGAAACTATGTTCCCAAAATTAGAGCTTGAAGGACATTCACATATTGTATTGACGATCCCAGGGAACGAGAATCTATATATAAAATTATGGATTTGTGAATTCTAACTACAAAATGTTTTATTATTGGGATATATAAGGTATATCAGTATATCCTCAAAAGATACAAAATATTTAGAAATATACCATAACTATAATCTTAACTGAGATATATAGTTTTTTGTAGTTTTTCTAAATAGTAAAAATTCTATATGATGGATTTGTTATGGATGTATAATATAATTACCACGTTCGCATAGAAGGGAATTGTGTACATTTAGACAATGGATGGGGATAAATTTTGATGGAGCATTAAAGATGGTTGGTTAGTAGACCTTTTTTTAATCTACCATATAGGATAGAAGGCATTCTGATATATATTGAGGAAAATTAGAAGGTATTAGGATTCATCTTAATGTAGAATGATTGGATAATAGATTATCACTCATTCCCATTTAAATTTAATGATAAAATAACCCTAATCATGATTTTAATTTCATGGTAGTATTCTTTTTCACGGAAATTATGGATGCATTATCTTTATGTTGAATGATGTGATATATATTCTGAATATAAAACCTTAAAATATATATATTCACATACAATGAGTTGAATATGTAATAATGTATATTGTTGGATTTTATGAATTTTTATAATTGATCAACACACTACCACCCTCTGAAATTAAAAAATGTGGATGATTCACTATGTAATATGGTCTATTATATTTTCCAATGATGAAGATTAAAAGTGATCCAATGCTTACAAATTTATAGACGATGAACATTGAAATAACGAGGAAAGGGGAAATACAACATCTTTACATGATTAATGTTAAAAAATAATTGTGAGATCATTTAAGAGGGAAAACATGAGGTTGTTTAAAAATGGACAATGATGATAATTGTTGTTGAGTTTCACCGTGATTTTTTTGGGATGATAAAAATTCTAGAACCATGTATATATCCCATTTATAGTGGAAATGAAGAATGATCTTAAGTATGAATCTCATATTACATCATACTTTATTAATCATAGATGTAAGAAGTGTTATAGGGATTTGGATGAGTATTTTAATTTGTGTAACATGAAAATGGAATTTTAGATTATGCATCTCAAAGTATTATATGTCATAAAGTTAAGGTTGTGATAAATAATTATAAGGGTATGATATAATACATGGGGACTAAGAGGGTGAAGATGAGTTAAAGATGATGAATAATTTAAGGAATAATATATTTATAAGAATATTTCTTATTTTTTTGTGTTTTCTTGGTCAATTTTTATAGGCATAACTTGTTAAGTACATAAATAACTATACTGGTTTGATATTTTTAGAAAAATTGATCGGATAAAGAAAGACCATTGGATGAAGATAATCTGTTAGAAAGAGATGGTTCAGAGGGTTTTAAAATGGATTATATTAAACATAAAAATATATATTGGATTATTTTTTCTATAAAAACACAATATATTATGAAATAGTTTTTTCAAATAAATAAAATTTCATTAATATCTAATGTTACATACATCAAAGAGTTTTAACAACCAATAAAAAACTATTATTATTATTTACACAAGAAAAGTATGACCTAGAAATAAAACATGAAGTGATGAATCTGAATAAATAAATTTTAAAAATAATGTATTAATTAATTATTTATATAAATTATATTGATAAAAAATAATTAATTTTTTGTAAGGACTTTATATGATTTAAAAATACTATTCTCTCAATAAAATTAAATATTTTTCTAGAAAATATTTTTTTAATTCCTTTAGTAAATAAATTTTATAAAATAATCCCTATTTTATAAATCATTATTTCAAAAATATCTTGGGGTTAATTTTTTGTTTTTTTTAGATTAATTTTTTAACGAATAGTGAAAAAATGGGTTTTATTGAAAATTATATTTCAATTTAAAGAATTTTTATGATTACTATTATTCTTTAAAAGTTGTATAAATTAATGATTACTATAATTATATATATATTAATCCAATTTAGATCATTTGAATCAATTTTAAATTTATGATTTACCAAAAAAACGTTTTTAAAATTTAGAATAAATTTTCTTTTGAAAGATACATTCTCATCCTGTTTACTGTTTAATTTTAATTTAAATATTACCACATTAATGAATGGAATTTGAAAAAATGGTATTGATATTTGGAATTAATTTTTTTTTATAATAAAAACAACATAATTTTTTACAATAGTGAATTGTTAAAATAGTAATAATTATGTACTTCTCTTAAGGTAAAAAATCAATTTTGTAGGGGTAAACTAAAAATATATTTGTTAAAATAACCCAAAACATAACTGATGAAAATTTTATTTCTATATATATACCTTATCATGTATAATTGTCCATAATTCTATATTTTGGATCATTTTATAATCTCAAAAATTTGGGTACATCATTTTCATCCAAAAATATTAAATGTGTCCCACTCACAACTAATATAAATGGAACCCACTTATCATATCCTTTTCACACACAGAATACTATTTGGATCATTAATTACTTGAAAAAATATAGTCTTTACTTCACTAATATATTCCCAAAACACATAATTTTTTTATGAAAGGTATCCTCGGAGGGCTTTTAGTGCAATCCTATAGAGGTTACCCATAGAGGATGTAGCAGTATTCAATGAGAGTTATTTTATAATTTCTTCCTCCAAGAACATAAATTTTTATTACATTTTTTTGATAGAATATAAATAAAATCTTAAATATAATTATATGCTGTTATTTTAAGGTAATGACCTAAAACCAACTCTATTTCAATATAACATGATAAAAAATAACCATTCGTATGTACGGAAGACTACCACCTCACAAACAAATGTTAATCGTTTTCCATCACCACCTTTCATATATTTATTTTATTATCGAATAAATTTTTATATATTCTATTTATTTTATTAATATATTTCTGGGATTATTATATCACATATACCTCCTTTTATTCAAATTTGTGGAAATATGATAATGTCACTCATATGTATGGAAAACATCCTCATTTGAAATACATGTCATTCCTTCACAGATTACATAAAATGTAATAAGGATGAATTTAATAAAAATATTTGATATATATGACATAAAAATTATTCTATAATTTCAATATATTACTTACATTTATTTTTTCAATCTGCCATGAAAATGGAAGATACATTTATGCATACATACGGCATACCATCTCCATGGATTGCCTATTTTAATTTCTAACTATTACATTTATACATTAATATAAATAAATATATAAGGTAATATATATATATATATATCATGATAAAATTTTTGGATATTATGAAAACATGATCAATGTAAGAGTGAAAAAATAACCAATCAAAACATACACAAAAAATGAAGTAATTGTTTCCCTTAACATGACATTGACAAGGAATTGTTAAAAACACGTAAGAAAAACTAATAACTAAAACATATGTGATATTAGACATAAATATATATGTATAATAAACATATATTTCTTATACAATAGGTTTTACTATGTATTATGGAATTCGAGACTTTAGGTAAGGGATTTCCATCTCACGTTTATTTTCAGGGAGAAAAATACTAGATTGAGCAACTATTTCATTTTTGTGGTTTATATATTTCTCATTAAAATATTTTAATTTTATTATTTGTAAATATATGTGGATTTATATATCCATTTTTTGATATATCTTCCATGTGGTTTATAGTTTAAATTTTCCAAATGTAGTAAGTGATTTTTTTCATAATTTGCATTCATTGAGACATTTATTTTGTTATGATCATATATTGTATAATGAGGTCTATATGTGGAGTATTTGATATTAATTATCATGTATTTTTTTATTATAATGATGTTCAAGGATTAATTTCACACTATTATTTCATTAGGTTAAGGATTAAAAATTTTTAAAGTTGTACATGATTAATGTTTCAATCTCATCATATATAAGGATATCTCAAGATTATGCCTTCAATGATGAATTATTATGAACTATATCTCAAAAAACAATTGTTTTTACTTATACCCTAGTATTTTTAAGTATAATAAATTTTTTACCTTTATTTATCTCTTTTAATTTATTTAACAGTTCTAAATGTTGTTTTTAAGAAATATCTTATTCATTTCAAACATTTGTCAAAAACCAATTTTTCTTCCAAAATTTTTTTTCATATTTTTTATTTCATTTTTAAAAAAAAAATCAAATTATTGAATATATATATTTTTACCGATGTTTTAATTTTTATGTAAATTTTTTATTAGAATATTCTAGTTTCTTACAAAATAAGTTCTAATCAGCTTTTAGTACAAAAATATGAGTGCTTTGTTTCTTTTAATGTGTACGGATTGAATATAATTTACCTCCCACAAAAATAATTTTTGGCCTGATGATTAAATTATAATTATTAAAGGATATATTAAATAAACTGTAATTTTATAATATTTTATGATCTTTTATTTTTTAAATATTAAATTTTTAATAAAAGTATATTTTCCTTAAGACAAATTACTTGTGTTTTTATTAAAAATAAATTTCCATAAAATATGTCTTTATTTTAGGTTTATTATGATCTACTAGGGATATAATCCATGAATAATATTGTAATTATTTTACTAGGATGCTATTGATTATTATGAAATATTTATTATTTAACATGTTTCTCATCCACAAGATATACCATGATAAAATGGTTATGAAACCCACTTCATTTTTTCACAGATTTGGATTTGATGAAATGATATAATGATTATTAAACCTATTTCATTTACAATTGATCTGTAATTATTATATGTTTATGAAACCCATTTGTAACCATGAGTTATGATATACTAATTGTTTTTTGTATTTTGGAGACATATATATATGTGTGTGTGTGTGATTTTGAATATGTGATGGGTGAGTCTAATATCCCTCTCAAATGAAATGGGTAATGATTGATATATAATAAGATAAAGTGGATTGTAATATAGAGCTAACATAGTTTATAAATGTTATCCTTCAACTATAATAGTCCTAGGAGTGAAACATTACTATTATGATGGTATGGGGAGAGAATATTATATAATATTATTGTCTTTGAAATGATCCTTGAAATAATAGGTAAGTGATTTTCTATGATTATTTGTATAAAAATAATTATATTTCTTATGAAAATGTTATGACCCCATGGTTCGTGTTCTTTTATTTCATTATGATTCATGTGTCAGGAAATGATATGATTTATTCCTAGAATTTAATTTATGATCTATGATATACGGGGAATGTTTTTGAAAAATAAATTCTCATTACCTAAATCCCCTATTATCATGAATTTTGGATATCCCTCATGATTACCCATACTAATCCAACAAATACACAATTTATCATATTTCATTACAATAGTTTATAATGAATGGTATTATGTTTGAAGTGTATAATTAGGGATCTAGTTATTTGATCATAGTGGGAGATGAAATAACCATCTTATAGACCATTTTTTTAAGTGTCCACATTTCCAAAGGTGTTATTGTGTAACACCCCGACCCCAGTTACCCAGAGTCGGTGCATTATTACATGACATTGACATGATCACAAGAAAGATCAAATCTCGAAAGACCGATTGGTTTAGTATCCTTGGAAACACTAGATATATTCATAAGGTTTAGATTACATCATAAAATGAAAACTACAACAACATAGTCTCCATAGTCCACACTCTTATCCCCTCACACTATCCCTGCAGGTCATTCATAAATTACTTCTTCACATACTGGAAAAAAAACATAGAAAAGGGGTGACCTCAAATGCACAATTAGGATAACAATATAGCAGAAACTTTCATAAATAAGAATAAACATTTAAGGCAATGTATAACTAAAACAAAATCCTTTTAAACTTAAACTTCAACATAGTATGGAAAAAGTAAAATGAAATAATTCCATTTACTTATTCACATGGATATTCTACTAATCTAATAATCACATTCAATATCAATAACCACTTCCATAATGATGGAATGCATAATGCTAGACTATCATAACCACATATCCAAGGCCGTGTTCCAAGACTAGAAATAAGATTTTTTTAAAGCCTTATTCCAAGACACTAGTTTGTCTCATGAGACCTACCGATGCATCAAGGAGCTATAGCGGGCTCCACACGTCACATATTCAGTCCAATGCATTCCCATATGAAAATGTTTAAACATAACATAAACATTCGTATTAAAACAAGCATACGGAATGTCAATACTTTCACCATAAACCATGAATGGTATAAAAATAGCACATCCACAGTCAAACATATCACAAAACCTTCAATACAATATAGAATTTTTGTATCATAATAAATCAACTTCAAATAAGCGTAAAATCCATCAAAGGATGTTGACATAGATGAAATCAAAACTCTTTTTAGAGAAATATCTCTTTCTATTTGGAAATCATTTAAGAGTCATATATTTATAAAATAAAACATTTTATTTGAAAATATTCTTATAATTATGTAAGGTAAGATTCAACGATTTTATAACGGCGGAAAATAACCGCACCCACCGTATAAGTTAAAAAAACATTCTTACCGTAATATTGTCGAAAATGTTAAAAAACACCTTGTTTGGAAAATGACGGAAATATTCCTTTATAAACCACTTATAAAAAGTCAAACAAGGGTATAAATGACTTTAACCCATAATATTTTAAATATTAAAAATGTTTTGAAATACATTTTTAAGAAACATAAATGTGGATTATAAAGAGATCCCAGTAGATTATTACGTATAAAAAACATCGGATAATGAATAGATTGTGAAATAAACCTTACCTTGTACTTTTCCTTGGTTGAGTGTAATTTAACCTCCTATATAATGGTGAAATAATTGTTATTAAATTATACAAGAATCATATATATTAATATGATATCATATATGATCTTTTAACATTGCTTTGTTAATAATATCTTAGTATTATCGTCGTTTCGGGTGTTAACTTACTCATTTTCTATTATATGTTTTGTTACGTAAGCCATGTTTTTCATGGATATGTTGTATCTTAATCATATCCAGAATTATATCAAGTCCTTAGATACTATTATTAATCATAAAATGAGAATTAGACTTCAATGGATACGATGGAGAATGAATCTTATCGCGTTCATGGAGACAGTAGTCTGTACGTACGCACGAGTGACAATATCATTCTTTTGATATTAAAATAATATATAATTGGATGGTATAACATATATACAGAATCATTATCATGTTATATTTATTATTTACATGAGTTACACATCATTATTATACCCATCCAAATAATAATTTATTGAATAACAATTACACCACGACGTGGAGACTGTAAGTCGTATGTACGCACGTATGGTGACATGTTATTCAATGGATCGATAGAATACTGAATATGGTTGTACCATATTTATAATAACATCACTGTATATATAAGATACTGGAGTTATTATTTTAGAATTGTAATAACAAAGAAGGAAGAAGTGGAAGAAGAAATGAATTTGAAAATGGGTGGTGAAATCATTACCTCTTCTTCGGGTTCTTCCATTTGATTTGATCGAAAGGGCTCATAGGTAGGCTTTATGACTAAAGTAATGCCTCTAGGATAAAGTGAGGGAAGTTGGGAGACTATTTGGGCAGATTTTTCCGATCCAAAAGGCTTTTATGGTGTGAAGTATTGAGAAGGGAGAGTGTCCTTTTATAAGAGGGGTGAGAAGCACCTTTGGAAAAGCTAGAAATATTAATTTATAATAAATTCATATTCAGTTTCTAATGTCTCCAAAGATTATTATTTAAAGGTTAAGGTGGTTGTGGGTATAGTAACACTCAAAAAATAGAATTTAGACAGGTTTGGGTTACTATATTAACCTTATCTGTTAGTTTTAACTCTTAGTTAATTAGTTTGACATTTACCATGTCACTTTTTATTTTTATATTATATAGTTAATAAACATACTATATACATCCACAAAAACCCCACGTGGTCCATTAATGATACAAATATCATTATATATGTCTTTTGGAAGAACCTTAGATTTTTATGAATTTAATATCAATTAATAATATAATATTTGTTTTAAAAACTCTTTTATGTCAATTTTGACACTATTCAATAGATGATTTTTGTGAAACTCATAAAATAATTATTACTTCAAAAAAAGTCAATTAAATCAATAATAATATGTCATATTATCCTAGAAAATTAGTGTAATTCATTAAAAGTCTCAAATTATATTTATTTGGGTATCTACAATATCAATCATTTTAATTTTTCATTATTATGGTAATTATAGCATCACCATTGTGTCAAATATAAATTATATTATTTAATGTCTAAAAATTAAAAATAAATAACCATTATTTAGGAAATATTTTTATATTTCTAATGAATATTTATAATCGAAAATCAAACATATATAACCCTATATAAAAATTTTGTTTCTAAAAGATATATGCTTCTGTCATTTTTGTATTCATTTTAACTTAATTAAAATAATGTGTTCCTATCACTTACATGTGGCACCATGGGGTATCCAAATCGACCCAAAGATGCCTATGGTCGAACTTGTATCAACCAATAAGGTTAGGACACGTTTTACAATAATTTCTTATTATTATATTTTTATTTTTTAACCCTTATTTACCGGATTTACCCTTTAACCATGGTAAATAAAATATTTACTGAAATAATTATTCAAAATGTCTAAAAATAAAAGTTACCTATTTACACAATTTGAACATCCTGATTTGAAATATGGAATCCATTTTTCCAAATTCAAAACACAGAAGTGGTAGAAATTAATTTAAAATTAATTCCCGCTGTAAAAAAAGCGTGTTTTTAAGATATAATAACTATCAAAAGATTGATACTTGTTTATGTTCGGATTAATTGTGAAATTATGTCCAATGAACAACATTGTATTAAATGGTAAAAATATATTCTAAATATACTTTAAAACCACTCAAATTCATAATGTATCAATATAAATTATTTCGATTAAAAAAGTTGTTTTTAATTAAAATTTAGTAATTTTCACTATTCATCAAAATATTAAAGTTATCTGAAAATTACCAAAATTTCACCTTAGGTTAAATTCGATATTATGAATCTAAAAATGAAGACCATTTTGAAATATAAAATATATATAATTTCAAAAAGTAGGTATTACTGTTCATAACTGCTAGTTTGATTAGTTATAGTGTGCTAGAACTCAGTGTTGCGTACAACACACACTATCACATTATTCAAAGAGAAGCGTACCGTAGAAGATTAGGGTTTTACATTCTCCCCTATTTAAAATAATGTCATCCTAAAAATTTCTAGAATATTATCTCATGAAATGACTTGGGTGGTTCTTCATCATAAGTTCCTCGGGTTCCCACATTGCCTCTTCCATCTTATGGTTTCTGCACAAAACTTTTACCAGACACATCGTCCGGTTTCTCAGTACTTGTTCTCTTATATCAAGAATCCTGACAAGATCTTCACAATAAGATAGATCGGGTTCCAGTTATAATTCTTCATAGGTGGGTCCATGCATTGGGTCAGGCATTTATTTCCTCAATAGAGATACGTGAAACACATCGTGAACTTTGGAGAGACTTGGCGGCATTGCCAATCGGTAAGCTACAGCCCCAATTCATTCTAGAATTTCGAAAGTTCCGATGTACCTGAGACTCAATTTTCTTTTCTTACCAAAACGTATGACTCCTTTCCATGGAGATACCTTCAGAAAAACATGATCACAGAATTGAAATTCCAAATCCTTCCTTCGATTATCGGCATAGCTCTTCTGACTACTTTGAGCTACTTTGATGTGATTTTGGATTACCTTCACCTTTTCCACTATTTCCTCCACCAGTTATGGACCTATAAGTTTTCTTTCACCAATGTCATCCCAACATGTTGGTGTGCGACATCTCTTCCCGTATAACGCTTCATATGGTTCCATATGAATACTCGAATGGAAGCTATTGTTATAGGAAAATTCTACCAGAGGTAAATATTGATCCCACATACCCTGAACTTTGAGGATTAGTATAGAAGAACTTCCTAGAATTTTGGTATTTTATATATTTTGTGAGTTTTCCGAGCAATACATCCCTATCTGGATACGAGCAGGTTGAGGCGGCTCTGGCACAGATGTACCTAGGGGTAAAACCCGAAAACACCGCTTTGAGCTAGACTCGAACGGGAACTGGTGCACGACAACGGGCCTTGCTGCACTCTTGGTTATGACACTACCGGTGGATATGCTTAGGATAACTCTCTTTTTAATTACAAATCATTATGAAGGGTTTATGAGTATATACTTCATTAAAGAAAACATTTTTATGATTATGGATTATATCCATAAAGAGTTCAATTTATGTTAAGTGTTTTATAAGTATGGAATTATGTATTTTGATTCATAAACTAATCTAGTTTATGCCATTGTTTAGAAATATAGCCTAGTGGAAGAAATGGAAACTGTATCAATGCACGCACTCCATGTAGGGATTACCCTCCTACTCAAGATAATTATAGTGGAGCTGGTGATGCAACTGGTGCCGATCAGCTAATCACCATAATGGGAAAACTCACTCAGGTTATGAATAATAACCTTACCCATATGGAGCACCCTGATTCGCAGTATGGAGGATCAATGTTAGATTGATTCTGGAGGAAAAAACCACCAGCTTTCAATGGGAGTACAAATCCCTTAGTAGCTAAGCAATGGATAAATTCCCTAGAGAAAATATTTCAGGATTTGGGGAGTAGTGAAAGGGAAAAAGTTATAATGGAAGTTTACTGCCTCAATGGAGATTCTGATCAATGGTGGTCATTGATTCAAAACATGAAGGAAGATGATGAAGTATCAAATATGGAATGGAGAGAGTTTAAAGATCTGTTTTTAGACAAATACTTTCCTCGTGACCATCGAGCAGATATGGAAAGGCAATTTCTGAGTCTGAGATAAAAGGAGGATGAGAATGTCACAAAGTATGAGGCTAACTTTACAAGGTTAGCAAGGTATGTTGAAGATTATATACGTAACCCAAGAAGTAAGATTGATCGTTTCTTTGATGGGTTAAAACCATTTCTCCGTCGAGCATTACTATCACATTCCTTCTCGTCGTACGAAGACATTGTATCATGTGCTATCAAGACCGAAAAGGAATTCTCTAAGTTTTATGACATTAAAGCAAAGAAAGAGAAGAAGAGATATGCTGATCAATCTAGGAATAGAAATAAGAGGAAGAAGGGAAATTTTCAATATCTATCCTGTGGTAAATGTTGGAACAAATACCCCGGTACTTTCTTGAAGGGAACGGGAGTCTATTACAAGTGTGGTGAAAAAGTCCATCATGTTTGTGATTGAAAAGGGAATAAGGAAGCTACCAATGTTCAGTTCTACAATTGCAGGGAGATGGGGCATTATGAAAATGAATGTACTAATCGTCAGGGGAACTTACCTCAGAAAATGCCAAGGGATCAAGGCCAAGCTTATGTCATCACTACTGCTGAGGTAGAAGCTCCGAAAGACGTGGTGGCAAGTAATTTAATGGTTTCCTCAAGTTTAGAAAATGCATTATTTGATTCTGGATCATCGCATTGTTTCATATCTTCCCAGTTTTCTAAGAAAATTAGATATTTGCAATTTGATTTAACAAGGGAGTTGTCAGCTAAAACTCCTAAGGGAAGTGTCATTGCAACAATGTTTTGTGAGACAGTCCCCATTAGAGCACATAAATTTTCTTTATCTGTTGATCTCATCATCATACCTATGATTTAGTTTGATATAATCCTCGGTATGGACCGAATTTTGGACTATGATGCGAAGATTTATTGTAAGAAGAAAGAGGTTACGATTCTAGATGATGATGATAAGGAACACCTTATCTTTAGAACAGAATCATCACCACGTAATTCTTATCTAGATACACCCCCAATAGCTCAACTAAATTCAATTATTGGGGAGGAAGAGAATTAAATGACTATGGGTGAGGAAAGGAATGTTCAAATAGAGTATGTACCTGTTGTGAAAGAATATGTAGATGTATTTCCGGAATATTTACCTGAACATCCTCCAGAACGAGAAGTTGAGTTTTCCATTGATTTAATTCCTAGATCAAGGCCTATATCAAAGACCCCTTATAGAATGTCCACTGTAGAATTAGTCAAACTAAAGAAAAAACTAGAGGAATTGAGTAATAAAGGATTTATTCGCCCTAGTGTTTCTCCATGGGGAGCCCCTGTTCTTTTTGTTAAAAAGAAAGATGGATCCATGAGGTTATGTATCGACTACAGGGAGATCAATGCTATAACAATAAAGAACAAGTATCCCCTACCCCGCATTGATGATTTATTTGACCAAATGCATGGAGCTAAATACTTTTCAAAGATTGACCTTCAACCTGGATACCATCAGTTGTGTGTGAAGAAGGAAAAAATTCTGAAGACAACATTTCGAACCAGGTACGAGCATTATGAGTTTACAGTAATTCCTTTTGGATTGACTAATGCACCCTCTGTGTTCATGGATCTTATGAATAGAGTTTTCAAGGAATATCTTGATGAATTTGTGGTGGTATTTATTGATGATATCTTGGTATACTAAAAAATCTATAAAGATCATGAAAATCACTTGCGCATTATCTTGAAGACTCTAAGAAGACATAAATTATATGGGAAGTTTAGCGAGTGTGAATTCTGGATTCAGGAGATTTCATTTCTTGGCCATATTGTCTCTAAAGATGGAATCTCTGTTGATCCTTATATGACCAAGGAAATCCATGAATGGCCAGCACCTACGAATATAACTAAGGTACGTAGTTTTATTGGTTTAGCAGGTTATTATCAACGGTTCATCCAGAATTTTTCCCAATTGGCTAACCCATTAACGAAGCTCACATGTAAAGGGGTTAAATTTGTTTGGACAAAAGAGTGAGAAGAATGTTTTGAAGAACTGAAGAGAAGATTAGTCAATGCTCCTATATTGACTCTTCTATCGGGGAATGATGGGTTCGTTATTTATAGTGATGCATCGATGAAAGGACTTGGTTGTGTCCTTATGCAGAATGATAGGGTTATTGCCTATGCATCACGACAGTTGAAATTCATGAAAAAAACTATCCTACTCATGATCTCGAGTTAGCACCTATGATCTTTTCTTTGAAGATATGGAGGCACTACCTCTATGGTCAAAAATTTGAGATTTATACTGATCACAAGAGTTTGAAGTATATTTTTTCACAAAAAGAACTCAGCATGAGGCAAAGGAGATGGCTTGAATTACTCAAGGATTATGATTGCACGATACACTACCACCAGGGGAAGGCAAACAAGGTGGAAGATGCTTTGAGCAGAAAAGACCATGGAGTTTTGAACGTGATGAGAATAGAAAGGGATCCAATTTTCATAGATCTAGTAAAGATTGAAATGGGAATAACCAGGGAAGGTAAAACATCAATTCTTTTTCAAATGGCTGCCAAACCATATTTACTAGAAAGGATTAAGAGTTCTCAGACTAATGATAGATAATTTCAAAATAAGATTAAAGTTGTGAATGATGGGAGATTGAGAGACTTTGTGTATGAAGATGGAATTTTGAAATTCTGGAAGAGGCTTTGTGTTCCCGATATACCGGATCTAAAAAGATTGTTGTTGGAAGATGCTCATAGATCCAATTTCTCTATACACCCTGGGAGCACCAAAATGTATAGAGATTTGAAGGAACATTTTTGGTGGGACAACATGAAGAGGGAGATAGCTGATTTTGTGTCAAGATGTATGGTTTGTCAACAAGTGAAAGATGGAAGGCAACAGTCTGGAGGAGTCATGCAGCCTCTCCCATACCAGAGTGGAAATGGGACAATACTACGATGGAATTTGTCATGGGACTACCAAATACTCCTAGAAGGAACGATGAAATATGGGTTATTGTTGATCGTCTTACCAAGTCAGCACATTTTCTTGCTATAAGTGAAGATCTACCACTGGAACGTCTAGAAAGACTATATATTAATGAGGTTGTTAAACCTCATGGAGTACCCCTATCGATTATTTCTGATCATGATTCCCGTTTTACTTCAAGATTCTGGAAGATTCTTTAGAAATCCCTGGATATTGAACTTCATTTGAGCACTGCCTACCACCCTCAGACAGATGGACAATGAGAACGAACTATTCAAACCTTAGAAGACATGTTGATATCCTACTCACTTGACTTTCAGGGTATTTGGGAGCAATATTTACCTCTGGTAGAATTTTTCTATAACAATAGCTTCCATTCAAGTATTCAGATGGCACCATATGAAGCGTTATACGGGAAGAGATGTCGCACCCCAACCTGTTGGGATGACATTGGTGAAAGAAAACATGTAGGTCCAGAACTAGTGGAGGAAACAATGGAAAAGGTGAAGGTAATCCAAAATCACATCAAAGAAGTTCAAAGTAGGAAGAAGAGATCTTCCGATAATCGAAGGAAGGATTTGAAATTTCAAGTCGGTGATCATGTTTTCCTGAAGGTATCTCCATGGATGGGAGTCATACGTTTTGGTAAGAAAGGTAAATTGAGTCCCAGGTACATCGGACCTTTTGAAATTCTAGAACGAATTGGGGTTGTAGCTTACCGATTGGAAATGACACCAAGTCTCTCCAATGTTCACAATGTGTTCCACGTATCTCTGTTGAGAAAATACATGCCTGACCCAACGCATGTACTCACCTATGATGAATTAGAACTGGAACCCGATCTGTCTTATTATGAAGAGTCTGTCAGGATTCTTGATACAAGAGAACAAGTACTGAGAAACCGGATGACGCATCAGGTAAAAGTTTTGTGGACAAACCATAAGATGGAAGAGGCAACGTGGGAACCCGAGGAACTTATGATGAAGAACCACCCGAGTCTTTTCATGCGATAATATTCTATAAATTTCGAGGATGAAATTATTTGACGGAGGGGAGAATGTACCACCCCAAGCTTCTACGGTACGCTTCTCTTTGAATAATGTGATAGCGTGTGTTGTACACAACACTGAGTTCTAGCACACCTTAACTAATCAAACTAGCCGTTATGAATAGTAATACCTACTTTTTGAAATTATATATATTTTATATTTTAAAATGGACTTCATTTTTGGATTCAGAATATTGAATTTTACCTAAGGTGAAATTTTGGTACTTTTCGGATAACATTAATATTTTGATGAATAGTGAAAATTACTAAATTTTAATTAAAAACAACTTTTTTAATCGAAATAATTTATATTGAAAATTTATGAATTTGAGTGGTTTTAAAGTATATTTTGAATATATTTTTACCATTTAATAAAATTTTGGTCACTGGACATATTTTCACAATTAAACCGAATATAAACAAGTATCAATCTTTTGATAGTTATTATATCTTAAAAACATGCTTTTTGTTTTGACAGTGGGAATTAATTTTAAATAAATTTCTGCCACTTTTGTGTTTTAAATTTGAAAAATTGGATTCCATATTTGGAGTCAGGATTTTCAAATTTTGAAAATAGGTATCTTTTTTTTAGACATTTGGAATAATTACTTCGGTAAATATTTTATTTTCCATGGTTAAAGTGTAAATCCGGTAAATAAGGGTTAAAAATAATAATATAATAATAAACAATTACCCTAAAATGTGTCCTAACCTTATTGGTTGATACAAGTTGGACCATAGGCATCTTTGCGTCGATTTTGGGACCCCATGGAGCCACATGTAAATGATAGGGACACTTTATTTTAATTAAGTTAAAATGAATACAAAAATGACACAAGCATATATCTTTTAGAAAAACAATTTTTATATAGGGTTATATATGTTGGATTTTCGACTATAAATATTCATTAGAAATCTAAAAATATTTCCTACATAATGGTTATTTATTTATAATTTTTAGACATTAAATAATTTAATTTATATATGACACAATGGTGATGCAGTTATTAACATAATAATGAATAATTAAAATGACTAATATTCTAGATACCCAAATAAATATAATTTGATACTTTTAATGAATTACACTAATTTTCTATGATAATATGACATATTAGGATTGATTTAATTTAATTTGATTGAAGTAATAATTCTGTTATGAGTTTCACAAAAATAATCTATTGAATAGTGTCAAAATTGACATAAAAGAGTTTTTAAAACAAATATTATATTATTAATTGATATTAAATTTCTAAAAATCTAAGGGAAAAAGTTATCATGGCAGTTTACCGCCTCACTGGAGATGATGATAAATGGTGGTCATTGATTCAAAACATGAAGGAAGATGATGAAGTATCAAATATGGAATGGAGGGAGTTCAAAGATCTGTTTTTTGAAAAATACTTTCCTCGTGACCATTGAGCAGATATGGAAAGGAAATTTCTGAGTCTGAGAAAAAAGGAGGATGATAATGTCGTAAAGTATCACGCTAACTTTAAAAGGTTAGCAAGGTATGCTGGAGATTATATACGTAACCCAAGAAGTAAGATTGATCGTTTATTTGATGAGTTAAAACCATTTCTCCGTCGAGCATTAGTATCAAAATCCTTCTCGTCGTACGAAGACATTGTCTCATGTGCTATCAAGACCGAAAAGGAATTCTCTAAGTATTATGACTTTAATGAAAAGAAAGAGAAGAAGAGATCTACTGATAAATCTGGGAATGGAAATAAGCGGAAGAAGGGAAATGTTGAATATCTATCCTGTGGTAAATGTGGGAAGAAACACCCCGACACTTGCTTGAAGGGAACGGGAGTTTGTTACAAGTGTGGTGAAAAAGGCCACCAAGCTCGTGATTGCAAAGGGAAGAAGGAAGCTACCAATGTTCAGTGCTATAATTACAGGGAGATGGGGCATTATGCAAATGAATATCCTAAGCGTCAGAGGAACTAACCTCAGAAAATGCCAAGGGCTCAAGGCCAAGCTTACACTATCACTACTTCTGAGGTAGAAGCTCGGAAAGATGTGGTGGCAGGTAATTTAATGGTTTCCCCAAGTTTAGAAAATGCATTATTTGATTCTGGAACATCGCATTGTTTCATATCTTCCCAGTTTGCTTAGAAAATTAGGTATTTTCAATTTGATTTAACAAGGGAGTTGTCAGTTAAAACTCCTAAGGGAAGTATCATTGCAACAAAGTTTTGTGAGTCAGTCCCCATTAGAGCACATAAATGTTCTTTATCTGCTAATATCATCGTCATACCTATGATTGATTTTGATATAATCATCAGTATGTACTGGCTTTCGGACTATGTTGTGAAGATTTACTGTAAGAAGAAAGAGGTTATGATTCTTGATGATGATGATAAGGAACACCTTGTCTTTAGCGCAGAATCGTCACCACCTAATTATTATCTAGATCCACCCCCAGTAGCTCAAATAAATTCAATTATTGGGGAGGAAGAGAATGAAATGACTATGGGTGAGGAAAGGAATGTTCAAATATAGGATGTACCTGTTGTGAAAGAATATGTAGATGTATTTCTGGAAGATTTACCTGTACATCTTCCAGAATGAGAAGTTAAGTTTTCCATTGATTTAATTCAGGGATCAAGGCCTATATCGAAGACCCCTTATAGAATGGCCACTGTATAATTAGTCGAACTAAAGTAACAACTAGAGGAATTGAGTAATAAAGGATTTATTCTCCCTAGTGTTTATCCATGGGGAGCCCCTGTTCATTTTGTTTAAAATAAAGATGGATCCATGAGGTTATGTATCGACTACAGGGAGATCAATGTTATAACAATAATGAACAAGTATCCCCTACCTCGCATTGATGATTTATTTGACCAACAACATGGAGCTTAATACTTTTCAAAGATTGAACTTCGATCTAGATACCATCAGTTGTGTTTGAAGTAGGAAGACATTATGAAGACAGCATTTCGAACCAGGGACGGGAATTATGAGTATACAGTAATGCCTTTTGGATTGACTAATGAACCCTCTGTGTTCATGGATCTGATAAATAGAGTTTTCAAGGAATATCTCGATGAATTTTGGGTCGTATTTATTGATGATATCTTGGTATACTCAAAAAGCTACGAAGATCATGAAAATCACTTGGGTATTATCTTGATGACTCTGAGAAGACATGAATTATATGGGATGTTTAGCAAGTGTGAATTCTGGCTTTAGGAGATTTCTTTTCTTGGCCATATTGTCTCTAAAGATGGAATCTCTGTTGATCCTTCTATGACCAAGGCAATCCAAGAATGGCCAGCACCTACGAATAGAACTGAGGTACATAGTTTTATTGGTTTAGCAGGTTATTATCGACGTTTCGTCCAGAATTTTGCCCGATTGGCTAACCCATTAACGAAGCTCACATGTAAAGGGGTTAAATTTGTTTGGAAAAAAGAGTGTTAAAAATGTTTCGAAGAACTGAAGAGATGATTAGTCAATTCTCCTATATTGTCTTTACCATCAGGGAACGATGGGTTCAATATTTATAGTGATGCATTGATGAAAGGACTTGGTTGTGTCCTTATGCAGAATTATAGGGTTATTGCCTATGCATCATGACAGTTGAAAATTCATGAACAAAACTATCCTACTCATGATCTCGAGTTAGGAGCTATGATCTTTGCTTTGAAGATATGGAGGCACTACCTCTATGGTGAAAAATGTTTGATTTATACTAATCACAAGAGTTTGAAGTATATTTTCTCACAAAAAGAACTCAACATGAGGCAAAGGATATGGCTTGAATTACTCAAGGATTTTGATTGCACGATACACTACCACCCGGGGAAGGCAAACAAGGTGGCAGATGCTTTGAGCAGAAAAGACCATGGAGTTTTGAACGTGATGAAAATTGAAAGGGATCCAATTTTCATAGATCTAGTAAAGATGGACATGGGAATAACCAGGGAAGGTGAAACATCAATGCGTTTTTCAAATGGTTTCCAAACCATCTTTACTAGAAAGGATTATGAGTTCTCAGACTAATGATGGAGAATTTCAAAAGAATATTAAAGTTGTGAATGATGGTAGATTGATAGACTTTGTGTATGAAGATGGAATTTTGAAATTCGGGAAGAGACTTTGTGGTCCCGATATACTTGTTCTTAAAAGGGAATTGTTGGAAGATTCTCATAGTTCGAATTTCTCTATACACCTTGGGAGCACCAAAATGTATAGAGATTTGAAGGAACATTTTTGGTGGGACAACATGAAGAGGGAGATAGATGATTTTTTGTCAAGATGTATGGTTTGTCAACAAGTGAAAGATGGAAGGAAACAGCCTGGAGGAGTCATGCAACCTCTTCCCATACCAGAGTGGAAATGGCACAATATTACGATGGACTTTTTCATGGGACTACCAAATACTCCTAGAAGGAATGATGCAATATGGGTTATTGTTGATCATCTTACCAAGTCAGAACATTTTCTTGCTATAAGAGAAGATCTACCACTGGAACGTCTAGAAAGACTATATATTAATGAGGTTGTGAGACTTCATGGAGTACCCCTATCTATTATTTCTGATCGTGATCCCCATTTTACTTCAAGATTCTGGAAGAGTCTTCAGAAATCCTTAGATACTGAACTTCATTTGAGCACTACCTACCACCCTCAGATAGATGGAAAATCAAAACGAACTATTCAAACCTTAGAAGACATGTTGATATCCTGCTCACTTGACTTTCAGGGTATGTGGGATCAATATTTACCTCTGGTATAATTTACCTATAACAATAGCTTTCATTCGAGTATTTAGATGGCACCATATGAAGCGTTATACGGGAAGAGATGTTGCACACCAACCTGTTGAGATGACGTTGGTGAAAGAAAACTTGTAGGTCCAAAACTGGTGGAGGAAACGATGGAAAAGGTGATGGTAATCCAAAATCACATCAAAGAATCTCAAAGTAGGCAGAAGATCTATGCCGATAATCGAAAGAAGGATTTGGAATTTCAAGTCGGTGATCATGTTTTCCTGAAGGTATCTCCATGGAAAGGAGTCATACGTTTTGGTAAGAAAGGTAAATTGAGTCGCAGGTACATCGGACCTTTCGAAATTCTAGAACGAATTGGGGCTGTATCTTACCGATTGGCAATGCCGCCAAGTCTCTCCAAAGTTCACGATGTGTTCCACGTATCTCTGTTGAGGAAATACATGCCTGACCCAACGCATGTACTCACCTATGAAGAATTAAAACTGGAACCTGATCTGTCTTATTGTGAAGAGCCTGTCAGGATTCTTGATACAAGAGAAAAAGTACTGAGAAACCGGGCGACGTGTCTGGTAAAGGTTTTGTGGAGAAACCATAAGATGGAAGAGGCAACGTGGGAACCCGAGGAACTTATGATGAAGAACCACCCGATTCTTTTCATGCGATAATATTATATAAATTTCTAGGATGAAATTATTTGAAGGAGGGGAGAATTTAACACCCCAAGCTTCTACGATATGCTTCTCTTTGAATAATGTGATAGCATGTGTTGTACGCAACACCAAGTTCTAGCACACTATAACTAATCAAACTAGCTGTTATGAATAGTAATACCTACTTTTTGAAATTATATATATTTTATATTTCAAAATGGACTTCATTTTTGGTTTGGAATATCGAATTTAACCTAAGGTGAAATTTTGGTACATTTCAGATAACTTTAATATTTTGATGAATAGTGAAAATTACCAAATTTTAATTAAAAACAAATTTTTTAATAGAAATAATTTATATTGATAAATTACGAATTTGAGTGGTTTTAAAGTATATTTAGAATATATTTTTACCATTTAATACAATTTTGGTCATTGGACATAATTTTACAATTAAACCGAACATAAACAAGTATCAATCTTTTGATAGTTATTATATCATAAAAACATGCTTTTTATTTTGACAACGGGAATAAATTTTAAATTAATTTCTTCCACTTATATGATTTGAATTTGGAAAAATGGATTCCATATTTGGAATCAGGATGTCCAAATTTTGTAAATAGGTAACATTTATTATTAGACATTTTGAATAATTGCTTCGGTAAATATTTTATTCACTATGGTTAAAGGGTAAATCCGGTAAATAAGGGTTAAAAAATAATAATATAATAAGACAAAATTACCCTAAAACGTGTTTTAACCTTATTGGTTGATACAAGTTTGACCGTAGGCATCTTTGGGTCGATTTGGGGACCCCATGGTGCCACAAGTAAGTGATAGGGACACTTTATTTTAATTATGTTAAAATGAATAAAAAAATGACACAAGCATATATCTTTTAGAAAAACAATTTTTATATAGGGTTATATATGTTCTATTTTAGACTATAAATATTCATTAGAAATCTAAAGCGCTTTCCTACATAATGGTTATTTATTTATAATTTTTAGACATTAAATAATTTAATTTATATATGACACAATGGTGATGCAGTAATTACCATAATAATGAAAAATTAAAATGATTGATATTGTAGATACTCAAATAAATATAATATGATACTTTTAATGAATTACACTAATTTCATAGGATAATATGACATATTAGGATTTATTTAATTGAATATTTTCGAAGTAATAATTCTGTTATGAGTTTCACAAAAGTCAATTATTGAATAGTGTCAAAATTGACATAAAAGAGTTTTTAAAACAAATATTATATAATTAATTGATATTAAATTCCTAAAAATATAAGTATCATCCAAGAGACTTATATCATGATATTTGTATCATTATTGGACCACTTTGGGGTCTCTTGGATGTATATAGTAAGTTTATTAACTATATAATATAAAAATACAAAGTGAAATGGTAAATGTCAAACTAATTAACTAAGAGTTAAAACTAAAAGATAAGGTTAATATAGTAACACAAACCTGTCTAAATTATATTGGTTGAGTGTTTTTCGACCCCTCCCCACCTTAAACTTTAAATAATAAACTTTTGAGCCATTAGAAACCGAATATGAATTTATTATAAATTAATATTTCTAGCTTTTCCAAAGGTGCCCCTCACCCCTCTTATAAATGGGAACTCCCCCTTCTCATTACTTCACACCATCAAAGCCTTTTGTATTGTCCAAACTCTACCCAAATACTCTCCCAACTTCCCTCACTTCATCATAGAGGCCTTCCTTTAGTCAAAAAGCCAACCTAAGATCCCTTTTGATCAAATCAAAAGGAAGAACCCGAAGAAGGGGTATTGATTTCACCACCCTTTTTCAAATTCATTTCTTCTTCCACTTCTTCCTTCATTGTTATTACCATTCTAAAATAATAAATACAGTATCTTATATATACTGTGATGTTATTATAAATATGTTACAACCATATTCAGAATTCTATCCATCCTTTGAATAACATGTCACCATACGTCCGTACGTACGGCTAACTGTCTCCATGTCGTGGTGTAATTGTTATTCAATAAATTATTATTTGGATGGGTCTAATAATGATGTGTAACTCATGTAAATAATAAATATAACATGATAATGATTCTTTAAATATTTTATACCATCCAATTATATATTATTTTAATATCAAAAGAATGATATTGTCGCTCGTGCGTACGTACGGACTACCGTGTCCACGAACGTGATAAGATACATTATCCATCGTATCCATTCAAGTATAATTCTCATTTGATGATTAATAATTATATCTTAGGACTTTATATCATTCTAGATATGATTAATATACAACCTATCCATGACAAACATGTATTACGTAACAAAACATATAAAAGAAAACAAGTAAGTTAACACCCGAAACGACGATAATACTAAGATATTATTAACAAAGCAATGTTAAAAGATCATATATGATATCATATTAATATATATGATTATTGAATAATTTAATAACAATTATTTCACCATTATACAGGAGGTTAACCTACCCTCAACCAAGGAAAAGTACAAGGTAATGTTTATTTCACAATCTCTTCATTATTTGAGGTTGTTTATACGTAATAATATACTGGGATCTCTTTATCATCCACATCCATGTTTCTTAAAAATATATTTCAAAACATTTTTACTATTTAAACGAATATGGGTTAAAGTCATTTATACCATTTTTTTCTTTTTATAAGAGTATTATAAAGGAATCTTTCCGTCATTTTCCAAACAATGTTCTTTTTAACCTTTTCGACAAAATTAAGGTAAGAATGTTTTTTTAACATATACGGTGGGTGCGGTTATTTTCCACCGTTATAAAATCGTCGAAGCTTCCCTTACAAGATTATAAGAATATTTTCAAAGAAAATGTTTTATTTTATAAATATATGACTCTTAAAAGATTTCAAAATAGAAATAGATATTTCTCTAAAAAGAGTTTTGATTTCATCTATGTCAGCATCCTTTGATGGATTTTTTTCTTATTTGAAGTTGATTTGTTATGATACAAAACTCCTATATTGTATTGAAGGTTTTGTGATATGTTTGACTGTGGATGTGCTATTTTTATACCATTCATGGTTTATGGTGAAAGTATTGACATTTTTTATGCTAGTTTTAATACGAATGTTTATGTTCTGTTTAAACCTTTTCATATGGGAATGCATTAGACTTAATATGTGACAGGTGGAGCCCGATATAGCTCCTCGATGCATCGGTAGGTCTCATGGGACAAACTACTATCTTGGCACAAGGCCTTGACAAAATCATTTTTGTAGTCTTGGCATGAGGCCTTGGATATGTGGTTATGATAGTCTGGCATTATGCATTCCATCATTATGAAAGTGGTTATTGATATTGCATGTGATTATTAGATCAGTAGAATATCCATGTGAATAAGTAAATGGCATTATTTCATTTTACTTTTTCCATACTATGTTTAAGTTCAAGTTTAAAAGGCTTTTGTTTTAGTTATACATTTCCTTAAATTCTTATTCTTATTTATGAAAGGTTCCGCTATATTGTTATCCTTACTGGGCATTTGAGCTCACCCCTTTTCTATGTTTTATTTTTCCCAGAATGTGAAAAAGTAATTTATGAATGACATATAGGGATAGTGTGAGGGGATAAGAGTGTGGACTATGGAGACTATGTTGTTGTAGTTTTCAATCTATTATGTAATATAAACCTTATGAATATATCTAGTGTTTCCAAGGCTACTAAACCTGTAGGTCTTTCGATATATGATCTTTCTTGTGATCATGCCAATTTCATGTAATAATGCACCGACTCTGGGTAACTGGGGTCGGGGCTACGATACGCCTCTCTTTGAATAATGTGATAGCATGTGTTGTACGCAACACCGAGTTCTAGCACACCATATATGACTCTTAAATGATTTCAAAATAGAAAGAGATATTTATCTAAAAAGAGTTTTGATTTCATCTATGTCAACATCCTTTGATGGATTTTATGCTTATTTTAAGTTGATTTATTATGATACAAAACTTCAATACTATATTTAATGTTTTGTGATATGTTTGACTGTAGATGTGCTATTTTTATACCATTCATGGTTTATGGTGAAAGTATTGACATTTCGTATGCTATTTTTAATACGAATGTTTATGTTATGTTTAAACCTTTTCATATGGGAAAGCATTGGACTTAATATGTGACGGGTGGAGCTCGCTATAGCACCTCGATGCATCGGTAGGTCTCATGAGACAAACTAGTGTCTTGGCACAAGGCCTTGAAAAAATATTATTTGTAGTCTTGGCACGAGGCCTTGGATATGTGGTTATGATAGTTTGGAATTATGCATTCCATCATTATGAAAGTTTTTATTGATATTTCATGTGATTATTAGATTGTAGAATATCCTTGTGAATAATTAAATGGAATAATTTCATTTTACTTTTGACATACTATGTTGAAGTTCAAGTTTAAAAGGCTTTTGTTTTAGTTATACATTACCTTAAATGTTTATTCTTATTTATGAATGTTTATGCTATATTGTTATCCTTACTGGGCATTTGAGCTCACCCCATTTCTATGTTTTATTTTTCCCAGGATGTGAAGAAGTAATTTATGAATGACCTGCAGGGATAGTGTGAGGGGATAAGAGTGTTGACTATGGAGACTATGTTGTTGTAGTTTTCATTTTATGATGTAATGTAAGCCTTATGAATATATCTAGTGTTTCCAAGGCTACTAAACCAATCGGTCTTTCGATATTTGATCTATCTTGTGATCATGCCAATGTCATGTAATAATGCACCGACTCTGGGTAACTGGGGTCGGGGCATTACAGTTATTTGGATGGGTATAATAATGATGTTTAACCAATGTAAATACTAAATATAACATGATAATGATTCTGTATTTATGTTATACCATCCATTTTTCATAGATCTAGTAAAGATGGACATGGGAATAACCAGGGGAGGTGATACATCAATTCTTTTTCAAATGGTTGCCAAACCATATTTACTAGAAAGGATTATGAGTTCTCAGACTAATTATGGAGAATTTGAAAAGAAGATTAAAGATGTTAATGATGGGAGATTGAGAGACATAGTGTATGAAAATAGAATTTTGAAATTCGTGAAAGGGCTTTGTGTTCCCGATATACCTGATCTAAAAAGGAAATTGTTGGAAGATTCTCATAGTTCCAATTTCTCTATACACCCTGGGAGCACCAAAATGTATAGGGATTTGAAGGAACATTTTTTGTGGGACAACATGAAGAGGGAGATAGCTGATTTGGTGTCAAGATGTATGGTTTGTCAACAAGTGAAAGCTAGAAGGCAACAGCCTGGAGGAGTCATGCAACCTCTTCCTATACCAGAGTGGAAATGGGACAATATTACGATGGACATTGTCATGGGACTACCAAATACTCCTAGAAGGAACGATGAAATATGGGTTATTGTTGATCATCTTACCAAGTCAGCATATTTTCTTGCTACAAGAGAAGATATACCATTGGAACGTCTAGCAATATTATATATTAATGAGGTTGTGAGACTTAATGGAGTACCCCTATAGATTATTTTTGATTGTGATCCCCATTTTACTTCAAGATTCTGGAAGAGTCTTCATAATTCCCTGGATACTGAAATTCATTTGAGCACTGCCTACCACCCTCAGACAAATGGACAATCAGAACGAACTATTCAAACCTTAAAAGACATGTTGAGAACCTTCTCACTTGACTTTCAGGGTATGTGGGATCAATATTTACCTCTGGTAGAATTTTACTATAACAATAGCTTCCATTTGAGTATTCAGATGGCACCATATGAAGCATTACACGGGAAGAGATGTCGCACAACAACCTGTTGGGATGACGTTGGTGAAAGAAAACTTTTAGGTCCAGAACTGGTGGAGGAAACAATGGAAAAGGTGACGTTAATCCAAAATCACATCAAAGCAGCTCAAAGTAGGCAGAAGAGCTATGCCAATAATCGAAGGAAGGATTTGGAATTTCAATTTAGTGATCATGTTTTCCTGAAGGTATCTCCATGGAAGGGAGTTATACGTTTTGGTAAGAAAGATAAATTGAGTCCCAGGTACATCGGACCTTTCGAAATTCTAGAACAAATTTGGGTTGTAGCTTACCGATTGGCAATGCCGCCAAGTCTCTCAAAAATTCACGATATGTTCCACGTATCTCTGTTGAGGAAATACATGCCTGACCCAATGCATGTACTCACCTATGAAGAATTAGAATTGGAACCCGATCTGTCTTATTGTGAAGAGCCTGTCAGGATTCTTAATACAAGAGAACAAGTACAGAGAAACCAGATGACGCGTCAGGTAAATATTTTGTGGAGAAACCATAAGATGGAAGAGGCCACGTGGGAACCCGAGGAACTTATGATGAAGAACCACCCAAGTCTTTTCATGCGATAATATCCTAGAAATTTCGAGGACGAAATTATTTTAATGAGTGGATAATATAACACCCCAGGCTTCTACGGTACGCTTCTCTTTGAATAATGTGATAGTGTGTGTTGTACGCAACACCGAGTTCTAGCACACCATAACTAATCAAACTAGCCATTATGAATAGTAATACCTACTTTTTGAAATTATATATATTTTATATTTCAAAATGGGCTTCATTTTTGGATTCGTAATATCGAATTTAACCTAAGGTGAAATTTTGGTACTTTCCGGATAACTTTAATATTTTGATGAATAGTGAAAATTACTAAATTTTAATTAAAAAAATGTTTTTAATTGAAATAATTTATATTGATAAATTATGAATTTGTGTGGTTTTAAAGTATATTTAGAATATATTTTTACCATTTAATACAATTTTGGTCATTGGACATAATTTCACAATTAAACCGAATATAAACAAGTATCAATCTTTTGATAGTTATTAGATCTTAAAAACAAGCTTTTTGTTTTGACAGCAGGAATTAATTTTAAATTAATTTCTGCCACTTCTATGTTTTGAATTTGAAAAAATGGAATCCATATTTGGAATCAGGATGATCAAATTTTTTAAATAGGTAACTTTTATTTTTACACATTTTGAATAATTATTTCGGTAAATATTTTATTTACCATGGTTAAAGGGTAAATCCGGTAAATAAGGGTTAACAAATAATAATATAATAATACAAAATTACCCTAAAACGTGTCCATACCTTATTGGTTGATACATGTTTGACCATAGGCATCTTTGGGTCGATTTTGGGACCCCATGGTGCCACATGTAAGTGATAGGGACACTTTATTTTAATTAAGTTAAAATGAATACAAAAATGACACAAGCATTTATCTTTTTGAAAAACAATTTTTATATAGGTTTATATATGTTTTATTTTAGACTATAAATATTAATTAGAAATCTAAAAATCTTTCCTACATAAGGGTTATTTATTTATAATTTTTAGACATTAAATAATATAATTTATATATGACATAATTGTGATGCAGTAATTACCATAGTAATGGAAAGTTAAAATGATTGACATTGTAGATACCCAAATAAATATAATTTGAGAATTTTAATGAATTAAAATAATTTTCTAGGATAATATGACATATTAGTATTGATTTAATTGACTTTTTTCGAAGTAATAATTCTGTTATGAGTTTCACAAAAATCAACTATTGAATACTGTCAAAATTGACATAAAAGAGTTTTTAAAACAAATATTATATTATTAATTGATATTAAATTCATAAAAATCTAAGGTTTGCCCAAGAGACTTATATCATGATATTAGTATCATTAAAGGACCACTTGGGGGGTCTCTTGGATGTATATAGTAAGTTTATTAACTATATAATATAAAAATACAATGTGACATGGTAAATGTCAAACTGATTAACTAAGAGTTAAAACTAAATGATAAGGTTAATATAGTAACCCAAACCTGTCTAAATTCTATTGGCTGAGTGTTTTTAGACCCATACCCACCTTAACCTCTAAATAATCAACTTTGGAGCCATTAGAAATCGAATATGAATTTATTATAAATTAATATTTATTGCTTTTCCAAAGGTACCCTTCACCCCTCTTATAAAAGGACACTCCCCCTTCTCATTACTTCACACCTCAAAATCCTTTTTGTTCTGACAAACACTGCCCAAATACTCTCCCAACATCCCTCAATTCATCCTAGAGTCATTACTTTAGTTAGAAAGCCAACCTAAGAGCCTGTTTGATCAAATCAAAAGGAATAACCCGAAGAAGAGGTTATGATTTCACCACCCTTTTTCAAATTCATTTCTTCTTCCACTTCTTCCTTCTTTGTTATTACCATTATAAAATAATAAATCCAGTATCTTATATATACTGTTATTTTATTATAAATATGGTAAAACCATATTCATTAATCTATCCATCCTTTGAATAACATGTCACCATACGTGCGTACGTACGGCTTACCGTCTCCACGTCGTGGTGTAATTGTTATTCAATAAATTATTATTTTGATGTGTATAATAATGATGTGCAACTCATGTAAATAATAAATATAACATGATAATTATTCTTTATATATGTTATACCATACAATTATATATTATTTTAATATCAAAATAATGATATTGTCACTCGTGCATACGTACGGACTACCGTCTCCATGAACGCGATAAGATTCATTCTCCATCGTATCCATTCAAGTCTAATTCTCATTTGATGATTAATAATAGTATCTAAGGAATTGATATCATTCTGGATAGGATTAAGATACAACCTATCCATGAAAAACATGGATTTTGTAACAAAACTTATAAAAGAAAACGAGTAAGTGAACACCTGAAACGATGATAATACTAAGAATTTATTAACAAAGCAATGTTAAAAGATCGTATATGATATCATATTAATATATATGATTCTAGTATAATTTAATAACAATTATTTCACCATTATACAGGATTTTAACCTACCCTCAACCAAGTAAATGTACAAGTTAAGGTTTATTTCACAATCTCTTCATTATCCGAGATTGTTTATACGTAATAATCTACTGGGATCTCTTTATCATCCACATCCATGTTTCTTAAAAATATATTTCAAAAAAAAATTACTATTTAAAAGAATATGGGTTAAAGTAATTTATACCCTTGTTTGAATTTTTATAAGAGTTTTATAAAGGAATATTTCCATCATTTTCCAAACAAGGTGCTTTTTAACCTTTTCGACAAAATTAAGGTAAGAAAGTTTTTTAACTTATACGGCGTGTGTGGTTATTTTCCGCCGTTATAAAATCGTCGAAGCTTCCCTTACAATATTATAACAATATTTTCAAGGAAAATGTTTTATTCTATAAATATATTACTCTTAAATGATTTCAAAATAGAAAGAGATATTTCTCTCAAAAGAGTTTTGATTTCATCTATGTCAACATCCTTTGATGGATTTTACGCCTATTTGAAGTTCATTTATCATTATACAAAACTTATATATTGTATTGATGGTTTTGTGATATGTTTGACTGTGGATGTGATATTTTTATACCATTCATGGTTTATGGTGAAATTATTGACATTTCGTATGCTAGTTTTAATATGAATGTTTATGTTATGTTTAAACCTTTTCATATGGGAATGCATTGGACTTATTATGTGATGGATGGAGCCCGCTATAGATCCTCTATGCATCGGTAGGTCTAATGAGACAAACTAGTGTCTTGGCACAATGCCTTGACAAAATATTATTTGTAGTCTTGGCACGAAGCCTTGGCTATGTGGTTATGATAGTCTGGCATTATGCATTCCATCATTATGAAAGTGGTTATTGATATTGCATGTGGTTATTAGATTAGTAGAATATCCATGTGAATAAGTAAATGGAATTATTTCATTTAACTTTTTCCCTACTATGTTGATGTTCAAGTTTAAAAGGATTTTGTTTTAGTTATACATTCCCTTAAATGTTTATTCTTATTTATGAACGTTTCCGCTATATTGTTATCCTTACTGGGCATTTGAGCTCACCCCTTTTCTGTGTTTTATATTTCCCAGGATGTGAAGAAGTAATTTATGGATGACCTGCAGGGATAGTGTGAGGGGATAAGAGTGTGGACTATGGAGACTATGTTGTTGTAGTTTTCATTTTATGAAATAATGTAAACATTATGAATATATCTAGTGTTTCCAACTGTAACGCCCTGACCCCAGTTACCCAGAGTCGGTACATTATTACATGACATTGACATGATCACAAGAAATATCAAATCTTGAAAGACCGATTAGTTTAGTAGCCTTGGAAACACTAGATATATTCATAAGGTTTACATTACATCATAAAATGAAAACTACAACAACATAGTCTCCATAGTCCACACTCTTATACCATCACACTATTCCTGCAGGTCATTCATAAATTACTTCTTCACATCCTAGGAAAAATAAAACACAAAAAAGGGGTGAGCTGAAATGCCCAGTAAGGATAATAATATAGCGGAAACTTTCATAAATAAGAATAAACATTTAAGGCAATATATAACTAAAACAAAAGCCTTTTAAACTTGAACTTCAACATAGTATGGAAAAAGTTAAATGAAATAATTCCATTTACTTATTCACATGGATATTATACTAATCTAATAATCACATGCAATATCAATAACCACTTTCATAATGATGGAATCCATAATGCCAGACTATCATAACCACATAGCCAAGGCTTCGTGCCAAGACTACAAATAAGATTCTGTCAAGGCCATGTGCCAAGACACTAGTTTGTCTCATTAGACCTACCGATGCATTGAGGATCTATAGCGGGCTCCACCTGTCACATATTAAGTGCAATTCATTCCCATATGAAAAGGTTTAAATATAACATAAACATTCGTATTAAAACTAGCATACGAAATTTCAATACTTTCACCATAAACCATGAATGGTATAAAAATATCACATCCACAGTCAAACATATCACAAAACCATCAATACAATATAGAAGTTTTGTGTCATGATAAATCAACTTCAAATAAGCGTAAAATCCATCAAAGGATGTTGACATAGATGAAATCAAAACTCTTTTTAGAGAAATATCTGTTTCTATTTTGAAATCATTTAAGAGTCATATATTTATAATATATAACATTTTCTTTGAAAATATTCTTATAATCTTGTAAGGGATGCTTCGACGATTTTATCACAGCGGAAAATAACCGCACCCGCCATATTAGTTAAAAACATTCTTACCTTAATTTTGTCGAAAAGTTCAAAAAGCACCGTGTTTGGAAAATGACGGAAATATTCCTTTATAAAACTATTATAAAAAGTCAAAAAAGGGTATAAATTACTTTAACCCATATTCTTTTAAATAGTAAAAATGTCTTCAATTTCATTTTTAAGAAACATGGATGTGTATGATAAAGAGATCCTAGTATATTATTACGTATAAACAACCTCGGATAATGAAGAGATTGTGAAATAAACCTTACCTTTTACTTTTCCTTGGTTGAGGGTAGGTTAACCTCCTGTATAATGGTGAAATAATTGTAACTAAATTATACAATAATCATATATATTAATATGATGTCATATATGATCTTTTAACATTGCTTTGTTAATAATATCTTAGTATTATCGTCATTTCGGGTGATAACTTACTCGTTTTCTTCTATATGTTTTGTTACGTAAGCCGTGTTTTTCATGGATAGGTTGTATCTTAATCATATCCAGAATGATATCAGGTCCTTAGATACTATTACTAATCATCAAATTAGAATTAGACTTGAATGGATACGATGGAGAATGAATCTTATCGCGTTCGTGGAGACGGTAGTCCGTACGTACGCACGAGGGACAATATCATGCTTTTGATATTAAAATAATATATAATTGGATTTTATAACATATATAAAGAATCATTATCATGTTATATTTATTATTTACATGAGTTACACATCATTATTATACCCATCCAAATAATAATTTATTGAATAACAATTACACCACGACGTGGAGACGGTAAGCCGTATGTACGCACATATGGTGACATGTTATTCAAAGGATAGATATAATACTGAATATTGTTGTACCATATATATAATAACATCACAGTATATATAAGATACTGTAGTTATTATTTTAGAATGGTAATAACAAAGACGAAAGAAGTGGAAGAATAAATGAATTTGAAAAAGGGTGGTGAAATCATTATCTCTTCTTCGGGTTCTTCTTTTTGATTTGATCAAAAGGGCTCCTAGGTTGGATTTATGACTAATGGAAGGCCTATAGGATGAATTGAGGGAAGTTGGGAGAGTATTTTCGCATAGTTTGGCCGAACCAAAAGGCTTTTAAGGTGTGAAGTAATGAGAAGGGGCAGTGCCCTTTTATAAGAGGGGTGAGGGGCACCTTGGAAAATATAGAAATATTAATTTATAATAAATTCATATTCGGTTTCTAATGGCTAAAAAGTTTATTATTTAAAGTCTAAGGTGGGGATGTGTCGAAAAACACTCAACCAATCGAATTTAGACAGGTTTGGGTTACTATATTAACCTTATCTTTTAGTTTTAACTCTTAGTTAATTAGTTTGACATTTACCATGTCACTTTGTATTTTTATATTATATAGTTAATAAACATACTATATACATCCAAGAGACACCCAATTGGTCCATTAATGATAAACCTATCATGATTTAAGTCTCTTTACCGATCCTTAGATTTTTAGGATTTTAATATCAATTAATAATATAATATTTGTTTTAAAAACTCTTTTATGTCAATTTTGACACTGTTCAAGAGTTGATTTTTTTGAAACTCATAAAAGAATTATTACTTCTAAAAAAGTCAATTAAATAAATCCTAATATGTCATATTATCCTATAAAATTAGTTTAATTCATTAAAAGTCTCAAATTATATTTATTTGGTTATCTACAATATCAATCCTTGTAATTTTTCATTATTATGGTAATTACTACATCACCATTGTGTCATATATAAATTAACTTATTTAATGTCTAAAAATTATAAATAAATAACCCTTATGTAGGAATTGTTTTTATATTTCTAATTAATATTTATAGTCTAAAATCCAACATATATAACGCTATATAAAAATTGTTTTTCTAAAAGATATATGCTTGTGTCATTTTTGTATTCATTATAACTTAATTAAAATAAAGTGTCCCTATCACTTACATGTGGCACCATGGGGACCCAAAATCGACTCAAAGATTCCTATGGTCGAACTTGTATCAACCAATATGGTTAGAACACGTTTTGGGGTAATTTTTTATTAATATATTTTTATTTTTTAACCCTTATTTAACGGATTTACCCTTTAACCATGGTAAATAAAATATTTACCGAAATAACTATTCAAAATGTCTAAAAATAAAGGTTATCTATTTACACAATTTGAAAATTGTGATTCCAAATATGGAATAAATTTTTCTAAATTAAAAACACAGAAGTGGCAGAAATTAATTTAAAATTAATTCCCGCTGTTAAAACAAAAAGCGTGTTTTTAAGATATAATAACTATCAAAAGATTGATACTTGTTTATGTTCGGTTTAATTGTAAAATTATGTCCAATGACCAACATTGTATTAAATGGTAAAAATATATTCTAAATATAATTTAAAAGAACTCAAATTCATAATTTATCAATATAAATTATTTCGATTAAAAAAGTTGTTTTTAATTAAAATTTAGTAATTTTCAATATTCATCAAAATATTAAAGTTATCCGAAAAGTAACAAAATTTCACCTTAGGTTAAATTCGATATTCCAAATCCAAAAACGAAGTCCATTTTTAAATATAAAATATATATAATTTCAAAAAGTAGGTATTACTATTCATAACGGCTAGTTTGATTAGTTATGGTGTGCTAGAACTCGGTGTTGCGTACAACACACGCTATCACATTATTCAAAGAGAAGCATATCATAGAAGCTTGGGGTGTTACATTCTCCCCTCCTTCAAATAATTTCATCCTCGAAATTTCTAGAATATTATCGCATGAAAAGACTTGGGTGGTTATTCATCATAAGTTCCTTGGGTTCCCACGTTGCCTCTTCCATCTTATGGTTTCTCCACATAACTTTTACCAGACGCGCCGTCCGGTTTCTCAGTACATGTTCTCTTGTATCAAGAATCCTGACAGGCTCTTCACAGTAAGACAGATTGGGTTCCAGTTCTAATTCTTCATAGGTGATTACATGCGTTGGGTCAGGCATGTATTTTCTCAACAGAGATACGTGGAACACATCGTGAACTTCAGAGGGACTTGGCGGCATTGCAAATCGGTAAGCTACATCCCCAATTCGTTCTAGAATTTCGAAAGGTCCGATGTACCTGGGACTCAATTTACCTTTCTTACCAAAACGTATGACTCCCTTCCATGGAGATACCTTCAGGAAAACTTGATCACCGACTTGAAATTCCAAATCCTTCATTCAATTATCGTCATAGCTCTTCTGCCTACTTTGAGCTGCTTTGATGTGATTTTGGATTACCATCATCTTTTCCATCGTTTCCTCCACCAGTTCTGGACCTACAAGTTTCCTTTCACCAACGTCATCCCAAGAGGTTGGTGTGCGACATCTCTTCCCGTATAATGCTTCATATGGTGCCATCTGAATACTCGAATAGAAGCTATTATTATAGGAAAATTCTACCCGAGATAAATATTGATCCCACATAGCCTGAATGTCAAGTGAGCAGGATCTCAACATGTCTTCTAAGGTTTGAATAGTTCGTTCTGATTGTCCATCTGTCTGAGGGTGGTAGGCAGTGCTCAAATAAAGTTCAGTATCCAGGGATTTCTGAAGACTCTTCCAGAATCTTGAAGAAAAACGGGGATCACGATCAGAAATAATCAATAGGGGTACTCCATGAAGTCTCACAACCTCATTAATATATAGTCTTTCTAGACGTTCTAGTGGTATATCTTCTCTTATAGCAAGAAAATGTTCTGACATGGTAAAACGATAAAAAATAACCCATATTGCATCATTCCTTCTAGGATTCTTTGGTAGTCCCATGACAAAGTCCATCGTAATATTGTCCCATTTCCACTCTGGTATGGGAAGATGTTGCATGACTCCTCCAGGCTGTTGCCTTCCAGCTTTCACTTGTTGACAAACCATACATCTTGACAAAAAATCAGCTATCTCCCTCTTCATGTTGTCCCACCAAAAATGTTCCTTCAAATCACTATACATTTTGATGCTCCCATGGTGTATAGAGAAATTGGAACTATGAGCATCTTCCAACAATTCCCTTTTTAGAGCAGGTATATCGGGAACACAATGCCACTTCCCGAATTTCAAAATTCCATCTTCATACACAAAGTCTCTCAATCTTTCATCATTCACATCTTTAATCTTCTTTTGAAATTCTCCATCATTACTCTGAAAACTCTTAATCCTTTCTAGTAAATATGGTTTGGAAACCATTTGAAAAAGCATTGATGTTTCACCTTCCCTGGTTATTCCCATGTACATCTTTACTAGATCTATAAAAATTGGATCCCTTTCAATTCTCATCACGTTCAAAACTCCATGGTCATTTCTGCTCAAAGCATCTGCCACCTTGTTTGCCTTCCCCAAGTGGTAGTGTATCATGCAATCATAATCCTTGAGTAATTCAAGACATCTCCTTTTCCTCATCTTGAGTTCTTTTTGTGAGAAAATATACTTCAAACTCTTTTGATCAGTATAAATCTCACATTTTTCACCATAGCGGTAGTGCCTCCATATCTTCAAAGAAAAGATCACAGCTGCTAACTCGAGATCTTGAGTAGGATAGTTTTTTTCATGAATTTTCAACTGTCGTGATGAATAGGCAATAACCATATCATTCGGCATAAAGAAACAACCATGTCCTTTCTTCGATGCATCACTATAAATAACAAACCCATCATTCCCCAATGGTACAGTCAATATAGGAGCATCGACTAATCTTCTCTTCAGTTCTTCGAAACATTCTTCACACTCTTTTTTCCAAACAAATTTATCCCCTTTAAGTGTGATCTTCGTTAATGGGTTAGCCAATCAGGAAAAATTCTGGACGAAACGTCGATAATAACCTTTTAAACCAATAAAACTACGTACCTCAGTTATATTCTTAGGTGCGGGCCATTCTTGGATTTCTTTGGTCATAGAAGGATCAACAGAGATTCCATCTTTAAAGACATAATGGCCAAGAAAATAAATCTCCTGAAGATAGAATTCACACTTGCTAAACTTCCCATATAATTCATGTCTTCTCAGAGTCTTCAAGATAATGCTCAAGTGATTTTCATGATCCTCGTAGTTTTTTTAGTATACAAAGATATCATCAATAAATACCACCAAAAATTAATCAAGATATTCCTTGAATACTCTATTCATCAGATCCATGAACACAGAGGGTGAATTAGTCAATCCAAAAGGCATTACTGTAATCTCATAATGCTCGTACCTGGTTCGAAATGCTGTCTTCGGAATGTCTTCCTTCTTCACACACAACTGATGGTATCCAGATCGAAGGTCAATCTTTGAAAATTATTGTGCTCCATGCAGTTGGTCAAATATATCATCAATGCGAGGTAGGGGATACTTGTTCTTCATTGTTATAGCATTGATCTCCCTATAGTCGATACATAACCTCATGGATCCATCTTTCTTTTTAACAAAAAGAACAGGGGCTCCCCATGGAGAAACACTAGGGAGAATAAATCTTTTACTACTCAATTCCTATAGTTGTTTCTTTAGTTCGACTAATTCTACAGTGGCCATTCTATAAGGGGTCTTCGATATAGGCCTTGATCCAGGAATTAAATCAATGGAAAACTCAACATCTCATTCTGGAGGATGTCCAGGTAAATATTCCGGAAATACATCTACATATTCATTCACAACAGGTAAATCCTCTATTTGAAAATTCCTTTCCTCAACCATAGTCATTTCATTCTCTCCCTCCCCAATAATTGAATTTAGTTGAGCTACTGGGGGTGTATCTAGATAAGAATTAGGTGGTGACGATTCTTCTCTAAAGATATGGTGTTCCTTATCACCATCATCAAGAATCATAACCTCTTTCTTATTAAAATAAATCTGCACATCATAGTCCAAAAGCCAGTCCATACCGAGGATTATATCAAACTCAATCATAGGTATGACGATGAGATCAGTAGATAAATAACATTTATGTGCTCTAATGGGGACTGACTCACAAAACTTTGTTGCAATGATACTTCCCTTAGGAGTTTTGACTGACAACTCCCTTGTTAAATTAAATTGGAAATATCTAATTTTCTTAGAAAACTAGGAATATATGAAACAATTCGATGATCTAGAATCAAATAATGTATTTGGTAAACTTGAGGAAACCATTAAATTACCTACCACCATATCTTTCGGAGCTTCTACCTCAGCAGTAGTGATAGCATAAGCTTGGTTGTGATCCCTTGGAATTTTCTGAGGTAAGTTCCCCTGACGCTTAATACATTTTTTTTCATAATGCCCCATCTCCCTACAATTGTAGCACTGAACATTGGTAGCTTCCTTCTACCCTTTGCAATCACGATCTTGGTGGCCTTTTTCACCACACTTGTAACAGACTCCTATTCCCTTCAAGCAGGTACCGGGGTGTTTCTTCCCACATTTACCACAAGATAGATATTCAAAATTTCCCTTCTTCCACTTATTTCCATTCCCAGATTGATCAGCAGATCTCTTCTTCTCTTTCTTTGCTTTAAAGTCATAATACATAGAGAATTCCTTTTCGGTCTTGATAGCACATGAGACAATGTCTTTGTACGACGAGAAGGATTGTGATACTAATGCTCGACGGAGAAATGGTTTTAACCCATAAAAGAAACGATCAATCTTACTTCTTTGGTTATGTATATAATCTCCAGCATACCTTCCAAACCTTGTAACGATAGCCTCATACTTTTTGACATTCTCATCCACCTTTTGTCTCAGACTCAGAAATTGCCTTTCCATATCTGCTTGATGGTCACGAGGAAAGTATTTTTCTAAAAACAGATCTTTGAACTCCCTCCATTCTGTATTTGATACTTCATCATCTTCCTTCATGTTTTGAATCAATGACCACCATTGATCATCATCTCCAATGTGGCGGTAAATTGCCATGATAACGTTTTCCCTTTAACTACTCCCCAAAGCCTGAAATATTTTCTCTAGGGAATTTATCCATTTCACAGCTACTAAGGGATTGGTACTCCAATTGAACGTTGGTGGTTGATGCCTCATGAATCAATCTAACATTGATCCTCCATGCTGCGGATCATGGTTCTCCATACGGGTATGGTTGTTATTCATAACCTAAGTGAGTTGTCCCAGTATGGTGATTAGCTGATCAGCACCGGTTGCATCACCAGCTCCACTTTAATAATGTTGAATAGGAGGGAAATCCTTAAATGGAGTGCATGCATTGATACGGTTTCCATTTCTTCCAATAAGCTCCATTTCTAAACAATGGCATAAACTAGATCAGTTTATGAATCAAAATAAATAATTCCATTTCTAAACAATGGCATAAACTGCATCACCATTGTGTCATATATAAATTAAATTATTTAATGTCTAAAAATTATAAATAAATAACCATTATGTAGGAAATTTTTTTATCTTTATAATGAATATTTATAGTCTAAAATCCAACATATATAACCCTATATAAAAATTGTTTTTCTAAAAGATATATGCTTGTGTCATTTTTGTATTCATTTTAACTTAATTAAAATAAAGTGTCCCTATCACTTACATGTGGCACCATGGGGTCCCAAAATCGACCCAAAGATGCCTATGATCGAAATGGTATCAACCAATAAGGTTATAACACGTTTTAGGGTAATTTTTTATTATTATATTATTATTTTTAACCCCTATTTACCGGATTTACCCTTTAACCATGGTAAATAAAATATTTACCGAAGTAATTATTCAAAATGTCTAAAAATTAAAGATACCTATTTACCCAATTTGAACATCCTGATTCCAAATATGGAATCCATTTTTCCAAATTCAAAACAAAGAAGTGGCAGAAATTAATTTAAAATTAATTCCCGCTGTCAAAACAAAAAACGTGTTTTTAAGATATAATAACTATCAAAAGATTGATACTTTTTTATGTTCAGTTTAATTGTGAAATTTTGTCCAATGACCAAAATTGTATTAAATGATAAAACTATATTCTAAATATACTTTAAAACCACTCAAATTCATAATTTATCAATATAAATTATTTCGATTAAAAAATTTGTTTTTAATTAAAATTTAGTAATTTTCACTATTAATCAAAATATTAAAGTTATCCGAAAAGTACCAAAATCTCACCTTAGGTTAAATTAGATATTAATAATCCAAAAATGAAGTCCATTTTGAAATATATAATATATATAATCTCAAAAAGTAGGTACTACTATTCATAACGGCTAGTTTGATTAGTTATGGTGTGCTAGAACTCGGTGTTGCGTACAACACACGCTATCACATTATTCAAAGAGAAGTGTACCGTAGAATCATGGGGTGTTACATATTTCTTTACAATCCACTAGTATCTATTTGTGTAATGTAATAAATATTCTTTTAAATGAATGAAAAATCAATATAGGATAATATTGGGTCACTATAGTGGGTATCAAATGAAATGTTTAGTTACCCATTGGAAACTAGGTTATGAAAAATTTATTCGGAACACCCTAGATAAAAAAAAGGATATATATATATGGATTAGTTTGAGGCAATTTATAGGAAAATATCCCTGAATTTTGGAAAAGGACAGAGTGTGTGGATTCCAAACAATTATATCTATATTAGGATAATACAATGGGATGTGGATATAATACATAAGTATTTAATGGTAATAAATATAAAAAAGGTACATTGAGTTGGACTTTATCTCCACCTGGGGAATGGAAACATGGATTATGACACACATGGTTGAAACTCCTAAGGGATTTGCTTTGGAAATTTAAAAACTCTTTAAAACCCATAATAATGGATTTAAATATATGGTCGCAATAAATGAAATTGTATAAACCTATTATATAAAAATAATAATAATAATAAGGTTCCATAATATATACATAATATAAGTGATTTTTCACCATTATGTGGTTCCCCACTCCGATTGTTGTTTCTTACACTACTATTTTATGCTTTACTCAATTGTTGGAATCTCAATGAATTTTTTTAATGTTGAGTGTGATATAAAATTTAATTATTTTTCTCTTGTGTAGCCAAACAAAATGGGAGTTTGAGTAAAAAATATTTTTTTATGGCCACACAATTTTCTCAAGCAATGAATCATACCAAACATCTAATGAAAAAAATGAGGTAACTCCACTCTATTGATTCTTTTTTGAGTAAAATTACACATTTGTTCTATGGTTTCATTGATATGATAATCATTGAATAAAGGATCAATTCCACTAAAAAGTTCTTATCTATTCTCTAATGTCTAGAACATGAAATATTCATTCTTTCTGTCTATCATTTGGAAGGATAATTATGTCGATCGTTGAATCTCATCCAGAATAAAGGGGTACATTAAGAAATTAAATCAATGGTGTGGGAGTAGTTTGTAATATTATTTTTCAATATTTACTTCCATCTCATAATCCATAGAAAAATGGTGAAGGAATTAATTGATCTAAATTAGGGGGATAATGTGTATTTTGGTTCCTATGATACAAATTTTACATGACATATGGGTTACACTACTAGAATTATCATCCCACTAAAATTTCGGGTTTTTTAATTTTACAATGTCCAATAAGAAATACTCTAATTGTTGATAAGAATAGTTAAACTCATTCAATATTAATAAATCAATATATGTATTTCATGGGGAAATGGAGATCAAAGATACCCATTGATCTCATGGTTTTGACAAGAATAAGAAGATGAACTTAAATGGAAATTCAAAAAACAATAAAGATAATAATATTAACTTTCCTTTATTATTGGTGTGTGGAAGGAAAAATGGATGAAATAATGTTAAGGTGAATAATATGTTTTTGAAGATTTGGATGGAATTACATATAGAAAAAAATGCAGAAGTGGTGTAAAGTAGTTAGATAATGATGAAAATAGATAAAAACATAAAAATAATACACCGTCCATAAACTAGTGTTTCAAAGCCAAGGTGTGTGGACATTATTTTAACCAGTTAAAAAATTCTAAGGATAATTATGATGATCAAAATAAAAAAACCACAGAAGGTGAGCGATAAATAGATATCATATGTCATCAATGTTTTTATATGGTGTGGGATAACAATTGTGGAAGGTGCACTTACCATCCACTCTTTAACTACTAATATGTTATTTGAATCGGGTTATACCCATTTTTTTGTATTTTACGAATTTTATTATGGATTTATGATTTCAACAAAACAATTTCATATATATTTAGTTGTTAAAACCCTTAATGTTATTTTGTTCACATTTCTTGTATATGATTCCTCTATAGTCGTTGTTTAAGGGAATACTCATCTGACAAATCATTTCCTTCATCCTCTGGCGGAATTTGATGTTATCTTAGTCATGTTTTAACATTATCTGTATAAATCCAACATCAATTTTCTATGAATGGAAATAATTTTTTACATTAAAAACCAACCATTTAATGTGAATAAATGTGTAAATTTGTCGGAACATCTAATAGAGATCACATCAATTTCATGATTCTATATTCCCATTCAGAAGGCGAGTTTATCTTGGATGGTTGGGGTGAAACTTTACCTTAATGATTTGCCTATTTTTTAGGAATTTTTTAATTTCATTCAATAATATTTTCTTAGTCCTTTAAAAAAATTATTTCTCAATAGAATTGATACCTAGTTCAGTTTATATAGTGATGATTCGATATCAAATGGCACCTGATTGAGTTATAAGAATTGAAGAAGATTCACATGGATAACCTTCAAATGGTATTCATATGGACAAGTGTGTCACATTGGGGACTAGAAATTATTTTTTGTTAAAAATAAATATCTAATGATGAGAAAATGAATATATTTTTGGGATATGAGAAATAAAGAAATCATGAACAAGTATCATCAACCCTATATTGATGATTTATTTTTATCAACTTGATAGATCTCAATACTCTTCCAAGATTTACCATTGTTCAGGATACCATCAATTTATCATAAAGAAGAAGTATAAATCTAATAAAAATTTCTATATAGTGTATGGAAACTACGAATATATAGTGATTACATCCCATCTTACTAATCCCCCCATTATCATCAAGGATTTTAATGAAATGTTCTATTAGGGATTACTTTGGTCATTTTTTACAATATTTATATATTAATTTATTATCTATTCATTCAAAAAGGAATAAAAATAATATTAAAAGATGATTTTACAAAATACCCTATGGGTGAAGAAATAATATGAAAATTTTAAAATATGTAAATTTTTGTTGAAAAGGTATTCATTTTTTGTGATATATAATTTGAAGATATAGTCTATTTGAAGATCCCTCAAAGTCATACGTTGTTAATGTTTGTACCAAACCCACTATGATGACAGAGATCCATAGTTTTATAGGTTTTTTTTGATATTATGGATGATTTTTACAGAATTCCTTATGAAAATATATTCCACTCACCAAGGTAATAGGGAAAGGATCCGCGTTCCACTAGATAGATGAATGTGAGGAACATTTTAAGGAACTATTGAAAATATTTTTCTGTGAACCTATGATTACATTACCTTCTAGTGGGGAAAGGTTTTTAATATATTGTTATACATAAAATAAGTGAATGATAATTTTTATTATTTAGAATGAAATGGTTATAGCTTATTCCTCATTCAGTAGTGTTAATTTTTTCATTAAAGATATCGTGGAATTATCTTTATAGAGAAAATTATGATATATGTACCAAACATAAAATATTTAATAATATATTCACATTGAATGAAATTATAATATAATAGATAAGATGGTTATATCTGATTATGGATTATTGGATTTTAATAAATTATCACCATGGGAATGTGAATAATATGGAAAATGCTTTTAGTCTATTGGATCATTTTTTCTTTTACATGATGATGTAAAAAAGAAACCATATTTGTGTATTTGAGAATAACATACCCAAACATCCTGAATGATGGGGAGAAATAATATATTTATCAAATTAATGTTCAACCATCTATCTATGTAATGATTACAGTGACACAAAAAGAAGTTGTAGAGATACATAATTAGGTTAGAAATGTTCCTATATTTAACTATGAACATAATGGAATGATAAGGTCCCATGATTCTGTTTGTGTTTCATCCAAACCATATTTCAAGATGTTCTAGTTATTGGAAGATCGTAGTTATTCATTTTAAATTTTTACTAGATATAAAATGATTTATAGAAATCTAAAATATATTTTTATGGTGGGATGGAATGAATACAGATATAAAAATTGTATTATCTCTGTGCTTGGTATTATGATAGTTAAGGATAAAACAAAACATTTAGGGAAATGTCACATCAATTACCCTTAAAATAATTAAAATGGTGAATCTTCAACCTAGACTTTTCCATTGGGCTCCCTAAATAGATTAAAATGCATTATTATATATGGGTTTTAGTCAATCGTCTTGGAATGTAATCACGCCTCATAAGTATAAAAAAGTATTTATCCAAGGACTATCATTCAATAATAAACATTCATGAAGTTGTAAGGATGAAAGGAGAAACACATTCAATTATTAATAATCAAGATCTGGGGTTTTCCTAAATGTTTTAGAGAATTATTTATTATTATATTGAGATAATGTTTAGTTTTTTCACTATATATCATCCTCAATAGATGGTTATTCTGAGTTAACAATTAAAACCCTAGATGATATGTTGAGATCCTTTTCTCGGGAAAGTAAAGGTGGTTGAGAAAAAAATCTTCCTCTAGTTGAGTCTTCTGATATCAAAAGCTATACTTCATGAATTAAAATAGATCCATATGATTCCCCCCCCCCACAAAATATAGTATAAATCTAAAGCCTGATGGAGTGATGTTGGATAAAAAAATATATTTGAACACAAAATAGATGAAAAAACATTAGATAATACCAAATCCATTATATAAAATATAAGGGCGGCATAATGTTTTCCAAAAAGTTATGATGATAATCATTGACATGACCAAAAACATAAAGTTGGTGAGAATGTGATTTTAAGAGTTACACCACTGAATAATATAATGATATTTTGATAAATTGGAAAAATAATCCCATGGTATGTGAATCCCTTTAAAATTATTAATATTATCAATAATGTAGCCTATTGGTTGGTGCATGCACCACACCTCTCTCATGATAATGATATATTCCATCTATCGCCCTAGAAAAAGTATGATATTGATCTTTCACACATATATAACTCAAAAGTCATACTTCTAGAGTAATATCATTCTTTTGAGTAATATACAATAGATATTTTGGATTGTACGGATAATGTTTTATAAAAAAAGACCACTAACTAGTTCATCATTTGGTGGCAAAAGCACTAGTTTGAGGAATCTATGTCAGGTCTTTATTATAATATATTGTAGAATTATACTCATCTCTTGTAAAAATTGTTGTAGAACATAGAGTGTGTAATTAATTTTATTGGGGTTGAATGAATAATGTTGAGGTTTTATGAAATAAAATTTTTATTCAAATAAATTAAATTCCATTGAATGATTTCATTACAAAAAACATTGAGTATTAATTAACCACTAAAAACTACACATATTATTATTTATATAAGACAATTAACCTCCCTATTTTAAGGATCACTAAATAATTTTTCTAAGGATATTAATAAGTTTAATATTTTCTATAATAATCTCAAAATATTAGATAGGTGGTGAAAATTGGAAAGTACGAGACACCTCCAAGGATGAATCACCATAAAAAATATCACATTATTTTAGCCTATGAGTCAACATTGACACAACACAACACTAGAATGTAAAACTTTCAAAGTACTAAATTGAATCACTATTAGGATTTCATACCATTTTAATGAAATTTTGATAATGTATGAGACACAACCAGCCTAACCTGCCATCAGAGGTTTCACTTCTAGAAGGATGAATCACCTTCATATGTGACATTAATAGTGTATAATTTTGTCTGTGTGTAAAATTTCACCTTAAGAGTACAGGTCACTGCCATCATTTTGACATCATTCTAAAGTACCACAACAATAATTAGACACTTATATATATAGATAATATTACAAAGACATGCTACTATAATTTTTTAACCATCCAAGGACTCACAACCACCGGTTATAAACTTATCCTTTTGAATTAATCTTACTAATGGACAGATTATTGAGTTTAATCCCCTGAATTATTCTAATGATTTTTTCATAATTTACGGATATATTGAATTGAAGGATTTTTCATCCATATGTACATGGATTCATGATTTCTAGTTTCCCACCTAGAAAATATTGCATGACGTTTTTAACAAAGAGAGATTGAATCCCTCTTGTGAGTGTATGAAGAAGTGAGAACTTTAATTTTGAACACGTATAGAGATAAACCTGATTGTGAGAACTTAATTGCTGCATCTAGATACACTCAAATGAGGAATATGATGCTCATTACACCATCATTGATTTCCTCTATCTAGGAACAATTGTCTCTACCACAATTTATTCTTGTAATTTTTTTCATGAGAATCCGACTCGAGGTTCATTGAATATCAAAATCAATAGTCATGAGATGCACTGCATAACAAACTGAGCATCTCTATACTGTCATAATTTTATATTACTAAGTTTTTTATTGCATTTTACATTACGAGATGTGTGTTATACTATATTTATTTCATACACACCATCTCTTGATATCACAGGAAGATGCAAAAATATCTTCTCAACACTTTTTGTTTCTATACTCTAACAACAACAATGTCAGATGTCTTATGCGACATGTTATATTTTTTTCTCCCAAAGAAGATAGTGTTAGAGTCCCTAAATGGTCTAGATAGTTTTGTACTATTATAAATACCATTTTTTTATATGGTTTAAACTATTTATTAACATAAACTACTCAGTGGTGGGATATAACTATGTGGAGAGGACTATGTTTCATCATGAGACTAAATGTCTTGTTTTCAAAAATATAATGGATGTTTTATTTTTTCTAATTCTAAATATATTATTTTAAAATTGAAATTGTTGTAAACTATAAATAAAATTTAAACATTGAAGTTTTACCTTAACTAGTGTCGTTATAATATTTTAATGAATTAAATTTATTTTAAAATATTAATTAATATTGTATATTAATTTATATATAACCTAAAAATATTCTAAAAAAATTATCAGTAGAATAAAATTTATAATGAAATGTAAATTTTTTTTTAAGTAGGATGATTTTAAATTAATCATGGGAATAAATTTTAAATCATTTTGAATTGAAATTTTTGTTGGTTACTCAATTCACCCCAATATCGAGATTCTCATGTAGTCCAAAATATGGAATCAAAGGATAGAGATTTGGTATGAGGGTTTCCAAAAAAAATCAACAATTATTTTTATTATTCTTTCTAGATAACAAATTTCTTTTATTTATAAAGTTATTTCATTATGTAGATAATTGTCAAGAATGTTCTTCTACAAACAAACCTCCTTTTTTAATGGTATGAATTATTATCAATGGAAAATTAAAAATTAAAATTCACATTGAGAGTATCAGTTTTTAAATTTGGACTACTATGGAAGATAAATATGATATTGTGCAAATGATAAAAATGATTAGAATTATTCTACAAATCATTCTTACAGAAATAATTTTAATGCATTGAATTCCCTTAACTATTCCTTATGAGGAAAGGGATTTAGTAGAATATTTTCCTACAAAACACCATATAACATTTTGGATTCATTATATTTTTCACATGAGGGAGATACGAATGATAAAGAGATGAGAAATTACTCATATAATATTATGTATGTTAACTTTTATATGAACCATGATGAGCTAGTTTCTGACATTTACCTTATGTTCAAAGAGATTGTGAGCACAATGAGCTCACATGGGAATCATATATCTAATAAGGACTCGATCATCTGACTACTTATATGTTTACCTAAATGATGGTGAGCCACATCTGTGTCATTTAGAGAGTCTTGGGATATCATTAAGATACCTGTCAAAGTGTTGATCGGTTAACTAATGATGTATGTAGATGGGTTAAAACATAACCAAGAATATGATGAAGAGTTAAGCAGAAAATTTGTAGCCTTTAATACTACTTCATCAAAATAAAAGTAGAAGGAGAAAGTTCAAGCTACTATTTTATGTGAAAGTGAGTCACTTTTGGATATTGATTAGGACAAGGCCCATATGTCCTGTAGAACCAAGAAATTTTATAGGATGATAATGCTTTATATAAATCCTAAATATAATAGAAAGTGTGATTCAAGCGGAATCTGGAAAAATTATTGGACGATGTATGAACATGAATTCAACTATTATGAGTGAAAAGGAAAGGAAAGGTCCTGGAATATTTTTTGAAGTTAATGTAAAAAAAGAAATGATGAAAAATATAATATTTATATAAAACCAATGAATGCCATATAGAGTGCTTTTGAGGAGAGATATAGTGATTTTGACTCTACTGTTGATGAATGTTTTGACAGATCCTATATGTTCTTTATAAAAAATTTACTAAAATACCTTCTGTATTATCTGTACTTATTTTTTATAATTCTTTGAATGAAAATAATAATGATTATATGACTAAGGAAGAAATGATTTAATACTATTTTATGTTGAAAGTGACATTCAAGGAACTATGTGACAAATATAAAACATTGAAAAGGCACTGTGAATTATCATAAAACCCTAAATATTGTCTATCTGATGAAAATGAAATGAATGCTCAACTATTGAAAGAGTGACTGAATAAAAATAATAAAATTATAAAATAAATAGACTTATAAGAATTTACTAACATAGATTAACTCGGACATAGAATTTAGGAAAGCAAGTTTCACCTAAATATGTTACAGGTCTAGGATATCAACCTTGGTAGAGGAGAGTAGTAAAGAATACATTCATATCTATGTAAAAACCTGATAGTTATACTGATATATCTTTTAAAAGGGGACCTAATAATGTATTTATTCCAAAAATTATTCAGTATTCTCATAAGAAACCCATGAATCAAATTTGGGTTCCAAAATAATTAATTATAGACATCTCTTTGGACAAACAGATCTGGGTACCAATGTCAATCTTTGTATGAATTCAATTTTGTAGGAAAATAGTTTGAATACCTTCTATAAGGTTTTTTAATACATATACTGTGAATATTCGAGAAATATAAAATGATAAAATTCATGATTCAACATCATTATTAAGTTAGATGGTTGTTATGTCACTTTTGGTTATAATTCTAAATGGAAAATCATCAGCAATAAAAATATTGGAAAAAATAATTCTATTTTAATTTCTAAAGTAATATTGGTATATTTTTAAAAAAATAACCATCTTAGTGTGTCAAAATAATGTGATGATAGTTATTATGTTAAATTTGAGAACTATCCATGTACTGTTTATGGTTCTAAAAATGGTTACATTTTTACCTCATTAATAAATAATAATTATTATGTCAGTGGTCTGAATTAATTATTTTCTCTAAATGATTCCCACTTGAGTGCATTTCATAATGAATAATGGAATTTGAATATGATTCTATTCCATTTCAATATTAACTCAATTAGTAATATAACTATGAAATTCTTAGTCAATGATCAACCTTGACTAGAGTTCCCAAATGATAACTTTTATAACCTCTTTCAAAAAGGGAATCATCAAAACGTATATTATAAAATAAGGAAAGATGTTTCTACTTCTCAAAATCATGAGAATATTTATTTATCTAGACTATATATAGTTTCATGTTTAAATTGGAAGCACTATGTCTAGTTTCAGTAGATTATTTTTCAATATATAATTCGGTCTTCTTTTTAGCTCACAAAAGTGAATTCTGATCTTATTCCACAAATTATAAATTATCTATAGAAAAACTACGTGGAACTATAATTAAGACACTAATAAGGGAACATGGTCGTGAGTTTGAGAACTTTGATGTTGAATATTTTCACTCAGAAAATGGCTACACTAATAACTTCTATACTCCTAGGACCCCTCATCATAATGGAATTTTTTAGAGAATTAATAGAACTCTTCATGTGATTTCAAGAACCAGGGTTAATGATTTTGACCTACAAATCTATTTTTTGGATAGAGGTTGTAATAAAACATTAAACATACAAAATATAGTTTTAATCAGCAAAATTTTGAAGAAGACCCCTTATAAACATTGTAATAATAGAAAGATAAAAGTTAATTACTTTAGCATTTTTGGTTTTTGAGTATTTTTTATTAACACTAGGGATAATATTGAAAAAATTTCCACTAAATTCATGAAGGAATTTTCTTTTGATATTAAAATTCTAGTAAACCCTGTAGAGTTTTCAATAAAAGGTCTATGATTGTGGAAGTAGTTTTTCATATCAAATTTGTTGAAATAGATCCACATGGGCCCAAGACATCCTTATAAAATATTGAGGATGATTTATATCATCTCTAAACATAAATTCAAAACCTTATAATTTTTTCTATTAAACATGTAATCAAATCATTCAGTTCTAAATAGTTTCTAGAACATCTCGAACCCGAGCCTATAGAAATACTAAAGGGATAAATACTAATTTTACATAGCTATTAGAACCCTTATGTATCACCCTTTATGTGCTATTATTGTAGATCCCGATAGAGGTGCACAAATAAGATCTTCTCTTAGAAATTAGGTTGAACATCATGATTTCATGTCTTATCTAGAAACTATATACCTTTATGAATCCGTAATTATAAAATCTAGGTGATGAAAATTCATGAAGAGTTAAATCAGTTTGATAGAAACAAACTGTGGGAACATATTTATAGACTTAATGAAACCTTAACTATAAGAACAAAATCTGTGTTATGAAACAAGGTAGATGAGTTGGGTTCAATATTTTGAAACAAGGATCGATTGTTTTCACATGTTTCTAGTCAAGAAGAAGGAATAGAATATGATGAATTATTTTCATTAGTATCCATACGGGAATACATTAGAATATTTCTAGCTTATTAATCTCATCGAGATTTAAATATTTATCAAATATATGTCAAGAGTTATTTCATGATTAGTTCTATAATTGAAAATGTTTTTATTGAATAACCCCTAGTTTTTAAAATAACCATTTTCCAAAAATAGTTTTGAAATTATCTAAATCACTATATGGTTTCAAATAGGCTCACAGAGCTCGGTATGATAATATCAAAAAATTTATTAATTCTAAGGGATTTTTAAATGGTATAGATGGTCCTGGAATTTTTAAAAAATGATTTTCAAAAGCTGTTTTATTATTACAAATTTTTGTAGATGATATAAGAATTGAATCTTCTAAAAAATATTTATGTACTCATTTGTCTAAAATGATGAAAAATGTTTATTATTTGTGAATTCATGATATATCTTCACATTTATAATATTCAAATAAAATATTAAATTATTTTAACTCAATGTAAATATAAAAAAATATTTTCAATTATTCCATATTAGATAAGACTAAGAGTAGTGACACTTCTATGAGTACAACCTATAAATGTGATCTTGATGAAGCTGGGAAATTAGTTTATCACACCCATAATATAGGAATAATTGGAATCCTTATGTACATAACTTTTAGACACATTGATATAATTTTTAGATTGTTTGAATTTGTACTTTCTTTCAGGATAATCCAAATGTGTCACACATTATTTCTATCTAAGGAATTTTCAAATAATATAAATATAATAATAATTTAGAATTGTTTTATCATTGGCGAGAATAAATATATTTATTTAGTTATTTAGAAGTTGAATTTGGTGGATAGATGTTATAGAAAAAAAGAACCACTGAAACATGTCACTTTTTAAGAATGTTTCTTTTTTTCTTCATGAAATAAGAAACAAAAATATGATGCACTGAATACTATAAATGCAGAATAAACAGCTGGAGGTTTCTTATTTGGAAAAATGTTGTCGATGAAACACACATTACTAGATTATTGATATCAACAGTGACTTATATGCATAAATGGTGACAATACATGTTATATTAATATTTCAAAGAATCCTATTTTCCATTCTAGAAAAAACATATTTATATAACACATCACTTTTTTAGAGATCATTTTTATAAGGGTGATATCACAGTTGAATAATGAAAATTAGATAGATGATATCGTTGCAAATTCTTTTAATTATTAGAGAATGAATTACATCAATCGTATTCTTTGTGTGAATAATTTTGATTATGTTCAATTTTTTTAGAACACACCATTGGGTAAGACACACCATTTTGGTTGTCTCACTGTTGTGGTTGTCACACTATTTTGATCTCTACACCATTGGTATTCATTCCATTGTGAATATGAATTTATTATTTTTTTTTCAAACCACTGTTTTTTTTTCATAATGTTCTTTTTTATTTTTTTAATTTGATATGAATATTTTCTCGGCTATGGAATTATATTTTCAATTATTATTTCTTTTTTTAATATTGAAATAACTAAATACAAAATGATATTAATTAGATGGTTTTATAGTTTCGAAACACCTTATTTCTCACACACTTATATTTTATCTTGATACAATTTAAATCCTTAATCTACTAACCATCAATTATTCAACCATTATCTCAACCGTCGACTATGATTTTTAGATCGATCCCCATCAAAATAGTGAAGCATCTTTCTGAGTCTTCCCTATCTAAGTTACAACTCACTAAGAAACAAAATAATGATCCATGTGTTCCATCTAATGAAGAACTAATTAACCTGGAGTTGTCAATAAGAGTTTTTTAGCATAGAAATAAGATGAATTAGAATTTTTAGTGTAATGTATGTTATTATATCTCAATATACTATAGAGACAAGGATGGTTAAATTGGTTCTCTTATAATGAGAAACCATTCTATCTTAAGGTAGTTTATGAATTATATCAGGATGTAGAGTGTTATTTTGATCAAGATGCCACTAACTGTATAAGAAGTCATGTAAAAAGACACATAATATGGTTTTCTGTGAATAAATTGGTTGAATCTCAAAATATTCCACATGAAGGTGTTTAGGATTATTATTATATAAATTTTAATGGTTAAAGTGATGTTTATCTATATAAATTTTATTTAACTACACTAAATGTGGATGGAATAACCATAAAACAAATAGATTCTGAGTTGGATGGGGGATTCAAAATGCTCTTCATGTTTATACGGAACATGTTATCCCCCGAAAAGGTGAATTTTCCACCTTCAGGTATCATGATGTCTACATAATATGTCTTATGAAAAGTGGACATGAGATTAATTTATGTGAAAAAATATGGTTCACTTCTGGGAAATGATAAATCCTACATCAAGATATAATTACCCGATTTACCTATAGTTCATATCAATCTTGTTAAAATAAAATGGCATAGTTTATGATAATGAAGAGTTTATCACAAAATTCAAGAGTTTTTGAATTTCTATAACAATTTTTTCATGATTGAGAATTAGCTACAACCCCTGGAAGAAGAAATTGGTAGATGATGGTGAGAAACTTTATGTGATTTTAACCCTATGGATCATCTAATTAGACCAATGGATCTTGGTGAAATTGTTCTAGAACCTAACAAGGTTTTTGATTATTTGAATGAGAAGGAAGAATCTTCTATTAATGGAAAAGGAGAAGAGGAATATGCAGTTGATGAGGGTAGTAACATAAACTGATCACCTAGCTCAACACCTATTACTTTTGGAGATCCTACCCACCTAGGAGACTTCCCAAAAGAGAAAAATAATTGAAAACTGATGAAGAAGAAACTTTTGTTTCTTGAGTACAATAATTTAAATAATATTCAAAGTCTATTGATGATGATGGAGTTGAAGAATATGATGATGATAATTTTAATGGTAGTGGAAATATCGATAATAGAAATGTGAATAGTTTTGATGATAAAGATGAAGATGATGAGGATTTGGACTCTGAATGTTTACTTTGATTAATTAGAAAGAGTAACGTGGAAATACTAAAGAAAAAAAGAGAAAAAAGATACATATATGGAGGTGGATCAGTATCCAAGGGATGAGTTTGTTGCTACTGATAATACTATTTTAGATTCTACTGAGACTGGCCAGTTGTTAATGATTGTTACTACTGAGAAGCATTTAGCTGAACAAATTATGAAAGAGATTATTTCAAGTGAGAAATATAATGGAGATTTATAGTTAGTTTAGGTAGATTTTTCTACTCATCCTTTTGTTTATAGGAATTTGGATGTTGAATCATCTGATGTTGTATGAAATGATGATGTTCAGAAGCAAAAAATAACCAGCTGTGGATGATTCTACTGATGCGACATAGAGTGAATATATATATAATTTTGAGATCTCTACTAGAATACCTACTAGAGTAATACATGTTGTTTCTGAAAACATTATTGAAAAGACATCATAGAGACAGATCAACCTGATTTTTGAGGAATGGGGTATGTCCTTAAATGATGTTGTGAGTCCACTAAAGGATGGTGGGAAAGATATTTGAGATGAGATAGATCCAATGGGATCAATGGTACATCAGATTGATGATACCATCCAATTAGGAAAATTTACCTCTATTAGGGAGACTACACCAGCTTTACTAGTCCCTACTACCCAAGTTGACTTAGACAAATTAAGGGAGTTGGATTCTTTTAGAGAAGAGTTATTTTTAGTTTTTGGCATGTTATTAAAGGATTAAGGGCCTTTCCGTACAAAGCAAAGTGAAAATGATGCTTGGTATTTATTTTAATGGTCAATATAGCATATTCAACTGATGACACTACACTATATTCAAGAGATTCGTATTGATAATAAGAGGATATGAAATGAAATGGAATCGTTAAAACCTATACATGAACATTAAATTTATTCTTCTTCATAATATTTGGTTGAAATCATTAAAATTATTGATGTTATATATTCAGGTAATTCTCCTTATATCGTACCTAAAGTTGATGATGATATGGTGAGATCCATTTTTATTGTTGAAGTTTCTTCTTTAACAGGTGGAACTTCTAGTTGGAAACCTACATTCTTTTTGAAATATTGAGGAAGTTTAAGTAGATTGCTGAACAAGATCACATATTGATAATAACTTATTCTAAGGATATGAATTTTCATATAAATAAAATTACTAAATAAATAAAATATTATCTATCAATAATTAATATCAAACATTCCAAGGATTCCAATTTTATGATTTTGGATGAGAATTTGATGATTCCAACTATTACACATGCCTTCTATGAGCAAGTCAGGAACTTGAAAGAGATGACTCCATGGCTGAATGGGTTTATAGAAGAGTAAAAATATTTATTCATTTCAAGGGATATAGGTGGACATATAATAATGGATTTAAAATCTTATAGAACCATTTATCCATGTACAGGGAAAGAATTTTTTGGTTTATGATGAAATTTTTATTACCCCCTCTAATCATTTAGACTAGGAGTTCCTAGGGATCCAATTGCACCTCCACCTGCCCAATTCCAACCCTTTCCTCTTCCTGCTACACATGCTATGAAACAAAATTTGTTGATTAATATTAGATAAACATAACCCCCTAATTCTATATCTAGAATCCGAAATAGAATTCCATCTATCTTTACTATAGATCCTTCATACTCTAATTCTCATACTGTCTCAAATCAGATTAAAGAAATGGATAAAGGATTTCCTCCTACATAGCCTTTTATGAAATAGTGATAATGTTTTTGGATTAGACATTAATTTATTATGGGAATGTTTTGTAACAACTTTTTGACTAAAAATATTGTATGATTAATCATTCACTTTCTTAATTCTTTATTATTCTATTTTTATTATTTTTTTACTACCTTTAATTTTTTTATTTTTTATTCTATTTTACCTTTTTGATAATATTAAAAGAGGGAAAGGGATAAAATATGGCATCTAGTTCTTATATTTCATTATATTTCTTTTATTTATTTGACACCATACTGATATATATATGTGCACTCTTTTATTTTCTCTTTGATTTCATGTTTTGATATCACATTTGATGTCATCATTGGTTTACCTATGATTTGATGGTTTGTGATCATCAAAAAGTATGATATTTTTGTCCTATATGTTTTAGTGAGCACTAAATTAGGATTAAAATGATATTAATAAGATTCATGTTTTATATAAGGTTCATATAATCTTTGATAGGTGATCAAAAATGCAATGTTTGAGACACTACCAAGGATGACTCCATGTTGGCACAAAACACCCAAAACCAAAAAAATTGTTAAATAATAAATTGTCTCAGTATATGGATGTAATATTGTAATAATGTATTTCGGAAAATGTGTGATACAACATCAATATGACCAACATTAAGAATATTCAACGCTAGAGGAATGACTAACCATCAGATGAGACAACACTAGAATTTAAATTCGGTGAAGTATAAAAGGTCACATAGCCAGTACAAGTCACCACCGGCATTATGACACCATTCGAATGTCTGAAATCCATATATAGACAACATTATATTAAGACACCAGTAAAAAGGAACACAACCATAATTTTATCACTATTTATGGACTCTCTGGTACTGCTACTATATTTAAAATTTTTAATTAATTTCTCTACTCTCTAGTTTACTAAATTTAATGTTGTATATAATTTTAATGATTATTTATTAATGGATCAACTAAATGCTTTAAATTATGTGTGTAGCCTATGTACAAGGTTGAATAATATAAATACATTCATATGGATACTCATTCATGACTCCCCCATGCATGTGTGTGAAGAAGTAAGAGATCGTATAATGAACACTTATAGAGATGAACCTAATTATAAGAACATACCCTCTACGTCCTACTATACGTGATTGTAGTATATGAAGATCATTAAAGATCATGTTTTTTTCTTATAGTAAAGGACAATATTTTTTAGAAAAAATTATTCCCATAATGTTTTCTTGTGAACCTGACATGAGATATAATGAAAATAAAAATCAACAGTAACGAGCTACACTAAAAACAAGATGAGAATATCTATCCATTTATACTTTAATATTTCCCATTTTTTATATATTTTTTAAATTATGATAAATGTGTGATACTCAATTACTTTCTCACACACTCTCTCCTACTATAACAGGATGATACATAGATATATTTTCAACTCTTTTGGTTCTTGTAATATAATGGAAACAAAATAAGATGTTATGTATGATTTGTTATATATTTTTTTCTCCCATGTATAGTAGTAAAAGATGCCCGATGTGGTCTGGATAGTTTTATAATATTGTACAACCTGATCCGTGTTGTGGATCAAACTATTTATTTATATAAACTACTTCATCCTTGGTGGCCACCGAGTGGAGTTGACTATGATTGAGATGGAGGCTAAACCACTTGTACTCAAAATTCCACTATATAATTTATTTTAAATTATTCTAAATCTATTCACTGAAAGTAGAAATTATTTTAAACTGTAAAAAATTAATAAATTGATAGTTAACCATAATTGGTTTTTTTTAATATTTTAATTATGTAAATTTGATATCAATTGATTAAGTAATATTATATCTTATTTTATCTAAGACCAAATCAATATTCTATGAAATATTCTTAATGATTAAAATTTAAAATGATATTTAATTTTGGTTATCTAGAATGATATTTAATTAAATAAGGAAATATATTTTATATCATTTTGGATAGAAATTTGTTTTGGGTACTAAATTCACTCATTCATGAGATAGTCAATCCAACAAACAAATAACTTTATTACGTAGCAATTAAACATTGTATAATTAATAAAAATAACCAAATTTTAAATTTAATGTATTTTTTTATATAAATAAAACACATTGATAAAAAATACCATGTTTTTAGTAATTTCTTTATATGTTTCAAAATACTAATTTAAAAAATGTTTTTTGTTTTATTCTGTGAAAATATAATAATTAATTTTTTAAAAAAAAATTTATAAAATTCATTTGATAATATGAACTTCGTTTTTGAAATCATTATGTCACCATTATCATAGGGGGTTATTTAGAATTAATTTGGAAAAAAAATTAATGAATATTACAAAATAATGATTTCTATTGAAAACTCCCTTTTGATAAAAGAATTTATGAGATTAATTTTTCTTTCAAAAATCAATTTTAATGTAAAAAAATTATATTTTGCATCAACTAATACAATTTAGTCCATTTTAATCAACTTCATAATGAGTTATAATATAATTTGATTGAAATATTTAAACTTTTCTCTTGAGAAACCCACTTTCTCCTCATATTTGTGGGTTTAATTTTAAATTAAATCGTGAGAATCTATGGAGGAAATTATAAAAAAATCATTCCATATTTCAAATAATAATAAATAGTATTATATAGTAAGTTCAGCATAATTTTTGACCTCAATGAATTGTAACAAATTAAAATTTATTTACCACAGTTAAGGAAAAATGGGTTTTCTCTGAGGATAAACTAAAAAGATATAGATTCAAATGAAAAAAAACTTGTCCAATACACATTTTTTGTAAATTGATCTACTTTATAACATATAGTTTATATTAATGGACCACTTTAGATATTTTTTACCTGTAAAAAACATGGTTAATTTTTTTTCAAAAAAGTACATGTGTGTCACTCACCACACATAAAAAAGGACACCCATTATCCATTACTCTTCACACTTACAAGTCCATTTTCCACTATTTTATACTAAAATTACTTCCTTATTTCGCTTATATAATCATATATTTCGTATTTTGGTCATAAATCTAACCTAAGATGTCTTTTTTCTGAGAACCTAACCAGGTTGTGGAATGAATAGTTAATTTTTTCAACTAGTGTTTTTATATTATTTATGCCTCATCATCATTAAATTCTTATTAAAAAATGGTGAAATAATTTAATTTTTAACTTAATTATAATTATTTTTTTATTTTAATTTAATTACCTATAGTCATCAAAAATTCCATCAAATGTGATACAAAATCATAATTCATGTGTACGACAGACTACCACCTCATGAACTATTGGTATTAATTTTCCATCACCACCCCTAATAGATGGATATAATGATTGATTAAATGTTTATATATGATATATATGACATTATTATACATTTTTAAATATTATATCACCTAGAAAACATTAATTTCCATTCTTTGGGAAAATAATAATGTCTCTTTTGTGTACGGCGGACTACTGCCTTGAAAAGTGATGTGATTCATTCAATGTTTAAACTAAAGGTAATAATGATTTCTTAAGTGAATATAAGTGATAAATATAAGATAAAAATTATTATTTAATTTTATAATATTTTTAACATTATTTATTTAAATTTATTGAGAATATAGAAACATTGTTCAAGCGTACGTAAACCATACCTTCTCCATAAATGGTGTGTTAAATTGTTTTCCTAATATATATATATATATATATATTACTATAATATATATATATATATATATTTAATAACTATGGTACTTATATAATGGTTAAAATTTTAGAGATTATCAAACCATGTTCAATTTATGATAATCATAAAAATGTAAAATAAAAACCTACATGAAAATCAATGTAGTTATTGTCTAAAACATGAATTTAACAAGGAATTGTTAATAAACTGGTAATAAATGGTCATAATTAAAGCATATAAGATATTATATATATATATATATATATATTATTGGTTCATTAATATATGTATAATAAACATATTTTTATTATATAGAAGGTTTTAATGTGTATGAAAGAAGTCTAGACTTATGGTAAAGGATTTCAATATCACGTTTATTTTTTGTGGGAAAAATGTCATATTCACCGCATGTTTCTTTTATATGGTGTATATACTAAACTATAATTTATTTTATGATTTTTATCATTGAAATTTGGGGGTATACATATCAATTTTATAATTTCTATTTTATGGGGTTTATACCTTCAATGTTACCAATGAGGTAAGGGATTCTTGTCTCAATTTTTCTTCATTGAGCCATATATTATATTATTCAATTAATTTCATGTACAATGTGCATATAAAGATACATTGATTTTTAATATCATGAATTTATTTATAATAATAATTTTATATGTTTAATTTATCCTTATATTTTAATGGATATTATGATTCTTAGTTATAAAAACTATAAGAGTTTTGTGTTACAATCTCATTGTCTAATAGGATTTTTCATGATTAATCTTCAAACAATGAATTATTATGATATTTTTCTCAATAAAATCAATTATATTATTCCAATATATTAATAACTATAGGACTGATGTTTTACCTTCATTTTTCTCTCTTCGTGCACATTAGAGTTCAAGATGATATTTTTAATAAAAATCATCTGTTTATCTCTCTTCTTTCAAAAACCATATTTGTTCAAAAACAATATTTTATATAAATGTATTATAAATTATTTTTACATTCTAGAAATTATTTATTAAATAAATTTTTACCCATGCTTCACTATTATGAAAAAATTATAAATGAATTGTTTTGTCATTTTCCAAAATGGGCCTATTTGGCTTTTTTCTAAACAATTGTATGGAATGTTTTTTTAAAATTGTATAAAATGATCCAAATTTCTAATAGTTATAACTAGTATTTTAATTGGATATTAATTTATTATTTTTAATGTAATTTTCAAAGAAAAATATTTTCACAATAGTTTATGAAATTTTTATTTCCAAAAAGGTAATTTTGAATGAAAATTTTTTTTCCGCAAGAAAGGTTCAAAATGATTTTTCATCCAAAATAATATTCCATCAATGATAAAATTATGGGATTAAACTTATCATTTACATGTCATAAGATCCAATTATACCATTATTAATATTTATCTGGATGGTTTATTATTATTAAAAATAGATTATTAAGAAACTTTTTACTCTTAGACAGGTTATACCATAATAAAATTATTGTGAAACATGTATCATTTTAAATAGGTTATGATATCATCAAATAATTAAATGATCATGAAATTGGTTTCTCTTCCATTTGTTATATTATAATGAAATTTTTATAAATCACATTTATTATCATGCGTTATGATATGTTGAATGTTTTATGATCATGGGTCTCACATATGTACAATTCTGATTATGTTATGGGGGGACATATATCTTACTTAATTTCAATGCGTAATTATTGATATCTCTTGAGATAATTAGGAAATTAATAGGAAGTGAAAAGAGATTAGTAATGTACTATTTCCACTATAATAATCTTGGGAGTGGACCTTGACTAGATTAATGGTTTTTAGAGTGATCCAAATCCACTATGATATTCTTATCAATGAGAATTGTACTACTATAGAAAATATTTTCTATGTTAACATGTATGCCACAAGACTCTTTCATATTCCAATTTTATTTTGTCATAGATCATTTTAATTGATTCTATTCTGATTTATGTCTCATGAACAACCATAATTTATGTTATTAATCATCTTTCTGACCTATTATATGTGTGATATGGGTTTAAAAAGATATTTTCATTTCCCTATACCCCTGTACTCATGATTTTTTGATATCTAAATTTATTACCCTCAATGAGAATATGATCTTTCATATTATTAGGGTTCCATTCAATATTTTACAATGAAAGATAAAAGTTATGATATGTATAAGAATATTTGTATTTATGAAGAACATATTAGGTAATGATATAGCCCACATTTGGACATGTTTTTTTGTTCCCACGCTTTTAAAGTCATTATAACTTTACGATCATCATGAATGTTTTCATATAATATAATGAAAATTCATCGAAAAAAATATTATATTTATTTATTATAATTTTGGGCGGATAATTTTTTAGGTAAGATATTATTATAATGCATTTCTATTTTTATATTTTCACACATCGTGAGTTATGAAAGGTCTCACGATCTAAGAATTTAGTATAAAAAGGAATTAAATTTGCTTGTTTTTATGTTGTTATTTCCTAAATATTTATAAATAATTTCACTAGAGTGAAGAATAATTGAATGATTTCTTACCTATGAATCATTTGAGTTTTATTTTTAAGATGTTTAGTTGATAGGGGAGAATTATTTATGCATTGGTTAATTGAACAGGTTTGATGTTTTGGAGTTTGTTCCCTGGAACCAACTCCTATGTAATTAATGATAACCCATATTCATGTTTTGAATAATAATAAACTTATTATCACATAATTTTTTTCTTATACATCACATATTATGTGATATTCTCCTATGGGTATTTGTTGCGCTAAAATTTCAATGTAGTTCTTCGCAATGATGACAACCCATATGTACCATGATATTATTATTAAATATATGTTCTTTAATTGGATGAAATCATATTAGAGAGACAAATGAAACAATATTTTAGGGTTGGAGACTCATTATAATTGGAGTAAAATTCTCTTGGTCAATGCCACTGATAATATCTAACGTAATATATTATGAGAAAAATACTTTCCAGTTTGAAATCAACATTTATAGGGTCATTGTGTAACGTGCTGGGCCTGGGTGCCACTAAATCGGTGCCCTATGATGGGTCGTGACAATACCTCAAGCGCGCCTCCCCAAACACCCAAGGATTCCATCTACCAGTGAGGATCTAATTAGTCGTGTGAGGAGATAATACCCTTATTAACAGAGTAAGACATTGTAGAACAGCATATAAATAACAGAAAAAATAGGAAATGAGCAATAATATGCATATCCAAACATCTCCCAAATCCATTACAAACCACCATAAATATTAAATATGTAATGTTATCCTACAATGATAAGTGAAAAAATCCAAAAATAAAGAAAAATAATGGAATCCCAAAAGCAGTCATGTACCATGTCTGGAACCTCATCCATGCATGTCCCATGTCCGACTCAACTATCTAGAAAATGGATCATTCTCTTTTTCTTGAACTGTAAGCATGAAATATATTGTGTTTCCTAATGGGGGCCTGAATAGGGGGTGAGTATAACTCAGTAGGCGACAACCAATGGTGTCTAAAAATTTCAAGTCTAATAGATATTCCATGAAAGTATTAATAAATAATAATTGATGGAAAGACAATTTAGGGGATACTAATTTGTAATATCTACATTGTTATACTAACCATGGGGCCAATTTTTTATGCATATATCCTTACTAGTGCATCATCAATCACAAAAGGTTCATGGAATACATCATTTTCATATGGGAATAAGTATATCCCTAACTCTCTAGGGATAACATATCACAATATCACAATATCCTCACCATGAAGCCTAGGTCTGGGTGGAATGAACTTTTAGGGGAATAGAGATCTGCCCCCTTCTATAACCCTTCCATTGTGGGTGGAGTTAGATCACTAGTCCAACTAAACCCATGGGAGGAGCCTCAGTCCTATATCCCACACATCAAGCCATTGGAGAATTTTTATCCATCTATTCACCACGCAAAAAACATATCTCAAACAAACAAAACAAATACACAAAACATTCATATTCCATAACAATCTACATGGTCAATCATGTTGTGTTATAACCCATTAAAACATTTTCATTTTATGTCACTTATCCCAAATCCCAATCGGTATACCTTTATCACAATTAGAATATTCTTATTTCAGAGGAACTAACTCCCTTATTCCAATCTAACATATTTCATAAGACTCTTGCCTCATCCCCAAATAGCTAATACCTCATATATACATCCATTAAGAATATAAACATAATAAACAATGATGGTACATGATCACCCAACAACCTTGAACATACTTATAAAATCCTAGGACATGAATGCAACGGCGCACCCCATGGGTGGCCTTAAGTCAGTCAAATATACCAAGATGCATCCCTTGCAGACCGTGAGGTTTTTTAATCATAATTTAAGAATTAAACATACAAAATCTCATCAAAGGATGAAAATCCCAACAAGGGGTAACCATTAAATAAAATCAAGCATGCAAAAATCTCGAATGTAACTATGGGATATAGCTTATAGACCACCTACATTGAATCTTTTGAGGAAATCACCCTCATGTGAAGCCTCAGATCCTGATTCTACCAACCCATGAAGATTCAACCTATATCTCACCAAGAAAAGATCTCTTTATATTTTTAGAAGGATATGTAAGAAAGATGAAAACCCTAATTGAAAAGAATAAGCAATGATGATATTATTTATAATTGGATCATCGATTCACAACTAGTGGCAATCTAAAAGTCCTAGAGATGAGGTTGAATCACCCATAGAAGCTCTAAGGAGAACTTGTTCATCACTAGGGTAGAAAGGGGGAAGATTGAAGGGAATCCTGACATGGGGTTAAAATGATGTAACCGTATTTATGTAAATTTCTCAACATTAAAAGGATGCATGGTTTACCTACACAGTTTTCAAAACCTTATGAAAACTTTGAGAAAGGTACTATCCCAAAATCAACAATTCACATTGTTTCCTAGTAATCTCATATGGTTAGATTAAACATGTCGCAACTTTTTGAAAGCCTCTATCCAAGGATGTACGACTACCTAGGATGCTCCACATAGTTTTCCCAATAGTGTCTAAACTGGGAAACATACCATTAATTTAATTTTCCCTCCTCTTTCATGCTCCAAACCCACAGAACACCCCCAAGACATTCCATGAACTTTGGGAAACACTAATTTTACCAAAATAAATGAAATAAATTAAATCATTTCAAAAACATGACTTATTAAAAATTCCAAATATTATAACTTCCCCACTTTAAGACAACTCGTCATGGATATGTTCTTCCAGAGCATCAATGAGATTCGATGAAAAGAGATCAGGCCACTGAACATGAATATCTAACTCTCTTTACCAATTATCTTCCTAAAGATATCAATACTTACATAAAACATGAACCAAATGCACAACCATTCCCAGTACGAACATCTGACTAGGATCCATAATATGAATCATATTCTCTTTAAAGGATGAATTTGTCTAAAGCTCAAAATCATTAACATTTATAACATGAGATGGATCTGGTTGATACTACCTATGTTTTAAAACATGAAAAACATTATGTATCCCACTATATCATTGTAGGAGATCTAATTAGTAAGGCACTAGTCCGACCTATTCAATTGTCTCAAATGACCCCATGTACCTATGTGCCCACTTGCCCTGCCTTCATATTTGATGGTGACCCATCCTCGGAGACACCCGAAAAAAATACACTATCACCCACCATGAACTTGAGAGATCTACAATGTAGATCTACATATAAATTTTTCTTACTCAATGTTGTTTCCATAAGAATATAAATCAACCTATCCTTCTCATAAATTTACTAAATGATACATGGTCATAACATCTCAAACTCCAAAGATTCTAACCAACACAATAGAGACCTATACGACCTTCCATAGAGTGCCTCAAAAGGCCACATCCAAATTTATTCCTAAAAACTATTTTTGTATTAAAATACAACAAGAAACATGTGATTTTCCCAAGAACCACTAAAATATAGAACACGGGCTCTCAAACTATCCTTCAATACATGAATTGTATGCTATGATTTTTGCTTCATCTATGGGTGAAAATACTTACTAAAAAACACTTGGGTACAAATAACCTTCTATAGTGCCTTCCATAAGTGTGATGTGAATCATGGATCATGATCCAAAAATATGGTTCTCTACACACCATGAAATTTCACTATTTATCAATCATACAACTCTCCCAACTGTTCAATTGTGGTAGTTTTTTGGATTAGTTAGAAATGAACAACTTTAGTCAACCGATCCAAAATGACCCAGATTAAATAATTTTTTAATTCCAGGAAGACCCACTATGAATCCCATAATTATTTCATTCAACTTCCATCTTGGAATGACCAATGGATATAACAACCCAACTAGACACTGATGCTCAGCCTTTACCTGTTACGGGTAAGGCATTTTTCCACAAAACCCATAACCACATTCTTCATTCCGGTCCACCAAAACTACCAGTGATGATCATGATACATTTTAGACATTCTTGGATGTAATACCCACATTGACGCATGGAACTCGCCCATTAACTCTCCTCACACACCTTTCGACACTAAAACACGACCCCAAATGTATAGAACTCCTTCAGCAAAAACAACCCAACTAGAATGTGACATCCAAAATTTAAGACATTATATCATATCCAAACACTCTAGATATTCTATAAGACACTCCTTGAACTGGATCAAAATAATAGAATCAATAGCTATAGAGCCAAGGGTCATTTTTATGTTCCCAACCTACACATCTAGGTGAATCTCAGTAAACAGGGCCATTATCCCCCACACAGAGTTGGATTCATATACCACATGATTTTAAGTCTTTCGGCTCAGAGAATGTGAATCACTATTCACTTTCCTTGTGTGTAAACCAACACAAAATTGAAGGATTTTAGGTAATAAACCCCCCATCAATACAAAAGCTTGAAATCCCATAGATAGAAAATGTACGTAATACTTTTATGATCAGTAATCACCCCGAACCACACTCCCAACTAGTAGTGCCTCCCACACATTATGCATAAACCATAGAAGCTAGAATAAGATCATGGGTAGGTTAATTTAATTCATGATGACTCAACTGTCTTGACTGATAATCTACAACCTGGCCATCCTGCATCTTCACTGCCCCATGTCCAACACTGGACACATCACAGAACAAAGTACACTTCTTACCAGGTTTAGGTAAAATCAGAATTGGTGTGGTAGTCAAATGATTGTTCAATGATTCAAAAATATAATTTCCACACCATCTACCACTCAAACATAATACCCTTAATGTATAAGCATGAGATTGATGTTTCTATGTGAGTAAAATATCTAATGAACCTTCAGTAGTATCTGAAAAAACACAAAAAAACAAGGGACATCAGAAACATTCTCTGGCTGCTCTGAAGACCCCATAGCCTTCACCTTCTCTAGATCCACTGGCACACCTAACATAGAAAATATTTGTCCCAACAGAGTCACATTATCAATCAAGAGGTAACATTTTGATAGCTTGGAGTAATGTATATGCTCTCTTTGTGTACTCATGGCGATGTAATTTTGTCTGGCATGTGCTTCAAGAGATCGTGAGTACACTAACATGTCATCAAAAAAATACAACAAATAACTAATCCAAATAAGTATAAATTATCCAATTCATTAGTTAAATAATCACTACTGCCACATTTTTTAACCCGAATAGAATCACTAATAATTCAAACCACCCTTACCTACTCCAGAATGTTGTCCATGGTACATTAGAAGGTATCACCCACAACTAATGGTCTCCCGATCTCAAATCAACAATAGATTACACTAAGGCACCACACAGTTGGAATAGAAGTATACAATTCTAGGAATCATGTATTGGTTCTTAACATTCATCTGATTCACCTTCCTCTAATCAACACAAAACCTCAACAACCCATTAACCTTCTTAGAAAGCATCACTAGTGATCCCCATGGAGATGTTCTAGGTCAAACAAATCCATTTTCCTCCAACTATTCTAGTTGATCATTAATTTACTTGGGTTCTTCTGGTTCCATTTGATATAGTTGAATAGAAAATAGTTATTCCCCTAGCAGAAACATGATCATGAACTCCACATCCCTCTATGGTGGTAGTGTTGATAAATCACAAGGAAACACATCTTGAAATTGATCATCCACATGTGGAAATTCATGTTTCTAAACCTCTCCATCATCACATATATTTCATGCCACATAGTCAATGAGTTCCCCAAACTAATGAAAAATAGGGCTTGCACGGCATGCTCGAACACCCCACTCATGACGAAAGGCATAAGTGTCTCAATCAGGAGACATAAATGTCACCCAATGATGTTAAAAATATATATGGTCCTAATATAGTAATAACTAGTCCTTTATGAAAATAAGGACAAATATTAACATCTCAAGGTAAAATAGGTTCCATAGTAAATAACAACCACCAACCTCTATGGCACAACCTTTACACTTTTTGATATCCTCATCTCACACCCCAATTGAGTATCAATCTAAATAACCCCAAATTTTTTTTCCATGGATAGGTCCCACAATACCATGAACTATGAAGAGAAAAAAGAGTGTGTGTCACCTATTTCAAATAAATAATTAGTGAGTATGGAAGCATTAAGAATCATTCCTTGAATGGTAGATGGTCGAACAACCCTACCTCCAGGTGTTGACTAAATTGCATAAAGATATCATGTCCGTCTACCCTTGGATGCACCCTGAGTACTCGAACTTCACTACCCTACTATTGAGGATGGTTTCATCTCAGATTTCTAAATCCACAACCAATACCAGTACAGTCATAGGAGCTCCAACTAACTACCTAGTATGGGGTGATCAATCCCATACCCACAATCGATATTTTCCTCTAAATCCCATCCATTAACGGTTGTCATGAGTTCATGCAAATCCTATGTATATGTTTCAACATACCACTGGACCAACACTCAACTATTGTTTGGGGACATTGACCTAGTATGTGCCCCATCCTTCCACATTGATATAAGAACTCTTAATCTCTACCCTTATAATCTTCCCATCTATTCTGAATATTTTTTTTCACTTTCTCATTATTGGAAACATCTAAAATGATGCTTCCTTCTCTCGGAGGTTGTACAAATTTTCCTCCTAGTTGGTTCCACAAGTCCACCTCCCAAAGATCCTATTAGGTTACCTTATGAGATAAAGTCTTGGTCAACTACCACTCCAATCCTCTTCAGAGAGAAGATGTCCCCCTTGGACCCAATCTCATTCCTAAGCATGTCATGAAAGTATTTTTCCAGTGTCACTTCATCTCCCGCCATCATAAGGATGAATTAGCATAGGTTAGTAAAACTTCTAGCATAATCCATCAATTACATAACCCCCTGATCCAAAATCATAAACATTTTTCCTTATTCATGCTCATGGTTTCGTGGTAGTAATGTTCCAGAAAAATTTCTTGAAAATCCTTAAATGCAATTCCTTCAGCTTGCTCCATACCAACCATATTATCCCACCAACCATTTTCCTTCCCTCTTAACATGTACGCTGCTAACATGACATTTTTATCAAGACGAGTCCCCAAATTGTCAAGAATATGTTTCATAGACTCAATCCAAAACTATGCTGCCTCTGGCCCACCTGCTTCATTATAGGTTATGGGTGATGTAGCTAAAACTCTCTGTTCAGCTTGAACATACTCAACAAAACCCACCCTACGTCCTGGTCCATCTATTATATAAAACAAGAAATATTCACATGGAACATATCTTCCCTATTATATTGAAAAATATGATCCTATTTCTCAACTATTGGGGAGAATTCTCAGCAACATCCTCCTTTTTCCCAACCAATGCATATCTTTGGGGAGAAATTTCTCTACAATCCCAAACCCAATCTTTATAACATATTGCATAAAGAATTAAAAAATGTAAATGTAGTCTCTTCCTTACTAACCAAAAAACCATTTCAAATAAACCACCCATATAGGTCTGATCAACCCATAATTCTACCCTTAACCATCCCTATGAAGGTTATGACTAACACGAGGTAACTAACTCATTGGACTATAATACCGAACTTCTACACCATGTCAAAACTAATATCACATCCCAACATACTACAATAAAATTTTATTTTACATATTACCCTTTATCAATTATATTTAATTAGTCATTCATTATGATTTTCCTCCCCTTTTTAATCCATTGGTATTGTTTTGTTAGACACAATTTTCACCACATTTACGAATATTAAATGAATCCTACCCACTACGTCCAAGACACCCATCCCATTTTTGTGTTCCTACTGTGATCCATGTATGTTATATGCATAGGGTCCAAGAATGATACATGAATGAAAACCCTCATTCCATTATGGCCATGAGAAAAATATTCTAAAACTATAACATCACACAACATGTGTGTCACCCAATGGTGAAATATCATCAATTGTGACAACATGAAATAAGAACCGAAATTCCTACACTAGGTGACTATAGTTTCCTCCCATACATAGGATAGGTAATCCCATGTATGATATCATTACCAAGGACTGACACTATTCTGGCCTCCTATCCACCATCACAAAATAGTTATAAATAAAAAAGAACCTTCCATGATACCACATTGTATCATCCTCGACATTGTGTGCCACTAAATTGGTACCCTGAACAGGGTCATCATATGATCTCATGCAAACATCCCCATATGCTGGAGGATTACAACTAGTAGTGATGGTATAATAAGACCAGTGGGGAGACTATACCCTCACTACCATATTAAGATACAACAAAAAACAATATAAATAGCTGAAACCATAGGAACTGACGAATAATATTCATATCCAAACATCACCCATAACAGGTATCAACCACAACCAATAGTAAATATGACATGTCCTGCTAAAATTACATGTGATCAAAACCATTAATAAAAACAAACTGAAAATTCCAAAAAATGGTCCCGACCCAAGTCTAGAAACTCATCCATGCATGTCCCATGTCTCACCCAAAACCCAAGCATAGGGATCTTTTCCTTTTCCAAACCTGCAAGCATGAAATCTGCTCGGGTACCCAACGATGACCCGAGTAGGGTGTGATTACAACTCAATAGGCCCCCCACTAATGGTTATGAAAATATCCAGTCTAATAGATAGTACATCCGAGTATAAATAAATAACAAGGAAATGAAAAAAAAAATGGTCAGAAGTTATAAATCTATACTTAGCTACACTAACCATGGTGCCAATTTATTATGTCTCTATCCTTACATGTTCATTTTCAATCACATAAGGTTCATGGAATACTTCATCTGCATAAGGGAATAAGTATGTCCCAAAATCACTATGGATAACATATCACAACATCATTATATCCTCACCTCAAAGCCTCAATCTAGTTGGAATGAAACTGCTATGGAAATTGGGAACCATCCCCTTCCCTAACTATTGCATTGTGGGTGGTGTAGAGCCTGATTCCAACTCAACCCATGGGAGGAGCCTCGGTCCATTATCCCATACCTCAAGCCATGTTCACCTACTTATCCATCCATTCACCACATGCAAACCATATCACAAAAAAACAAAATTAACAACAATAATAATCAATAACATTGAATATGGTGACTCATATTGTGCTATATCCCATTAATTTTTTTTATTCACATCACATGTCCCACATCCCATTCTGCACACCACTATCAAATTTAACATATAATTGTTTAACATGAACAAAATATCTTAAGAATGTAAAACATATTTCATATGACACTTAACTTAACCCCAAATATCCAATAACTGATTTGAACATCCATTATGAATAGTAACATACTCAATAAGGTCTCCACAAAATAACACAACAACCTTGAACATACTTAGATAATTATAGGTCTGGAATGTATCGACACACCACATGGGTGGTCTTAAGTAGGTAAAATATTCCTCGATGAATCTCTTGGGGACCATGAGGGGTTCCAATCATCATTTAGACTTTCATCATACCAAATATCATCAAGGGATCAAAATATTAACAAGGGGTAACCATGAAATAAATCCAATCCTGCTAAAATCTCAAAAAAATTCATGGGATATAACATGTAGACCACCTGCATTGAATCTGTTAATGAAAGTTCCCTAAATCAAAGCCTTAGATACCAATTCAACCAATCCATGAATCATAAACTTATATCTCACTGGGAAAATAGGGTTCTATTGATTTATAATGAGATGGATGAAATTTGAAGACCCTAATATTGAAGAAGAAGCAAGGAGGTGATTATACTTACTTGTGTCATCGATACTCAACTAACAACAATCCAAACAACCTAGTGATGAGGGAGAATCACCCATGGATTCTCTTGGAAGGTATTCCTCATCACAAGGGTTTCAAGGGTATGAAAGGAGAAAAATCATGATTTGGGATTAAAAATCCAATAATGTAATTTATGTAAATTTCTCAACATTACTGGCCAGCACCATTTACCCACATGGTTTTCCAAACCCTATGAAAACCATTGGAGAGTTACTATCCCAAAATAACCCCATCACATAATTTCCTTGGAATTTCACATGGTTAGAATAACCATGTTGTAAATATGGCCAAGGCTCCATCCTAGGGTGCATGGTTACCTAGGATGCTCCGCATGGTTTGCACTAATCGCGTGCAAAATGTACAACATGCCAAGAAATTACTTTTTCATCGTACTTTGATTCTTAAGCCCATAGAAAACCCCTGAGCCTTCTCATGAACTTTGGAAAAAACATATTTTACATAAATAATAGACTTAAACTGAAACATAAAAAATCATACCTTATAAAAAAACAAGGTTCATACACATTGGATATTCTAATCTATAGTTTTGTATATTGATATTTGGAAATTATAATTATTATTATTGGGTATTATATTTCATGTAAATTGATACATTGATTAATATAGTGAAAAATATTAATTTAGTGATGTTGGATACATTGGATACATCATGGGAAATATTTAATTAATGAATAATTCGAGAAATAAATTGATCCGTCTATTAATTAATTGATTTTTTATCTCATGATTATTGTTGAAAATTATAAAGGTTAAATAATTAAATTTCCAAAAAATTATGAAGTAATACTAGAATCAAATAATGTAAAATAAAGATGCATCGAGCATATAGGTTGATTACATCAGCACAAAACCTTCTTTATTAGAGATATCATGATAAACTGAATATATAATGTAGTATATTTATATATATAGTTTTACGTAATTTTGAAACTAATTTAATTCTATATGGGTGACATAAGGTGTTACTATATACCAAACATGGTCTTTGGGATTCATCAAATAATTACACCGAGAATGATCTTTATAGGGTCAGACACTATGTGTATCGAGAACCACATAATAAAATAATTATTATTTAAAAATTTTAATAAATATTATTCATGTATTTGGTTTAATAATTATCAATGTTTTATTAATTTCATATGTTCCTTGACTTGTAATTTTACTTAATATTATGGGAGAAGTAAGTGTAATAAATGTATGATTTCTATTTAGTGAAAATAATATTTTTTTTAAGTATTTTTTAATAATGCAATGATATTTATTAATTAAATAAATAGTAATTAGTCATCATTTGTTAAATATTGTGAGGGAATGGAGGACTTTTTTTATAGGTCTGGTGATAATTAATATATATTGAATATTATTTGAATAAATATTATTTAATTAAATTCTCATTTCTACCACACATTATTATATTGTTATTATTATTGACATGGGGTTTAAAAACAATTATGAAAAATAATACGGGTGTATATAATTATTATTTTCTAACACATTCTATATATTAACCAAATTATGTTATTTCTTTAATAGAACCTGTAAGAACCTAATTTTCGCTACGAAAGACTTTAGAATATTCTCAATGTTATTCCAGAGCAGCGCCTTCAGACGTCGTGCGACTGAGCCCCAGTGTGTCCAGAATTAAATTTCCAGTACGTTCACACTGGGAATGCCAAATAAATGGGATAACTCTTAAATGGTGATTCGGATCAGAATTCTGAGTGTATGGATGGGTCCAGAATGGGGTTATTACCCTATTAACAACATAAAACATGTTAGTGCGGGACGTTTGGACCCCTCGCTCATTATCGGAGTGTGGAACAGATAAATTAAATAATTAATTTATCCGTTTAACGACTCAACTCATGTATCTATTAAACGGTGGCTTAGATTGGAAAACAGAGGGCACCGTTGAGCTCGTAGCGTGCCGTTTACCCGAGGAGTGGTGTAAGTTTCGCGGGCGTGGGCCGTTTCTGAAAAATGGCCCCATGGGCATTTTTATAATTTGGCGGCTTTGGGCGCTCAGTTTTATAACATTCAAACGGAGCCTTGGATTAAAATTCAGGGACCGCCGTTGTTCTTGAGAGGTGGTATTTGGGCTAGGGGAATCTTAATCTTGACCGTGCCGGAGGTTTTGGACGTGGGTGTTTTCAGGGGTCGAGTTTTTAATTAGAGTTTATTTATTTAAACTCTCCTCTCCTCCCCTCCCCCCCCATTTTCACCCCCTGGCGAAACCCTCTCTCAAAATCTCAACCTCCTCATCCTCCTATTCTTCCAATCAAGGTGGAAGCAACGGCGGCGAAGCGCGGATCGACCGAGAAGCTTCGGACAACGCCCAACAAGTAGGAGTTTTCTATTTTGCGTTTTCATTACTGAACTCTACATTCAAGTTGAATTTTAGCGTTGAATTTATGTCGAGTCTGCAAAAAAATCCTAGGTATGCGTAGTAATTTTTATGATCTTTCCGAAGAACCTTTCAGATCGAAATTCCAAGCTCTGTGGTGTCCACAATCATCCGGTGAAAGTTGCGGGTTTTGGGGGTGTTTCGCAGTGGGTTCCGGCGGTCCAGCAAGCTAAGGCGGAGGCGCGGCGCCTCCAGGCGGCGGCGGAAACCCCAGGCGGCGGCGTCTTCAGGCGGAGGCGCGGTCAGCACGAGCTGCGGCCGGTGGGCTCCGCGGCAGTGGAGGTCCACACAGGTGGGGTCGTCAACTGCGCTAGCTGGGGAGACGACGAGCGGCGCTCCGCGGTGGACCGGGGTCGTGTCGCGCGACCCCGCGGGGTATCCCGACCCCCGTCGCGCGGGTTGTCACGCGGCCGACCGGCCTCAGCCGGTCGGACAAGTGGGGGACCAGGTCCACCGCCGGCCTGCACAGACAAGCCGTGGGCCAGGCATTGCCCCCTCAGTTTTCGGACGCCCGTATTTTCCACAATGGGCATCTGTTTTTCATTCGGTCTATGGTGAGGTGTTTCTTGGATTGAGGGGAACATTTTGAGATGGTTTTGGGAATTTTTAATTCCCGAAATGAGGGGCCTCGGAAGCGCGATGCGTCGTTAAGTGAATTGACATTTTTCCGGGGGATCTTATTTTGGACGGCGCAGACGCGTCCGACGTCTGATTTGAGCGTTGTCAGTGGCGTTGCGACCCTGGTATTGAGCCGGAGTTTTCTAGAATTTTTTCGGGCGTTGATACTAGAGTTGAGGAGTGGGCCCCCCGGCCCATCTTTTGAGCGGTGAGCAGCGTTCTGTAACTTTTTCACCCGACATCAGTTTGGGAAGCGCGAGCAGTCAATTCTGGGTGTTTTTCCGAGGGGATTGCAATGGTGTAATCCGCCTGCTTTAATTCCTCATGGTGGTGTGGGCCCCGCGAGTGCCATTTCAGGAGTTGTCAGTGATTTCCAGTATTATCACAAGGTGTCCGTTTCAGACAAATGAATAGTCAATCTTGTGTACATTTTCGAGAGGATCGCAACGGCGTGATCCGTTCATTGTTTTTCGAGACCGGGATGCAGGTCCCATGTAGCACCACTCGTGTGCGGTGCACCAGAATGCATCTTTTTCTCCAGATATCCATTCCACTCAAGTGAGTAGTCCTTTTGATGTGTTTTCCCGAGGGGATCGCAATGGTGCGATGCACCTGACTATTTTCGGGGCCGAGGCTCGTGACCACGGGACACCGTTCATGTATAAGGCGGTGTTGGTGACTTCTCCATCCGATATCTGTTTGAGGTGACTAAGTAGTTTATCATGCGTGTTTTTCCGGGAGGATTACAATGGTGTAATCTATTTAGGCGAGTTGAGCCTCATACACGATCTTATTAAATGTGTAAATATGAAAGGTGTACCGGTAGTGGTTCCTTCCGTGCGGTTTGCAGGGAACCCTTGGCAAATGATCGCTTGAAATCTTGTGTGAATGATTTATATGCTTGTAGAGATGTGGTTGGTTTTGCCTCAGTCATTGAGGTGGCAGGTTGGAGTTGTTACGTTATGCCTTTGAGTTGACGTTGGGTGATGTGTGCATGATAGCCTTTGGGCTGGAACATTCTATACTCTGGGAGTATATAGAAACACATGGAGGTACATGTGTTTGTTTTTACCTGAGAACGTTTGTGCGCTTGGTTGGGTTTGACTTGGGGACACACGTCATGTGGGCCCCAGATTCTTTTCGTGTTCTGCTTTACATACTTTGGACCTCTCGTGAAGTATAGGGTTCCTATGTTCTTGTTTTTTGACCAGCAGGGTTGAGTTTTCCCATGTTCCTATTCTCGTTTGTTGACCGGCATGGTTGAGTTTTCCCCTGGTTTCGTTCTCCTTTGGCCGACAGAGATGGTTTGGTTCATCTATTTCTTCAGCTGTGAGGGGTTTCAGTATTGTGCCCCTTTCATCGGATTGCAGCACTGTTTGCGACTACATGTGCTCATACATCGTGAGTGTTTTCCCACTTTCTAGGATGAGTTGTCTCGGTCTGCTTCGATAGTGACTCAGCGGATTTGAGCATGATCACCTTGAGAGGTTCGGGGAGTTTCTCTCGTTCCTTCGTGTTCCCTGGTAGAGTTCTTGTGGATTCGGTGTGACCAACACATTACGTGGGCAAAGATCCTCTACCCAGTAGGTTGTTTCCAGCATGGATGAGGTTGTTTCTAGTAGGGCTGAGGTTGTTTACAGCAGGGCTAAGCTTGTTTCGAGCAGGGCTCACCAGTTGTACCATCCAACAGGGATGGCCAGTGGGTTACCATTTAGTAGAGATGGCCAGAGCAGTTCCAGGTTTACCTCTATCAGGGCTGGGTAGTGGTTGCTGATGTGGGGCTTACCTCCAACTGGGATGGGCGGTGGTCCCTGATGTCGGGCTTACCTCCAGCTGGGTTGGGCGGTGGTCCCCGGTGGTCCCACTTCTGTGTTTTGAATTTAGGAAAATGGATTTCATATTTGGAATCAGGATGTTCAAATTGTGTAAATAGGTAACTTTTATTTTTAGACATTTTGAATAATTACTGCGGTAAATATTTTATTTACCATGGTTAAGGGTAAATCCGGTAAATAAGGGTTAAAAAATAATATTATAATAATAATAAATTACCCTAAAATGTGTCTTAACCCTATTGGTTGATAAATGGTCGACCATGGGCATCTTTGGGTCGATTTTGGGACCCCATGGATCCACTTGTAAGTGATAATGACACATTATTTTAATTAAGTTAAAATGAATACAAAAATGACACAAGCATATATCTTTTAGCACAACAATTGTTACATAGGGTTATATATGTTGGATTTTAGATTATAAAAAATCATTAGAAAGATAAAAAGATTTCCTACATAATTATATTTTATTTATAATTTTTAGACATTAAATAATTTATTTTATTTATGACACAATGATGATGTAGTAATTACTATAATAGTGAAAAATTAAAATAATTGATATTATAAATACCCAAATAAATATAATATGAAACTTTTAATGAATTAAACTAATTTTCTAGGATAATATTATATATTAGGATTGATTTAATTGACTTTGTTTGAAGTAATCAATCTGTTATGAGTTTCACAAAAATCAACTATTGAATAGTGTCAAAATTGACATAAAAGAGTTCTTAAAACAAATATTATATTATTAATTGATATTAAATTCCTAAAAATCTAAGGTTCGGCCAAGAGAATTATATCATGATAGGTTCATCATTAATGGACCACTTGGTGGTCTCTTGGATGTATATAGTAAGTTTATTAACCATATTATATAAAAATACAAAGAGACATTGTAAAAGTGAAACTAATTAACTTAGAGTTAATACTTAAAGATAAGGTTAATATAAGTACCCAAACCTGTCTAAATTCTATTGGTTGAGTGGTTTTCGACCTATCCCCACCTTAGCCTTTTAATAATCAACTTTGGATCCATTAGAAACCGAATATTAATTTATTATAAATTAATATTTCTAGCTTTTCCAAAGGTGCCCCTCACCCCTCTTATAAAAGGGCACTCCTCCTTCTCATTTATTCACACCTTCAAATCCTTTTGGTTCGGACAAACTCTGCCAAAATACTCTCCCAACATCCCTCACTACAACCTAGAGGCCTTATTTTGATCAGAAAGACATCCTAAGGAGCCCTTTTGATCAAATCAAAAGGAAGAACCCGAAGAAGAGGTAATGTTTTCACCACCCCTTTTCAAGTTCCTTTCTTCTTCCACTTCTTCTTTCTTTGTTCTTACCATTATAAAATAATAACTCCAGTATCTCACATATACTGTGATGTTATTATAAATATGGTACAACCATATTAAGTATTCTATCCACCCTTTGAATAACATGTCACCATACGTGCGTACGTACGGCTTACCGTCTCCACGTCGTGGTGTAATTGTTATTCAATATATTATTATTTGGATGGGTATAATAATGATGTGTAACTCATGTAAATAATAAATATAACATGTTAATGATTCTGTATATATGATATACCATCCATTTATATATTATTTTAATATCAAAATAATGATATTGTCGCTCGTGCGTACGTAAGGACTACCATCTCCACGAACGTGATGAGATTCATTCTCCATCGTATCCATTCAAGTATAATTATCATTTGATGATTTAAAAATGATGTTTAAGGACTTGATATAATTCTGGATATGAATAAGATACAAAAAATATGGCTTATGTAACAAAACATATAAAAGAAAATGAGTAAGTTAACACACGAAACGACGATAATTCTAAGATATTATTAACAAATCAATGTTAAAAGATCATATATGATATCATATTAATATATATGATTATTGTATAATTTAATAACAATTATTTCCCCATTATACAGGAGGTTAACCTACCCCAACCAAGGAAAAGTACAAGGTAAGGGTTATTTCACAATCTCTTCATTATCCGAGGTTGTTTATACGTAATAATCTACTGGGTTCTCTTTATCATCCACATCCATGTTTCTTAAAAATGTATTTCAAAACATTTTTACTATTTACTAGAATATGAGTTAAAGTCATTTATACCCTTTTTGACTTTTATAAGTGGTTTATAAAGGAATCTTTCGGTCGTTTTCAAAACAAGGTCCTTTTTAACCTTTTCGACAGAATTAAGGTAAGAATGTTTTTTTAACTTATACGGCGGGTGTGGCTATTTTCCGCCGTTATAAAATCTTCAAAGCTTCCCTTACAAGCTTATAAGAATATTTTCAAAGAAAATGTTTTATTTTATATGTATCTTAAATGATTTCAAAATAAAAGGAGATATTTCTTTAAAAAGAATTTTGATTTCATCTATGTCAACATCCTTTTATGGATTTTAAGATTATTTGAAGTTGATTTATTATGGTACAAAACATCTATATTGTATTGAAGGTTTTGTGATATGTTTGACTGTGGATGTGCTATTTTTATACCATTCATAGTTTATGGTGAAGGTATTGACATTTCGTATGCTAGTTTTAATACGAATGTTTATGTTATGTTTAAACCTTTTCATATGGGAATGAATTGGACTTAATATGTGACGGGTGGAGCCCGATATAGCTCCTCGATGCATCGGTAGGTCTCATGAGACAAACTAGTGTCTTGGCACAAGGCCTTGGAAAAATAATATTTGTAGTCTTGGCACGAGGCCTTGGCTATGTGGTTATGATAGTCTGGCATTATGCATTCCAAAATTATGAAAGTGGTTATTGATTTTGCATGTGATTATTCGATTAGTAGAATATCCATGTGAATAAGTAAATGGAATTATTTCATTTTATTTATGACATACTATGTTGAAAGTTCATGTTTGAAAGGCTTTTGTTTTAGTTATACATTGCCTTAAATGTTTATTCTTATTTATGAAAGTTTCCGCTATATTGTTACCCTTACTGGGCATTTGAGCTCACCCCTTTTCTATGTTTTATTTTTCCCAGGAAGTGAAGAAGTAAATTATGAATGACCTACAGGGATATTATGTGGGGATATGAGTGTGGATTATGGAGACATTATGTTGTTGTAGTAGTTTTTCATTTTATGATGTAATGTAAAACTTATGAATATATCTAGTGTTTCCAAGGCTACTAAACCAATCGGTCTTTCGAGATTTGATCTTTCTTGTGATCATGCCAATGTTATGTAATAATGCACCGACTCTGGGTAACTAGGGTCGGGGCGTTACAGTTGGTATCAGAGGAAGTTTAGTACAAACCTTGGAAACTAGATTTAGATAAACTCTGATTAGAGCACGTAGACCTAAGATGAACTTTGAGGATTAGTATAGAATAACTTCCTAGAATTTTGGTATTGTAGAGATTTTGTGAGTTTTCCGAGCAATACATCCCTGTCTGGATACGAGCAGGTAGAGGCGGCTCTGGCACAGATGTACCTAGGGGTAAAACCCGAAAACACCACTTGAGCTCGACTCGAACGGGAACTGGTGCACGACAACGGGCCTTGCTGCACTCTTGGTTACGACACTCCCGGGGGATATGCTTAGGATAACTCTCATTTTCTTTACAAATCATTTTGAAGGGATTATGAGTATGTACTTCCTCAAAGAAAACATTCTTATGATTATGGATTATATCCATAAATAGTTCAATTTATGTTAAGTGTTTTATAAGTATGGGATTATGTATTTTGATTCATAAACTGATCTAGTTTATGCCATTGTTTAGAAATGGAGCATAGTGGAAGAAATGGAAATTGTATCAATGCATGCACTCCATGTAGGGATTGCCCTCCTGCTCAAGATAATTATAGTGGAGCTGGTGATGCAACTGGAGCCGATCAACTAATCACCATACTGGGACAACTTACTCAGGTTATGAATAATAACCTTACCCGTATGGAGCACCCTGATTCGCAGCGTGGAGGATCAATGTTAGATCAATTCATGAGGCAACAACCACCAAAGTTCAATGGGAGTACAAATCCCTTAGTAGCTGAGCAATGGATATTTTCCCTAGAGAAAATATTTCAGGCTTTGGGGAGCAGTGAAAGGGAAAAAGTTATCATGGCAGTTTACCGCCTCACTGGAGATGCTAATCAATGGTGGTCATTGATTCAAAATACGAAGGAAGATGATGAAGTATCAAATATGGAATGGAGGGAGTTCAAATATCTATTTTTAGAAAAATACTTTCCTCGCGACCATCGAACAGATATGGAAAGGCAATTTCTAAGTCTGAGACAGAAGGAGGATGAGAATGTCACAAAGTATGAGGCTAACTTTACAAGGTTAGAAAGGTACGCTGGTGATTATATACGTAACCAAAGAAGTAAGATTGATCATTTCTTTGATGGGTTAAAACCATTTCTCCGTCGAGCATTAGTCTCACAATTCTTTTCGTCGTACGAAGACATTGTCTCATGTGCTATCAAGACCGAAAATGAATTCTCTAAGTCTTATGACTTTAAAGAAAAGCAAGAGAAGAAGAGGCCTGCTGATCAATCTGGTAATGGAAATAAGGGGAAGAAAGGAAAGGTTGAATATCCATCCTGTGGTAAATGTGGGAAGAAACACCCTGGTTCTTGCTTGAAGGGAATGAGAGTCTGTTACAAGTGTGGTGAAAAAGGCCGACAAGCTCGTGATTGCAAAGGGAAGAAGGAAGCCACCAACGTTCAGTGCTACAATTGCAGGGAGATGGGACATTATGCAAATGAATTTCCTAAGCGTCAGGAGAACTTACCTCAGAAAAGGCCAAGGGATCAAGGCCAGGCTTATGTTATCACTACTGCAGAGGTAGAAGCTCCAAAAGACGTGGTGGCAGGTAATTTAATGGTTTCCTCAAGTTTAGCAAATGCATTATTTGACTCTGGATCGTCGCATTGTTTCATATATTCCCAGTTTGCTAAGAAAATTAGATATTTCCAATTTGATTTAATAAGGGAGTTGTCAGTTAAAACTCCTAAGGGAACTATCATTGCAACAAAGTTTTGTGAATCAGTCCCCATTAGAGCACAAAAATTTTCTTTATCTGCTGATCTCATCGTCATACCTATGATTGAGTTTGATATAATCCTCGGTATGGACTGGCTTTCGGACTATGATGCGAAGATTTATTGTAAGAAGAAAGAGGTTACGATTCTTGATGATAATGATAAGGAACACCTTATCTTTAGAGCAGAATCGTCACCACCTAATTCTTATTTAGATCCACCCTCAATAGCTCAACTAAATTCAATTATTGGGGAGGAAGAGAATGAAATAACTACGGGTGAGGAAAGGAATGTTCAAATAGAGGATGTACCTGTTGTGAAAGAATTTGTAGATGTATTTCCGGAAGATTTACCTGGACATCCTCCAGAACGAGAAGTTGAGTTTTCCATTGATTTAATTCCTGGATCAAGGCCTATATCGAAGACCCCTTACAGAATGGATAATGTAGAGTTAGTCGAACTAAAGAAACAACTAGAGGAATTGAGTAATAAAGGATTTATTCGCCCTAGTGTTTCTCCATGGGGAGCCCCTATTCTTTTTGTTAAAAAGAAAGATGGATCTATGAGGTTATGTATCGACTACAGGGAGATCAATGCTATAACGATAAAGAACAAGTATCCCCTACCTCGCATTGATGATTTATTTGACCAACTGCATGGAGCTCAATACTTTTCAAAGATTGACCTTCGATCTGGATACCATCAGTTGTGTGTGAAGAAAGAATACATTCTGAAGACAGCATTTCGAACCAGGTACGGGCATTATGAGTTTACTGTAATGCCGTTTGGATTGACTAATGAACCCTCTGTATTCATGGATCTGATGAATAGAGTTTTCAAGGAGTATCTCGATGAATTTTTGGTGGTATTTATTGATGAAATCTTGGTATACTCCAAAACCTACGAAGATCATGAAAATCACCTGCGCATTATCTTGAAGACTCTGAGGAGGCATGAATTATATGGGAAGTTTAGCAAGTGTGAATTCTGGCTTCAAGAGATTTCTTTTCTTGGCCATATTGTCTCTAAAGATGGAATCTATGTTGATCCTTCTAAGACCAAGGCAATCCAAGAATGGCCAGCACCTACGAGTATAACTGAGGTACGTAGTTTTATTGGTTTGGCAGGTTATTATCGACATTTCGTCCAGAATTTTGCCCGATTGGCTAACCCATTAACGAAGCTCACACGTAAAGGGGTTAAATTTGTTTGGACAAAAGAGTGTGAAGAATGTTTTTAAGAACTGAAGAAAATATTAGTCAATGCTCCTATATTGACTCTACCATCGGGGAATGATGGGTTCGTTATTTATAGTGATGCATCGAAGAAAGGACTTGGTTGTGTCCTTATGCAGAATGATAGAGTTATTGTCTATGCATCACGACAGTTGAAAATTCATGAACAAAACTATCCTACTCATGATCTCGAGTTAGCAGTTATGATCTTTGCTTTGAAGATATGGAGGCACTACCTCTATGGTGAAAAATGTGAGATTTATACTGATCACAAGAGTTTGAAGTATATTTTCTCACAAAAAGAACTCAACATGAGGCAAAGGAGATGGCTTGAATTACTCAAGGATTATTATTGCACGATACAATACCACCCGGGGAAAGCAAACAAGGTGGCAGATGCTTTGAGTAGAAAAGACCATGGAGTTTTGAACAATATGAGAATTGAAAGGGATCCAATTTTCATGGATCTAGTGAAGATGGACATGGGAATAACCAGGGAAGGTGAAACATCATTTCTTTTTCAAATGGTTGCCAAACCATCTTTAATAGAAAGGATTAAGATTACTCAGACCGATGATGAAGAATTTCAAAAGATGATTAAAGCTGTGAATGATGGGAGATTGAGAGACTTTGTGTATGAAGATGGAATTTTGAAATTCGGGAAGAGACTTTGTGTTCCCGATTTACCTGATCTAAAAAGAGAATTGCTGGATGATGCTCACAGTTCTAATTTCTCTATACACCCTGGCAGCACCAAAATGTATAGAGATTTGAAGGAACATTTTTGGTGGGACAACATGAAGAGGGAGATTGCTGATTTTGTGTCAAGATGTATGGTTTGTCAACAAGTGAAAGCTGGAAGGCAACAGCCTGGAGGAGTCATGCAACCTCTTCCCATACCGGAGTGGAAATGGGACAATATTACGATGGACTTTTTCATGGGGCTACAAAAGACTCCTATAAGGAACGATGCAATATGGGTTATTGTTGATCGTCTTACCAAGTCAGCGCATTTTCTTGCTATAAGAGAGGATCTACCCCTGGAACGTCTAGCAAGACTATATATTAATGAAGTTGTGAGACTTCATGGAGTACCCTTATCAATTGTTTCTGATCGTGATCCCCGATTTACTTCATGATTTTGGAAAAGTCTTCAGAAATCTCTGGATACTGAACTTCATTTGAGCACTGCTTACCACCCTCAGATAGATGGACAATCATAACGGACTATTCAAACCCTAGAAGACATGTTGAAATCTTTCTCACTTGACTTTCAGGGTATGTGGGATCAATACTTACCTCTCGTTGAATTTTCCTATAACAATAGCTTCCATTCGAGTATTCAGATGGCACCATATGAAGCGTTATACGAAAAGAGATGTCGTACACCAACCTGTTGGGATGACGTTGGTGAAAGAAAACTTGTAGGCCTAGAACTGGTGGAGTAAACGGTGGAAAAGGTGAAAGTAATCCAAAATCACATCAAAGCAGCTCAAAGTAGGCAGAAGAGTTATGCCGATAATCGAAGGAAGGATTTGGAATTTCAAGTCGGTGATCATGTTTTCCTGAAGGTATCTCCGTGGAAGGGAGTTATACGTTTTGGTAAGAAAGGTAAATTGAGTCCCAGGTACATCGTACCTTTCGAAATTCTAGAACGAATTGGGGTTGTAGCTTACCGATTGGCAATGCCGCCAAGTCTCTCTAAAGTTCACGATGTGTTCCACGTATCTCTGTTGAGGAAATACATGCCTGATCCAACGCATGTACTCACCTATGAGGAATTAGAACTGGAACCTGATCTGTCTTATTGCGAAGAGCCCGTCAGGATTCTTGATACGAGGGAACAAGTACTGAGAAACCGGACGACGCGTCTGGTAAAAGTTTTGTGGAGAAACCATAAGATGGAAGAGGCAACGTGGGAACCCGAGGAACTTATGATGAAGAACCACCCGAGTCTTTTCATGTGATAAGTATTCTAGAAATTTTTAGGATGAAATTATTTGAAGGAGGGGAGAATGTTACACCCCAAGCTTCTACGGTACGCTTCTCTTTGAATAATGTGATAGCGTGTGTTGTACGCAACACCGAGTTCTAACACACCTTAACCAATCAAACTAGCCGTTATGAATAGTAATACCTACTTTTTGAAATTATATATATTTTATATTTCAAAATAGACTTCATTTTTGGATTCAGAATATCTAATTTAGCCTAAGGTGAAATTTTGGTACTTTTCGGATAACTTTCATATTTTGATGAATAGTGAAAATTACTAAATTTTAATTAAAAACAACTTTTTTAATCAAAATAATTAATAGTGATAAATTATGAATTTTAGTAGTTTTAAAGTATATTTAGAATATATTTTTACCATTTAACATAATGTTGGTCATTGGACATAATTTTACTATTAAACCGAACATAAACAAGTGTCAATCTTTTGATAGTTATTATCTCTTAAAAACACGCTTTTTGTTTTGACAGCGGGAATTAATTTTAAATTAATTTCTGCCACTTATATGTTTTGAATTTAGGAAAATGGATTCCATATTTAGAATCAGGATGTTCAAATTGTGTAAATAGGTAACTTTTATTTTTAGACATTTTGAATAATTACTGCGGTAAATATTTTATTTACCATGGTTAAGGGTAAATCCGATAAATAAGGGTTAAAAAATAATATTATAATAATACTAAATTACCCTAAAACGTGTCTTAACCCTATTGGTTGATACATGGTCGACCATGGGCATCTTTGGGTCGATTTTGGGACCCCATGGATCCACTTGTAAGTGATAATGACACTTTATTTTAATTAAGTTAAAATGAATACAAAAATTACACAAGCATATATCTTTTAGACAAATAATTGTTACATAGGGTTATATATGTTGGATTTTAGATTATAAATATTCATTAGAAATAAAAAAAGATTTCATACATAATTATATTTTATTTATAATTTTTATACATTAAATAATTTATTTTATTTATGACACAATGATGATGTAGTAATTACTATAATAGTGAAAAATTAAAATAATTGATATTATAAATACCCAAATAAATATAATATGAAACTTTTAATGAATTAAACTAATTTTCTAGGATAATATGATATATTAGGATTGGTTTAATTGACTTTTTTCGAATTAATCAATCTGTTATGAGTTTCACAAAAATCAACTATTGAATAGTGTCAAAATTGACATAAAAGAGTTCTTAAAACAAATATTATATTATTAATTGATATTAAATTCCTAAAAATCTAAGTTTCGGCCAAGAGACCTATATCATGATATGTTCATCATTAATGGACCACTTGGTTGTCTCTTGGATGTATATAGTAAGTTTATTAACCATATTATATAAAAATAAAAAGAGACATTGTAAAAGTGAAACTAATTAACTTAGAGTTAATACTTAAAGATAAGGTTAATATAAGTACCCAAACCTGTCTAAATTCTATTGGTTGAGTGGTTTTAGACCTATCCTCACCTTAAACTTTGAATAATCAACTTTTGATCCATTAGAAACCGAATATGAATTTATTATAAATTAATATTTCTAGCTTTTCCAAAGGTGCCCCTCACCCCTCTTATAAAAGGGCACTCCTCCTTCTCATTTATTCACACCATCAAAGCCTTTTGGTTCGGCCAAACTCTGCCCAAATACTCTCCCAACATCCCTCACTACAACCTAGAGGCCTTATTTTGATCAGAAAGCCAACCTAAGGATCCCTTTTGATCAAATCAAAAGGAAGAACCCGAAGAAGAGGTAATGTTTTCACCACCCCTTTTCAAGTTCCTTTCTTCTTCCACTTCTTCTTTCTTTTTTCTTACCATTCTAAAATAATAACTCCAGTATCTCACATATACTGTGATGTTATTATAAATATGGTACAACCATATTCATTATTCTATCCACCCTTTGAATAACATGTCACCATACGTGCGTACGTACGGCTTACCGTCTCCACGTCGTGGTGTAATTGTTATTCAATATATTATTATTTGGATGGGTATAATAATGATATGTAACTCATGTAAATAATAAATATAACATGTTAATGATTCTTTATATATGATATACCATCCATTTATATATTATTTTAATATCAAAAGAATGATATTGTCGCTCGTGTGTACGTACGGACTACCGTCTCCACGAACGCGATGAGATTCATTCTCCATCGTATCCATTCAAGTATAATTATCATTTGATGATTTAAAAATGATGTTTAAGGACTTGATATCATTCTGGATATGAATAAGACACAACAAACATGGATTATGTAACAAAACATATAAAAGAAAATGAGTAAGTTAACACCCGAAACGACGATAATTCAAAGATATTATTAACAAATCAATGTTAAAAGATCATATATGATATCATATTAATATATATGATTCTTGTATAATTTAATAACTATTATTTCACCATTATACAGGAGGTTAACCTACCCCAACCAAGGAAAAGTACAAGGTAAGTGTTATTTCACAATCTCTTCATTATCCGAGGTTGTTTATACGTAATAATCTACTGGGTTCTCTTTATCATCCACATCCATGTTTCTTAAAAATGTATTTCAAAACATTTTTTACTATTTACTAGAATATGAGTTAAAGTCATTTATACCCTTTTTGACTTTTATAAGTGGTTTATAAAGGAATCTTTCGGTCGTTTTCAAAACAAGGTCCTTTTTAACCTTTTCGACAGAATTAAGGTAAGAATGTTTTTTTAACTTATACGGCGGGTGCGGCTATTTTCCGCCGTTATAAAATCTTCAAAGCTTCCCTTACACGCTTATAAGAATATTTTCAAAGAAAATGTTTTATTTTATATGGATCTTAAATGATTTCAAAATAAAAGGAGATATTTCTTTAAAAAGAATTTTGATTTCATCTATGACAACATCCTTTGATGGATTTTAAGATTATTTGAAGTTGATTTATTATCGTACAAAACATCTATATTGTATTGAAGGTTTTGTGATATGTTTGACTGTGGATGTGCTATTTTTATACCATTCATAGTTTATGGTGAAAGTATTGACATTTCGTATGCTAGTTTTAATACGAATGTTTATGTTATGTTTAAACCTTTTCATATGGGAATGCATTGGACTTAATATGTGACGGGTGGAGCCCGCTATAGCTCCTCGATGCATCGGTAGGTCTCATGAGACAAACTAGTGTCTTGGCACAAGGCCTTGGCAAAATCTTATTTGTAGTCTTGGCATGAGGCCTTGGCTATGTGGTTATGATAGTCTGGCATTATGCATTCCAACATTATGAAAGTGGTTATTGATTTTGCATGTTATTATTCGATTAGTATAATATCCATGTGAATAAGTAAATGGAATTATTTAATTTTATTTATGACATACTATGTTGAAAGTTCATGTTTGAAAGCCTTTTGTTTTAGTTATACATTGCCTTAAATGTTTATTCTTATTTATGAAAGTTTCCGCTATATTGTTACCCTTACTGGGCATTTGATCTCACCCCTTTTCTATGTTTTATTTTTCCCAGGAAGTGAAGAAGTAAATTATGAATGACCTATAGGGATATTATGTGGGGATATGAGTGTGGATTATGGAGACATTATGTTGTTGTAGTAGTTTTTCATTTTATGATGTAATGTAAAACTTATGAATATATCTAGTGTTTCCAAGGCTACTAAACCAATCGGTCTTTCGAGATTTGATCTTTCTTGTGATCATGCCAATGTTATGTAATAATGCACCGACTCTGGGTAACTAGGGTCGGGGCGTTACAGTAATTCTCTGTGACCGCACTGGATTTTCACGAGCCACCGTGGAGAAAGGAGGCAGTAACGCTCCGCGAGCACCCTTGACGTTGTCGAACCACTGTGGAGCAAGGAGGTGGTAACACTCCGTGATCACCCTTGACGTTCGCGAACTGACGCGTAACAAGCTCTGTCTGCATACAGAGAAATATCTACTTCATAGAGCCTCTCCCTTATAAATACTGGCCTCACCCCATGTTCCAAGGTTGGATCATTCGACCTTTCAACTTATTAGATCCAGAATCAGGAAGTTCCTTCTGCTCTGCGAACCATGAGGTGTGCGAGGAACTTCTGTTCTACGAAGTGCCTCCCCTTTACCTTGTTTTGACCACCACATTCAAGAGGAATTCCTTTTGCAGATCCCAAGGGCCTTTGTGAAGGATGGGGATCCTCAAGGGGAACCAGGGCATCGTGGAGCATTTATGTTTTGTGAAACGCCCTTCATGTACACATTATCCACATGCTAAGGCAGGGTCATGGTACTTCGTGAAGCACATTGCTTCATGACACCTTGCATTGCAAGGAACATTTCCTCCACAATGTGGTGCTCAGAGAATGCCTTTCCACTTCATGAAGAAACTCCTATATGCACCTGTTCCCTATGCATAGGTTGGGGCGCCCCACTATGCGAAGCACACCCCTTCGCAAGTACCCTCCACCACGCGGAGCACCAGAGCTTCACAAGACCCCTACCTATGAACTCCTGTGCTTTGAAATTTGATTTCTCGTGCAACCCTCCAGGTTTGCACGATGTGATTTCAATGTCCCTTGGACAATACTACCCGTGGGTTTTTTTGCCTTAAGATTATTTGCATATGCACGCTAATAACTATTTCTTCATCCCATATCCATGCTAAAGTGGACCCCCAATGGTTCGCTCCATGACACCCCCTCACGCTGGCCTGTATGTCCCATCTCTACACAAAGTACCAGAGGGTACCGGTTATGTAAGTCCTAGGGGTGCGGAGAAACCCCAAAATATCCGAGAATCCAAATGTTAAACTTCCAGGTACCCTTATCCTCAGAACATGACGTTAATATATGAGCTCGTGTTGTGCCTCGCACTCAGGGTGCCCCCACATTGGACATTATTCTCACCCACTGGTCTCCACATGAGTGAGATATTTTATCAAAGGGAATGATATCCTCTTTATCGGAGTGGAGTTTGTTCGTGGGGAAAGGGAATCCACCATGGTGTAAGCACCTAGATTTCCTGTAGCAGGTAGCATCCCAGTCCATCGTTTATTCTTCGGTACCAAGGACCAGGGGGGAGGGAAAATGGATGTCGGACCCCTCCTTTCATCGGTACCAAATGGCTCTTCAGCTGGGCTTTTTCTCCACTAGGCCTCCCTCCTGGATTAAGTCCCAACCTCTTCGGGCTGCTAACCATGCATGAGCCCCTGTTTCCTTTTTGGGCTGCGATCACATGTAAGCCCCACTCCACTTCCCACAGATGAACCTTTCGCAATGTGATCATCATGTCTCATATATCTGTTGTTTCTCACAATGAGAATGACTCACATGGGCATAGAGTGAGCACAAACCATGGAATCTTCCTTGGGCCGCCTCAGAGCATAAGCCCCAAATGACCCACTTGAACTACGAGGACTTTTGTCCTTGCAAAGGCAGGGTACATAGGAAGCCTCCCTGAGGTTCAATCCCCCCATCCATTTGACCCCAAGTCCACCTTCACGTCGGTCGACCGACCCAACCTGAACTACAAGGTCTTTGATACTTACAAAGGCAGTGTACATAGGAAGTCTCCATGAGGTTCATGGCCACCATCCATTGGACCCCAAGTCCACCTTCACGTCGGTCCACTGACCAAATCTGAACTAAGAGGACTTTGATCTTGGCCATGGAAAGGTACGTAGGAATCATCCACGAGGTTCAAACCCACCATCCATTGGACCCCGAGTCTTCCTTCATGAAGGTTCACTAGCAACCTAGGCCACCTCAAAGATTAATCTCCAAATGCTACCCACTCCAAAGTATGAGGACATTGATCTTAGCCAAGGAAGGGTACGTAGGAATCCTTCCTGAGGTTCAAGCCCAACCCCGGTCATTCCGACCATATTCGCGTTGGATCACCTACCCAATAGACAGCCTAGAGTGTAAGCCCCTTCCCACCATCCTGAACTATGTGCTCATTGATCCTTGATAAGGATAGGTATATAGGATGCCTCCACAAGGTTGAAGGCCATCCACAATTGGACCCCAGGTCCACCTTCACGTCAGTTCACTGACCACCACCTGAACTAAGAGATCATTGATCCTTGCCAAGGTAGGGTATGTCAGAATCATCCCTGAGGTCAATCCCAATACCCAGAAGTTATGACACCCTTCTTGTCGGTTCACCCCTGTTATGCATGACCTTAAATTGTGGTCCTGATCCAGCGGTAAGCCTTTGGTACTTCAATCATTAGTAAGTCATTGTGACCCTCTGCATCAGCAAGCCATTGTCATCCCTATTCAGCAGCAAGCCATTGACATCCCCATTCAAGGGAAATCCGTTGGCATCCCAATTCGGCGACAATCCATTGAAACCCTATGAAGCTATAAGCCATTATGACCTCAATCAACGATAAGTCGTTGAAACCCATCCAGCGGTAAGCTATTGACACCTTATTCAGTGGATAACCGTTGTGATCTCATCTGGCGGTAAGACATTGAAAACAAAAATCGGTGGTAATCCATCATCATATACACTATTTTCTCTTTGATTCCCTGCCATGAGGATATGTAGGAAGTCTTGTTGAGGCTCAAACAGAAAACCATCATCATCATCATGACGGTTCCATCCCATTCACCATCCAGGTCACGTAACATTCCATCATCCATCCTGATTCTTACCCGAGAATCCACATCTCTGCCGGATCATTCCACTATGGTCCTCATTCCATTAAATAGCTATCGAGAATCCAACCACACGTTGACCCCAACACAGGTGTTACCTAGAGAGGGTTCTTTCATCTGATCAACTCTAGTCAGTGTTCTGATCAGCCCGATCTGTCTCCGCTGGACGTTGAACATGTGGCATAGCCTGTGTTAACCATGGAAAGCTGAATAAAACCTCAGATACATGCCCATGGAATATGATTTCCCGTGTTTTATGCGGGATTCCTCAGGCTCATGCACCTTCGAGAAACCCTATAATAAGAGACATAAGACAGACAGGCCAATCCCCCAGCACCATGACATGCCAGGGATGCCCAACGTGACTACTCCCCTGACAGAATGTTGCATCCCTAATAGGAAAACTTGGAATTTATTGAAAGAAGCAGTGTAATAAACTATTGTCCATGATGATATGGCCTTAGGAAGAGTTTCACGAACAATGTATTAAATATATGAGGGAGACTAGGACTAGGTGATGAGTTCTAAGGATAAATCCGCGGAAGGAAGAACTGACATCCCATCATCCAATTTCTATCAAGGAGAAAACATCCCTAAACACAGAGTAGAAGCCGCCCACCTTTGGAAGGTGGGAATGCGGGGCAACAAAGCCTCACATTTTATACTCAAGCAGACGGACTCGCGCACCCCATTGCAAGCATCAAAAACATAAATGGAGAACCTGATGTGAATTTCTTCTCTTCAAAATGGAGACTGGTAGCGTTTGAGGCATCTATGGATTGATGTCTCACCAGATCTAGTTATCCAGCACCGGGTGCCGCCAACCAAATAGTGGTCCTGGCGTGAAACTCACCAGAAGACGGGGAAATAGAACGTCTGGCATCCTGTTATATGACGTTGTTAGTGTGGATCCCTCTTACCAGCCATGGAATATAGGATGACACTGGGGCATTGGTTGTTGATTCCTTTTTTTCTTTCAGCACTGATGATTTAATGTCCCTAATTCTCAGAAATCATGTTGCTGCTCTAGTGACATGATCACCTCTTCCCCTTCTACGTAGCGGCATGGGTATCACCAAAACCACCCTTACATGTGGCATCACCTCTTCCACGACAGCTTCCTGATCATTAACCATGGGGTGCCCACGCCCCCACTCCCCATATGATTTCATTCAAAGGAGGGTAATCAATGTCCTCATGTGACGTTACGATGAGGACGACATCATCCTTATGCAGGATATGGCCCACCTGGACTTGGAGGCATCTGTGCCTCGCCACTAACACTGCCACTGAGGGCTCCGTAGAGATCCATTTCTCCCCACCTTGACATAAAATTGTTTTGGGAGCCTGTCCCCGGAGCGGTTTGATGACTCCCTGCCTTACGTAGATGAGGTAGGTGAAATTTGGCCCAGCCCGGTCAGAGTCCCATTCCAAGGACTCCCGACGAGGACTCCCACCCGACCATGTCAGTGCTGCCACCCGGTCTTGCTGGAAGAGGAGCATGTAAGGTATGTACCTACACCGACGACCTCGGTTCATCTGACCCGATGCCAGCGTCAGACGCAAGGTGAGGAGAAAGCCCGCCAACGGGCATCAACGTCGGCAGCTACTGTGTCCTGAGCCACCATCAAAACATATCCTCAGTTCCTTGCATACACAGAAAATGGGAATTTATACGCCCAATTAGGATCGAGGCCCCAAATGCCCCACAGGAGAGCTATGTCACTTCTCTTGGTTGCCGACATGAGTAGTGGTCGCCGCGAACCAACCCACAACGATGTCACCCAGTACGAAGGTCCTCCTCGTATCTCTACCACAGAAAATGTAGGCCTTCCCCGCACCAAGGTTCAGTATGGAGGTATGCCCCGTGCCACCCCCAAACTGAATAAAGGACTTCCCCGCGGTGGTGAAACTCTAAAAGGAAGCCTCTCTCATGCCCATTACTCTGTGTATGGAGTCATTTATCATACCCTTGATTGCCGGTGTAGGCACATTTCCCATCCAGTCTCTCCTCAACATGGGGATCCTCCCTACATCCTCTCAGCAGCTGGTGAAGGTCCTCCTCGCCTCGACAACCAGAGGGGTGAAGGCCAGCCTTTCTCCACCTGTACCCATCATAGGGGTCCTACCTGTGTTTGGCTAGACTAGTACAAGGACCCTCCTCGTATTAAGGTCACCAGGGAAAACAAGAACGGAGGTCCTCCCCATGCTTCTACCAGTTCTAGAAGAGGTCTTTCCCACTCCATTTCTACCCATATATGTCATCCCCATGTCCCCATTGACATTTGTCTTGGTGCTCCTCGCACCCCAGCATTCTCTAGTGGAAAACCTCTCTACCCGAGCACGAGTGTAGCCGAAGGTCCCCGTGCCAGAAATCTACCATGTCTCGAGGAGCCTCCCAGGGGCAGGAAGGTAGGTCGTCGCCGCCATAAGAGGAATTCAGGAGTGTTCCTAACGGAGATCAGACCGGTCCACTCCTCAGACTCTGAATTAGTATACGATTCAGCTCAGGAACCCTCCCCTCGCTCATCTGAGTCAAGGGTTGGTGTAGGGACTAGGTGCATCAGCCTGGTGCTACTGGAATTCAAAGTTCATATGATTCCTACCTCCCTCCAAAGGTATATCAAGAGGATGAAAATCATGTGACCCTATAGGTTACAGTCGTGGAATCGCCACCATCATCACCAGAAGTGTTCTCTACCTCAACAAGAGATCATGGAGTGCTCTTCAGGGGACCAATGGTGGGCGAGCAGCAGTGTGACCCATCACCAGTATCCCTAGCCCCTGATCCATGAACGGTGGTCGTCATCCCATCTTATCATGACATTGCGGCCAGACTGCTATGCTTTTCGAAAGGCATTCTGAGAATCGGCAGCCAGTCATCCCATTCTCCATACTCTCCACCGCCCAGCCTACCATCACAGTGGTCTTCCTCAGTACCTCTACCAGTTCCTCAGCCACCCCTAGTTGACAAGTGGGATAATCAAGGTCCAGAACATGAATCCGAGCAGTGGATCCTATGGAACATTCTTGTAGCGGACCACTTCCCAAAGATGTTCTGGCTCGTGGTAGTGTAGAATTTTCTGGCACCGGAATCCCTCACCCTGGAGGATGTTGACTGTTTCTGGCACACCCTATGAGAAACACATTTTAGTCCTTGTCATTGGTGATTGGTTTATCCTAGGAGCCAATATCATTTACAATACATCATTGAGCAATTCCATCATGTCAAGTTGGCCGCACTCCCTGTGGCCCAGCACCCCAAGTCACCAAGGCACTGAAAGGCCCTGCAATAATAATGTGTTCTGAGTTTCAATGTACTCTACCAAATTATCAGGGAGGTGTCCCCCCATTTTCATGTCCATGGATGGGGGTAGTACATTGACCTCCTCTTCAGTCTTATCTGGTGGCAACCAAACTTGCTAGGCGATAATTAGGACATGCCCCCATGAAGGGTCATAATAAACATGGTCGACCTAGTGGATGGGGAGGTTGAGTTGGAGCTTTTTGATGGGGAATTAACCCCCAAGGGTGTTCCACCACTATTGGATCCATCGGGGAGGATTAATCTCCGGTATATGAACCTACAAGGTCTCACTGCACTCACCGAGTCATTGGTACTCAGTCAGAATTCAGGTACGGGCAATGAGCACGTCAAACCTTCCATGCACTCTAACCCATATGCATCGGTGCAGAAGACGGATGAAGACTTCGAGAAGGTCATGTTGCCCCCAACAACTTTCTGAGCAGAATAAGTTGGTTGACGAACTCTTGGTTGAATATGCTATAGAGAGATGACCATCTTACTGCAATCCTAATCCAGTACAGTAGAGGCATGAACAACTTCCCCTCAGAAAGCTTCCCTCAGGCAACCCTGGTCATGATGCTCCCATAGAACGGGATGAAGCCGGAGTTCACAACATGAGGGAACAATATGTATCGCCAAACCCTCCAGAACAGCACTACAATCCAAATAATCCAACCCGGGTTCCGCCAAATGCCTCGTATGTTGCTCCACCAGCCTCTCCACGAGTCGCTGAGCCTCTTTAACATGTTAAAGAACCTGGAAATGCACTCATAGTTAGGGATACTCGTCAAGAGAGGGACCCCTGCCCTGATGATCCTATGGTAGTGCTCATTTCCTGCCTCGAGGCATTGGAAATGTGACAGGTGGAAATCCCACCTAATGGTAAGCCATATCTGGCATGGGGGAATGATATTCCGGCGCCTCTGAATTTTGGGAATCCCACCTTCTCCCCCTTTAATGTTATGGGGGACCTACCACAACACCTGGACCATTTCAGCTCAAGGTTTGGGCCCCTGTTAGGGACTCCATTGCAATAGAATGATGCCAAGATCCGTTGTTTTGTTCAGACATTAGAGGGGCCGACATTCGTCTAGTACACCTAGCTCCTCGTTGGATCCGTAACCAGTTGGGAGGACCTTCGCAGGAAATTCCACTATCAGTTCAGTTCCTCTACCCAGAAAACCAGCATCGTAGACCTCATCAAGTTCAAATAAAGTCCCCATGAGTGAGTTGCGTACTTTATCGCCTAGTGGAAAGGGATCACGTACTCTCTCGACATGCCACTAACTCTGGAGTAGTTGCTGCCGATGTGTATAGAGAATGTCAAGAAGGAGCTGGTTCCACTATAATTACCCATATATCCCCCTGAGGATTCCAAGACTTCTTCGATAAGTCCCAGCACCTAGAGGAAGCCCTGGAATAGGCCAGCTAGGAACGTCTGTTGCCCCATGTGATTCCAGCAACGAGGGATGCCAGAGCCGAGCCCTCCACGGTGTCCCAAATAGAAGCCCCCAGACTACTAGAATTGCTAACAGTGGCACCACCCCCGTAGCATCACAGAGGCCCTCCACCTCAGGTGAAGCCTCCAGCTCAGAAAATTCCTCCTCAGAATAGGCAGATGCCCCCGCGAAATGCACCGCCACTACCCAGGAGGGACAATCAGGGTATGCCTCCTCAACAGGATCCTCTTGCTCCTCGTTAGGGTCAGCCTCCAAGGGCTCTCTTCCCAGACAAGAGAAATCAGACCTACCCTTTCAATGACAATCAGTTTTATGGTTACTTCTGTAGAGCCTTAGAGCATGATATTGTGCGATTACGTCATTGCAGAAGGCCGGAAGTGGCGAATCTCCCTGATCGCCCCATCGACTGCCCCTCTCATCAGATTATGGGGCACACCGTCAAGCAGTGATATGTTTTAAATGATTGGATTCAGGAATAGATCGATAACAACATAGTCAGGCTGGGTTTGGTCCTAGCACAAGTTGTGAGTGTCGTTGTAAGGCCAGACATCAGTAGTGACATCGAAGGTGAGTGGTAGCAAATTTCTAAACACGGGTCCCAGAAGTATGATGACTGGATGGATCGCAAATGGTTGCTCATGCCAATGGTATCAATCTTGGATTCCTAAATCAACAAGGGACTTCAAAAGCCAAAACCACCCCATCCACGTCATCATCTAATCCAACCTATTCCCAAAAGATCAAGCATCAGTGGAAAAAGGGAAAGAAAAGATCTCTGATAAAGCCATCTTCGTCCCACACTCTTGGCATCTTCATGCCCTCTAAGATGGGGATCCCCCCAGAATCCACCCAGTGATGGAAGAATCTTTAAGAGATAGTCGAGGGTGCGCATCAGTTAACATCGTGGAATTGTTAAATCCCTATAAGACTCCCGACGGTGGGGAGCGCCGGACGAACCTCCCCAACATCCCCATCCAACGCCAACGTCAGCAGGGACATGACCATATTGGTCATTGGGGACATCATTTGGCACCCCATGCTAGGTTGTGCATGCCACTGAGACCAGACAGCAGGCCCGGTGCAGAGCTCAGCACACGTAACCTCTTCATCCAGTGTCGTCAGGCTCACCTCCACCACCATTTGTGCTTTTGGATTAGGCAAAGATACCTCGACCAAGACATGACAAGCCTCACCCCACTACATGCTGTTTTCAGTACTTCTATCCTCATCTAGCAGCTACTCTTCGGGCATCGACTAGCAAGCAGTGGGAAATACCCAGCACGAGTCAATCGTCGGCCCATCCGGCTGGGCCATCCATGCCTTCTATCACAGAGCGGCATCCTACAAGTATAAGTTTCCACCTGGAATGGAAATATGTTTTCCTCAAGCACCTTTCAAGAATCCTAGTGAATATTTCCATCCTCGAGGCCCTTTTCCGGTCGTCAGATATGTGGGAGGCCCTTGTTGAGGCTTTAGGAAGCCCCCCTCCAGTTTGAGACAGAGGTAGAAGTTGCAGAAGCATTTCATGCTGAAGAGGTCAGAATGCCGAATGTCAGGCCGTCATTACATTATCTGGAGAAGATAAAGGCTCTCCCATATAAGGTCACATCTGCCCACTTTATATCACTTGCCAATTTAATAGTGTGGATGTTCTCCATTGTCTTTTTGACACTGGCTCTAGGATTAAACTTATCCTGACGTGGACACTGTGGAAGTTGGGGCTATCCAATGATGACCTAAATCCCTCTGATTAAAGAATCCAAGGGTACGACAAGACAGAGCAGACCCCAGTCGGTAAGATCTATTTGAAGATCCTGTTCGGTGGCCTAGATTCCAGCGCCATGTTCATGGTTGTCTCTCGGTACACCGCGTACAATGCATTGATGGGAAGACCATGGCTCCCCCTATATGCGTAGGTCCCCTTGTTGTATCACCGGTGACTAAATTATTCCCTCAACAGTCGAGTAATCATACTCTAAGGAGACGAATCTTCTTTTGCATCTTCTGAAGCCTGATTCCCAGATTTTTACTATTACAAGAGCAAGGACAAGAAGATTCAGGCCAGTGAGGATGAACTCTTCACGATTATAGTTGACCCCTGGGAGGGTATGGATGATGCCTACGTCCTCACGATCCATCGATTGGAGGCCTCAACCCAAGACATGGGGAAATGTTTTGTTGTCTCTGGTATAAGGGTGACACATATTCCCATTCCTAAGGAACAGAGGAAAATCACATCGTACTCCTACAAAAATCAGGTTCAGGTGATCCTGGAGCCTTCTACCCCCATACGGTGTTAGGATGTCTGCCCCCTGACAACGGAAGTACGTCATATGTGTCTATTTTTCTAGGCTGGGATTAACCTGGTCAAGATGACGTGCCACTACTACTTTGAGATCATCAAGCGTGGCCCCTTAGGCCGAAGACCATATTGGATCGGACCGAATGCCTTCATTACTATGGTTTCAGCAGCATGTGAATGTCCTGATATGTTTTCTACTATAGTCAAGGCTGGTATTATCCCCTCTTCAGGATCTATTGACCTAGAGGAAGATTCTCCCTTAGGGAAGCCATCCTCCAGAAGTGAAGAAGAGGATATAGAGGACACTCCCCAAGACATTGAAGAAGGCTTCAATGCCATAGTCGATGGATTGGTATAAGTGAACCTTGGTAGTGATGTTGATCCGAGACCCACATTGATCAGTGTTTCCATGCCCTTCGAGGAGTAGAAATGGTACCTACATTTCTTGAAGCAGCATCATGATGTATTCTATTGGAGTTACGACTATATGTCTAGACTAGATCCTCAGGTAGCCATCCACCACCTCGGTCTTCCGAAAAATCATCGCAGATTCAAGCAGCCTCCAAGAAAGATGCATCCTTCTAACGGGGCCATGATAGAGGACGAAGTTGACATTATCATCAGAGCCAACTTCATCAAGGAGGTCAAGTACACCATGTGGCTAACCAAAATTGTGCCAGTCAGGAAGAAGAACAGGAATATCAGAGTCCGCATCGACTTCTGAGATCTCAACCATCACAATCCGTAGGATAAAATTCCCCTTCATGTAACGGAATCTCTGATTGATGCTACGACTGTGTTTATTGCCCTTTCCATCAGGGACGGTTACTCTGGATACAATTAGATCCAAATCTCCCCTGATGATGAAGAGTCCACAGCTGTAAGTGCACCCAACAGTACTTTCTGTTATAAGGTTCTTCCCTTCAGCATGAAGAATGTTGGTGCCACCTATCAGTGGGTCATGCACCGCATATTCAAACCATTCTTCGGGACATTGGTGGAATTCTATGTGGATGATAAGGTGGTAAAATCTTTCCAGCACCAGTATCATCTCAAGGACCTTGAGACAGTGTTCAGATTCCTCTGTTCCCACCACTTTGAGATGATCCTGTTGAAGTGTGCCTTCGGGGACACCTCTGGGAAGTTCCATGGATTTTTTTTGACACCGAGGCATCGAAATTGACCCAGAGAAGATCAAGGAGATCATCCAGATGCCTCCCCCGAGAAATATTGAGGAGCTTCGAGGTTTCCAAAGCCACTTATCCTACATACGCTGATTCAATGTGAATCTGGCCGGAAAGTGTAAGGCCTTTTCCCAGCTCATGATGAAAGGCACTGCTTATTAATTGGATGAAGAGTGTCAGACCGCATTTAATGAAATGAAGCATTATCTACTTCAGCCTCCGGTCCTGATGCCACATGTCTCTGGAAAGCCATTGGTCCTTTATGTGACCACCCTAGAATGATCCCTTGGTGCCCTTCTCACCAAGAAGAACAATAAGAGAACTAAAAATAGACTCTACTAACTCAGCAGCATGCTCCTTGATATAGAGACCAGATACTCCCCCATCGAATAGAGTTGCCTTGCGCTGGTATTCATAGTAGAGAAGTTGCGACACTAATTGCAGCACCATGAGGTACAGCTAGTGTCTCAGGTAGACCCATTGAGGTACATTCGGAACCACCCCATGTCTACCGACTGTCTAGTGTGGTGGGCAGTAATCCTCCAGGAGTACAACATCAGGTTCGTTCCTTAAATCGCTATCAAGGGACAGGCATTGGAAGACTACCTTTCTGCCCATCCCACCCCTGCAGACCAGTCGCCAGACCCCAATTTTCCTGAAAAGGCAATCCTCTCAGTAGATCAGGCCAACCCATGTTAGTAGATGCACTTTGATGGTGCCTCCCAGAGCCCCACCGGCAAGAGACTCAATGATCCAAGACTCTACAGGGTGGTCCTATGTATTTTCTTCATTACCTCGGAGCAATCCATTTTTCCGTACTCATTCCTGATGTCGGAAGGCTGCACCAACAATGAAGTAGAGTATCAGGCTCTTATCACTGGCCTCGAGTTGGCCCTTGAGATCGATGTGCCCCATCTACATGTGAAAGGGGATTCTGAACTAGTCATCTTGAAAATCAATGGTGACTATGTCATCAGAAATCCAGAGCTCATACCATTGTTGGAGCTCACCCTCCAGCTAATGGCCTGGTTTCCATCTTGGCTGGAAGTTACTCATGTCCCTCGATCTCAGAATGGTCAAGTCGATGCCCTGGCTGGTCTGGCTGCATCACTTGTAGAACCCGAGAAGGATGATCTGATTATACACATGGAACATCATAGATTCATTTCTCATGTCACCCTAGATGATGATGACGGCCTACGAGTCAGTCATCTTACTATAGGAGGATCCACGTTAGGACCCCCAGGTCCCTCAGCTGAAGTGGTTGAAGTGACCACCCGACTGGAGAGCCCCCTTTAATGAGTATCTCCAAAATGGTTATCTCATGGACGATCGGGCTGAGCATGAGCGAATCTGACACCATGCACTGCAGTTTACCCTCCAGAGTGGTTCTAGTCTTGAGAAGATCCTTTACAACTGCAGGTTCGATGGTTTTATCCTCTCTTGCATCCAAGGAGTTGAGATTTCTTAGGTCACGCACGAGGTTCATGCTGGTTTATATGGGGCTTACCAGACTGGGTCGTAGCTTTCCCGTCAAATCCGGAGATGGGGGTACTTCTGGACCTCCATGATCCATGATTTTATCGAGTTCACAAAGAGATTCCACGCATGCCAAATTCATGTTATCTTCTTGCATCGGCCTCTAGAACCTCTACACTCTACCAAGTATAATTGGCCATTCGTGGTGTGGGGACTCAATGTCTTGGGACCATATCCATCGGTGAAAACTCACCCGTGCAGGTTCATCCTGACTGCCACGGATTTCTTTTCCATGTGGGAAAAAGAAGTTCTTCTCAAGGAGGTCAAGGACCGTTCCATTATTGAATTTGTGAGCTCCAAAATCATCTACGAGTTTGGAGTCCATCATGTCGTCCTCACCGATAATGGAACCAAATTCTGTGTAGTTGAGATAAAGAAAATGTACAGCAAGTAGAACATCCGTTTGAACCATACCTCCCGCTATCATGCGCATGAAAATGGGAAGAGCGAGGCATTCCACAAAACCCTCTATAACATCTTGAAGAAAATGGTTGGCCAAAACAAGAAGAGTTAGCTGGACAAGCACCCCAATGCCCTTTGGGCTTATCAGATGATGACTCATAATTCCACCTAGGTAACCCCATATTCCCTAGTGTACGGAGCTGAGTTCATACTTCCCATCGAGATCCAGCTACCATCATTAAGAACATCCGTATATGACCAGAAGGAGTCATTTAATGTAGCCGAAATTTTTCTGGATGAATTGGATGTAGTTGATGAGAATAGGATTCATACCCTACACAATCACGAAAGGCATAAGAATAAGGTAGCTAGAACCTTCAACAAGAAGGTTCACCTCTGCTATTTCATATAAGGCGACTTGGTATTGGCCCTCCGAGCGCCAATGATCCCTGGCAAGAAACCACCCAAGTTAGATCCCAAATGGGAAGGACATTACATAATCCATTGGGTTTACCCCAATGGAGCATACTCCCTGGTGACCATTGATGGTGAGTATATATATCCTCCAAAAAAATTCATAATTCCTCAAGAAATACTTTTCCCGAGCTTCCTAGTCATGCGCGACCTTAAATTGGACGGTCCCACATGACCCTAAACATCATGATGGTCCCACATGACCCTAAACTGTTTTCTCATACATAACTATAAACTGTAAAACATCCTGCATGACATTAAACTGTATTTCGTCCAACAAGAAATTAAACAACACCCTTAGAACTACGTGTGGCTTGAATCCCATCTGCATGGGATACATGGTAACGCTCAAGCATTCCATCTTCATCCCAACCCCAAACTCTTCTCTTTGACAATTCCCCTTGGGTATAGTTCTCTCGGAGGATCCTTGCATGATATAGTGTAGGCTTCCTTTTCCCAACTCATGCTAGGATTATAATGGTCGCACCATATGACCACTCTCCATTATTCTATACTCCCACATCTTAACCGTACAATGCTAAACTGCATGGCCTTCAGGAACTATGTATGGCTTGATTCCCATCCTTATGGGATACGTAGGAACACCCGGATTTTCTTTTGTTGGCCCAGCCCAAACACCAGAACCTCTCCTCGAGTCAAGACATATGGTGTGGTTCATGTACATGAATAAATACATTATGATCTCATCTCTGTTCAGTTGTACATCCCACTCCCCAGAGGTTTTCGTCTCTTTCACCGCCCTGCTTGATCTTAAAATGTATGGGTAAATCTATGCTTCACCCACTCCTTTTATTGGGACTCCATCATCCTTGTCATCCAGAAGGGCCCCAAATGAAAGGTATTATAGGCCCATGGTCCCTCCTACCACTTCGGGCCAATGCCCTTGAGGATGTTGAGAAACAAGCTGATACAAATCCCACGTTGCAAATATGGTCAGTGGTCGATGCTAATTTGTTGTTCCCATTCCAAGTCACTATAAGGACAATGTATTTTGAGCATGTTCAACAGCTATCCTTGGTCTTCAGGACCATGCCAATATGTCCCAAACATTAAGTGCAGTGGTTCATTCTACCCCATTGTATATCCAAGCAACAAACTCCCTAGGGCGATGTCAGCTACTAGACCCCCATATAATGGGGTAAGCTGAGTCTGGATCCTTGCTTCCCACACCGAGCACTGCTCAATTTGGCTTAGGTGATGTGATGAGGTGGTAACGGTAAAAGAGGTCGTATGGCTACCATTAACCAGGCCATTCCATCAGAGGCCCAGCCTGAGGCCCCGTGGCCTTTTCGGGTCCCCTACCAAAGTTCCTATTTTTGGTTATACGGTGTGGTATGGGATTATGTCATCATTCACGTTGGGTTACTCACCGCTTCATACACATCCCTTGTTTGGGGTATCTTACTCCTCTCATTGTCCTCACATGAATACATTAAACTGTGAATTGACCGGGCCTTCCCCTCTGAGGCCCAGCCTTAGGCCACTTGGCCTTTTTTGGCCCCCGACCCATGTTCCTATTTAGGGTTGTATGGTATAGTATGGTATTATGTCCTCATTCATGTCGGGTTACTTGCCTTAACATACACCTCCCTTGTTTGGGGTATCTTACCCCTATCTTCATCCTCATTGGAAGACATTAAACTACGAATTGACTGAGCCTTCCCATCTGAGGCCCAGACTCAGGCCCCGTGGGATTTTCGGGCCCCGGACCAAGTTTCTATTTAGGGTTGTATTGTGTGGTACAAGATTATGTCCTCATTCACGTCGGGTGACTGATCGCGCTGTACACCTCCCTTGTTAGGGGTATCTTACCCCTCTCTATGTCCTCACTGGGAGAAGTTAAACTACATATTAACCGGGCCTTCCCATCCGAGTCCTAGCCTCAGGCCCCTTGGCCTTTTCGGGCCCCAGGCCAAGGGTCCTATTTAGGGTTTCATGTCTGGGTATGTGATTATGCCCTCATTCACGCTGGGTTACTCACCGTGCCATACACGCCCCTCATTTGGGTATCTTACCCCTATGTGCGATTCTAGAACTAAGTATGGCTTGATTCCCATCCTCATGGGATACATAAGACTGCCAGAACATCTCATCTTTGGGTCCAGCCCCATCTTGGCCACTTGGCCCGCATTCCCCCAGAGAGGAGTATATGGTGTGGTATGGGATTATGCTCTCACTCACATCGGGTGATGTTACAACCATTCCATTTACCTCCTCCTCTTGATATTTTTCTATCCCCTTGTGTTATCCTTGTCTTTTTAAATTTTCCTCTCTCATGATGAGCCCCTCGGCCCTCTTTGGCAATTCACCAATGTTCCTAAGGGTACTCGAGTATAGTTCCTGGAATGTCAGACTCTACATGGGCATGCTTTCATCCGTTTTTCAGGTTTCATGTTCTCCCTCATTAGGGCTTCAATAGATATTCACACACAAAGGGACCCCCCAATGGCATGGATGCTAGGCCTAATGGCTCTCCTACCATCATAGGCCAACATCCTTGAGGGTTTCAGACAACAAATCGATACAAGTCCCGTGTTGTGAACTTGGTTAGCGGTTGAAACTCATTTGTTTGTCCCCATTTCAGGCTAATGCGATATGTATACTATGTTTCAAACACGGTAAATAGTTATCCTCCATCATCACGCCAAATCCATTAATCCCAAAATGTCGGTTACATGATTGAAATCCTTCTCTACCTCATCATACCCAAGTAGAACATCAAAATTCATGGTTCTATTCCTCAGTGCACATCTACACGTTAGGAGGAAAAATCCACGACGAGTTAATCATTCGGGGCTCCACCAATTCCAATTTTTCTTACATTTCATATATTGAAAATACCTTATCCTCCCATATTTCCTACACCAAGTTTGACTCACATGGGCTTAGAAATTGGGTTGAGGTCCACCTTTACATGGGACGGTCTCTCTTCTCTATTTTCCAAGTTCTAAGACCTTAAACTAAGATATTTTCAGATTTCCCTTTCATAGAACTATGTATAGCTTGATTCATATCCCCATAGTATATATAGGATCACCCAAACACCTAGAATTTGGGCCCACCTCTATATCTCAGAAATCTCCCTTTCACCTTGGCCCCTTGGCATACCCTTTCTTGGGAAGGGGAGTATATGGCGTGGTATGGGACTTTGTCCTCATTCACGTCAGGTTTGTAACGACCACGCCACGTACCTATTCATATGGGGAGTTCTCTATCATTTTATTTTGTACTCATCCCTTAAAATTGGGTACTCTCATGTTGAGTACCCTCTTCAACCTTTGTCGGCGATGCCTCAATTTGTTTGAGAGTACTCTGGTTATGTGCTTGGAGTGTTGGATTTTGCGTGGACATGCTTTTTCCCATTTTTCAGGCTTTTCGTTCCCCTTCATTTGGGCTTCTATAATCTTCCACACCCGAAGGGACCCCCGAATGGCATGGATTCTTGGCCTAAGGGCTCTCCTACCATCACAGGCCAACGTCCTAGAGGGTTTCAGACAACAAATCGATACATGTCCCATGTTGCAAATATGGTCAATGACCAACGATCATTTTTATGTCCTCATTACAGGCCAACGCGATATGGATGTTGTGTTTCGAACATGGTCAACAGTCACCCTCTATCATCATGCCAGCCCCTTTAAACCTTGAATGTTGGTTATATGATTCACATCAATGACCACCCCATCATGTTCAAGTGGAATTTTAAAACACCTGACAGTATACCTCAGTGCACATTTTCACGTTAGGAGGACAAATCCACAGTAAAGGCATCATTCGAGGTTCCACACTGACTTCCCTAATCCATGGTCTGAGCTCTAAGACCATAAACTATGTTCTCTTTTAGAACTACGTGTGGCTTGATTCTCGTCCTTAAGGTATAGGTAGGAACACACAGAAGCCTTGTTTTTGAGTCCAGCTCAATTTGGAGGTAGTTTCTCCTGCCCCATACCCTCTTACCTCTATTTTGGCCCCTTGGCACAGGGTTTATTTCACGAAATTTCATACAGTGTGGTATGTGACTATGTCCTCATTCACGTTGGGTATGTTTTATTGCACCATGAACATTACCCCTTTAACCACATCTCTACTATGTCTATGCCACACAAAGATAAAAGGCATTTATGGTCCCATCACATGACCCTAAACTGTGACATTATCGTCCTAGGCGCACGATGAAAAACGGAACTGCATTCTGATGTCCCCACTCAAGTGGACACCAAGTTTGTTATCGGTCACAAACCATACCATTTGTCAATTCCTGCATACGGCTTTATTCTTGTAGCAGCACCAGGACTTTCTAAAATAGGCTCATCGCTTCACAAAAAAACATTCACCTTAAAGGAAAAACAAGATACATGAAATAACGCTTCTTTTTGTGTGAGGTCCACACTCGCACACCCCTTTTATCCTTGGAACTGGTACCTTACTGTGCCACCACATTGAACAATGTACGACTTGATTTCCATCCAAATGAGATATGGATGAATGCCCGAGCACTTCCCATGGGCCCAACCTAGCATTCGTGTTCTGTCTCTTGACCTAAACACCTCTCCATGTAACACATGGTAATCACGACTTAAGTCCATATTCATGTCGGGTTTCCTAATCACCTTACTTGGTCCGAGTTCTAAGTCCATAAAAAAGACCCATCTTCTAGAACTATGTATGGATTGATTATCATCTTAATGGGATACGTAGAGACACCCATGCATTTTGCCTTGGGTCTAACCCCATGAATCATAAATCCTATTCTCCCTCATTTTTGGCTCCCAAGCCTAACCCCTTCTGGGGAACCATGTAATTGATGCTTTTCCATAAACAAGTTCAGGTTTCCCCCCGATGATATTGGGAAGCGACAGTCCCCTCACCATAGAGGTCTTGCCTAAAAGAAGGAATGATCCATGATCAAACTGACACACCCATCTAATGTGGCTCTACAACGGTGGCATAATTTAAAGAGTGTTGGATTCTATTTGGACAAACCATCACTCCCCATTCCACGCTTTACGTTCCCCTTATTTGGACCCTCATCCAATTTCATATCAAAGGTAACCCCCTAACCATATGGATGCTCAGCCTATGGCCCACCTACTTTCCTGGGCCAACATTCTGGAAGACTAATGGATGACATTCTGAGTCAGTCCCTGTGTTTCGAACATGGTCAGCAATTGGCCATCATTTTCAATCCCCATTCAAGGCTAATAAAATAAGGATACTGTGTTTCGAATGCGGTCAACGGTTATTATTTATTTTCACGCCACCCCCATAGTGTTCCGAATATTGGGTGTCATGATTCACAACTTCCAATCCCATCTGTTCGTATGGATTTTAGCGCCATTGGAATTATCATGTTCGGACACAAGAGCACACTAGGAAATCGGTATTTCGGCTGTTCTGAGAGTTTCAATATCCAGTCAGGTCTCTCCCATATCCTCCTAGAAATTCATGCTGGTTGTTCAAGCCTCGGATGCCCGAAGATTAGTTTTCATTCCTATGTCTTAATGGGGTGATATGGTGGTCATCCCTTGTTTCTCCCATTGGGCATGACCCACGTGAGCTTTGAAAATGACTGTTGGATGATCCATGAATATCACGAGAATGCAATAATACCAATGTACACAACAAAACTCATGCATGTTATGGAATCAAACAATCAATGCATGAATGTATGTTTGAGGTTTAGTAATCATTATAGTACCTGAGGGTCATTTCCTTCCATGGACAGGTTAACCACGTCAAAAGAGCATAGCAGCTCTGCCACCCTCTGGCTGGTGGTGTCCAGGAGCTACTACTGCATGTTCAGATCCCACTCCTCGTTGGCAGCGATGGGGCGCAATTCATCGGCCGCAATCCGGGCCTGCTCTATGTTGGTCTGAATGATGTTTATCTCCTCAGAGGCTTTCTTCATTCCCTATTCAGCCTCCTTCATATGTGCTTTCACCCACGATACGAGCTCTTATTGCACATCAAGGGAAGCGGAATTCTCATCCACCCATGCCTGTAATAGTTGAACCTCATCTTCAACCTCTTGGAGCCTCTAGATATTTACCTCTTTCCTCTGCTTCCTTCCCACACCGAGGCCACGATCATAATCCTGAATCATTTCCACAATAAGTTATCGGACTAGCATTTGGGGATGATGGGAATCAGCTCCCCCAGCACACATTTCGCACAGTCACGAGCGAAGTTTGTCCATATCATCCTGTCGTTGTGCTTGGTTGGTGTCATCAATGAAGCACTTTATCCACCTCCACAATCAGCAACAGACTATACTATTTTCCACTTAATCAGAGTTCATCTCAATATAGTCGGCGCGGTTGGAAGGTTTGTATACAAGGAACACCCCCAGAACACTTCAGTAGGGTCCTCATCCAGTGTTTGATCGGACATGGTGGGACCTGGACTACTATATTGATCCTCATCATCGGATCCTACATCAATGATCTCAGGTTTAGCCCCACCGACGATCCCATCAGTGATCGGGAGCACCACCGCTTGGTCATTTCGGTGCTCCTCCTCCATGATCATCGACATTCCCCTTGAAATGACGTCGTAAGAAGCCCCGACCAACCTCACCAAGGCGACCCATCCCATTGGAATAACTATACGTGCCAAAAAAGGGACATGGATGTTAGTAAACATGTCAAGGGGATGACAGTAAAAAACGTTTTATATGGGACAAAAAAGATCGAATCCTCGGTCTTGTTCTTGGGTTGATTCCATCAGGACCCTGAAGCATGGCCCCCCATATTTGTTTGGATGGTCTGAAAGCTCCGAAGGGGTCACCACATGTATTCTATCCCCGATGGAGGTAGAAACAGATGTGACGTTAGGCGTATATCTCTATGGTCCCGCAAATGCATCCACTGAGGGACGACAACGTGTTCTATATATAGGGCTCTCTTACAAGGTTGAGATGTTAGAAATGTGTCCAGAATTACCTCAAATAAAGTCTCAAAGAAAGGGGTTTCATATTTTTACATCAAGGGCCTCTATGAACTCTTCAAGATCCATGTATTAATCTCCAACTTCACCCTTCTCCAACAGGATCCCTCTCCTAGCCTCCTCTCCCCATGAGGACTCTTCGGATTCTTCCAGTAGAGGGAAGCACTCTCTCAAATCTGCGATCAATAACTACGCGGGAGTAGTGCGGTCCAACATCACATTGACACGGTCCGTCATTGGATGAGCGGCACCCCGAGAATACATAAAGTCCCGCAGCTCTGTCATGTACCACTCTGCCTCTGTTTGGTGCACCGTAATGCCGTCCCAGATAAGGCCTAACCCAGTAAAATCTATATAGAGATGGTTCAGGTGTTTCCACAACTTGGTGGGATCGAGGAATTACCTGTTGACTTCCTAGATGTCCCCAACATATGGGAAGAAAACATCCTCTGACATGTCAATATGGCGCAACCGCTTCCCCAAAGCCTGGGTGGGTATCCTGCGGAATCCTCTCAGCGGCCTCCCCTCTGGATGGCTCTGTTCTTCTGGAACCTTTGGGTCCGCTACCACTGCAGGATCTGTGACTGTTACCTCACCCTCAACTAGTGTGGGCCTCTTCACCGCATCGGCCCTTCCACACAGGATGCCCTTATTGCTATTCGGACCCGACCCCGAGGGTAGGGAGGTTCACCATCACTGACCCAAATAGTTTTTTCTTTAGCATCTCCCCTGGATAAGCTGCCTCCCAACTTATGGAATACTCCTTCACCAGCCCAAAGACGGTGGTAGGTGGAGGTAGTTTGTTCCTAATCCTTCCATCTTCCCATGTGAACATGAGCCACATCTGCCTCCTCACACACGAGTGTTCCTCTTGGTGCACCTTCAGATAGACCTGTGGAGTCAGTCACTACATGCACCTGAATTGTCGTGCAAACCGGTGTCGGGTGTACGACTCACAGAGGTTCTCACAGTACACCATTTCCACCAAGACACCACCTCGAAAGGCCTGGAGATATTCCTGATGCTCTTCTGTTCCCTGGCCATCAACCATGAATACCCCCATTGGCAATGGAAACATGTGAAAATTTAACTCTTCCACCATCCACATCCGGTTCAATATAAACGGTGTCATCAACATGGCCGGAATGCTCCCCTTGGTGTTCAGGATTGATGTGTGGGTGTTCAAACCCAAAAGAGAGAAAGGGTTCAGGTATTCAGAAACCCCCTTGATATGTGCCTCTATCCACCCATACATGTGGTGGAATGGCCCACATACCCTCTGTATCCTCTTCACGTCACTGAAATGCCACAAAATCTGATACAGTTTGGCGAGCATCATGATTCCTAGGTTGACCCACCCTCCTATCGCCAATGTGGACACCATGGTAAATGTTCTTGGGCATACTCCCATGTTGGTATCCCTCACAGGTAGGATCCAACCACAAATAAGAGCTGCGATAAATTCCGCAAACCAAACTATTGGTTGTTACTCAGTGCTGAAGCTAAACCCCCAGTTCTTCCACTGGATGTCCTACAAGAGCTTCAAGTACGAGGGATCCTTTTCCCATTGATCCCATTTCAGAATGTCTGAGGCCTCTCCAGAAATCTTTGGTCTACCAGGAAATTCAGGAAGTACTTGAACCACCACTTAATGTGGACAACTCTCACTCCCTCTTTGTCCTCTCCCGACACCAGCTCCATCAGTGCCATCGCCAGCCGTGGAATTTTCTCTGGATCTTCCAACACACTCAGGACGGGGATGAATTCTTCGTATATCTCCCCTAGTATGGGGACCCCCATGATCTTGTGGACATCCTACAAGCTGATACCGACCTCCCCATGGTATAAGTGGAAGGTATTGGTCCTTGACGACCATCTGCTCAATAGCTCTAGCATCAGCTTCTTCGGTTGATATTTGTGGAATTGGGAGGCCCATACTGCCTCGTACAAACCGACTCTCCCATGCATGGCCCCAAACTCCTCACACGAGTTGCCTACCTAGTAGGCCCATGCCCAATCATCTGTGAAGTTTCCTCCCTCGTGCAGGTCCCATTCCTCAGACCACCCCTTCCTTGGGTTCCACAAAGTTGCCTTCAGTATCATGTCGTATAGAGGGTGTGACGTCCCTGGCTGCAATGCCTTCCCATCGAAGTTTTTCATATGTGTGTATATGCGGTCATCAATGACGGGGGTGAATTCTTCCTAGGGATGGCTGCCAGGCTCCCTGAACCATTGGAACTAGCACGACGTACTCTCGAACTAGTAAGTTGGTACATCTCTATATGCTTTAGGGATGAAGACATCATCCCTTCAGCCCGAAGCCATTCAACGGATGCCTCTCACATAGTGGTTTGTTCTTCGGGATCTTCGACAATGGGACCACCAATGTTTCATGGTCAGAGTGGCTCTAGACTAACCCTCCAAGACCCAGTGTGTTCGCCATCTCATCCCTCTGGGTAGCATCCGCAAGAACCCCCTCGGCAGATTCTCGACGAGCCATTCAGTTTTAGAACAAGGATGATTTTCGAGTTGGTACGGGAAGCTAATTCATGAAGAGAATTAATGAATCATTGTCACGGAGTCCTACCTACACCTTCATGTGGAATATTTCGAATTTCTATTGTGATGTCAAAAAACTCACTGAGCACCGCAAATCGAATACCAAATTCGTGGAGGGAAATCGTGGAGTATGTGGAGCTTCGTGAATCAAGAGCACAAAAATACAATTTTGTGGATAAGTAAAAGGAAAAAAGAGAGTTAATCTCCCCTAAATATAGATGATTCCCTTTAGAATTTCATCGCACGTCCATTTCACGTTGAGCTTCACTGCGCGCTTGGCCTGCGCGTCGCCTATCTGCCACGTGATCCCACTTCGCGAGATAGCATTGCGAATGACCGAGGATTTTGGAGATTGACCATCAGACTTACATCATCGATTTCTATGTGGCGCCATGTCTGAGAGGGGGGCATTTCATGGCGCAAAAATGGGAGAAGAAGACTAAAAATGGAAATCCACAAAAGGCAGCCAAGCGAAGCCCATTTGTGGAGCCCCAATCGTGCCTCGCGCATCGCGGAGAATGGAGTTGGTATAGCTTTGTGACTGCACTTGATGTTCGTGAGCCACTGTGTGGGAAGGAGAAAGTAACTCTCCACAAGCATCCTTGATATTCATGACCTGCAGTGGAGCCAGGAGGCGTTAATGCTCTGCGTGCACCGTTGATGTTTGTGAGCCGCCATGGAGAAAGGAGGCGGTAAAGCTCCACGACCACACTTGACAATCGTGAGCCACTACAGAGCAAGGAGGCGGTAACGCTCCAAGAGCACCCTTAATGTTCGTGACCTACCACGGAACAAGGAGGCGGTAAAGCTCCATGAGATTCCTTGATGTTCATGAAAAGAGGCGGAGCAAGCTCCATCTTCACGACAAGCAAGCTCTGTTTCGCGGTGCCTCTCCCCTCTAAATACCAGCCTCCGCCCAAGTACTAGGGGCGGATCATCCTATATTTAAACATCCTAGCTTCTGAATCGTGAAGAGAATTCTGCTCTACAAACCATGATCTGTGCGATGTACTTCTGCTCTACGAAGTGCCTCCCCTTTACCTTATTTTGACCCCCTCTTTCAAGAAGGATTCTTTTCACGGAGCCTAAGGGCCTCCGCAAAGGAAGGGGATCCTCAAGGGGACCCGGGTCATCGGGGAGCATTTATGCTTCGTGAAACACACTTCAAGTACTCATGATCCACTTTCTAAGGTAGGGTCATGGTACTTTGTGAAGCACATTGATTCAAGACACCTTACCTTATGAGGAGCCTTTTCTTCGAGAGGCAGTTCTCCAAGAATTCATTTCCACTTCACAAAGAACCTCCTATATGCACCTCTACCCTATGCTTAGGCTGTGGCGCCCTAATTCGCGAAGCACACCCCTTCGCAAGTAACCTCGCCTTATAGAGAACCAGAGCTTCATAATTCCTCTTCCTATGAACCCCTCTACTTTGCAGTTACATTTCCCATGCGACCCTCCAGGTTTGCACGATGTGATCTAAAAGTCCCGTGGACAATAATGCATGTGGTGTTGCTTTCCTCATGCTTCTTCATTTAGGCAAGATAATGACTATTTCTTCTTTACATAGCCATGCTAACATGGACCCTCCAATGGTTCACTCCATGACACTCCGTCACCATAGTGTTTCCTATCCCTTTTATACACCAAGGAGAAGAGGGTACCGGTTATATAAGTCCTAGGGGTGTAGAGAAAACCCACCTCGTCCAAGATTTAGGATGTTAAACTGCCATGTACCTACGTCCTCAGCATATGTCATTAAACTATGACCTCATCTCGTGCCTCGCACGTGGTGTGCCCCCACCTTGGACATTCTTCACGACCACTGGTCTCCATGAGAGTGCGATATTCCCTCACAGGTGATGATATCCTCCATATCAAACTGGCGTTTGTTCATAGGGAAAGGGCAACCACCCTGGTGTAATCCCCTAACATTCTTGTAGGAGGCATCATCCATGTCCCACGTTTCTTCTTCAGTACCAAGGAGCAGGGGGGAGGGGAAATGGACGACAAACCCATCCTATCTTCAGTACCGAATCCCTCTCCTGCTGGGCTTTGTCTCCAGCGGGACTCCCTCCTCGAGTAAGTCGCAAACTCTTTGGGATGGTAACCGCACAAGAGCCCTTGTTTCCTCTTTGGTCTCCGATCAAGTGTAAGACCCACTCCACTTCCCCCCAGAATAACATTTCGTGACGTGATCGTCAGGTCTCTACTGTCTCTTTTTTTCTCACACCGAGGATGACTCACGTGGGCATAGAGTGAGCACCAACCATGATATCTTCCATGGGACTCCTGAGAGCATACGCCCTAAATGACCCACTAGAACTATGAGGTCATTGATCCTTGCCAAGGAAGGGTATGTTGGAAACCTTCATGTGGTTTAGGCCCACCTTCCATTGGACTCCAGGTCCACCTTCACATCAGTCCACCTACCCAACCTGAACTATGAGTTCATAGATCCTTTCCAAGGCAGGGTACATAGGAATCCTCCACGAGGTTAATGCCCACCGTCTATTGGACCCCAGCTCCACCTTCATGTCGGTCCACCTACCCACTCTGAACTACGAGGAATTTGATCGTTTCCATGGGAAGTTATGTAGGAAGCCTCCACGAGGTTCATGCCCACCATCAAATGGACCCTGGGTCCTCGTTCACATCAGGTCACCGACACCCTAGGACGCCTCAGAGCATAATCCCCAAATGCCACCCATTTTGAACTATGAGGACATTGATCATTTCCAAGGCATGGTACGTAGGAAGCCTCTATGAGGTTCAAGCCCAACACCGGTCGTTACGACCATATTCACGTCGGTTCACCAACACATTTGGAAGCCTAGATTTAAAGCCGCTTCCCACCACCCTAATCTATGTTCTCTTTTATCCTTGATAATTTAGGTATGTAGGAAGGCTCCAAGGGGTTCAAGCCCAACCACCATTGGACCCTAGGTCCACCTTCACATCGGTTCACCGACCACCACCTGAACTATGAGGTTGTTGATCCTTGCCAAGGCAGGATACGTAGGAATCCTCCAAAAGGATCAAGACCAACTCCCAGTAGTTACGACACCCATCATGTCAGTTTCCCCCCGTCCTGCATGACGTTAAAATGTGGGCCCCATATAGCAGTAAGCCATTGTGACATCAATCAGTGGGAATCCGTTGTGACCATATGAAGCGACATTATATTGATATCCCAATTCAGTGGCAAGCCATTGACATCCCCATTCAGTGGCAAGTCGTTGACATCTCTATTCGGTGGTAACCCATTGAAACCCTATGCAGCGGTAAGTCGTTGTGACATCAATCAGCGGCAATCCATTGAAACCCCATGTAGCAGTAAGCCATTAAAACCTTATTCATTGGTTTTCCATTGGGATCTCATATGGCGATAAGCCGTTTAAAACCCCAATCAGTGGTAATCCATCATCATATGAACTATGTGGACTTTGATTCCCTGCCACGGGGATACATAGGAAGTCTCTTCGAGGCTCATGCCCAAAACCATCGCCATCCTCATGACGGTTCCATCCCATTCACCATCCATGTCACGGAGAATTCCATCATCCGTCCTAATTCATACCCGTGTAGCCACATCGTGGTGGGATCATGCCACGATGTTCTTCATTCCAATCAACAACAATCGAGATCCCAACCACACGTTGATCCCAACATCGGTGTTCCCTCCAGGGGGTTCCTCCATCTGATCCACTATATTCTGTGTTCTGATCAGCCTAATTCGTCTCCGTTGGACGTTAAACATACGGCCTACCCTGTGTTAAACATGGGAAGCTGATGAAATCCTAAGATACATTCCCATGGAATATGATTACCCATGTTCGATGTTGGATTCCTCAGGCTTCCACTCATTCTAGAAGCTCTATAATAAGGGATAGATGAGAGACACACCAATCCCCCAGCGCCCAAACATGCTAGTGATGCCCAATGTGAATACTCCCCTGACTGAAGGTTGCTTCCCTTACTGGACCCCGTGGAATGTCCCAACAGAAGTTGTGTAATTAACTGGTGTCCATGAAGATATGGCACTAGGATGAGTTTCACGAACAACATATTAAATATATGAGGGAGACTCGAACTAGGTGATGAGTATTAATGTGAAATCCATGGATGGAAGAACTCACATACCATCATCCCATTTCGATCAAGGAGAAAATGTCATTGAAAAAAGAGCGGATTCTTCCCACCTTTGGAAAGCGGGATTGCAGGGCAGCAAAGTCATGCCTTTCGTACTCAAGCAGACAGATGACCGCACCCCGGCGAAAGCGTCGAAAAAACACATTGAGTCTAATAAAAATTTTATGAATGGAGGAACTTATTATGTTTTCAATATGAACTCTAAAATATTCTAGAATTATTGATAAGATATTGGAGAATTTTTCTTTCTAGTCGGAGTTTTTAATTTAAATTTTCTATTATCAAGACATTTAAATGTAATTACTTCATATAATCTGTAAATTTGTTCTTTATATATTTTCCATGCATGAATATTAATTCTTCTGTATTGTTTTAATATATAAAAGATGTTGTACTGTAGAATTTTTTTAAGAAGAAAAAATCAGACGAACATAGTACACAATGTTATGAATGAATTATCATTGAACGTGGATATTTCTATTGATGTAATACATTATTTGAATAATATTATGGGATAAAATAGAGGAGTTGTGATCTGAGCGAGGGAAAAAATTATATCAAATGGATTTAAGAATAATTAGGTGTAATAATTTTGTTCTAATTTTATGAAGGATCCAAAAAAACTATCAGATGGAATTTCTAAGGAATTCCCTAGAACATTGGATTCATTATTCGATCCAAAATGGAGTTATTACCTACTACATTGTATGAAATTAATGTTGATGTATTTAGAATAGGTGAAAAAGTGAAGATATTCATGATGTGTAGTGAAATAATTCTGAGCATATGGATGAAATTTTCTAATGATTTTATGAAAATCCTCATTATATATTATTTTTATAGAAGAACATGCTGTTTTGTTTGATAATAGTTAATTTAATGTGATAGGCTATTCCCTACCCATAGTGGATGTATAAAATAGATTTTTTGTTGTGGATTTTTGGTATAGGAATATGTCCAATACATTCAATGGACTAGATAATCATACAATATAGTAGACTGTGTAAATTCTTATTTTCATATGGATTGTGATTATGTGATTTCATTTTCTATAATAAAAATTCAATAATAAGAGGAAAATTTTATTTAATAATAATGAATTTATAAAAATAAATGATCAATGATTCACCTCCTCCTCCTATCATTTATCACATATGTCATGTTGGGTCCATTTAAGTCGTATTAGAGTAAGTGTTTACTTCATTTACTATTTGATATTGTCTAAAGAAAAGATAATTTGTTAAGGATGTTCAACTTTTTTTGAATAGTAATGGGTATCTAGTTATTAATGGAAGTAAATATATTATTTGTTATGATATATTTCTACAATAATTTATTCCCTTTTTTATATCACTCCATACATTTCTATAGAAGGATTTATTCCCCATACTAATAATATTACCCTTACCTGTCCTCATAATAAGAATTTGGAAAATTGTGAAGGAGCCAAAAATTATATACCTTCCTCACAATCATAATGTTAATTACGTATAGATTAAATATTAATAAAGGGAAAAGGCATATGGGAGAAGATGAACAAAATTCATAAAGAAAATAGGAATGAGGAGAAGGAAATTTGAAAAATATAGAGGATAAAGTATAATGATATAGAGATGGGTGATTATGAATATGATTATAATTTTATTACATGGGTGAATGTAACAATGTGAACTATAATATTTCATATTTAAATATTGAAATATTCAATCATAGTATAAATTATCTTAGTAATTATTATTGATTAATTTTATGAAAATGTTTCATTATTTGATGATAGAGATCCAGAAACACATTATCTAGATGATCTATATTTCACTCTAATTATAAATGAAATTAGAATATTAATATATATTATGAAAATATACAATTATCATTGATAAAAATCATTTAATTATTCAAATAATGTAAAAAATATAAAATAACAAAATGTTAAACAGTTTTAAGAATTTTACACTACAAATAAGGTTAGTAATTATTTGAAATATTTTTTTATTTTTTTCTCTAAATGTAAAAGTAGGAAGAAGAATTCATAATTGAGTTTTACCACTATATTGAATATATTATGGAGATTTTTGGATTTTCTTTTGATAATTATAATCAAATAAGGAAGATGGTTAATGTGATGTAGATGAAAGAATAAAAATATGGTTCTTTAAAAATAATTAAAACAAATAGATATCATAATCTATAGGAATTAATAAGATGTTTTATAAATAAAATTTGGTAATTTATAATATAATTGTGAGGAAGATAATGATCATTATGAAGAATATGTTAACAAAAATGTTGATTTTCTGGAAAATACATATTTTAAAGGTGAATAGTGAAACGTTCAATAGTGATGAAATCATCACTTCTAAATAATAGGTTACTAAGATGGTGTTTTTAATAAAAAAATACTTGGAATAAATACATAAAAAGATATTATTAATTTAATGGGAGAAAACTATTTTGATAAATGATAATCCTACAGAAAACAAAAAAAAAATATTTTTCTAAAATAAATATGTGTTTTTAAATGAAATTGATAATTTGAAATAGTTTGTTGATGATATGAACAACCTCGAAATCTTTCATTATGAAATATTTATGTTTTAATAGGATGTTTTAGAACTATTTCATCAAAAACATCTTTAATAATGTCAAGGAGATAATAATATTTCAAGAAACCCATATATAATTTGGTGAAATTTATTAGAAGATAAAACATAAGGAGGATCAATAAAAATTTGTATCATTTTCGATAAGATGAAGCAATATTCCAAGACATAAAAATATTTTATGTATGTCATGTATGTTGATAAATAAATTGGGGTTGAAATACAAAATGTTCCATCGTATACAATGTCTAAAAAATGATTCAACTATAAGTGATTATATTGAATATGAGGTTAAATATACTATTAAAAGTAAAAACTCATGATGTGGAAAACAATTTCATGAAAAAATACCAATGTGACTGGAAATAATATTGATGAAAAGTAGAAAGATAACTTTAAATGGTAGACAAGTTATAAATGGAGATATGGTTTATATAGTTATAGTAAAAATTATAGAGGATTTGGACATATAATGTACATGTGTTAGTTTTAACACAGATATTTCATTGAATATAGTAGAATATGGAGGTGATTAAATGGGGGGGGGGTAATGCCCGTTAAAATAGAAAATAAGATAATGTTATTCTGAATATTGAAAATTGATTACAACCCTTTGAAACTATTTTTAATATAAGTTATCATCCAAGATATCCAGAAAAAATTTATCTTATAATTATATTGGAACACCAATGTTTCTATAACAAATGAAAATTTTTGTATATGAATAAATGAAAAAAAATGTCTCTTTTTATTAAAACTTCTCTCAAATTATAAAAATGTGAACAACCATTGCTTTTGGAGGATGAGTTTTTTTAGCACGTGAATGAATATTTGATGATATAGAAGAATGTGAAATATTTTAATGAATGTAAAATTATATTTTTCAATGATGAGTCACTTACAGTCAAAGGTAATGGATCACCCAACATTTACAGAGAAAAATTAAATTTTTAAGGAGAATTCTTTGTTGTTGGGATGAAACATATTTTTTGGAGTGATTTCCAACATTGTGATGATGTTTTTAATGTTATTTTCCATTAAAATGATCATTTTTTAATAGATTTGATTTAGGGTGGATTTATATATAAGGAACACGAACAAGGGGAAACATTTTACAAGTTGATGTCATATATTTTAGGCTATATATTCTTTATGGAAGTAAATTAACTATGGATGAAATGGTTTGAACATATGTGTCATAGTAATATGAGAAAATTGAAAAATAAAGAATTTATTTATGATATTGTTGAAATGCATGAAAAAGGATAAATTTTGTTACATTACACCTAGAATAATGTTTAGAAAATCAATACACTATAATTTTGAGATACACTCATCATATCCCTACAAGTTGATACTTTCTAATATATCTGGAATGATGAGTAAAAAATAAACACATAGATATATTTACGTTATTTATTTAATTGATGACTATACATTCATTTGAATTATAATGTTTTTGGACTATCATTGATAGGATGTAAAATATCGTAATAATTTCATGATAAGTATAGAGAATGAAATGTGGATATTCAGTAAAGAGGTTACAAAATGATAATTATGAGGAATATAAATTTTTATATTTAAGATAGTTTTTTGAGAAACAAGGAAATCATTATTAGTATTTTACACCAAATATACAATAGGAAAATAGAGTTGTTCAAAGATGAAATAGATGTTTTCAAGAAATGAAATGAACAATGTTGGTAAAAAATAATGCTTCTCAAATTTTTATAGGCTGGATATTTGTAAAATTACATATATTCAATATAAATGTTTCAATTGAAAAATTTATTATATGAATCCTTAAAGTATTGTTACAGTGAAATTGTATTTATAATGAACTAAGGGTGTTATATATTCCTTAATTTATAATATTGAATTTTTGATGTGGTAGGTAGTTTTATTAGAGAAGTGTTAATGGATTCATTATTACACACTCCACCAATGGTTGATGATACCAATATTTTAATAATGAAAAATAAATACAATTGATTCTAAAAATTTGGATTTTATTAAGAAATATGATATTAATTATTTCATAAATAGAAGCATATGTGAGTGATGGAGAAGATAAGATGGTTTTTGTTAAGAAATAATTTTTTTTAATGTAATAGTAATGATTCTGACCCAACTAGTGATAATGATTTTTACTCATCTTTCTCATGTTATGTGGAATTACTTTATACATCTCAACTGATGATGAAGACGAAATTGGGAATTCAGTACATCATTTTAGATCAATGAAAATAGGTTTATACAAGGAGAACATCGATTTTAGTTTTACATAGATCAAAATATAAAAATGTTGATCCAAAATATCATAATGACGCCATTGGGAATCAAGAGTAGATTAATTCTATGAATGTAGATCTAGAACAAAATTGTGAATAATGATACATAAGAACTTTTACAGAAATAAAAGAACAATTATATTATTGGTAAAAATAGGTGTCCTGAAACAAATTAAATGAAGGTGGAGGGGTGATAATAAACATGGAAACATTAATTTATAATGGTAACAAAAAATCTAAATCATTGATTTTGATGATACTTTCTCTATAGTGACCTGATTAGAAACTCTCATAATCTCTCAACTTATCATCGATTAAGGAAGATATAATTTTTTGAGATTCAGTTGTAGTAATATTTTCTTAATGGATGGTATAGGGAAGACGTTTATATTGGGAAATTGTGAGTCTTCATGATTGGTATGGATGAAATTATATGTGTAAATTATAGAAATATTTACATTGGTTAAAGAATGCTCTAATACATTCATATACAAAATTGGGTTCATTATTAATGAGGTTGAACATTATTAGAGTAAGTGTTTATGTAACCCTCTACATCAATTAAACATAGTATGTTTCCCTCATTTGGATTGTCTATGTTGATGATGTTATCTTGGTTGGGAATGATGAAGAAACTTGTGAAATTTTTTATGAGGAAATGAATGAGATTTATAATATGGCCATATTGGGTGAAATGAAATATTTTATTTGATTACAATTATCCCAATGGAATATAATGATTTAATGATCCCATGATAATTATTCTATGGAATTTATAAGGAATTTTGTAATAAAAAATAAAAACCAGTTTCGAAAATTATTTTAGTGGGATCATAATTTTCAAAAAGAGGTTAAGGAAATGATGTTGATTCTAAAGATATTAAATAGTTGTATATAAGTATATTTTATCTTAAAAACACAATTCTAGGTATACTTTATATTATTACACATTTATTATATATCAAATTTCTATAAATTAAAATCAAATAATGGTTGCTAAATTAATTATTAGATATATTATATCCATAAGATATTTTGACATAAATTATGATTGTGTGGAAAATATTTGTTTTAGAAATATAGATTGTTATGTATGTTTTGATGATAGAAAAAATAAATATGTGAGAGTATTTTTATTAATATAAATATTTTTTAGTTATAAATAAAAAAAAATTCCGTAACACTCACTAAAATATAAGCTATCTATGATCCTACCACTCAATATTCAACACAACTTATATGGATGAAAAAAAAATTGGATGACATGATTCATGATATAAATTTCCCCTACTCATGGTTTTAGAAAACAATTACTATAAATATCAATAAAAATCTAGTGAAATGATATTTTTTCCAAGAATACTAACATAAAATATCACTTTATCATAGAGAATGTGGTGAGGATGGAGTTGATATTACCATTTTTTATAATGGGGAAAGTCTATAATTTAAAAAAACAACCCTTACAAGGGAAATAGTGCATGATCTCATGTTTATAATTAGTGACCATACTAACTATATTCATTGATAGAATAATTTATATTCATTATATATACATTTTACATTAGATAGTATTGTCTGGTGAGGGAAAATTCATGAAACATCAATGTATCCATTTAAATGTGCTTAACCTTTTAATGAATTACAATTTAGGGTTTTTTTAAAATGGAGTATGCTATGATTTTTTCATATGTTAACTGTTTTAATAGTTTGATTATGTTGATGTAGGAATGTCACAAAAGTAGGGGAAATCGTTTATTTTAATGAGAGTATAATGTGGAAAATTGGGTGTAAGAAAATGTTTTTTAATTCAAAAAATTTGGATTTTATTGTATTTTTGTCAAATGATTAATTTATTTTCACTGTGTTCACTCACGTAGGATTAGAAATATCATATAAATTATCAATTTTATTATATATAGAGTTTATATAACATAGGTTCCTTGGTTGGTAATAAAATTTAAAGGGGGACTATTGGGTACATGATGATGGTGATGTGTTGAAAGAGCCGAAGAAGTTATTAAATATTTTAGTAATAAGAATGACTCCCAAGGAGTTGAATATTATTAATAAAAATATATACACATAAAATTATTATGTATATTAACCATCCATTATTTGTGATATTTCCAATAAAGTTAATCATAAAAATAAATTTCTTTAGATGAAGAAATATCATCAACCATTGAAGGTTTGGAGTTATGATGAAATATAAACTTCTAATGAAAAACAATACATATAATGTAATTTTTGTTGAGGATAATATTATAATTCTTTTATATTTTGATTTTCTCTAGAATCATGAGTTTTGAATGATCCCAGGATTAATATTTTTTAGATCTAAAGAGAAAAATGTTCAGCTGTACAGTGTTCTTATCTATGAAGTTTCAAAGAAGTTAACCAGACAGAAGTCATTCAAAAAGTGTTTTCATATATGCAGAGTCTATATTCTATGTTTATGAATTTGGGAAGGGGATAGATTATATATTTTTTATTCTTATTTAAACGTTTTTTTAACAGAGGTGTGATTCTTTTGCGGAAAAGGATACCGAGGAATGGGGTCAAATGATGTTGAATCTGAAAAAATCATCCAAAATTTTTATTGAATGAACATATTGTATATGATACATTAGAAAATATTGAATGATTTTATGAAGTGGAATTTTCTATGATATTATCATGTGATCATTATATGTTAATCGGGAAGAGCATGGGAGATGAAGGAAACTATAAAAGGGTTTTGATGAAAATAATTGAATAGTGGAAGTGTTCATAGATGACTTATCATAATTTATATGTTCTTAAGGAAAAATAACATGTATAATTTATATATGGTGGATTTATATAATGTTGTATTATTAGAAATCCATTTAATAGTATCATATTTTTATGGTATTGAAGTTAATTATGATTAATTTATATGGGTATCAAATGTTAAGATGTAGAGATAGGGTTTTAGTTTTCCAAAAATCAAAGAATCAAATCATGATAATCACAATGTTTTAATGAAATTTAAAAATGGGATGATCTACTGGTGTTTATCATATAGACACTAGAATATTATATATAAATTTATAATATTGTAATGTATTTTTGGGACAGTGTTTTTTATATGATGGTTTTTTGAGTGGGAAATAAAAATTGAATTCACACCCCTAATCTATTAAATTATGCTATATAATGGGTGAATGCACAAGAATGAAAATATTTGAACTATTGAAATATTAAAAATATTAGGTTTTGAAGAATTTTTTATAGAGAACCAATAAAATCAAACAACCAAACCTAGATCTGAGAGAAAAATACGCATAATGGATGATTCTAGCTGAGAAATACCCTGGTAGAATAAGATGTTGTGAATGAATAGTGAAGTTGTGATCTTATTAATAAAATGAGATTTAGATCATGTGTATTTAGATGAACTGTGAATAAGAATTTTGTCATGGGTTTATGGAGACACCATATCAACATATCAGATTAAACCATTAGATGGAGTTTTTAGACAATCATATGATATAGAGTTTTTAAACAGAAGTACAATAAGATATTTTTAATAATTTTATGTTCGAAAGTGAATAGATTTTTTTGTAATATATTAATGATTAATAAAATACAATAAGCACTGTGAAAACCTTTTGAGTTTTTTTATTAAGGTTTATAAATTAGTTAAAAATATATTTATTATATCATTTATTATAAGATAAACATTAACAAATTCTTGAGTATAGTGAAATTCAAGTGTAAATAAATTTACTACAAGATATAAACACATAAAATGTAATTTTTCAGAATATTTTCAAGTAATTTTTATTTCAAATATATACCAAGGATTATCTATTTTTAATATTTATTGTTTCTTTTAAATTTATATTCTCCTATTGAGTGTGATTCTAGGATTATTTTCAGAATATTTATGACTCATTAATATGAGGTGAAGGCTGATTCATAACGGAGAAATATTAGAAATGAAAATATCAATGATTCACCCCTCCCATTTTTTGTGATCACATAAATATGGTTGGGTCGCTTCATAACAATTTCAAATACTAAAATAAAAATGGGAAAACATTACCATTGATTTTAATAATGGTGTTCCCAAAAATTGTAAATACAACTTTCTACCAGGGTTATTTTCAATTTCCATGTGAATTTAGTATATTTAATTTAAATATGATAACTTTCGTGATCATATTTACCTAAAATACAAAAATTAAGTGGTAATATTTCATTTAATAACACTTTATATTATATCGTATCAAGGATTGAGGTTTAACTTGAAATTATAATTAATTATTTAGTTTATATTAAATATATTTTCAACAATTTACAATTCATATCGTTATTATATATATATTTTTTAAAATATGACCATTGAAACCCTTTAATACATGTTGAGATCATTTCCTATTGATTTAAATGTTGGTTGTATTGAACACATTTCTAGGGTAAATATTTCATGCAATAATATATTTTATTTAAGTATTCAAATAGATCTTATGAATCCATATATAGCATAATGTTTATAACTCCAACTTGGTCAGAAGAATTTAGAAAATGAAATCAATTAAGACTAGAGATATCTAAGTAAATGGAAGAGATTTTTAGAAACCTTTTAAAAAAATAGAAACTCTTGCTGCCTATAGAAAATTAATAATGAAACAAATCAGAGGGATAAAGAGTATGAAGTTAGTGACAATGTATTCCCATGAAAATATCATTGGAGGAAGGTTATGAGACTAGAAAAAGGAGAATTATAATACCTAGATATATTAGTGTCTTCAAAATTTTTGAATGCATCATGGTGATTTCTTATTGTGCAATGCATCTGTTGAACCTATCTCACATTAATGATGTGTTACATGTATTTATCTTGAGTAAGTGAATATAATATCCATAAAATGTTATAATCTAATATGTATTACACTTGAAGCATGATATCTATTATGAAGAACAAATATTAGAGATTTTGGAAGAAAGGGTGAATGTTTTTGTGAAACAAACTCACCCACATTGTCGAATTTTCCTTGAAAAACATTGAATTTATGGAAGCTAAATGTGAACTTTAGGATATGGGGAAGAACATATATCCTTATTTGTTTTTTTAATAGTATGAATGAATTTATAGAGATAAATTATAATAAATTTGGAAGAATGAAACACCCTAAAATTTTATGATATAGTTTAATAAATATTTTTTATTTCATTAATATTTTACAATATGTGTAGCACCATGTTTTAATGAAATCATATATATTATTTAATTATATTAAATTTATTTTAAAATTATCACCGAGAAATTTGATTTTTGTAATTGAAAAAGACTAAAAAAATTATTAGAATTTATTTTATATATTTAAAAATAATTTCATAGATTTAAATTTCATAAAAATGAAAATAAAATAATTTTACTGTAAAAAGACATGTTGTTGTAATAAAACTGTTTTTTCACACAATATGATTATATCATAAAAATATAATTAATCCTTTTTTATGAATGTTTTTAATTAAAATACAATATAACATATTACATAGAATATTATAACATTTTTATATTAGTTTTTATGAGTTATTTAATGAAGGTAAACATCATTTTATACAGAAAATTTCATTATCTAAAATCCATTTTTTGGCATTTTAAGAATGTATTTTAAAATTAAATTATAAAAATTAATAAAATTAAATCCTATAAAATGGATTCCATAATTTTATTTATAATAATTCATATTTTTTAATGAGGTTATCATAATCTTTTTGATTATGAAAAGTAATTGAGGTAAAAATATATTACTACGAAAAATGTTAAAAGGGGTTAATGAAGGGTAAAAATAATGAGACAATGATTAAAATGAGAAAAACAATTATGTAAATCCTATAGAATTAAGATATTTATGTTATATCACATCATATCTTTTAACTTGATCCAATTTGGAGCCACATTTTCATGAGGATGACATTACTATATCATTATATTCTTAGTAATTACGAGTGTTCCACTCACATGACTTATAAAAGGTCACCCTTATCCTTTCTTATCTACCCCAAATTATCTATTTATATGTACCAAAAAAATTTAAAAACACTATTATACTTCCTTACAAATGTCTTAGAGGCTCTTCTCATCTAAAAAACTCCAACCCAAGGGTCATAATGTTGGGATTCAAATGAGTTTTTTCAAAGAAGATTCATATGTTCATACTTATATTTTTAAAGTTAATGATTTTAATAATAAATATAAATATATATTACACAATTGAAAAAAATGAATATAGTATAATAAGTATATTGATTTATTTTTTTATTATGTGAATATCATTTTATACAATATTTTTGTCAAATGGGAAATGAATGTTTCACTTGTGCGTATGTTTGGACTATTAAGTCTATGTATAGATGTTATTCCTTTTCTACCAATATAATACAAGAATTGTTTTTAAGATTTATTTTGTATTTTTTATGAAATTTTGTATATTATGTTTTTTTAATTATAATATTTTATAAATATTTTTACCTTTCAATTTATTGGAATAAAATAACATCACTCATGCTTGTGTGTGGACTACAACGTCAAAGAGGTGATTTTTTTCCATACAATTTTTAATAGAATAAACTAAAATATGTAGAAAATATATTAATATTATACTTCCATCATGAATAATATTATTCATATGAATAAATTCTAAGAAAATTTATTCACTGTTACTATCGAACTCAAAGATTCATTTTAAAAATCAAGTTTTCACCCAAATGTTCATTTTAATGAAGATATTATCTATAATAGTATAATTGGAAGTTAAAAAAATAATTATGAATAGTATGTTATGAATAAATGATGTTATATATTATATATGTAATAGTAAATATATATTTATTATTTATTATATTAGAACAATTACAAATAAATATGAAACTTGATGTGAAGGTTTATGTAAACGTCCACTGAAAAAAATTATATGAAAATTATCATATAAATTTATATTCTCCTCTAGGTTTTCATAAGATTTTATTTATTAATATGGTTTTACTCTCTTTTTCATGTAAAACAATCAAGATATTTTTTTAAATGAAGTTCATTGTTATTTCCTATTTTTCCAAAAAATATTTCTTCTCCAATGGGTTTTCATAAAAAAAAAATTATTCTTATGGTTTTAATCTATTATGTATGTAAAATGATTGAGATAATTTTTAACGGATGTTCATTGTTATTTTCAATTTTTCCAAAAAAATTCTTCAGTATATAATCTTTAAAATTTTTTTAAAGGTTTCTCCTATACATGAAATATTTTTTAATTTTCATTGTTTCCTGTTTCATTAATAAAAAATGGTTTATTGGAATTTTTATAAATAATTTTTTCCCTAACAAGTTGTTCTTGTCTTTTAACAAATGTTTGAAAAGAATGATCCCTTTTAATGTATATAGTATTAACATATATTTCTTCTATTAGGACAATTATATTTTTTGAGGATTAAATTAAAAGTTTACTTGGATATTTTAGAAGGAAATATTTTTCCCAATATTATTCAAATTTTAAATATATTTGGTTTTCAAAAAATGATATTTTCTCAGGTTTTCAGTTAAATATTAAAAATTTCATTTAATAAAATTTATAATCAATGAAAACATCCATTATAGATTATTATGTTTCATTTGGGGTATGATATTATTATATAACATCCTTTTTTTCATGAGGGCTTTTGATGAGGATGATTTAAAGATGATAATATGAAACCCATTTTTTCCAATAGGTTAATTATATTATTACGGTACCATTAAGAAACTCATCTATTTTTTCATGAGTAATGAATGGGGAAAATTATTTGATGTTTTTGAATACCATTTCCTTTCTCTGGGGTATAATGTCACACCCTAGTGTTTAAATTCGTCCTTGGTTCTGTTGAGGGTTTGATCCTCATTTCTTTTCTCAATAACTAGGTGTTATGGGTGTGAATTTTGGGGACGTTCTTCCCCTATATCTTTGGCCTAGACTCCCTCATTAGGTTTCCCCCTGTGTTTTTGGAGAAAATAGTTGTTTTGGGTGGGAAGAACCTGGTGCATGATTAGTAGTTAACATGCACCCCGATACATGTAATATTGTCAAATATCCATGGTGATATTGTAGTTACCACACTACTACCACATAGTTAGTCTTACCGTGTGGGTTTCTTGTATTGTAGGTCTGTATCTCGGTAGTGGCGGTCGGATAGCCACCACACGGTTTGACAAACCATGCGGACTAACTATGAAACTGGTCTAGGTCATTAAAAAAACATTCTCTCACCCCTATTTTTATTTCCTAACACGTCATTTTTCACCAATTTATACTCTACCAGCATAGGTTCCTCCAAAGGGGTTTTTTGCACCCTCAATTCATTCCAAGAGGGATCTGTTGTGGTTTCATGGTGATTCTCCACCTAAATCGAGAGGTTAGGGCACTTTTCTTCTCCCTTCTTACTTTATCTCCCCTTTTCTCTTCTTCGCTAACACTAGTGTCCTTGTTGGATGATTTAATTGTCTAATGATTCTTGGTTTTTTGTGATTTTTTTGTCTTAGGGTTCCTTTAGGGTGTATCTAGTATCCATTGAGTATGTTGGGGGGAGAGAATGAGGTTTCAAACCAGATTCTAGATTTTCTCTATTATTTAAGGTAGGATAACTTTGTATATGAGATATAAATTATATACTTCATTGATTTCTTTATTTTAGTTCCCTTATTAATAGTTAATTAGTGACTTATGATTTCTTGAATAATTATTCCATGTGAAATATAGTTTTTGAATGATTATTTAGAATATGTGGTGAGGTTTGTTGATGTTTTTCACACTATGTACTTTTTAAATATCCCGTTTGGACTTTTCAAGGGGAATATGATTTTATGATTCATTTTTTGGTCCTGAAAATGTATTTTTGATGTTTAAAATGGATGATTGGTGTTTTTAAAATTTAATTATAAATCGTTTTGTTTTAACAATGTATATTTGTATTATTATTTATGAAAACGTTTGATGTGTGTAAATCATGTGAGGCACATTTGGAATTTGATAAATGGGTTATCTTGGAAAACCCTTCTACGAGGGAGCCCTGTCATTGTGGTAGATAAAATGTGTGGGAATGTCCTCTTCTTGGTACTCCAATAGTGTGAATATTCTTTTTAAGTAAATAAACTACTCCTTTAAGTTGTTTGGGTTGTGACAGTTTTTTGTAATATGTATAATGGAATGAGTATGTGGCTTGTGGTTTGAAATATTTGATGCACCCCTTTGTGAACTAAGCACATAAAACAATTATAAGAAATATGAATTCATGGAATCATTGCTCCACTATTCTTGTTTGTTGCATTATCCAATGGATCATAATAGGGGTTATTTTTTAAACATTGATTTGGGATTGGGCCCCTTGGTCAAGATAGGTAGGGTGACGATTCGGAAATTGGGCATTATGAAATCATCTAGTAGGGCATGCACTTGGGTTGATTCACATGTATAGTATATTAAAGTTCTCATTTGATTATCTAAGTTTCCTTGTGTCTCTCTGATACTTGTACCATTAGTACCATTACCATCATTGTGTGGAATCCTTATATTTATACTTGGTTTAGTATTCTTTTGTTAAATTTTGAAATTATTTTTTATGGTTTCAAAAAATATGTTTTAAAGAATTTTTGTCCCTTTTTCTTATGCTTGAAAAATAAATATTTCCAAATTGGATCATGTTTCCTTCCCTTCTATGAGCCTAACACTCCCCTATCTATGATGTATATTTCAAAATTGTTAGGGGAGTGGATTTTTGTTTTTTATTATGTAAAATTAAATGTGTAGAAACCTATATATGGGTACAATATTTCAAACCTAAAAATAAATGTTTTTTATTTAATTCATGTAAATTAAGAATGGAATTATTTTGGATTACTACTTTGTTTTAATATTAATGCCTATATGGTTTTCCTGTTCATAGTTCCTGCTGCATGTTTGGTCCGGGTTACATCACATTGGGTGATAATTGGATATGGATTGGAAACTGACCCTCAGGATAACATAGATGTTTCTTCGGCTTCAAGTTCAGTTTTCATATCAAGGGATAGTTTTGTGTATCTTTAATTTCAAATGTAATTAATTTAATGTTGGGAAATCATATTTAGTTCGTTTCTCCAGTTGATTTATTTTTTTCATTTGATTATTTCATTTGTAGAAACTAATCCAATTGTCTATTATGATTCCCTTGTGACATGTTGGTAACTCTATAAGATCGGTAGTGCCTCTAGTTCCATTCCACAGATTAGACAGGGTGAGCAGTCCAAGGTTGGCCAGGGTTGGTTCATGAAAAAATGATATCAAAGTGGGTAGGAAATTTTTTGGACATTTCTTTCAAAAGTACCCATCATTACATGGGGATGTCTTGGTAGATCAATTATAATTTTTGGGGCTCATAATATAGGAATAAGAAAAAAATCATGAACCCTTTCTTGTTCCAAACCCAGGGTTACCATGGGATGTCTTTGTTTTTTGGAGGCCTTTGATTCTTGTGGGTTTTTTCGGCGTCGGGAAATGAAATGTGACATGGGAAGTGGCCTCCGTGAGCTCACATGGCCTAGAAATCCATCTGGATCTGGGAAAAGTTCTTTATAATACTCTCTATGGTGGTGGTGTTCATAAATTTTTTCCACCAACCATATTTCCATGTTACCCATCGACATTAATTTCCCTATTGGGACCCATTTTGTGTCTTCCCCAATTCTGAAAAAAAATAATTTTAAATTATATTTTTTAAATTATGAAATGTTAAATTTAAATTTTTAATTGCATTGTTTTTGAATGTGAAAGATGGATATTCATGACACTTTTTATGAAATTCATTGAAATTTTGTTTTCTTGTGATATAATCATTTAGGGGAAAGTGGGAATGGTATAACGAGATGTGTTGAAATGTACAAAAATATTTTAAAATGAACATATTGGTATTTGGAAATGATTTTTAATGGGATGACATGTGTTCAAAATAAATTAGTGAGGTTTGAAAATGGTTTTAGTTAGGGGTTTATCTTTGAGAAGCTTTATAAATATTTCAAATGAATGAAATAACTTACATTTTTTGCGAAAATCATAGAAATGTTTGTTCAATTGAATAGCTGGAATTATTCATGAAATATTTAGTGTGCTTCAAATTTTTTTTTTGGGATTTTTTGTTATATTTTTATGAAAATTGGACTTATGGGGGTTGAAATGGATGAGTGAGTTGAATTTTATTCCTTGAAATTTTTTTTATAAATTCATGTTTCCTTGGGTGACCACATGAAATGATATGTATGAGATAGTGTAAGGTTTCCTGTTGTGGTTGGAGGATATACATCCATGGGGCCCAATGGGACACTATTGGTTGTTGTGTAATCGTTTATGCTTGTTTCCTCCTAAAAACTATTTCAAAGAAAAATGTGATGTTTTGATATCGTGTAATGGTGTGGTGTGTTTTTTTAATTTCTATGAATGATGTTTCTTTTTTGGTTCTTGAAAGAGAGAAACCATATGGTTGGTTTAGTCTTGACTGAATTCCTTGTTTCCTTGTTCTTAGTGCTTGCCCCAATGAAGAATCAATAGACACCCAGGGTGTTGCTTCAGGTGGAGTATCTTTAGAAATAACGTCGGTTTATCAATCCATAGACTACGTCCCTGAGTTTCGAATGTTGAATAAGCCTCTCTTTTTCTGTTATGATAATCCACTCAAGGGTGACGATTGAATGTGGAGGATTGGGAGGGACATCAGTTTCATTGCATTTCTTGGTTAATTAATGTTAATATTCTCTACCTTTATAATCAAAGTTCCATCCTATAAAAGGTGTAATTCCAGGTCTTGGAGAAAGCCTCGAGAAAATCTTAATTGGGAGGTATTCTTTTCCTCATTTATCCAACAATATTTTTATGATATGTTGAAGGGGATGAGGAAGATATAGTTGGGTAGACTTTAGTAAGGTGTTTGATAAGTCTTGTAATTTTACCATCTATTTTAGAACTAGTTCTATATGATCCTGTTTATTTTTCTAATGACCCCATGAAAGATTGAAATTTTATGTTTGGGATTCGATTTGAACTATAATAGAAGGATGATGTTCCCAATCTAACAACATTATCTGATTTCATGAGGCATGATTTTTATTCCAAATCTATGTTAGAAAGAGGGGTTAAGATGGATAATCATCCTCTAGTTTTTTGAAGTGGTGAAAGGGGTACCAGTTAGAAGATTGTGAATCTTTATAATACTGGTGGTGATTGTAGGGGAATTAATGTGCCTTTAGAACTATTAGTAACATCATCAAGATGAAATACCATGATTTTTCATCAGTGTAGAACGATTTTTCACAAGATACCATCATGCCTGAGTGGTCCAAGAACCTGCCACACCAATGGAAACTTGGTTCACATATTGCGATTCTATCTGGGTGTTTTCAAGAAGCACAGTGAATCTAGACAAAACTCTTCAATAGGGACCCCATCATGTTGGCAGGATTATGGTGAATTTTGAGATAAGTTTTGGATTTTTCACAAAGTAATGTTTCTTGGATGTAATTGTTGTGATACGTATAGTTTTCTGGTCTTTAATTGCTTTTTCTACTATAAATATGGTTATTGTCGAATGCTTTAGAACATTTATTTTAATAGATGTGTGTTTTTTGATATATTGATCTATTTGATCAGTTAGGGGTTTCATGTGCTTTAGTATGATGTAAGAGATGCTTCATGCATTAAGACTTTTTTCCATAGGACATGAAGTTATCCTAACATGTAGTCCTAAAAAATCCAATAGTGTAAAAAGGACTTTTTTAATTTTTATACTTAGTGTGGAAGATTGTGGTAGTTCAAGCTTTTGGTGTAGCTATTTTATTTCTATTGGTTGTATTGGGTGGAATGTGGAGTGGGAACCTCATTTTGAATTTTTTATTATTTTGGGAGTATGATGTATTCCTTAGTTATGAGGAGGTGTAGTTTCCACATCTTTATTACATTTTGATTGTTGTGTCTCACAAGGTGTAGGCCATTATTAAAGAGGAATTGTGTGGCATGTCGGTGTGAATTTTGTATGGATTGGTTTTTGTTCTCTTAAAGGTGTTATGTGGTTGGGATGTGTCAGTAGTGGTTTTGATGCTTAGCTATTTCCCCCTTGTTTCCCCTGCCCTTACGGTTGTGTTTTTTTTCAATTACAAGATGTTTTTATGTTTTTTATTCTATTTAGTTCTTATGGTGGGGAGTGCATTAGGTCTTCCCTATGTTTGTATTTCGTTTACATCACATGTTTTGTTTTATTTCTGAAGGTGGGGAGTCCATTAGGACCACCCCATTTGAGTAACTCAGTTTCAATCTTGGTATCAACTTGATGGTGGAAGGTTTCATGCAAAAGAACATATGTCTATGTTCTTCTTTGATTAAATGTTTGGATGGGTGTGTTTCCATCAGTTTTGTTAGATTATGATTATAATGGTATTCACCAGATGTGGTTTGGATTCATTTGGTAGTTTTGGGTGAATTGTTGAGTTCCCATTGATGATTTTTAAGGTGTATTCATTTGTAGTATGTATTTAGCATTGTGAATGTTCTGTGCCATTTTGGATTAATCAATTGAAGGTGTCTAAGGATATGGGGAAGATTACACTTAGTAAGGAGTTCATTTTGGTCCCTCGAGTGCATATTGTTTTCTTTTCAATCATTGGTGTTTTTGTGATCTCTTCATTTTTTATTCAATTGGAATCTCATTATGTTTTAATGGAGTGTAAGTTTTTTCTTTCGTATTAAGCCCTGGGAAGAATTTCTGGGAGCGGAATGTGTTAGGGTGGGATGAATTGTCGCACTTGGGTTTTTAAATTCATCATCAATTCCATTTCGATTTTGATCAACTGTTATTTTATTTGGAACCTTGTGTAATGGGGTTGAAAATTTTGGATTTTTATCCCATATATATTTTTAATTGACTACCTCTATAGGTTATTCATTTAGTTTTTGAAATAAATATGTGTTTTGGGTGGGCAGACCCATGGTCATGGTTAGATAATTATTAGTAGAAACGGTGTTCCCCAGTCCAGGTAGTAGTGTGGAAACTAATGGGTGTGATATTAGCTACAACAAGAATACGACATGGTTATTGATACAATTCGGGATGCCCGTGCGACATGTTTTCATATCGGTAATGGTGGTCACACAGTCATTGTATGGTCGAAAATACCATGTGGACTAATTGTGCGGCTTATCTAGTTCATTAAAACAATTTCTCTCACCCCATTTTTATACCATAACCCCTTCTTTCCTCCATTGATCCTCTATTGACCTAGGTGCCTCCCATGGGGTTTTGGCCACCCTCATTCCCCTATAAGAGGGATCTATTGTTGTTTCGTCGTGAATTTCCTCCTGAAGAGAAATGATAGAGCTCATTTCTTATCCCATTATTATTTATCTCCTCTTTTATCATCTTTCATAATCATAGTGGCCATGTTATCCAATTTTTATGTGTATGGTTACTCTGTTTTTGGGTGCTTTGTGCTTTTATTTTTATATGAGGTTTTATCTACCCCACTTGAGGGAGGTGGAGTTGCAAATCAGGGTTCAAAAAATATTACTTATGTTATCTATCATTTAAGGTAGGATACCATTTCCCATTTCCATAAAACATTTTATTTCAATGAATTTGTGCCTTTATAATCCTCCTTCATATATTAATAGAAACTAATGATATTTTGAATAATTTTTCAATGTTATATAAAGTGTATTATTTATTATTTCGAATATGTGGTATGGTTTGTTGAATTTACTCACACTATCTCCTTGATAAATAGCCCAATTGTATTTTTTAACTGTTATATTTTCATTGGATGAATTTCTGATCTTGTAAATGTATTTTTTATTTCTAAAAAGGTTGATTGGTGTCACTAAAATTGGTCTCTAAATTTATTAGTTTTAAATTGGGGTTTTTTATGGTTTTTTAGTAAAAGATATGATGTGTGTAAATCATGTGAGCCCAATTGGAAATTTTTGAAATGGTCTCTTATAGAAAACCCTTTTACTTGGGATCCATTTCAATGTGTTTTATAAAAGGGGTGATAATGACCTTAGCTCCACTCATGTGAAAATTATTTTAAGGGAAGGAACAACTCGTTGAGTTGTCCGGGGTGGTGTCGGTTTCTGTCATATGTACAATAAGATTTTTATGTGGTTTTTTGTTGGGATTAATTTTCACAACCCTATGTGAACCTATCATGGGAACATATCATAATAAAGAATAATTCTAAGAACATTTTTTTTAGCATTCTAGGTTATTTCACTTGTTAGTGGCCCATAACCATGGGTTATTTTGTTATCATTGCTATAGGATTAGTCACCTCGGTCAGGCCAGGTAGGGTGATGATCAAGAATTTGGGGATTATTATGTCATTGGGTAGGGCATGCCATTTGGATGAGTCCCATGAATAGTATGTTCTAGATATCCTCTCAGTTCCAAGGCTTTTCTGTGTTTCTATGATACTAGTACTGTCATTTCTGTTTCCCTCATTTTGTGGAATAATGATCTCTGTATTTGTTTGATAATCATCTAGAAAATATTTAATGTGTGATTTTGTTAAAAAGGATTCCTGAAAGATATTATAAGGAATAAGTATTTCCCTTTAACTATTTCTTGACAAATAATGGCTTCCGAATTGGTAATTGTTTCCTTCCTCTATATGAGCCTAACTGTCCCCCATGTGTGAATTTTAATTCCAATTTGTGAGGGAAATGGATTTTTTATTTATATTTTGTAAAATGAGAATTTTATAAAACATATATTTTTATATTTCATTTCAAACATGAAAATCAATGTTTCTTTATTTAAATTATGTGCATTGGGAATTAAATTATTCGGGATTACATAGTGAGTTTAAATACTTATGGCTATAGTGTTTTCTTGTTTTTAGTTCCTATGACATTTTTGGAATTGGTTCAATCACCTTGGTAGAAATTTGGTCGTGGATTGGTGAGTGACCGTTGGGGTCTCAAGGAGGTGTCGAGGGTGTTAGTTTCAGTTTGGTTATCCTTGTATTGTTTGTTATTTTATTAATTGAAAATTTAAATAAGGTAAAATTTGGAAATACTCATTATATTGGGTTTCTTATGTATTAATTTTTTTACATCCTTAAATTTCATTTAGTGAAACCATTACCACTATACATTATGATTCCCATGGAACTTGTCTCTATCTTGGAAGGATCGAGAATTCCTCTCGGGCCATTCCCCTGACCGACTCATTTGACTGGTTCAGGGTTGACCTGAGCTGGTTCATGAGTTAGGATATTATGATATGGTAATTTCATTATGATCTTTTGGATTATATATTTAATGTTTTCATTAGGAGGTGTGATGATGTCCTCGTAGATGAATGTATGAGTAATGAATTTCATAGTTTCAAGAAAAATTGAAAATTAAGAAATACCGTGATTTTTTTTGTGAAATTATGTGTAATCATGTAAAAATATGAAATAATTTCATTGTTGGGAAAGCATACTAAAGGGAAGCTCTCCCTTATTAGTGGAGAAAAAGTTATGTACTTTATGTCCATGTAAGATGAAAATAGGTTATGAAATAAAAATATTGGTCACATGTCCCAAACATCCATGGAAGACATGGTAAAATATGATGTTTATCAAGACCTATATAGATTATCATGTGATCATACTCAAACATTTGGTACAATCCATCAAGGGAAAATCATTCGAATGAAATATAAGGATAGTGAGAAAAGTTCATGAAAATTACTCGAGTGGGTGCATATAGATGTTTGTGGACCTATTTAACATAGAGATGTTTGTGTTGGGGGATGTTATGATATATTTATTGATGATTTTAGAAGAATTGAATGGGTTTTAGTATCCCCCACAAATATGTGGTGTTCAGTTTCATTACAATTTATCAAAGAGATGATGAAATGATGAAGGGTCAAATAATTTTGGAGAACCAAATAGATAATAGAACTTAGTTCATAGATAAATATGTGAAGTATTATCTTGTGAAACATGGGATAAGGCACCATGTGTCAGCAGTAAGAACTCCACAATAGATTAAAGTAGTTCATAAATAAATTTATTAATCAACACCGTGGCTAGAATAATTCTCAATGACAAATACATTTCATGAATGTTTTCGAAAAAAGTAGTGATGATAATATTTTATATATGAAATAAATTTTTATTATGTCTAAAAGAAGATATGACTCCATATCTATTATAGTATGGAAGGAATCTAACATTGAATTACTTTTGAGTCTTTTGAAGTAGGTGTTTCAATATCAATATGGAGAAACCCATGAAAATTGAATCTTGGGGAGATTAAGGGATATTTATTGGATACTCAAAGAAATGGAAATAACATAAATGTTTCATTGAGTTTCTAGGAAAGGGAGTATAAATAGATTACACAATGATAATAGAGAATGAGAAGAATATTCAGTAAATACATGATTAGTATCTGGAGGATATTATTGAATGTATTAGAAGATAGGTGGATGTTCTAGTTCCATAGGATAATTTTGAAGAAGATTGAGATGAAAAGAAGGATGATCACAAACCAGTATCGGCCCAATGATCGAAGATACGAGCTACAATTGATAGAAAAAACATAATCGGTGATCAAAAAACAAAAGTACAAATAAAAAGGATGAATGTAATATAGAATGAATCATTCTTATCACATGTAGAGCCAAAATATAATGAGTAAGAAACTGTAGATAAAAAATGGGTCCATAATATGAATGAATAGATTATCCCAATTGAGAAGAACCAGACATGGGAGATTTTATCGAGGACAATAGAATTGAATATCATCAAAACTAAATGTATCTTTAACAAAAAGATGAATGAAAATGATATAGTGATTCTAAAAAAATATTTACTACTGTTCAAATTGTACTCTCAAATAGAGGGTATCAATGTGGATGAAACATTTACACCAATTTCAAGGATAGATACCATCAAATCCTTCTTGTGAATATTAGTTAAAATAATGTTTACTGTTTTCCAAATTGATGTCATGTCCTCATTTTCTAATGGGGTTACAGAAGAAGAAGATCAGATATAAAGTTAAAATGGTTTTCTCATTCCTAAATATGAGAAATGAGTTCTTTAGCTGTAGAATGCATTATATGGGTTGAAGGAAACACAAAGATCATGGTATTCAAGGGAAGATCACTTTTTTAAGTAGATCGACTTACTAAGTGGTGGAGTTAATTACAATCTCTAAGTGAAATGTGACAGTGATAAAATGATTAATGTGCTACTCTATACTATTGAAATAATATATGGTGGATTATATGATGCACAATTCACTCAGTTTAAAAAATTCGTGGATATGAATTTTTAATTTCATCTATTGGTGACTTGATTTTTTACCATGGTTTACAGGATACACAATGAATGAATGGGAAATTCATCTCTCAAAATAAATATTCCTAGTATATTTTTAGAATATTTGAAAAGGATAATTCCAATTTGTTGAAGACTCTAGTGTCCAGATTAATGAAACTATCTCAAGAGTATTATATCAATGCAGTTGATTTCATAAAATATAGGAAACTCATTGGTATTCAGTTGTGCATAATAATGACAAGACCAATTTTTTTACAATATTCCATGAAGAATAGTATCAATGAAATACCAAGGAAATGCAGTTCATTTTAGTGATAATAATACATTTTTATCTAAAGGGAATGGACTATTTTAGTTTTTCTATAAAATAAAAAACATCAAAAGGAATTATTGTTCTATATAGATGAAGATTGGGCCAATTTAGTATATGATAGAAAATTGACATAATGTGGGGCATTCTATCTTAGTGAATTGTGTATTTACTGGATAAGAAAGAAATAGTATTTCATTTCATTAATCACTAAATAAAATTAATATATTTTAGATACTCATGAATTCATGTTTTAATTGGGGATAATGTAGATGATTGATGATGTGGGGGCTAATGTGAAATCTATTATTGGAATCCATTGTAAAATTTCATGTTCAATAAATTATAACAAAGATATATTCCACCACTAAAGGAAAAATAACAATGAAATAAACTATCATTTTATCAAGGGGAAGGTAGTGGAAGGTCTTTTCAGGATGGATTATGTACTTAAAAATTTATTGGCTACATACATTCTAACAAAGGCCCCACCTAATGATGAATTTGAATGACATCGACTGGATCTAGAAGTTCAATCGACTACCAAAAATTGAAAATGTGTGGACATGGGACCCCCTATCCCCAATGTATATTTTGTTTTCCCTAATGTGATTATTTGTGTCATTTACCCTTTTTAATCCCATAATAAAATAACCTTTAGGTTTGCTAAAATGGGTAGAAATTATGGCTATAAAAGTAAGAAATTTTATTATTTGAGACAAAAACATAAGATATTAGGGGGTGTAGTGAACAAGGATTATAATTATTTAACAGCCCAAAATTTCATAGTACATTATCTCATTAAAGTAATTCAATAGTTTTCGCGACACACAACACTGAGTTCAAGTGCATCATGATCTCTCAAACTAGCCACTGAAAAACCAGTTATGAATAATATTGACCAAATTTTGAATTATATTTATATATCTTATATAATTTTAACATTCAAGTTTTATGTTTCATAGACATAATATAAGGACAAATTCAATTTTTTCCTATAAAAGATATATTTTTTAAAAAATGAAATTTTTATGCCTTTTAATGGAGAATAATTTTTACATCCAAGGTTTGACACTTTTATATATTATATGTAATGAAATTAAATTCTGAATTAAATTAGGGACATAAAAATTTAGTTTGGATGAATTTTTAGTACATTTTTGAGAACATTCATATTTTGATGAATATTGAAAAATACTAAATTTTAATTGAAAACAACTTTTTTAATCAAAATAATTTATAGTTATTCATTATTTATTTGAATGTATTTAAAGTATAAATAAATTAACTTTTTATCTTTTAATATAATTTAGTTCATTTTGAGTAATTAAACATTTAAATTATACATAATCATATGTCAATATTTTGATAGTTTATAATTCGTAAAGACCAGTTTTCTGGTTTTAGCAACAATAATTAATTTTAAATTAATTATTGAAACTTATTTGTTTTGAATTTGGATAAATTGACCTCATTTTTTAATTTGGAATATCAAAATCATTTTTTGGGAAATGTTTGGTATTTTTCTTAAAACCGCCAATTTTTTATGAATAGTGAAAAACACTACGTTCTAGATAATAACCAACATTTTCATTTAAATAATTTTTTTAACTAAAATTTAATGTTAATGTCAAAATAGATATATAATAAATATATTTGTCTAATTTTATTCATTTTCTACATTTTATAATAATAATAGACCTAAATATTTGTAATGGACTTTTTTGACGTCTTTTACCCATATTTTTGGCCCATTTGTAAATTTTCATAAAACATAATTTTTCCGCTTCTATAAATTAAATTTCTAAAATCTAAGAGACACATATTTCATCAATAATTAATATTTGATTCAATGGGATGAAAATAATTTTGGTGAATTGTGACATTTGATTTATATTTACCACGGTTAAAAGTAAATAGTGTAATTAAATGTGAAAAATATTTTATAATTACCCCAACACATGTACTAACTCTAATGGATAAGATTATTTAGTCCAAAATCAACCTTAGGTTAAAAAATATGATCCTTTTTGATCAACTTGGATTATATTTGGACATTTATTATTATTTTATTTAAAGAAGAGTTAAAAGTTTTATATTCAAAATTTAATAACTAAAAAGTCTTAATATATGGTTATAGATAAGATAAATTCGACTATAAATATTTATTTGAAATATAAAAATATTACATAAATCATGGTCTTTTATTTATAATTCTTATAAATTTAATAATGTAATATATTCAGGACACAATGATGATGATGTAATTACATTATTTATGAAAATTTAAAATAATTAATATTATAAATATAAAAATAAATTTAAATTAGGACTTTTGATACCATACACTAATTTTCTAGGTGAATATGGTATTATAAGGATTATTAAATATTTTTTTCTAAGTAATTATGTTTGTATGACTTTATCAAAAAACGAATACTAAATTGTGTCAAAATTGACATAAATGAGTTTTTAAAAAAAAATATTGTTTTATTAAATGATATAATACGCATAAAAATATAAGTATTGGCCAAATGACTTAAATAATGTTACATATGTAATTAATTGACTACTTGAGGTTCTCTTGGAATTTTATATTCTATCTATTAACCATATAGTGTAAAATTCATGAATACATGATAAGAATTAAACTATTTAACTAATGGTTAAATCTAAAAGATAAGGTTAATATGGTGACCTAATCATGTCTAAAACCAATTGTTAAATATGATTTATAACCATCCCCACATTATCCTTTAAATAAATCCTCTTTTATCAATTAATAGATGAAAATGATTTTATAGTAAATAACATTTCACACTTTCCCTAATGTGCCCCTAACCTCTCTTATAAAAGGGTGCTTCCCCTTCTCATTAATTTACACCTATAAACCCATTTTATCATCCAAAAACTACTAAAATCTCCTCCCAACTACACTCATTTAATCTAATATGCCTTAATTCGAACATAAATAAATCCTAAGGAGCCATTTCATTCAATTAAAAAAGAATCACTAGAAGAAGATGTAATTATTTCATCACGTCTTTAAAAATTCTATTCTTCTTCACATCGTCTTTCATGGTTGTTTCCAAAAAAATTATAACTACATTAACCTATACATACAATGATTTTATTATAAATATGGTAAGCCATTTTAATTAATCTATCCATCCTTCGAATAACAATGTCACCATACGTGCGTGCGTACGGATTATCGTTTCCACATCATGCTGTAGTTTGTTTTTCCAAAATTCATTATTTGGATGAGTATAATAATGAGTATAATTGATGTAAATAATAAATATAAAATTTTAATGAATCTTTATATATAATATAACATCCAACTCCATATAATTTCACTATCAATAGAATGATATTTTCGCTCATGTGTGCGTACGACTTACCGTCTCCTCGAAGCAATGATATTCATTTTCAACCCTCACAATTCATGAATTTTTATAAATTTATATATATTGACTAAATATGAGATATATGAAATAAAATTTCCACCGGAAACTATATATATATTTATATAAATATATGTCATTTACTTCCCTAATATATGATAAGAAAACAGAAGCAACTTTCAAGCATATGTACGGACTACTGTCTCTATGAATAGTGTTTCCATTTCATATATATATTTATATTATAAATATATATATGATATATAAATCATGATTTATATTCATTGAAATATATAAATCATGATCTATTTGATATGATCAAGAATAACTAGTTAAAACACATACGTTAAAGAAAGCGATTATTACTCGAAATGTTACTTTAACATTGAAATTATTATTAAATGGGTTTTATAAAGTCATAAATGAATCATATATGATATCATAAATATTAATAAGGAACTAATATAATTTTATAACATACTATGGTCATTATAATTGATTTTAAACGTACCCTTGACTAAAGGAATGTACAATTTAAGGGTTAATTATTCAATCTCATTATTGTTGGAGATTGTTTATGTATAAGTTTTTATTGGGACATATATATTATCCATTTCCATGTGTCATAAAATCATTTTCTAAAGGATTATATTTATGGTTCCCATTATCTAAAACAACATTTTAAATTGTTTAAATATATTTTCAACAAGATGTTTCTCATTAATGTTCATGTTTTCAAAATGTTTTTAAGGATTTATTTAAATGGACATGAATGTTTTAAAATGATAATTTCTTTCAAAATTTTCAATGTGATATGGGAAACTTTTATTCAAAAATGACATTTAAATGTCTTCCTTTCTAAATTGTGTGACTCTTAAATGATTTCATGAAAAAGGGATATTTCTCTCAATGATTTTTACTGATCATTTTCACCTATGAAACCATAATTTATAGATATTATTTATGATTGATGTTTATTAATTATAATAAAATGTTTTATAATTTATTTAATAATTTGGGATAAGTTTGACTATGGATGTGATTTTTTTATACCAGTCATTATTTTCGGTGGAAATATTGACAGTTTGTAGGATAGTTTTAATATGAAATTTTATTTTATGTTTCACACTTTTTATATGAGGAATGAATTGGACAAAGTAAGTGATGGGTAGGGCCGAATATATCCTCTCGATGCATCAATAGGTCTCATGATACATATTAGTGTCTTTGACATGGCCTTGAAATTTTTTTTGTAGTGTTGGAATGAGGCCTTGACTATGTGGTTTTGAGGTCTAGAATTATGCATTCCCTGATTATAAAATTAGTAATTACATGTGAATATTTTACAAGTATAATATCCATGTTCATGTCTATATAGTAATGTTTGATTTATGTTTTCCTTATAATGTTAATTTTTATGTTTAAAATAATTTTGTTTTTATTACACATCTTGCCTTAAATGTTTATAGTTGTCGCTAAATATATTTAACCCTACCGAGCATCTAAGCTCACCCCTTTAGTATGTTTTGTTTTCCCTGGATTTCAAGAAGTTTATTATGATTGATATTCTAGGTTAAGGTAAGGGAATAATGGAGTTCTAAAATGATTTTTTTATTTTGTGTTTTAAGTTTGAATGTGTAATGTAATTTTCATGTATATAATATATTTTCCAAGACTTCTAAACTGTTTAGTTCATTGATAAATATTTCCTAGTAATCCTCCTAATTTAATAAAATAATGCACCAAATCTAGGTAGTTGAGGTTATGATGTTACATTTTAAATATGATGTTTCTAATGGTGAGATGGTCGGGGGAGTAGTGAAAAAGTATGAGTACTAAATCTTATGATGCTAAAAGTGATCGGTCCAATAATATATATAATGACAAATGGAGTTCATGATGAAAGTAGTTGAGTGGTTTTGGAATGAATTTATTCATTAAGAAACTTTTCATACTACTTTTTTTTTCTGAGACAATGAATAGATAATGTGGGCTTAGATAATGATTTCAGTACGTCTATGATTTCTATCTAAATCACCAGAAGTGAATTTTTGTGGGAGATTGAAAATGATTTAAAGATATATCAAATTGAGAAGCGATGTCAAAAACCCCAAAGGGAGAGATTGTTTAGAAAAAATACATCAATGTTTCATGTCAGGTTTTTTGGGTTATTGTGTTTTTTGAAAAAGAAAATGACTCAAGATCAGTTATTGTTAGTGTTTCCAATGAAGATATTCTGTTGACATTATTTCCTAGTGTTTGAAATATTTTAGGCCACAAAATTAATAGTTTGGTTTAATTGTAAAACAATGGTTGTCATAAAAGGTGTTCATGAAGCATAGTTCATTGTACACAAAAAATTATGTTGAATAGAGATGGAAAATTAGAAATGGAATATTTTTTGCATAGTAGTGGTATAAAGATCGTGAAGCTTTCTGCACAGACATTGTAGTGGGAAAAGATCATGGATGGCTTTCCTTTCATGAGAGGCTCATCAGATTATTTAAGGCATTTTTTGGCTGATGGAGGTAGTGATTATGGCTACCACAAATGATTTTTCATAAGTGGAATACATAAGCCACAATGAAAGTGTAAGGTGTTATATAGACCACATAGTAGTTCACGATGAAGGATATAAAACATAACTGATTTTGGTAATTCAGATTAATGAATTTTTGGATTATATTTTTCTAATATAATGAGTTTTAATAAAATAATTAGGAATATTGAAATTAAATAAAAAAGATAATTGATGAATAATAATTTAGAAAAGTCAAATTCTTTTTATGGGGAGAATTCTATGAAGGAGGTAGATCATGGGGAACCGTTCATGAAATGGTATTTTTTGGGCTCTGTAGCTCAAAATTAAAAAGGGACCACCAAGAATCAGTGTTTCACAAAGGCATCAACCATTCATAAAGAGGAGGTGGTCCACAAAAGGAGCGGAGTCCTATTGAAGAAGAGGTTTTCCATGAGGCACTCAAGCCACATGGTGAAATAGAGTTCATGGATGAAGTCAGGATGTTCGCGGTGCATTTAATGTAGTTAGAAAAGGAACTAAAATAGTTAGTGAAAAAAATTATTGCAAACTAACAATATGTAGCAAATTTGGACATTAACAGAGTATCTAACTCTAATTGGGGATGCATTAATTCATAAAAATGATGGTATGTACATGTCCATAAACATCATGAGGATCCGTTCTAGAGCCATGAGAAAATGAAGGAGAAAAATGTGATCCTCTCCACTGGTAGTGAGATATGGAAAGAGGATTATGGAGTGAACCCTATGAAAGTATTGAACTAGACCTAAACATTGTAAAGGTAGTTATCTTTTGCACTTAGGAGATCAATATCAAACTATCTAATTTGGATGAGAGCCTTAGTGTATTTGGTACATCGACACAACATTTTTTTATGCCACTTGTCTTCATCCTAGAGATGGTAATCCAGGTACAATATTTGTGTCTCATGCATGATTTAAATTCAATTTATTCATTTATATGGGATTGGGATAGGTGTGTGTTATTATTAAATACAAAAAAAGATCCAAAGTGGCCTTAATTGTTATATGTCATAGCCTAATTCACCCCTCAGGGAATTTAACATAATTGGGATAACAATTGGTATCAAAAACAAAAACCTATATGCAGTTAATTAATTCAAAAGAGTTTTAAAAAAATTGGATTAATTTATTAACAAGAGAACAATTTAAGAAAAATAATTGAATTAAATCACTTCAATTTTCCCTATTTTCCCTTTGAAAACCCATTCCATGTTTCAATAACATGCATATACACATGCCTTCTAAGTGAAAATTATATATTCATGATCAATTGTTTCCATAATAAGAAAAATATTCGTGTTCAGTAGGGGAACAATCCACATAACCACGACCAGGTCAAAAAAAATGAACTATTTCTTATCAATTATTATAAAAAATTATATAATTTAATTCCATATAAACCATTTTTTCCATTATAACATTTTATTAATAAATATTATTTCCATGAAAATAAATTATTTTAAATTTGTAATTTAAAATTATAAATCAAATGGGTTTTCTAAACATCATTCGAACTCTAATATTTTAAAATCATAACCCAGATTGGGTTTCCTCAAACAAATCATTAAATATTTCCTCTTTGAATACAAGTAAAATGTTCAATAAAAACTAAATCTTTATATTCTTTAAGAAGCATAGATTTCAAAGAGGATGAAAGCATTACTATAGTTTGTTAAAATCTTGAAACATTCCTAAAACCTTCACATAATGTATTGAAAATTATTTCAATCATAGATCCCTATAGTATTTCAACAAAAATAAATATCATTATATCTAGAATAATCTACAATAGAGTATTTATAAGAGATAATATCAGTAGATATATAGAAAATAAGTAATAATGTGGGCATAATAATGATTCTAGATATCCCACACACATTGGCCATTCAAACTCACAATTTGGGAATGATATGTACACTAACGGTTCTTAGGAGAGTAGTGGTGTTCTAGAGGCTAACATTGCAGAATAAAAATGAGTTATTCTTGGTGAAATTAATGTTAAAGCAGAAATTTTGGAGTATTTAATATACATTCTATGGCCATGCTGAAATCCATATCAAAATGTTTTCTATCAATGTATGTACTATTGGATATCAAACTGGAAGACAAAATTTTTTTCTTATGACTTGGACAAACATGCACCAACTGCGTAATGATACACTCTTCAAACCATCCCCTCATATAATTTGTGAACAATGTTTAACAAACAATGAACCAACATTACATCTACTAATATATCACTGACACTATTCTTCTTGAAATATGTTCATAATATAAAAACTAGGTAACTACCATAAACTATCCAAAAATTTCTTTCATGGTTTCATAGAGAAGAATTAATGTTTCCTGTAACCATACTGAAATCGTGCACATCTTGAAAAACTTCCAAAAAACTATATATCTATGAAGAAACTCCTAAAACACACCCAAATTAATATATAAATTTAAAATTCAAAATAAAATGATAATTTAACTAGAAATAGTGTAATTAAACCATTGTAAAATTAAAATGCCTCTCTTGTGTACATGTTTATTACCACCTCTAAGAAGCGATGTGATTATTTTATAATTTTTAATTCATATGGATGGTAATATGGATAAAATTAATGAAGATATTAGATATTTATGAAATGATAATGAATATATAATGATAAAATATTGTTTAATATTTTTTGTTCTATCTATTGAAAAGTGGAAACATTACTCATATGTACATACGGATTATTGTCTCTACGATGTGAAATAAAATCATTTTTCATCACCACTTTATATGACTTGTTATATAAAAATAAATATATGTATATAATGAATATATATTATATTTTTATCTACATTATTATTATATATATTATAGAACTATGATCAAATTTTAAGGATCTAATCAAATAAAAAAACATATATGAGAAATGAAGGCGTTAACAAAAGAAATAATGACATTAATGGGAAATTATTAATAACCGAGTTTTAAAATGTTATAAGTGGATCATAAGTTATATTATAACTATGAATAAGAATTTTTATTTAAAAATTATAAATCTAAATTATTATACATTAGGTTAGAGTGCTTATGAATCTAATTTTTCACTGATACATGCTTGATGTTATGCACCTATTTATAATTATGAGGTTTAAATATAAGTCCATTTACACGTTGTATCGTGGATCCTAATTAATTGATTATATTTAATGTTTCAATTAAAATTATTTCATCAAAGGAACTTTTATTTGAATGTTACTATTTTTTAGGGGTTTATCATCTAAAATTGTCTTTCTTCATTCATATTTTATATTATTCATGTATATTATTTTATGAGAAGAATCTAATAACCCATGGATATATTGTGTCAATAATATCCTAATATTAATTGAATTTAATTTTTCATTTGAATTTATTTATATCATGGGGTTATTATTAAACAGTTACCACAATATTTTTAATTTTTTGTTTCAATCCCATTTTTAACACGACCATTTACTCTTATATTTTTTAATGATGAGATTATATGATTTATATGTCTATAACCATATGTTATTTATTAACCTCTATTTATTTTCTTCCATTTATTTTTTATTTGAATATAACTATCATTAAGTTCTCATGATACTGAAATAATGTTTTTATGGATAATTGAATTTTTCCAATCCATTAGTTCGAAACCTTTTTCTTCATATTTTTTTTAAATTTTTTATATTTTTGTCACTATTAACTAATAATTTAATAAATATATATTTTCTTATATTATATTTAATAAAATATTTATATAAATCTTCCTTTTATTTTATTAAATAGGAAACTTAGATTTTTTTCAAAATTATAAAACGAATTTTTTTCTAACATACAAATCATCAATGGTTTTTCCAATTTTCAAGATATGTGTTTTCATTCAAGATTAATTTACTACATTCCATGGTTCTTTTCAAATAGAATGTTTTTTTAACATTTCAAAAATTTATATATTAGAAATATGTTATAACAAAATGAAATGGGTATTTCCCCATTAAATATAACACTTAATGTTTTTAATGTATTTTCATCATTAAAACCATACTTCGATGATTCATATACATTATTATGGATTTAATTAAATGTTACCATCATTATTATTTCTCAAGAAGGTTTATAATAATTATGTTTAAATAATTATAAACACATTTTTTCAAAATTGTTATTATTTAACTAAATGATAAATAATTCCAAAATATAGATTAAATTATATGAATTGATTATGATATGTGATGGGAAATTCCATAACAGACAAAGACAAATTGGGTAAATATTATTATTTTATAATCTCATTGGTTATACGAGTGGTAATCCAATGCCCAATAGAGGGTACATGGAAGGTTATCCAAAACTGTAAGACTGTATATGGGAGGTTATCCCAAGCCTAAAAGGGGATAAATTCTTTGTTATCCTAATCCCAAAATACTTTACATTGGAGTTGATTCCAAGAAAAAAATACAATACATGAGAAGTTTTCTGAAGACCATATGAAGTACACAGGTGGGTAACCTAATCATAACATTTGATGAGTGTCCTTGTAGGTATACTTGATATTATATTTTTGTGGTTATTATTATGCCACACATTTTGGAAAAGTATTTTGACATATACTAATGCCAATGTATTTTCCGTTTTCTCATGGTCATTGGATGTATTTTGATTCTTTTCTAATTAACTCTCAATAATTTATTCATTGATTTATGATTTTTTTTATATGAATTTTTTGGAATTATTTTCATATGTTAATATAAGGATCAAATTCAATTATTCTTATATTATTCTATCATAATACTGTTAATAGATATGTCCCTTGTTTACTATAATAATTAATGTAACATCACACTTTTTTATGTTTTCATTCCCCTCGTTTTGAATAAATGATTTAAGTATGGTATGAATAATAATTGAACTATATAAGAAAACATTGTGGGATATGTTGAATATGTTCCATAAAATAATATTACTATATAAGGACCTGGCCTTAAACATTACATAATCTTGAATTAAATGAAAAATTCACATTTAGGATATTTTCATGTTTAGAGTTTTAGATAATTAGGCATAAAAATTACATTACCACTGGAATATTACATGTAGACGCCACTTCTCAGTATCCATTTTTTCATTAAATAAAAAATCTTAAAAAGAAATATGTCTACTTCCATGTTTTAGATAGCATGACTTTTACATGACCCCATCCTTGACCCTATTCATCTTCACGTCTTGTGGAAAAAATTTCAAAAACATGGGATGATCATAAAAAGCTCAGTAAGGGTTATAAAATTTGGAAGGAAAACATTAGCCCATCAATAAATACAAATCAATGAAACTATATTTTTCAATCATAACATACCTCATGAAATCATAGGATTTATGAATAACACACACAAATCAAACATCATAAAGGTTACTTATGGAATCCATATCAAACATACATTGTAGTTATCACAACTACATAGGGAGTTACATTTAGAATACCCAACACAGTATATTTCCTAAATCACTTAGGAGAAACATCACGTTTACCTCTGTCACATTACCCAATGCATTGGAGAGCTATCACGAGCTCACCCACCTTAGGTTTATCCTAGAACCACCCCTATATGTAAACCATGACCAATAAACATAACCTAATCATAAATAATAACAAAAGTATAAAGGAAAGATTACATTTCCACATTCTAATATATCAAATAAAGATATTGAAATAAACAATTCTTTATCAAATCATTTTCAAAACCATTTAAAATGTGATTTTTGAATCAAAGTGTCCCATAACACATTGAATCTTTTAAATTAATTATCATTTGAAAACATTAATTACCATATAAATAAATCCTAAAACCAATTTTGAAAACATGGTCATTAATGATAAATATTTTGAAGAATAAATCGTTAAATCATTTAAAATGATATCTTATTTAAAGAGTTTTTTTAAACAAAAATATTGACACTTGAATACAAATAATTGAGGAATAACATTTAATAAGAACATTATAATATTATGTGAATAACGGAATTAATGATATAATATGTCAAAGTACATTATATACACTATATAAAAGTTAATTGGTGTATAACAACAAAGAATTCTCAATGGAATGCAAATTGAGATGAAATCTCTTATAAAGACTGTATCACTAGGTTAAGGATAGATCAAGACCTAATTATGTGTGAAAAATATAAATACAGTCAATATGATAAGATATTCATTGTAAATCAATCAGTGGAAATTCAAACATAATCTTGCAAAAACAACACCAATTAATTGGATGTTTAACATAATAAATAGAGATTGAGTTAAAATTACTCATATCAAGTTCATATCGATGAGTAGAGAATTTATCAGTGGAGTGATTATGTGTATCAAAAGTATATATACAGAAAGTGGAGTGGAAATTACTAAACAAATAATAAATATTGATTCCCCACATAATCATATCATGACATAATCATGAATTAGAAGATTAACCTAAGGAATGGAAATTGGGTTAAAAGGTTCCCTTACCGATTTGGAAAATTACGAAACATACAACCCATGAAACAAGGATCAGAAAATGAAGATGTAAGTACCCATATATTGAATTATATTACTCAATGAATACAATATAGGGATGTACCTAAACAACAAAAAAGTAAATAGTTGCAAAGATACTATGAATCTCACGGGAATAAAAAGTGAGTTGAAAACCCCTTACCACGTTGTAATCAATCAAGTCATATGAAAAAAAGTTAATAACAAAAAAATTAATCAAAGTATACCATGAATATAATGAGAATAATGATAATATATATGAAATTTCAGTACACAATACACCACATTCAATGAATAAGTGATGAATAATGGAAGTCTCACGGAATTAAAAGTGAGATAAAGAAAATCCCTTACCTTTTGTCCGACATGACTTGTTTGTTCATTGTTCTTACTAAATAATAAACTAATGTTAATTTATACTTACTTAAGAAACATTTTAAAGTTTATTAATCCATTTAAATCACTTATTACCATGTTATAGATATTATGAAATCATATAAGTTAATAACGGTCGTTTTGTCGAAATTTGGTACTTGAGTAAAAAAATTAAGACCTTATAATTACATGTTGTTCTTGTGGTAAGATATCAATTATCTTCAAGATGATATTAATAATTCAGATATAATATATATCATATATATCCAGTATAAACATGTATTTATAAAATTACATAACATTTAGAGGTAAGAAATGAAATTAACCGTTCATGGAGATGGTAGGTCGTACGTACGCATGAACGCTACTTTCATTTCTATTTCTTATTTCAATGGAATTAAAAACATAGTAATATATAGTTATATAATAATTCAAATATAATATCAAATACAATATTATTAACTCCATCCTTTATGCATCCCACATAAGGCATTAACGAGTCATATCACTTTGAGGGGGCAGTAGTCCGCTCTTCCTATATTGAGATTATTATATTTAACCACTATGGAATCCTAAAAGTATTTATATAAATGGAAAAATACAGAAGCATAAATAAAACATAAAATTAATATATATCATATTTAAATACATTTCCATCATAATGGCCACCATGATAGGAGGTTTGAGATATTTTAACAATCATCGTTTCGTGAGGCGTTAGTTTGCCTTTCACAGAAACATTATGTTCTTCACCCATTAGATGGAGGTGTGTGAATGTTTTGTTCTAATAAATCTCCTAATAACATCCTAGTATATTTAGAATACTGGTTTTGTTACAGATTAAATGAATAAAAAGAGTTTAGGGGTAGGATAATTAAAATAAATGAAAACAATTTAAGAGAAACAGTTACCTTTAATTTGGGTAACTCCCTTTGGTTTAAACCAAAGGACTTCTGGAAGTGCCTTCTGCCTAAGGTAAGGCTTCTAGGAGTAGGAGAGGGATGTAGGTAGCTTAATTGGGCAGATGTTGGATGAACCAAAAGGCTTTATATGTGTGATGAATTGGTTAGAAGATGTCTCCTTTTATAAGGGAGAGGAGGGGCTCTTTAGGAAAGTGTGATAATATTATTTTATTATATAATGATATTCAGTTTATAAGGATCACAAATTAATTAAAGTAAAATATAAGATGAATCATAGGAAAAAATATAATTTATATAACACCATATAAAAATTAATTTACTAAAAGATTTTTATTTCTTTCTTTTTTTCCTTTAAATTAAATTAATTAATCTAAAGTGTCATTATCGTTTATAAGTGGCACCATGGGGTCCCAAAATAGACCCAAATATTCCCATGGTCGGCCATTACTAATAAAATAATTTTAGGACATGTGTTAAGGTAATTTTGAATTATTACAATATTCTTTGTATCTTGAATTACCCTATTTACCTTTAAACGCAGTAAATAGAAGTCAAAAATTACTATTTACCAAAAATTATTTTCATATTATTGAACCAAATTTTACTTCTTGATAACAACCATGTATGTATTATTTTTTCAATTCAATTCACAAAAGCGTTAAAAATTTCATTTAAATGAAAAAATCAGTTTTTTTAACTATTACTAAGTGATTTCACTATTAATCAAATATTGAAGTTTTTCAGAAAAATTCCAATAATTCAGCCTAAGCTTTAATTTATATTCTAAATTCAAAAATGATGAATATTATTCTAAATTCAAAACATAGAAGTGGAATTAATTAATTTAAAATTAATTACCATTGTTAAAAAAATACCGTGTTTTTGAGAAACAATAACTATCAAAAGATTGAAACTTGTTAATATCCATTTTCAAAGTTAAATTAAGTCTAATGACAAACATTTGATTAAATGGTAAAAATATATTCTAATTAAACTTTAAAACCAATTAATAATATAATCTATCCATATAAATAAATTAGATTAAAACACAGTTTTGAATTAAAATACAATATTTTTCATTATTCATTAGAAAACAAACTTTATCAGAAAAATTCCAAAAATTCACACAAAGTAAATTTTGATGTCCCCATTCTATATGAAGAAGTTATTTTTTCAATTATATTGTATTAAAGTGACCAAAAATATATTTAAAGTGGGTTCCCCATTAAAGGGTGGTAAATCGTCCATTTAATTTAAATTATGCTTAAAATTAGATTCATTTACATTTTAATCCTATGACTTTTATTGGATAAATATAAATATATTTAACAAACATTTATAATCATATTTTATTTAGTTTTTTTAATTCCCGCCAATACAACGGCTAGGAGTTAACAACCATTTAAAATAATAATATTATATTATTATTGTGCAACGTAAGATTTCAGAGAAACCTATTGTGTCGTATCGGGTACGCTATCGAACATAGAAACCCCTTTAAAGTTAAATTAATATTAAATTCACAAATATTAATAAATATGATATATGTATTATTATTTATTTACCTGGGATGTTACATCATTCCCCCCTTTTGGGAATTGCATTCTCGCAATTTTAAAACACAGCTTGGAAACTTCATTAAAAGTACCACATCAGAAATGAGTCAGTAAAACTATCAGTTTAAAAGAAAGAAAGAAATGTACAATGGTCACCTGAGATTACCCATACCAGGATTCCATGTAAGAAAACATGGATATGGAAGAGAGAACAAATTGTCAAGTTCTGAAGGAGAGTGATAGAAAACATGATTAGGAGAAAGTTAACCACCATATAATCGCAAACATATGATGTGTTAAACGGTCTTGGATTACCCAGTAGGAAATGTAAACCAACAACATTTTTGTTTTACATTCCTTTTCATAATTTGGGGGAATTAATTTAATACATTGAATAATAACTTAAGGAAATATACTTTCCTTCAGGTAGAGTTTCATCCTTTAATGAGTTTCTTCCAAAATCTTTTCTTTTCTCCAAAAAAAGAGAATTCAAAAAGACTTAGTCACATCAAAAGCACAAGAATCATATTCTTTAGAGTCACATAATCCACAAAAGTATAACTATATATTTCCCATGTCTTTAAACATCAACTAAAACCAAAAATTTTAGTGCGAGATCAGCTAATACCCAGAAAAGGATAATCTTTTACAAAATGAAAAACTACTCTTAATCTCAACATTTTTTCAAACAACACCCAAAGTTCAACAAAGACCATTCAAAAAAACTTACTTTCCATAAAATTATTCATAAGTGATCCAAACTAATATTAAAACCAAAATGTCATAAGGATTTATTTACATAGTCTTCCAAGATAACATTTATCTCGAAATAACTAACGTTACTCATAATGTCGCATATTAAAAGTTAATTAGCCAAATCACATGTTGTCCATGATTGGTTAATCATTTTCATAAATAAACCAAACCATCATATGTTCACAATAAAATAATAGATTCTTCCAAACTAAAATTTCAACAATTATTTCACAATTTAAATCCATAGAATTCTATCTTCTTTAGGCATATAGTGTTTCATCAAAAGAGAGAATGTCTTCCACAACAACCATTATCACTTAATCACTTAGTCATTTTTCTATACTAAGTATATCCATTTGATAAACCATATTTTCCAAAAATCAACGTATTCTTGTTGCATGAAAACATTTTAATAAAATAATATGTTATACTAACTAGGGACTTCATGTATGCTAGTGATTGGTTATGCACCCTTGTCACCCTTAGGTTGTGGGTTTGATTCCTGTAGCCTTTCCGGATGTGATGGGTTGACACCCATCCTACAGGTTATCCTTTTTATAAAACTCAAAAATAACCCTATCATGTTTTTATATCAATGGTTTACTTATACCTCTAATTTTCATCCAAATTCATTATGATCTCAACATATTAATTCCTGAAGTCTTATTTGACCACCATATGATAAAATAAAACGATCCCCAAAATGAAGAACATCAAACCTTGATCATGTTGTCCATTTGGTTTCATCATCATCTTGTTTATGTAGGTAGAAGGTCCATGCATCGCCACAATGATTTAGAGATACTTAAAAATAATTTTCTTCCTCCATCCAAATACAACTTGTACAACATGGGTTATATGGATGTTCACAGAAAAATAGTTTTGGAAAATAATCATGTATGACATATAATTTCAAAACATCTGATAAAACATGATTTCTATAAAATAGTCGAACTGAATTTGAGTTGAAACATTCAATTAATGGTCCTTTTAAAAAACCATAGGTATTTGCTAAGAACTATATTGTAAAAGAAAATATAAATAGGTTGCTCAATGTTATCCATCTTCATAAACTTTTTAAAAATCCTAATAAGCTTCAATATCTTGTGATAAGGTAAAATATTTGAAAATTCCTTGACAATATTTACCTTTCTTGAAAATATGAGAATATTGTGTAAATAGGATTTGTCTAAATACAACCCATGATCCACGATGATAATGAGGTATAGTGGAGGTGTTTGATATCTCAAACAACTGCTTACAAGTGAGTTGTATGCTAGAAAAATTTTCACAATCATTCGAACATGAATTTTCAATAATTATTGCAAGCATGTCATTCGGAAGAGATAGGAATGTCGTTTGAGATCCTCCTCCTTCCATTTCTAAGTGACATTCCTTGATCTGAAAAATTTATTAAATAAGGATTTAACTAAAATAATAGATATTTGGATAAACCACATGTCTAACAAAAACTCCTATTCCCTAAAGTTGTCTAAACCGACCTCTGATACCAACTATAAGGACACATATGTAGACATTACATAATCATGAATTAAATGAATAATTCACATTGAGGATCTTTTAAGGATTAGAGTTTTAGATAATTAGGCATAAAAATTACATTACAACTTGAATATTACATGTAGACACTACTACTTAGTATCCATTTTTTTCATTAAATAAAATCTCTTAAAAAGAAACCTGTCTAGTTCGATGTTTTAGATAGCATGAATTATCCATTATCCCATTATTGACCCTATTTATCCTTAAGTCCTATGGAAAACATTTCAAAAACACGAGATTAGCATAAAAAGCTCAGTAAGGGTTATAAAATAAGGAAGGAAAACATTTTCCCATCAATAAATACAAATCAAGGAAACTATATTTTTCAATCATAACATACATTACAAAATCATAAGATTTATGGATAACACACACACATCATAAATCATAAAGGTTACTTATGGAATCCATATCAAACTTACATTTTAGCTAGTAGAGCTACATAGGTAGATACACTTGGAATACCCATCACAATATATTGACTAAATCTCTTAGTAGAAACATCATGTTTACCTCTGTCACGTTACCCAATGCATTAGAGAGCTATCTCAGGCTCACCCGCACTAGGTTTATCAAGACACTACCTGTTTATGTAAACCATGACCAATAACCATAACGTAATCATAACACATAACACAAGTATAAAGGAAAGATAACATTTCCACATTCCAATATATCATATCAAGATATTGAAATAAACAATGCTTTAACAAGTCATTTTCAAAACCATTTAAAAAGTTATTTTTGAATCAAAGGGTCCCATACCACAATGAAGATTTTAAATGAATTTTATTTTGAAAAAATTAATGTCCATATAAATAAATCCTAAAACCCATTTTGAAAACATGGACATTGATGAGAAATATTTAGAATAATAAATCTTTAAATCATTTAAAATGATATCTTATTTAAATAGTTTTTGTAAAAAAAATATTGATGCTTGACTGAAAATAATTGAGCAATAACATTTAATCAGAACTTTATAATATCATTTGAATAAAGTAATTCATGATATAATATGTCATTGTACATTATATATAATATATGAAAGTGAATTGGTGTATAAAAACAAATAATTCTCAATGGAATATACATTAAGATGATATCTCTTATAAAAACTATATCCTTAGGTTAAGGATAAATCAATGACATAATTATGTGTGAAATTTATAAATAAAGTCAATATGATTGAATATTAAGTGTAAATAAATCAGAGAACATTCACTAATATTCTTGTAAAAATTACTCTAATGTATTGGATGTTTAACTCAGTAAAGAGAAATTGCGTTTAAATTACTGTTATCAAGTCCATATCGATGAGTTGAGAATTAATCAATGGAGTGATTATGTTTATCAAAAGTATATCCACATACATGGGAGTGGAAATTACAACACAAATAATAAAAAGTGATTTCCCACATAATCATATCAGGAAATAATCAAGAATTAGAAGATTAACCTAAGGAATAGAAATTGGGTTAAATGGTTCCCTTACCGATTTGGTAAATTATGAAACATACAACCCATGAAAGAATTATCAAAAAATGAAGATTTAAATACCCATATATTGAAGTATATTACACAATTAATAAAATATTGGTCAGTACATACACCCCACAAAAGTAAATAGTTGAAAATATAGCATGAATCTCACAGGAATAAAAAGTGAGATGAAAACCCCTAACCACGTTGTAATCAATCAAGTCGTTTGAATAAAAGTAAATAACCACAAAATGAATCACATAATACCATGAATATAATTAGAATCATGATAATATATATCATATGGAAGTACACGTTACACCACATTCAATGAATAAGTGGCGAATAATGGAAATCTCATGGAATTAAAAGTGAGATAGGAATATCCCTTACCTTGTGTCCGACTTGACTAGTTTCTTACTTGTTCCTATGAAATAATAAACTAAAGTTAATTTATACTTTCTTAAAAACAATTTTTAATTTTTATTATTCTTTTTATATCATGTATTACCATGTTATAGATACTATGCAATCAATTATGTTTATAACGGTCGTTTGTCGATATTTGGTTCTTGAGTAAAAAAATGTACACCTTATAATTACAAGTTGTTCATGTGGTAAGATATACATTATCATCAGAATTATATTAATGATTTAGATATCATATAAATCATATATATCTAGTATATAATTTTATTTATAATAGTACATAACATTTAGAGATAAGAAATGAAATGCACCGTTCATGCAGATGGTAGGCCGTACGTACGCATGAACGCTGCTTCCATTTCTATTACTTATTTAAATAGAATTAAAAACATAATGATACATAGTTATATTATAATTATATTATAATATCATATACAATATTGTTAACTCCATCCTTTATACGTCCCACATAAGGCATTAACGAGTCATATCACATTGAGGGGGTCGTAGTCCGCACTTCCTCTAATGAGATTATTGTATTTACCAACTATGGAAACCATAAAGTATTTCTATAAATGAATAAATACTGAAGAATAAAGAAAAAATAAACATAATATATATCATATATAAATATAGTGCCATCATAATGGCCACCATGAGTGGCGGTTGGTGATATTTGAACAATCATTGTTTCGTGAGGCGTTAGTTTTCCATCCACAGAAAAATTATGTTCTCCACCCATTAGATAGAGGTGTGCATAAGGGTAGTTCGAATAATTATCATAAAAACATCCTATTTTAATTATGATACTGATTTTGTTACAAAATAATGGAATAAAAAGAGTTTATGTGTTGAAGAAGTAAAATAAAAGAAAACAATTTAAGAGAAACTGTAACCTTTAATTTGGGTAACTCCCTTTGGTTTGAACCAAAGGACTTCAGGAAGTGCCTTCTACCTAAGGTAAGGATTTTAAGAGGTTGATATGGATTTAGTGAGATTAATTGGGTATATTTTGGATGAGTCAAAAGGATTTAGAGTTGTGATTAATTGGTTTGAAGTGGTCTTCTTTTATAAGGGAGAGGAGGGGCTCTATAGAAAAGTGTGATAATATTATTTTAGTATATAATGATATTCAGTTTCTAAAGGTCCAAAAATAATTAATGTCGAAGATAATATTACTCATATTCAAAAATAGAATTTATATAACACCATATAAAAATTAATTTAATAATGATTTTTATTTATGTCATTTTTTGCCTTTACAATAAATTAATTAATCTAAAGTGTCATTATCTTTCATAAGTGGCTCCATGGGGTCCCAAAATAGACCCAAATATGCACACAGTCAGCCATTACTCATCCAATAAATTTAGGACATGTGTTAAGATAATTTTTAATTATTAGAATATTATTTTTACCTTTAATTACCCTATTTACCTTTAACCGCGGTAAATAAAAGTCAAAAGTTACTATTCACCAAAAAATGTTTTCATTTTATTGAACTGAATTTTCCTTCTTGATAACAACCATGTATGTTGGATTTCTAAATTCAATTCATAGAAGCTGTAAAATTTCATTTAAATGAAAAAGTCGGTTTTTTAAACTATTACTATGTGATTTCACTATTAATCAAAAATTGATTTTTTTCATAAAAATACCAAAAATTCAGCCTATGCTTAATATGATATTCTAAATTAAAAAATGATGCATATTTTCTAAATTCAAAACAACGAAGTGGAATTAATTAATTTAAAATTAATTACAATTGTTTAAACAAATAACATGTTTTTAAGAAACAATAACTATAAAAAAGATTGACAATTTTTTATGTCCAATTTCAAAGTGAAATTAATTCCAATGACCAACATTGGATTAAATAGTACAAATATATTTCAATTAAACATTAAAAACAATTAAAAAGATAACCTATCCATATAAATAAAATAGATTAAAACACATTTTTGAGTTAAAATACTATATTTTTCACTATTCATTAGAAAATGAACATTATCAGAACAATTCCAAAAATTTACAGAAAATAAATTTTGATGTCCCCATTCTAAAGAAGTATTTTTTTTCAAATATAATGCATTAAAGTGACCAAAATTATATTTAAAGTGGCTTCCACATTAAAAGGTGTTAAATCGGTCTTTTAAAGTAAATTTTGCTTAAAATTAGATTCATTTACATTTTAAGCCTCTAAATTTTATTGGATAAATATAAATACATTTAACAAACATGTATAATAATATTGTAGAAATTTGTTTTCATTCTCTCCTATACAACGGCTATGAGTAAACTACCATATAAAATAATAACACAATATTATTAGTGTGCAACATAATATTTCAAAGAAACCTATTATAACGTGTCGAGTACGCTATTGAACATAACAACCCTTTAAAGTAAAATTAATATTTAATTCATAAATATTAATAAATATGAAATATGTATTATTCTATATTTACTTGGGTTGTTACAGACTATTTATCTTGAATAAAAATGAACTTAATATTTAGTTTCTTCAGGCAGGTATTGTTGTAAAATACATTGAATATTCATATATAATGGGAAAATATATATGTATCTAATTTTTGGGTTTCTAAAGTTGGTATTATGTACTGGTTTATTAATTTTAAAGATATTATGATTAGAAATAATATGGTTTGAATCCATGGGATAAGACTATATATATCTGACCATCTTATGTTATTATAAATAAATTGTTGCATTTATCCTAGAAAATACTTCACTTAATAAAAACTAGCATATAGAGTGGGTTATTTTATAGGATCACCTTTTTTTAACAACTCATAATGTGGAAGACAGATTTTTAGCTCAATATCTAGTGGTTCATGTTGAGTTGGGATGGTACTACCCAACAAGATAGAAACATCCAAATGGATTTACATAGGTTAATTCACACATTAATTATGGACAATTATGAAATATTTAGATATATGATGACCATGGTTATTATAGGTTTATCTAAAGGTGTCATAGAATGAAAATAATGTGTCATAATTTAGATATATGATAATATAAATTCATCATTACATGATATAAAACTATAATTATTGTTACCCACTTATTAAATTTGGTTTTAGTTCAAATTTAGAACTATGAGGAATCTTATTGATGCAGAATTTGATGAAAAATGTTTTTATTGTCCTCATAGACAACCTAATGAAATGGTAGGTGGAATTGTAAATCCTATGATTATGCATCAGTATAAATCTCCATATATGATTAATTAGATGAACATTGGTGAGTTTATAATGATAAAAATTGTTTAAAATATATTTTAATAAGGACTATGTGATAATCATCATTAAACTTTTGATATAAAGAGAATATGGGAATAGGTGCCTAAGGAAATGTCTCTATGGAACATGAAAATGATTTATATTTGGGAAATGAGGTAATAATGAGGAAAAATGATGATGTAATATGATTTTTATATATAATTAAATTTATTATTTTATTTTTTGGTTACTCCCTTAGTTGTTTTGAATTTTTTTCTTGAAATACATTTAATTTCTTCTATATCCTACACTATACGCAACATTGAGTTTTAACTCACCGTGATATAAATAATATTATTTATATATAAATATTATAATCTAGAAAATAAGAAGAAAAATAAAATTATGAATAATTATTTTGGAAAATTATTTATATTGGTTTTTTATATTGAAAATATGTTGACATATAAGTACTTATTTTTTATGCATCGAAAATACAACATTCTAAAATAATATTTTCATTATTTTTTGTTCCCAAAAAATGAAAATTATTTTTTTCTATTCATAGAACGTGTATATGAAAATATAAATATAAATATTGAAATCAACATGTCAAAAAAATTTTGTAGTTTTTTTTTCTGAATTTAATGATAATATTAATTTTTCTATGAACAGTGGAAAAGAATGATTTTTATTAAGAGTTACCTTTCTATATAAATAATTTTATAAGTCATATATTATTTTAAGATGGTTTAAAAGTAAAATTAGTTCATTTACATTCTTATTAATCCAAATTATGGCTCTTTATACATTTCATAATTAATTTCAATATTAAAATAATCTATACACATCAAAACATTGTATTTTGAAAACTCACCTTTTCACTCCATCAATGAGATAAATTTTCAATTAAATTTTGATATTATTTATTGGAATTTGAAAAAATTGATTCCAAATTTAAAATTTTAATAAAATATTTTATATAATTTTGTAAAATTAAATTTTGGATATAATTTACAGTAGAAATAGTAAAAATTAACTACCACCGTTAAGGTTAAAATGTCATAACTAAGGGGTTAAACTAAAAAGTTAGTTGTTAAAACGAAATAAAAACATGTTGAATTCTTATTTTCCTATTACACACATAGAGTTTTTGAATTATATTTTGGTTAATTTAATATTTCGATATTTTTCATTTCTCTCAACTCTAATAATACATTTTTTCATTATTAATACATTAAGGAAAACATTCCTTTAATGCTAAACTTACTTTTCATGTATTACGTGTCACAAACTCGTTTTTTGATACACATAACTTAGACTTAGTGTATGTTATATGCAACCATGAATTTGTGTACATTTCACACAACAGTGAAGATTTTATGAAACACAATTTTAATATTATAAATATTTAAATGAGAAAATTATAACCTTGTTTTCAAAATTATCAATATGAATAGTAATAACAAAATTTCAAATATTATTTGTAATGGTTTTATAAAAATAATAAATATTTATATTGAATGATATAATATTTGGTAAAGAACTTATAAATTTAAAAATAATATTTTCCCAGATAAACTACACTACATGTCCTTATATGAAAAATAATAAAATTAATTTTACACACATAATAAAATTTAATTTTATAAAACAATGAAAAAATTGAATTTATTATCCTAAAATTATATTAGGGTGAATTTTGGATATTTTTTTGAGAAACATCATTTTTTGATTAATAGTGGAAAATAAAATATTTTAAATAATAACTGCCATTTCACAATAGATAAATTATACATCAGTTAGGACCATTTTGGTCATTATAATATATTTCTTTTTTAAATTTAATACAGAAAAATAATGAACTCTAAAACATTTTACTATTTTAAGAACCCCTTATTTCGTCCTGTGTGCTTGATTATCATTAAAACTAATTTTGTCACTTCTAGTAACTGAATTTTGAAAAATTGACTTACACCATGGTAATTACTATAATATTTATAGTCTTTTTATATCATGTTGTTATTTTACAAAAAATGAGTTGTAAATGTTTTTAAAATTATACATAGTGGTTAAGAAAAAATTAAGCTTAATTGAGGAGTAAACCTTAATCTAAGGGGTCCAAATGAACTATGAACGAGAAAAAATAATCCATTGAATGGATTTATATCCTTAATTTGAATTATAATGTTTAATTATGTTGGTTTGATTTGAATTTTTTCGGTAATAACATGTTTAAACCTAACTTGTTTTCAGAAATTCAAATTGAGGCCTTTTCCTTCCCTATAAAAGGACACCACCTCTCCCACAAATCCACACCTCTCAAACCTCTTAGGATGGGAAATTATCTACCCAATAAACTTATAAAAATAACTCCTTTCATACTATATTCCTATATTTGGGAGTAAATAAATCCATGTAATCCTTTTGTCACAAACCAAAAAGAGATTGTTGATTTATAGGTAATATACTCTCTCAAGATACATTCCTTTATTTTCCTTCTCCACCCCTAAACTCTCTTTATTAAATGATTGTGTAATATAAAAATTATATTCATTGTACTATGATGTTTTAATTATTTTGATTTTAACTAAACACACACACACACATCCATCTAATTGGTAACTAATATACAATATATGTGTACGGTGAACTATCACCTCACCAAATGATGATCGTTTATTTTTTCTATTATCAGCTCCCATGGAGGAAATTAAGAAGGAAACTATATTTATAAATGTAATATATTATATTTAGTATTTATTTATTATTATTTATTATTATTTATTAATTTTTATAAAACACAACATTTATACCTTCTGTTTTATTTTAATACGATATTTTATTTTAATGAAGTGTTGTCTACCACCCCCTTAAAGTGATATAATTCATTCACCCACTACATGGATTGTATATATTATGGTTTTAATGAATATATATGATATATATAATACCATAAATATAAAATAAAAATGATATATATATACATATATATACATATTTTTTTACAATCTTTGAAGGTGAAAATTTAAAGAAAATAACATTCATGCGTACCTAGGGCATATCGACTCCATGAACTATGTATTCCATAGCATACTTGTATATTATATATTATTATAAAAAAAATATAATTTATTAAAAATTGTCTTGATATCATGTTTTACATTCTTTCAATCAGGAAATAATTATAAGGACCAAATATATAACAAAATAAAACACATACGAAAAAACAAAGCAAATATTACTAGAGTAGTTTCCGTAATGTGGAATTCCAAAAAAGAGCATAATATAAATTCCTAATAAATAAATATATGGAATTATATATAATAATATTATTCTTTAAAATATTTATAATAAATTTATGTTTATTATACATGATGTATGAATAAGTACATGGAGCATAATGACATAATGTAAGGGGTTCTCATCTGACATTTTATTTCCATGAGATACATGCTATGTTCTGCACTCTTCCCTTTTATGTGGTGTATGTACTTCTAATGATTGTATTATATGTGTCTAAAAATTAAATTTATGGGTATTCAAATATCCATTTATATTTCTGTCTTCCCTGGGGTTTCATTTTCAATAGTTACCAAATCTGTATAATAGTTTTATCACAATTTTCGTTCTTCGAGAATCCTATTTTATTCATAGAAATTATTTTTAGAGGTCAATATATTAATATTTTACATTATATGTGATTAAATTCCATATTTTAATTATATTTTAAGATTCATTTAATTTCCTTCACTTATATGTAGAGTGTGATCCAAGGTTACTATATTATAAGATTTCATTGAGATAATCTCATAGCTTTTCAATATTTGTTATGTTTATGCTTCCTTTGAGGAATTATTATGATCTATATCTTGTGAACACTCATGAGATTACATGTCCTTTATTTATACAAAATAAATCCATGTATTATTAAAAATTTCCACTCTTTGGTATAATATATAGTTATAAAATTATTTTTAAGAAAGCCTGACATTACCATCTCTTCGGTTAGAAATATATGTTCTGTTAAAACCATTTTTTATAAAAAGGTTTTCTATGAATATTTGAACTAATATCCTATGATCATTATATTAATTTTTTATAAGTTTTTATTTTTCTAATTTTTCCATAGAAATATTCATCTATATTTATAAATAAGATATTTTTTAAACCTTTTTATCATGTGAAAGAAATGTTCAATTTACCTTAGTCAACCTGTATAGTTTTATTCACCAACAATCCTTTGAATATTTTTTGATATATTTAAAGGTAAATTTATATTAATTTTTTAAAAATATATTTTCAAAGGAATGGTTTTCAAAATGTTTTCAAGCATCCTTTTATGTTGTTTTTATGTAAAATTGTTTTCAAAAGGTTTTATATTTTAAAGAGTATTTTATAAATGAAGAAAAGATATTTACATCAGGAAATGTTTTAAAAATATCATTCCATGTTATTTTCCTTATTAGATAACATTTTTTATGTAACACTAGAGCGAATATAAAATGAGGAAAATGTATTCATCATATTTTCTCTTGAATGGTTTATGTTTTTATTGAATAATTCTTAAGAAACCTGTTTCACATCCATAAGTTTTATGATTTTGAAAACATATTCTTTTCATAGGTTATTCTTTCATGGATTAATCATGAAACTTATGTGATTTAATATGTTATGATGTGATGATATTCTAATGATACCTATTTCATTTCATGTATTATGATTTTATGTTTATAAAATGTATCTCTTGTTATGGGTCATGATATGATGAAAGATTTGTTATATTTTAGAATCATGTATGGGTGATTTTTTTCTAAGATGGATGAGACCTATATCTCCCTCCAATTAAATGTGTAATGATATGTTTTATATGTGCTGAAAGGGTACTAGGGTTGTATCCAAATCTAGAAAACTATAAGGTATGTGGTTTGTAGACCAAACCCGAAAACCAGATGGTACTATGGTTGTAGGTGAATCCTTAAAACAAGAAGGTACATCAATATCATCCCTATAAAAAATGAAAGAGGGTACAAAGGATTTAGTTTATGACTGAAAAAAATATGGTACATGGGATGTGTCCCAAGACTAGAAGAAAGAGGGTTCCTATGTCATAGACCATGCCTAAATGAAATAACGAACATGGGTTATATCGTAATCTCAAAAACAAGATGTTGCATGGGTTATAGCCCAAGACTAAGAGAAACAGGGTACACAGGTTGTTAGTCTAACCCTATGTAGGTAAATTGGTCAAAGGCCAAGCCTAACATGTTATAAAGGTCATGGTTGTTATATTTGACATAAAATTTCCTATTCATATATGTATTCCACAAATCTAATTTCTTATTCCTCTATTATGATTTAATGGCTCATGGTGTTTCATTCTGTTTGATTCATGTGTTATGAGATGCAACGATTTATCTTATAACTCATGATTACAATCATTGATATGAACGTTATGTTCTATTAATGTTACGATCATTCTCTCTTACCCCTATGTTCATGTGTATGCTTTCATGTCTCCCTTTTTCCCTTACTAAGAAAATGAGCTCACCCCTTTTTATGATTCCTTTTTCTAGGATATGAAGAATGGTTTTTGGTAGGATTACTAAAGGTGGAGATATTTTTCAAAGAAGTTGAAGATATTTCACCATGATAGAATATTTTGTTTTCTAGGTTTCTAAATATAGTAAACTATTATATTCTTCATGCGTGTTGTTTTTTAATCTAATGAATATTCATATAAAATGATATAATATTAATGTATGTTAACCATGTGTCAATATAATTGGTTTCAAAGGAAAGGTTTAGTCATCCATTGGAAACTAGGTTGAGAAAACAATAGTGATATACCTAGGTATAATTCTAAAGATACTTATAGGGATTGATCTAATCTTAAGTATAAGGATGAGTCATGGATTAGGAAACTGTCATGGAATTCAGGAAATGTATAGAGTGAGATGTTTCCTATAAATACATCCCTATCCCGATACTACAAGTATTTGAGTATCTATAACAGATGTACCAAGGGGTATATACTCAGACAGGATAATCCAGTCCTGACTCAGGTAATCTATTAGATGATAACGGGCCTTACATCACACCTAGTTTGACACTCTTGAGGGATATTCTTTGAAAATTTACAAACACTTCAGGAAGTATTATAATATAAGAAGACTATAAATAACCTTGGATAAAAAATTATTTCAAAAATTAAAATTTAGGTATCATGATTTAGAAATCGAATAAGTTATTTTTCATGATTATGTGGCTTTGTTATATGATATCATATTCTCACCCCATGATTTCTGGTTTTATTATGTAGTGAGAACTACAATTAACATGGGTAACATTGAATGTTTCAAATGTGGAATGTAGTATAATTATAAAAGTCTATTTACCAAGTTGAAATCACATAAAGAGAATCAAGAAGGTGGTATGAGTATTGGTTATACTTTTGAAGTTAAATAGTCTAAACATGAATTGTGAATTGTATATGATTTCATTACAATATTGTTTGAATTTATCATAAGAAGAATTATTAGATTGTGGTTGAGGAACAATAATACATGATTCATATTTCAAATTCTAGGAAATTAGTATTAAGGTATAAGTTCAAAAATACAATATAATGGCTTAATAATAAAAAAGGATTAATGAAGTATATAAGATTTTGGTATTAAAGGATTAAGTTATATGAATCATGAAATGTATAATTATTTTTAGTATAATTTTTCATTATGGGTTGAAAAAGGATATGTTGAATGGTGTTGATGACAAATAAATATGATTTCATGGAAAGGTGATATCTAGATTAAGGGATGGTAATCCTTAAATAATTTGTGAAATTGTGAAAATGATATTTGGATAATGATATATTGGATATGAATAATTAAACAGGATGGTACAGATTAGCCATGAATAGATTACTGAAAAAAGATCTATTTCATCAAGATAAATTCTATGACTTCTTGTATTTAATGAATATATCATGTAATCATTGGAATAAGGAGGAATGAATTTTTTTCAAGATGATTTATGGTAATTAATGTTATTACCATGATTCATGTGAATATAAGATGAGTTCATTCCCATTTTTTGGAATGTAACAAACAATTTTTAGTTTTTTACAAACATTGGATCAACGTCAAGATGATTTCATGACTTTGTTTCTAAATCATTGAATTTTTATCTTTAAAAATGTTTATTATTTAATAAAATTAATGAAATATTATGTTAAAAATTAGATGAATTTTGTAATAATAATTTATGTTCAAATCACATTAGTATTTATCCATATTCAATTACATGTTATAAAAACAGTGTGTTTATGATAACTAATGACAAATGTTATGGCATATCATGGATCTCATGATCTATTAATGCATTGGGAATAAATTTTTTCCTTCCTTTTGGAGAATGAGGTAAAGTGGATTGAGGAACAACAATATTTGAGGTTATCCTAAAATCATGAATGTATATATTTTTATCAATATTATATTGCTTTAAGAAATATGATATTGAAACCAAAAAATGTTATCATAACACCTCTATTTTTAATAATTATATGGTCCCATAGTTCATTGCAGATTTTTGGATTTCTAATTTTTAATTTTATTTGGACCTTTTTCTCTATCACTCTACATTAGAACATTATACAAATATTTTTTTTCTATTTCCATGTTTTGGCATCCATACATTTCCTCTATTCGGAAACCTAATTATTTGTCAATTTGGATAACCATTTTGTTTTTGGAATTCCCTTTTAAAGGAATCATTAGTTTTGATTTTTACAATATTTGATTCAATGAATGAAACATTAATGTTTTAATCCATTGATAACCTAGATGAATTTTGTGGGAAAATTAATATTATGGGGTTTACAATGTAACTCCCTTGGTTTTTGTGAAATATTATATTTTCAAAACAATTTAGTCTTTTTATATTTTTCATTTAATAAAGCTATAAAAATAGTTTTCCCCATTCAAAAATCACTAAGTAAAATATTAATTTCACATGAAACTAACATTTCATTAATTACACTATAAAAAATAGGAATATGATAAATGGAACATCTACTCGACATAAGCTACACAAAACCACAACTTGGCGAATGTTACAAAAAACACTAATATTTTTATGAAACATAATTTTGCTATTATAATTATTTAAATGAGATAATTATAACAAATCCTTTAAACATAGAAATATAAATAATATTATCTGATTGTAAAATATTTTTTTTATAGATTTAATTTAAATAAAACATATTGATAATGAAATATATAATTTTTTTAAATACCTTAGTTGTTTAAAAATATTATTTTCTCAAATAAAATACATAATATGTCCTTCTATAAAAAACAATAAAATTAATTTTTGACTAATATAGAAATTTAACTCGAAAATATAAACATCGTTTTTTAATATTTAATACTGAAATTATCATAGGGTTAATTTTTGGTATTTTTCTAATAAATGTTATTTTTTGATGAATAGTGAAAAATACTTCATTTTATTTAATAAATATCTCATCATTTAAATAATTATTAATGTTGAATTATTTATACAATTTATTTTAAGGGATATTTATATAATTTATAAATCTATTAAAATCATTCAAATCATTATAATCAATTTCACATTGATATGTTAAAAAAAATAACAATTTTTCTGACATTTTTATAATTTAAAACCCCGTTATTTCTTCCCATATATGGGACTAGCATTAATCTAAATTTGTTTTCAATTGAAAATTGAATTTAGAATAATGGAAGTACACCATTATAACCAGTATAATATTTTTAGTTTAATTATTTCATGTTTATTTTATAAAAAAATGATTAGTAAATGTGAATAAAATTAATCATAATGATAAAGGTTAAATTAAGCATAATTATGGAAAAATCCTTAATCTTTGGGTCTCAAATGACCTACAAACATATCCAAAACCCATTTTTTGGCCTTATATATTCCATAAACCTTCCATTATTGATTAATTTTTTATTTTTATGACCTTTTTTGTGGTTTAACTTTTATACACCTACCTTGTTTTCAAATATACCAAGTGAGTCATTTTTCATCCCTAAAAAAGGCCATCACCTCTCCCTGTTCTTCACACATTTAAAACCTCTTAGGTTTAAAAAAAATCATCTATGTAAACATAATAAACATCACTCAACTCCTAATAGAATCACTTCTTATGAATGAAATGAATCCATGTAATCCTTTTGAGACAAACCAACATGAGTTACTCAATTAAGAGGTTACATATTCTCTCAAGATGCATTATTTTATTTTCCTTCAGCACCACACCAATATCTATATTCCACTATTTTATAAAATTGATAGTATATTAAATATAATAGCATTTTTTTCTAAAATTTTTAACTACACTTACACAAACATCCAATTAATGGGTAGAAAACATATTGTTAATGTGTAAAGAAAACTACCGCCTCCCTAAAATATGCTTGTTCATTTTTTATTTACCACCTGTCATGTTGGAAATTATAACGGACACAATATTTATATTTTCAATATATAATATTTTTTAGGAATTTATGTTTCTTTATTCATTTTTTTCAGACATAACTTTTTTTACTTTTTATTTTGGGTTAATATGATAATTTTTTTGTGGAAGTGTGAACTACTGCCCCTCAAAGCGATATGATATTTTGATACACTATATGGATTATCGTAAATATGGTTTTAGTGAATATATGATATATATTAATTGATAATGATACTGTAATAATTATATATACATATAAATACATATTTTCCATTTACATTCTTTGAATACGACAATTAAAAAGATATAGCGTTCATGTGTATGTAAGGCCTACCGTCTCCATTAACAGTGTATTCCATTTCATAATTATATATTTAAATGATTAATATAATTAGAATATAATTTATATAAATGATATATATATATATATCATTCTGGAATACATGACATTAGTATAATGACCAAAAGTATAACAAATAACGACACATGCCAAAACAAAGAGAATATTACCCAAAGCGTAACCGTAACAAACAATTGCTAATATGTGGGTAATATAATGTCATAATAAATCAATATATGGTATTATATATAATAATATGGTTTTTATAATATTTATAATAAATTTTTATTTATTATAATGGAGTTTTGAACGAGTACGTTCTAACAAAAGAAACAAGGTACGAGGATTGCATCTCACTTTTTATTTCCAAGAGATACATGATATGTTCACCACTCTTTTATTTTCTATGTTGTAAGTAATACCCATGATTTTATTCTATATGACTTAAACATAAATGAATCTATATTCACATATCCATTTTATGATATTTCTTGAATGGGTTTTAAGTTTCAATAGTTACCAAATCAGTAAAATAATTTTGTCCTTATTTTTTTCTTTGAGACTCATGTTTTGTTATTCACCTAAATTATTTTTCAAGATTTATATAATTACATTTTACATGTTATACCATGATTATATCTAATTTTTTCATATTTTATGCTTTATGTAATTTCATTCTCATACATTGTGAGTACGATCCCATGTTTTCATGTTATAAGAGTTTATCGAGACATTGTCATCGCTCTTCAAGATCGTTTATGTTTATGCATAATTTGATGAAATTTTATGATACATATCACCTGAAAACTAATTATATTTATTATTATCTATTTACTAAATATATATCCATGTGTTTTTACCATTTCCCAATAATTGGTATATTAGATAATTAAGATGGGGTTTTTAATAAATCTCGACTTTACCCTCTCTTCAATCGGAAATCTATTTTCCATTAAACCCATGTTTTCTAAAAAGGGATTCAAAGAATACTATAAAAATATCTTATGATAATTAAAAGATATTTTTTCCATTTTATACTATTTTCTATGTATTTTAATGAATTTTCTTGTCACTTTCTGAATGATCCATTTTTCTATCATTTTTATCATGTAATAAGAATGTTATTTTTACCTCATATGACATGTAAGGATTTATATGCCATCAATCCATTGATTTTTTTATGTATAAATATATATTTTTTAAGAAATTTTTATAAAATATATTTTCCAATAAATGGTTTTAAAAAGGTTTTGAATTTTTTTAAGGTAAATTTTTTTCAGATGGATTTAAATTTTATATAGACCTTTTGAAAGTTGGAAGGATACTAACCCCGGGAAATGTTTTGAAAATGTCATTCCAAGTTATTTTATCTCTAAGATAACATCTTCTGATGTAACTAATTTCACTTTAGGAAATTTTTCAAATGTTCTATTCATATTCTTTCTTCAATTTTAAATTTTTTATGGAATGATTCTTAAGAAACCAATTTCACTTCCATATGTTTAATTCTTTTGAAAGGTGAATATTTTCTAGGGTTATGCATTCTTGAAGTAATTATGAAATCTATATCTTCTCATAGGTTAAATCACGATGAAATGTTAATGATAACCAATTCATTTTATGGGGTATGATTTGATTTTTATAAAACCTATCTTTATGTAGAGGTTATAATAAAGAATGTTTTATTGTCTTATATAACATCTCCACATAATTTTTTTATAAGATGGGTGGGGCCATTATCTCCCTAAAATGAATTGTTTAGTAGAATGTTTTATATGATCTCATAGGGTACATGGGATATATTCCAATCCTAATAACATGTTGGTACATGGGTTATAGCCCAAAACTGAAAACAATAAGGGACATGGGTTGTAGCCCAAGCCCAAAGAAAGCTACATGGGTTGTAGTCAAAGCCTAAAAGAATCAGGTTACAATGGATATATCCCATGATCTAGAACAATAATGTATATGGGTTGTATCCAAAGCCAAAAAAATAGGTTAAATGGTTTATCGACCATGTATAAAAGAGTTAGGGTTCCCGAGATGTATCCCAATCCCAAAAATAAGATGGTATATGGGTTTTTATCCAATCCTAAATGTAATAGGGTACACTAGTTGTTAGTCCAAGACTATAGTATGTACACACGTCGTATCACAAGAATAAAATTTTATAATGGTATTTGTAGGTTTCATTGATATAATATTTTATATTCTTATATGTATGCCACAAATCTCTGTCTTATTCCTCTATTTTTATTTCATGGCTCTTGATGTTTATTTCCTTATGAATCATTTATTATGTACTACCATGGTTTGTCTCCTAACTCTAGTTTATGATTATTGATATGTATGGTTTTATAGCATACTGTTACAATCATGTTCTTATAACCCTATTTCCATGTTTATGATTAAATTTATCCCCTGTTTACCCTTATTAAGCATCTGATCTCAACCCTTTTTATGTTTCCCTTCTACATGTTATGAAGAAAATATTTAGGTAGATGTAAAAAAGGTGGAGATCTTTTTGGGATATGTTGAAGATATTTCACTAGAATAGATAATTTTTTTTCCAAGCCTCAAAATAAACTAAAATATTACAATCCTTATTCCAGTATTTTTCTAATATATTAAATATTATTCTAAAATGATATAATATCCATATATGATAATCCCAGGTCTCTATAGTTGGCACCAAAGGAATGGTTTTGAAAACTTTTGGATACTAGGATGTCAAAACCATAGTGATATTCTTATGTATATTTCGAAGGACATGTATAGGGATGTCTTTAAGGAAAATTATAAGGATCAGTCAACATTTAGTAATATTTCCATGAATTTTGTTAAATGATAGAGTGAATTGTTTCGTGGAAGTAAATATATATCTGGAATCTATAAGCATAAGTGGATCTAGAAAAGATGTTTCATAGGGTAACAACTCTGATAAGATGTCAAGGTCCTGAATCAGGGTAATATTGTACCAAACAATGGGCCTTGTTCCACACCTCATTTGACATTACCTAATGATATTCTTTGGAAATCCCCAAACTCATAACCAAAAATTATGAAATATTTGAATAGAATATGACTATAAATTACCAAGGATAATCCTAATGTGTCATCTATTACTATATAGGTGTAATTATTTAGACATCAAATAAGAAATATTCTTGGATTATGTGTCTTTCTTATATGATAATTTTTTCGCACCCCATGAATTCATCTTTCAGTCAATGGTGAGTACTATAAGGAACATGTTAAACATTGAATGTTTTTAATGAAAAATTAATGTAAATTATTAAAGGTGTTTCTTCAATTGATAATCTCTTAATGAAAATCAGGAAGGTGGTATGAGTATTGGATATAATTTTAGAGATAAAGAGACCATAAATCACATGTGAATGCTATGTGATGTTCTTCTAGTATTTATTACATTGATCATCAAAAGAATGATAAGAATGAGGTTTAGAAATCTTAAGGCATGATCCATATGCCGGAAAGTCACTAATCATCCACATCAATGCATATTTTAATATGAATTTTTTTTGTAGCAACATCATATGTATTAACACCATCACTCCACAATGCATTTAACTCAACAATAAATGGTTTCAAATAGACAAAAATATTCTTTTTCGGATGTACTAGGATTAATAGAGTCAAAATGATATAAGGATCCTTCATCAATATCCATGGAGGCAAATTGTATGGAGATATATTGAAAGGCCAACATGAATACTGACTACCATAAGAACCAAACGGGCCAAAACCATCAGTAGAAAGACTCCATCGCATGTTTCAGGCTTCTATAGAAAAAGAAGGATCCAAATAGTCAAAATGTTTCAATAAATCACCATCAGATGGATGATTCAAGATTTTATCAGTTGAAATATTGTTTTTGTTCCATGAGATCATTGACGATGTGTTCTGACACATAAATAAATGTTGCAACCTTGGTGTAAGGGGGAAATATCTCAACTGTTTTACTGGAATCGATCTAGACTTCCCTTGTTGAGCTTCTTTATACCTCGATTCGCCACATGCGGGACAACTATCCAATGACTCATTTTCTCCATAATATAAGATGCAATCAGTTGGACATGCATGAATCTTCCGATAACTAAAGCCTAGATTACGAATCAGCCTCTTTCTCTCATAGTAATTTGCAGGTAACACATTTCCTTCTGGTAACAGTGTTTTAACCATAGAAAATATCTAACAAAAACAGTTGTTTGAAATTTCATTATCTAATTTAATAGCCAAAAATTTTGCAACCGCTTCTAATATTCTTATCTTGCAACTAGGATATAATTCATCCACTACAGACCTCAACAACTTATAAAATTTCGATGCTGCCAACTCAGGAGTTAAATCAATATCATCGTGAGTTTAATTTTGTTGCAAAGATGGACCTCTAACATCATGTAGTAAATTTTGAAACCGTGATTGATCCAGAATCAATTTATTAGGATCATCTCTGGAATTGTGTTCACCGTGTTGATACCAAAAAACATAATCTGGTTGAAAACCAAACTGCCAGAGATGTCCCAAACCTTGTCAAATGTGTCAAGTGTTCTCAGAGCACATTTTTTACAAGGACACTTAATTGTGCCTTATGAAACATATTTTGGTTTTGATGATGTAAATTCTATGAAAGCATAAACACCCCCAATATATACTGGATTTAAACTAGAACCATTTGGATTTCTGCGCTGATTTATCCAAGCTTGATCATCTAATAATGACTGAAGTCGACTTCATTATTCAATATTTTTCTACATAAAATATATAATCATCACTATTTTTGAATAATTTGAAATTATAAATACACTATCTGGAAAATGAAGATAAATAATTACTACTACTTAGTAATTACCATTAATTAAGGGCGACATAATTTCAGTGGATTTACTACTACTCTTTTTTCTGACGGCTCATTTAATTTCATCTTTCTCACACTATTTATTGCTAATTATTTCTAATTATTACTAATTATTCATAATTATTTCTAATTAATAAATATTATTACTAATTATTAAAAATTATTAATTATTGATAATAATTATTACTAAATATTACTAATTATTACTAATTATTAAAATTTATTACTAATTATTTCAATTTATTACTAATTATTACTATTTATTACTATTTATTACTAATTTAGAAATACTTAGAAATACATAGCAAAATGAAAACTTCTTGAATAATGAAATGAAATTTGGTAATCATCGTTGTGGAGATGATTTCATATTTTCCCTTCATTATCCATGAAAATTTCATCTACTAATTATTACTAATAAAAAAATTATATTATCAATATTTAAGAAAAAACAATATTAATATTATTAAAATATTAAAAAATTTGTAAAATATTAAAATTATCAATATTCGAACAGACATTTCTATATTCTTAACATGTTCAAATCTCAAAGGGACTCCAATTGTCGAGTCATGCACAATAAAAAGCTTGTATCATCCATGTCCAATGTAAAATCTATAATTGTACTTGCATGGTTGATCACCTCACATGTAGTGTTGCAATAGGATGACCAAAGTAATGGCATTCTCGTCTCTAAGAATCATCTCACATGACCCTTTACATAGATCATTCTTCCTTGAAAATTTGAGGGGATATCAATAACATTCCCTTAAATTTTCAAGGAAGAATGTTCTATGTAAAGGGTCATGTGAGATAATTCTTATAGATGAGAAGGTCATGACTTGGGTTGTCCATTTGCAACACTACATGTGAGGTGATCAACCATGCAAGGACAATTATAGAGTTTATATTATACATGGCTGACTCAAACGTTTTATTGTTCATGGCCTGACAATTGACGACCCTTTTAGATTTGAACATGTTAAGAATAGAGCAAAGCCTATTGCGAAAATTTATAATTTTAATAATTTATAAATATTTTATTATTTTAATAATATTAATATTGTTTATTTGTAAATATTGATAATATAATTTTTTTATTACTAATTATTACTAATTATTACAAATTATTACTAATTAAAACTAATTATTACTAATTATTACTAATTATTACTAATTATTAAAAATTATCACTAATTATTTCTAATTATAAATAATTATTTCTAATTATATCTAATTATTACTAATTATATCTATTTATTACTAATTGTATCTATTTATTACTAATTATATCTATTTATTACTGATTATATCTATTTATTACTAATTATATCTATTTATTACTAATTATATCTATTTTTTAGTAATTATATCTACTTATTACTGATTATAACTTTTTATTACTCATTATATCTATTAATTACTAATTATTTTTATTTATTAATAAATATTAATAATTATAACTAATTATTACTAATTATGACTAATTATATCTAATTATTAATATTTATTACAAATTATTACTAATTATTACTAATTATTACAAATTATTACTATTTATTACTATTTATTCATAGTTATTACTAATTATTACTAATTATTACTATTTATTACTAATTATTACTATTTATTACTAATTATAACTAATTATTACTATTTAATACTAATTATATATATTTATTACTAATTATATATATATATTACTAATTATATCTATTTATTACTAATTATATCTATTTATTACTAATTATTTAAATTTATTACTAATTATTACTAATTATTACTAATTATTACTAATTATTACTAATTATTACTAATTATTACTATTTGTTACTAATAATTACTAATAATTACTAATTATTTCTAATTATTACTAATTATTACTAATTAATACTAATTATCACTATTTATTACAAATTATTACTAATTATTACTATTTATTTCTATTTATTAATAATTATTACTAATTATTACTAATTATTACTAATTATTACTAATTATTAATAATTATTACTAATTATATCTAATTATTTCTAATTATATCTAATTATTACTAATTATATCTAATTATAACTAATTATATCTAATTGTTACTAATTATATCAAATTATTACTATTTATATCTAATTATTTCTATTTATATATACTTATTATTATTTATTACTAATTATTACTATTTATTAGTAATTATTACTATTTATTACTAATTATTACTAATTATTACTAATTATTATTATTTATTACTAATTATATCTATTTATTACTAATCATATCTATTTATTACTAATTAATGCTAATTATTACTAATTATTACTAATTATTAATAATTGTTTCTAATTATTACAAGTTATTACTAATTATTACTAATTATTACTAATTATTACTAATTATTACTAATTATTACTCATTATTACTAATAATTACTAATTATTACTAATTATTACTAATTATTACTAATTTTAACTAATTATTACTAAATATTACTATTTATATTTATTTATTACTATTTATTAGTAATTATATCTATTTATTAATAATTATATCTATTTATAAGTAATTATATCTATTTATTACAAATTATATCTATTTATTAAAAATTATATCTATTTATTACAAATTATATCTTTTTATTACAAATTATATCTATTTATTACAAAAGATATCTATTTATTAGAAATTATATCTATTTATTACAAATTATATCTATTTATTACTAATTATATCTAATTATTACTATTTATATCTAATAATTACTAATTATATCTAATTATTACTAATTATAACTAATTATTACTAATTATATCTAATTATTAGTAGTTATTACTAATTATATCCAATTATATCTATTTATTACTAATTATATCTACTTATTGCTAATTATATCTATTTATTGCTAATTATATCTATTTATTTTTAATTATATCTGTTTATTCCAAATTATATCTATTTATTACTAAATGTATCTAATTATATAATATTAATTATGACTAATTATTTATAATTATCACTAATAATATCAATTTCATTGTAAAAATAAATATAAATAAAAAATCAATTGAAATCTAATTTAATTACAACTAATAAACAACAATTAAAATTAACATAAAAAATAAAATATATATATATATAAATACCTTAAAATTTGATATTCTGTAGGTATTGATGCCTTCAAATTGCACTCACCTAAAAAATTTCAACCAAACTAAATTTTTTCCTTGAAACTGAAAAATAAAGAGAGTTGGGGAGGAAGATCTGAGTGATTAGGGAAAAAAAGTGGGGGTATATATAGGATAGATTAGTTGCGACGGGGATATTTGTGACGGGTATCCCGTCACAAATACCCTCATCCGCATTAATTACTGTCGGCGGTTAATAGGGTATTTGCGACGGGCCCCGTCGCAAATAGTTCCTGCTGACAATCTTTTTGCGACGAAACGACATCCCGTCGCAAAAAGCTATTAATGACTGCCATGTATTTGTGACGGGTACCGTCGTAAATACTCTTGCGCAGTTTGGCACGCAAGCCACGCCAAACAATTTGTGACGGGAGACATCGCCCGTCGCAAATAATATTCATGCGGTTCGGCGCGCAAGTCGCGCCTAACTATTTGCGACGCGAGACGATATCCCATCGCAAATACTTGGTTATTTGCGATGAGGAAATTTTTCCGTCTCAAATAACTTCCTGGATGGGTTATTTAAGACGAGGTGTATTCCGGTCGCAATTAACCCGTCAAAAATATTGATTTTTTCCGTAGTGATTCCTTAAATCAGAAATCAGATTCAGTGTCCAGGGTGATTTATAAGTGCAACAAACATGAGGCTCACTTCAAAACCTTTTTCTTAAACTACAAATCCTACAAAAGTTCTTGCAAGAAGATGACTAGTTTGTCAACGAAAACTGTGGAAGACAGGAGAATTATTGACGAGTTTCAAGATAATGTCAAGGATTCATTTAAAACTAATAATAGTATGTTCAAAGATCTCACCAACTCTTTTGAAAAAAAATCTATCTATTGAAGAAAATAATCAGATGCAAGAAATGAAAGATCTGAATGGGAAATTATATTCAGTTTCTCAGTGTTAGAAGAGATAAAGGGATTTCAGGATTGAGATAGAAGAGATACTCGATAATAAAGATGAAGTTCTAAAGGGTTAGGCAAAACTTAGAAAGCTCAAGAAGAAAAAATCAAAGCCTTAGAGAATAAAACGAAGGATCGGGATCAGCTTCACAAATGTGCAGAGGAGGATCACAAGGATCTCAAAAAGTTGAAGACTATTGTGAGGAAGTTGATGCCAAATGAGAAGGAAGGAAAATTTCTTTATAAATATGATCTTTTATTGTATTTTCCTTGTTGTACACATTCTTCCAATCTTAATGAATTTTTTTGATGTTCATTAATTTTGGTTGACTAGTAAAAATATTTTCGGTACCATATTTCCTTTTCCATCCCCTGTATTTATTTTTGAAAATCATGAAGGGGGAGAAAGTATTGTCAAAAAAATAATACTCAGTGAACTAGAAATTTCCCTAACAAAGGGGGAGTTCATATAAGGGGGAGTTTTCATCATGATGATTTTTGTAAGTAAGAAAATGGAAAATCTCATTTAGGAAATTTAGATTATGATCCTTAGGGTCTCTAAGGCCTCTAGGGGAGTTAGTCGTACTCACTTTGATTCATATGTAAAGGTAGATTAGTTTTATTTACATGTCCATAAAATTCATAAGCCCTTATATTATTTTTCATTAGGATATTGTGCTTTCCAAAAAGGGTGAGATTGTTGAGTCAATAAGGGTTCAATATGAATTTTTCAATCCTTTATGTTTTGAAAATCAGAAACACTCTATCTTAAGGAAAATTAATTTTCCCAGGTGTTTTATCTTAATAAGGAAAATTTTCCATCTGCAAGGAAAATTTATCCGTACCATGTTTTCATTGTTTAGGTTATAATATTACTCATTTTATTTCTAAGTGTAAAATTCGGTTTCAAATCAAAAACCTCAAAATCCTATAAATTCTCAGATATAGAGAATTATGTTTTCAGGATTCGAATTTAGGTTCTGAGTTCTTATGAATCCAGACTCTGAATTATTGTGAATTTAGTCTCTGAATTCTATTGAATTCATACTCCAAATTCTTATGAATTCAGACTACGAATTCTTATGAATTCAGTCTCTGAATTATTTTGAATTGAGACTCTAAATTCTTATGAATTCAGACTCCGAATTCTTATGAATCCAGACTCTGAATTTCATTGCAATTCAGACTCCTGAATTCTATAGAATTCAGGTTTTGAATTGTTTTGAAGACAGAATCTGAATATTCATGTATTATAGACATCAAATGTTTTTTTGGTTAGACTCCAAACTTTTATTTTTTTCCTAGACTCTGAAAAATGAATTTGGCTAAGCAACCATAATTTTTTTACTCTTGTTTGAGTTATAAAATGATATCGTGATTTTTGTTACTAACTAACCACTGTTTGAGTGACACGTATACAGGTCCCTCCAAAACTCAATGAATAATATGACTATTGAAAGAGAGAGTCGACCGTTGAATATATTCCTATAAATAAGAGCTCATTTGAACGAGCTCATAACTTTAACTGACTGTTATAGGACTCTAGAGATTACATGCACATGTGATTTCTATAGAGAGACTATCATGGATTTTGTGTACTGAGTATCTTGTTCAGAATTTCTTAGTGTGAATCTGAATGTTGCTAAGTACATGAGAGGGATTCTGTGGATAGGAAGACAGAGGTACTGACTTCCTTAAAGTTCGAGGACATCCTTGGATAGGAAGACAGATGTGTCAACTACCTTGAAGTTCGAGGACTTGAGGGGATAGAAAGATATAATCAGAAATTCGTATCAAGGGCTTACCCAGGTGTGGTTAAGACATAAATTCTTGAAAGTATAAATCGAGGGACCATTATCCAATGTCATTGGATTCCCTTCTCTTTGGGTAAAAAAATTTCGTTCTTGTTACTTGTATTGTTTCAAGTTTGTTTTCTGCTACATTTTGAATAACAAGGAAAGTATAAATATCTTATACATTCTTGTACTTGTACTCTGGCTAGTTAGATTATATAATCTTTAATGTAGAATCTTTATCTTTGTACACTATTTATATGTTTCATTTCTAGAACCCCAGTTCCATAGTCAAGCATGTTTGTAGAACTAAGAGGTCTTCTGAATTTACCTTCTTTAACTTTGTTAAAAAAATACCATCTTTAAAAGTCAAAAAGGAATATTTTAAATTATACAATTTACCCCTCTTATATATTGAGAATCTACATTCATCTTTTTTTCGTACATTATGTTGGGTTGGTATGACTTTTTTAAGGTAAAAACATATTTACCGCTAACCTGTTTTCAAAATATCCATGTGAGTCGATTTCTTTCCCATTAAAATGCCACCACGTCTCTTACTTATACAAACATCTCAAACCTCTTAGGTTTAGCCACGATATCCCTGATACACTAATCAAAATCCATCCCTTCCACATATAATCTATTCCATGGGTATAATTTAGTCCATATAATCCTTCTGGCATAAAGCCAAATGAGTTACATGATTAAGAGGTTACATATTACCTCAAGCTCCTTTCATTTATTACCCTTCTCCACCCCATAAAATAATTTTAATACATGATTTCATTATAAAAAACAATATTAGATAAAAATGGATTTTTTAATAATACACTATGTACATACCCTTACACACAAATACATCTAATGGGTAATGAACACACTGTTTATGTTTACATCAAACAACCGCCTCACCAAACGACGATTGTTCATTTGCCTTTACCACCAATCAAGGTGGATATTATGATGGAAAATATATTTATATATATGTAATATATTATATTTATTATTTATTTATTCTTCATTATTCCTTTTTATAACACAAATATTTTTACTTTCCTTTTTTAATATGATAATTTCGTTTGAGGAATTGTGGACTACTGCCCCTTCAAAGAAATATGATTTATTCATACACTATATAGATTGTAATAAAGAATGTTTTAGTGAATATATAATATATATATGATATCATAAATCTAATTTAATAATGATATATATATTTACATATATGTCTTCTACTTTTTTTAAACATTACAATTAAACGGAATTAGTGTTCATGCGTACTTATGACATACCATCTTCATGAAAGGTGTATTCTATTAAATATGTATATATGCTACAGATTATTATAATAAAAAAATAATATATAAAATTGATATTTATATCAAGTTTTACATTATAGAAAAAATTATATATATATATATGAGGAACATAAGTTTAACAAATTAAGGCACATTTGGAAAACTAAGTGAATATTACCTAAATCATAACATTAACATGAAATTGCTAACACGAGGGTAATAGAAACTCATAATAAATTTATATATGGAATTAGATAAATGAATATGGTTCATTAGTATTTTTAAAATAAATTTATATTGATTATATAGGAGGTTTTAAGAAGTATGATGAGAGTAAAGATATAAGGTAAGGGGATTTAATCTCACTATGTATTTCTGTGGGAAAAATTATATGTTCACAACTCATTCCTTTTGTGTTTCATATGTAATTTCCAATATTATTTTATGTGTATATTATATTTATATTTATTGGTATTCACATATCCATTTTATGATCTTTCTTTAAGGGGTTTATGTTTTAATAGTTATTAAATCAGTAAAATAGTTTTGTCTCTATTTTCCTTCGTTGGGACTCATGTTTTCTTATGCACCTAACTTAATTTTTTGGGTGTATATAATTAAATTTTCTTGTTATATCTTTAAATTATATCTCTTAATGATATTTTGAGACTCATTTAATTTCCTTATCATTAATGAATATTATTATCACATGTTACCATATTGTAAGAGTTTATTGAGATAATGTCATTGCTTTTTGAGACTATTTATGTTTATGCACCCTTCGATGAAATATTATGTACTATATATTCATAAAAATAACTAGGTTCATTATTTATTTTTAAAAAAGATATAATCATGTATTAGTACAATTTTCCCACTCTTTTTTATCTAATATAATGAATATATTGTTATTAAGAAACCCTGAATTTACCAGATTTTCAGTCGGGTATCGGTATTTATTTAAAATAATATTTTATAAAAATAGTTTTCAAAATTATTATACTAATATTATACGATAATTAAAGGATTTTTGTACCATTTTTTATTATTCCAATGTTTTGAATGGATTCATATTCTCTATTTCCAAATGTTCCATTTCTGAAACCTTTTAAGCATGCAAAAGGAATGTTCTTTTTTACTCGTATAACATGTACAGATTTATCCTTCATCAATCCTTTGACGATTGTTTTCATATTTAAATGATAATTTTTAAGAAAATGATTCTAAAAAACATTTTCAAAGATATTGTTATCAAATGGTCTTTATTCTACTTTTTATATTTTTAATGAAAATGGTTTTCAAATGGTTTTATGTTTTAATGATCTCATTTCAACAAAAAAATGATATTTACCTCAAGAAATGTTTTCAAAATACACATAAAAAATATTTTCCATATATTATGACATATATTGATTTATCTCATTCCATTATTACAAATTATACAAAAGTGACATTCATCTTCATTCTTGAATGGTTTATGTTTTTAATAGAATTATTCTTAAGACACATGTTTCACTTTCATGGGTTTTTTTCATTTGAAACTTGCATATTGTCATGCGATGTAATTTCATAAAGTTATTACAAACCCTATCTCTTTAAATAGGTTTTGATGTGATGAAAATTTATTGATACCCATTTTATTTCATGTGTTATGATTTCATATTTATAAAACCTATCTCTTTTTCTAGGTCATTATATGATGCAAGTTTTTTTATCTTATGAAACATGTAGGAATGATTTTATTATGAGATTGGTGGGACCTACATCTCTCTCCCATTTATTGGGTAATGATAATTTCTATATGTGCTCAATGGGTAAATGAGTTGTAGCCCAACCCTAAAAACACGAAGGTACATGGGTTGTTTCCCAATACAAAAAACTTGAAGGTACATGGGTTGTAGCACATGACCAAAAGCAAGATGGTACATGGGTAGTAACTCAATGCTTAATGAATGAGGGTATATAGGTTGTATCCCATGATCAAAAATAAGAGGGTACATGGAATGTATCCCATGCATAAATGTAATATGGTACACAAGTTGTTATCCCAAGACCACAACATGTACATGGGTCGTATCCCAAGCCTAACATGTTATAATGGTCTTGTATATAGCCATAAAATAGAATTTTATATTCTTATATGTATTCCACAAATTCTATGTCTTATTCATCCTTTAATATTTCATCAATCATAATGTTTATTTCTTTATGAATAATTTATTATAAAATTTCTATATTTATCACACTAATAATGTTTATAATAATTAATATCCATGGTGTGATCTCTTAATTTTATGATAACAATCTCATAACCTATGTTCAAGTTGGTGCCAACATGTCTCCCATATATACATTTACTTAGAAACTGAGCTCACCCATTTTTATGTGTCATTTTTTAAGGATGTGAATAAATGGTTTAGGTATATTTAATAAAGGTGTAGATATATTTGGGATATATTGATGTTCTTTCACAATGAGAGAATATTTTGTATTCTATGTTTTTAAAGACCCTAAACTGTTACGGTCCCCAGGCATGCATTTTTGTAATGTATTGAATATTCATAAAAAATGGTGTAATATCCATATATACTAAGGTAATGTCTCTATGTTTGGTATTAATGGAATAGTTTTTTTCACCTTTGGAATGTGGGATGAAAAAACTTTAGTGAGACCCCCATGTACATTTATAAGTATACGACTATGGATGAACCTAAGGATAAGTATAAGGATATGCCAAGGTTTTGGAAAATGTCATTTAATTTGGGTAAAAGGATAATGTGAGTGGTTTTATAGAAATATATCTCTATATTGATATGAAATGCTTATATTTCATTAGAATAGAGGTACATTAGCATAAAAATATTGAAAAGATATCCTAGGCCATACTCAGGATAATATGGTACATGACAACATGCCTTACTACACACCTGGTTTGATACTCCTTAAGGATATTCATTAGAAATTTACAAACACTTCAAAAACCATTATGAAAGATTTGAATATAATATGACTATAAATAACCATTGATAAACTGAATGTGTACATGATAAAAAGGTAGGTGTCATGATTTTGACATCCTATAAGTACATTTCCATGATTCTAGGGATTTCTTATATAATATGTTTTTATCACCCAATGGATTATGGTTTTAGTAAATAAAGAGAACTACATGGAAAATGTTAAAAATTTAATTTTCATATGTGGAGTTTATGATCATTATGGGAATCTATTTAGAAAGTGTAAATATCATAATGAGAATTGGGATGGTGGATTTAGTGTTTGTTATACATTAAAAGATAAAGATATAGAAAATGACATATAGAAGTTATATGATGTTATTCTAGTATTTTTTAATTTTTTAATAAGAATCATGATTAGATTGGGGTTTAAGAACCTTAATAAATGATTCATGTTTCATATTATAATATTGAGGTACTAAGGAATATGTGGATGAAGAATAAGTAAGGGATTAAGAATAAATCTAGATTAATGAAGTATTTATATTTCAGAATTCATAGATTATGTTATATTATTCATGAAATTTATAAATATTTTCTATATAAGTATTCATTAAGGATTGATATGGAAATTTTTAATGGTGATGAAGATATAGAAAAGTGATTTCATAGATTGGTGATATTTTTATTAGTTGAAGGTAAATCATAATTAATTCCTAAAATTTAGATAATGATATTTGGATGTTGATACCTTTGATATGAATAAGAAAATCGGACGGTAAATATTATCCTTGAAATGATTACTGAAAAAATGTTATATTTCATCACAGATGAATTTTACAACTTCTTGTATTTAAAAATATATCATGTAATAATTGGGATAAAGAAAAATTCATGTTTTCCAAAATTATTTATGGTAATTAAGGTTATTATTATTTTTTAAGGTAATATACGATGAGGTTACTCACATGATTGGAATATGACAACCAAGTGGTACATGTGATATATGGGGGATCAATGTATTGATAATTTCATGACATTAATTATAAAGATTTGAATTTTCATCTAGAGGAAAGGGTATGAGGTTAAAAAATTGTAGAAATATTATGTAAATATATAGTTGATGTTTGTAAGAATAATGTATTGTCATACCATAAGATTATTTATTCATATTGGACAAGCTTTTATAAATACATGGTTTTTTTGAAAACAGATGATAAATGGGTTGGCATATCATGGATCTCATGATCTGTTATATCTTCAGGAAATAAAAATTAACCTTCCATTTTGGAGAAAGAGGTGATGTGGGTAAAGGAACAATAATGGTTGAGGTTGTCCTAAAATAATAAAATTATATATTTTGAAGAAAATTATTTTAATCTTAGAAAAAGGATCTTGAAAAAAAATTATCATAGTACCTCTATTTCTAATGAATCATATAGTCCCTTAGTTCCTTATTAGTTATTGGCTTTTTGATTGTTAACATTATCCTAACCATTTTCTCTGTCACTCCCAATCAGAACATGATAGTTATATTTTTCATCCATGTCCATGTTTTAACTTCTGAACTATGTTATCTAATGTGAAAACATAGTTTTATGTTACATTGGGCAATTGGTTTGTTTCCAAAATTTCTTTTTAAGGGTTTTTTTAGAATTAATTCTTATGATGTGGGTTTCAATGAAAGGATCGTTATGTTTTTAAACATTTGAAAACCTAGTAGAACGTTGAGGGTGAAATTAATTTTAATGGTGGTAGAATATAATATCCCTAAATTTCATGATTTTTTTGAATTAATTTTGATCTTTTTCTTTTTTTCCTTTCACGCAGCTCTGAAAATACATGTTATTATTATTAGATCACTATGTAAAACATTACATTAAAACAGTACATACATTGTGTAAATAAAACAGCATAAACCCAGAAAAAGACACGTGAAACAATAACTCATCCTACCTTACTTGCAACTTTGACACGTAGTAGACTACAAACAAAAAGGAGGTTTCTAAAATACACCATTTTATTGTTATAGTTATTTAAAATATATAATTATAAAGTATCTATTAAAATTAATAATTTTAATTGTAATTACTAATTTTCAAATATTTTGTCTAATTGTATTATAAAAATAAAACACATTGATAATGAATGATATAATTTTTGTTAAATACCTTTTATGATTCAAAATTATATTTTCTCAAATAAACTATATTACACATCATTCTAGGTAAAATAATAAAATTTATTTTTTACATATCTATAAATTAAAATTTATAAAATAATTTTTTTTAAATTAGAATTCATAAATTAGCTTTGGATAAATTTTATGGAATTTTCTAAGAAACAATATTTATTGATGAATAGTTTATATACTAAATTTTAGTAAATAATCTCAATTTAGTTTAAATAATTATTAATGTTAAATTATAATTTAAATTTATTTTCAGGTCTCATTACATAAATTATAAATATATTAATACAATTTTGGTCATTAAAATAAATTTCACATGTAAATTTATTATAAAAATTTAATCAAATTTGAACATTTTTCAACTTTAATAACATGTTATTTTGTCCCGTCGTTGGGATTATCATTAATTTTAACTTTTCTGCTTCTATAATGTAAATTTAGATAAATATTCAAAAAGATTTGTAATCAGTATAATATATATATTACAGTTAGATCATCTTTATTTTTCAACAAATTATTATTAAATGTGATTAAAAATAATCACAACAATTAAGGTCAAATTGATCGTAATTATGGACTAAACCCTATCTTAGGGGGCCAAATGACCTATCCACTTGTCCAAACCCAAATATTTGGACATATTTCATCCATAAAATTTCCATTATTGATTTAGTTTGGTTTTTAGGATGATTTTAAAGAAATAACATTTGTACACCTAACTTGTATTAAAAAATCCAATTGATTTCTTTTCCTTCCCAATATAAATCCACCACCTCTCCCACATCTTCACCCATATCAAACCTATTATGTTCGAAAAATATATACCCAATAAAATTATAAACATCTATACCTTCAACCTATAATAATGTAATTGTGAAGAATGAAATCCAAGGAAGCCTTTTGACACAAACAAAAATGAGTTACCTGTTTAAGAGGTCACATATTCATTCAAGCTCCTTTATTTTATTTTCCATCTCCACCCCACCACTATATTTATTCCATGCTTGTATAATGAAACCTATGTCATCAATATACTAGTTTTTATTTATGATATTTTTTAAACCAATAATTACAAAATCATTCATCTAATGGGTAATGTTCATGTTGTTTTTGTGTACGATGCACAACAACCCCACTATAAAATGATTGTTCACTTCACCTTTACCACCTCTAAAGGTGGATACTATGATGTAAAATATATTAATATATGAAATATAATATATTTATTAATTATTTAAAATTATTTTTTCATTTTAATAACATGTATATTTTTTAACATCTATTTTCTTAATATGATAATTTCATTTGGGGAAGTGTGGACTACCACCCCTTCAAAGAGATATTATTGGTTCATAAAATACATGGATTGTAATAAGAACATTTATAGTGAATATAAATGACATATATGACATCATAATTATAATTAAATAATTATATAAATATATATACACACATATATGTATTTAACCATTTTTAACATGATAATGAAACCAAAATAGTGTTTATTCATATGTATGACTTAATGTCTTATTAAATTGTCTATTTTGTTTCATACTTATATATTATACGGATTATTATAATACAGATATATTTTATATATATTATATATATTTCATGGTTTAAAATTTATAAATTATTATATATGTATTTGGACTAAAAGTATAACTAATGAAGGCATAAGGGAAAAACCAAGCGAATATTACCCAAAGCGTAACCCTAACATAAAATTGCTAATAAGAAGTTCAGATAATAAAATAATAAATCCATATATGGGATTATATATAACAATATGACTATATACATTATTTATAAAAAAAATTATTTATTATAAATGTGTTTTTAATGAGTATGATGAGAGTAAAGACACAAGGTAAATGGATTTTATCTCACTTTTTATTTCCTTGAGATACATTCTATGTTCACCACAATTTCCTATTCTGTGGAGTATGTATATAAAATGATTATATCCTATGATTTTTATAATTTAATTTATATGGAATCACATATCCATTTTATGATCTTTTTTCTATTTGGTTTTTGTTTCAACACTTACCAAATCAGTAAAATAGTTGTGTTTAAATTTTCATTCTTTGAGACTCTTGTTTTGTTATGCACCTAAATTGTTTTTAGGATAAAATACTTCCATTTTACATGTTATATCATTTAATTAAAAAAATTAATAATATTTTATACATTATTTAACTTTCATCACTTACATGGTGAGTATGATCCCTTGTTACCATGTTATGAGAGTTTATTGAGATAATCTCATAGCTTTCCCAGACTGTTTTTATTTATTCTTCCTTTGATTAAATCTTATCATCCTTATCTAAAGAACATACATGAGATTTATTCTCCTATATTTATTAACGATATAACCATTTAATATTACCAGTTTCCAAATTTTTGGTACATAAGATAGTTAATAAAGTGTTTTAAGACATCAAGACATTACTATCTCTCCAGTTCTATTCCTTTATACAACATTATATAAAACGGTTTTCCATGAATATTATTATAATATCCTTTGATCATTGAATGATAGATTTAACAGTTTTTTAGTTTACAATATTTTTAAAGGAATGTTCTTGTAATTTTTTAATGCGGCATTTTTCAATCCTTTTTACAATGAAAATGAATGTTTTTAAGTCGTATGACTTGAATAGATTTTTCCATCATCAATCCTTTCAAGATCTTATTTTAATTTTTAAAATATAATTTTTAAGAAAATCAATTAAAATATATTTTCAATGAAATTGGTTTCAAAAGGTTTTCACTCATCTTTTTATTTTTTAGGGAAAATTGTTTTAATAGTTTTTATGTTTTAAAGAGTGTTTTTCAAAGAAGAAAGAATATTTTCCTTAATAATTTTTTTAAAAATATCAATAAAAGTTATTTTTTATCTTATATAATATCCATTTATTCATCTAATTCACATCTATTAAAACATTAAATGGTTCCATTATTATTATTTCAGTAATGGTTTGTGTTATGATGGAATTATGCTTAAGACACCCCTTCCACTTCTATAGGTTTTATGCTTTTGAATCCCACTTCTTTTCAGATGTTATGATTTAAAAAAGTGATTATTCAACTTAACACTTCTCATAGGTCATGATGTGATGAAATATTAATGAAACCCATTTATTTTCACGTGTTATTATTTTATGTTTTTTAAATATATATATTTCATGGATTATGATCTGATGAATGTTTTATTAACATGTGGAACATGTATGAATGATTTTATTATGATATGGGTGAGACCTATATCTCCCTATAACAAATTGGGTAATGAAATATTGTTTATGAAATCAAAGGGAACACTGGATATAGCATAAGCTCAAAAATAAGAAGAAAAATATGTTCTATCCCAATCCCCAAAAATACGTACATGGGGTGTAGCCCAAGATGGAATGAAATATGTTACATTGATTGTATCCCTAGACCAAATGAAAGTGAATACATGATATGTAGCCCAATATGAAAAAACAATATGTTACAAGGGTTTTAACCAAAGAATAAGAGAAATATTGTTCATGTGTTGTAGCCCAAGCCTAAAATAAATAGGGTACATGGGTTTTAGACTAAGATCCATAAGAATAAGGTACATGGGTTTTAGCCCAAGCCTAAAAGTACGAGGGTACATGGGTTGTTATCTAAAGAACCATGTCGGTACACTGGTCGTAGTCCAATACTAACATGTTTTAATGGTCTTGGTAGGTATCCTTAACAGAAAAATTTCTATTCATATATGTATGTCACAAATCCCATGACCTATTCCCCCATTATGATGTCATGGATAATGATGTTTATTTCATTATTAATCATGTCTAATGAAATACAAACATTTTTCCCATGACCTATGATTATGATATTTAATTTTAAAGTTATGATCTTTAAATTTTATGATCACGCCCCTTACCCCTATGTTAATGTTTATTCTTATATGTATCCCTTGTTTACACATACTGGGAATTTGAGATCACCCATTTTTATGTTTCTTTCCTCTGGTTGTGAAGAATGTTTTCCGGTATAAGTACTAAAGGTGGAGATATTGTTTGTAGATGTTGATGATCAATCACTAGGATATAATTTTTTTCCATGATTCTAAACACACAAAACTATTACAGTCCTTAGGATTTTTTTGTAATATTTTAAATATTCATCTAAAATGATGTAATATCCATTTATTCTATGCCTATGTCACCATATTGATGGAAATATTTCGACATTATCTCATCTAAGGTTGGATTATGACAAAATTATGAGCCTTTTGGGGTGTGTAAAACGTGGTTATAACTTTTTCTTTATGAAAATTTGAAGTGTGTCCTCTCCCCCACTTATAAAATAACACCCCCTATCCTCTATTTCACATATATCCAAAGGCATTTGGTTATCCAATTCGATCCAAAATTCATTACATACATCCATTAAAATGTACATATATAATTTATTTTGATTAATAAACCCTCATAAAAAGTAAATTTGGGTTAAACATAATAGGATGCCTTATGAAGAGGAGGGTCATTCATATATGATGAATTCCAATACATATGTTAATGTATTTTTGTATCACCGATATTTCCTTGTGATACATGACATATTAATTACATTTTATATTTTGTGTTGTATATACTGCCCATGAATGAATTTTATGATTCTTTTTAAAATTATTATCTTATAAAATAATCCATAAATATTCTTTTTTTATAGGGTAACAAAATAAAAAAGATAACAAAGTGTTATGGGTTTTAAATTAAAATCTCATTATTTATCATCATAGATTGTAAATATATTTGTAAAAATGAAAAATTATGATACTTATCTCAATAAACTAATGAATTTTCTTATATTAACGCAATTTCTACAGAAATTATATTGTCCATGATCTTCATTATCTATAATAAAAATATTATACTAAAAACTATTTTTAAGGAAAATCAACATTATTCTTCTATTCAGTCAAAAATTATTTCTATTATAGGTGAATTTCTTGTAAAAATTCATTCAATTTTATCATTATTTTAATCCAATGTTTCTTAAAATATAATTTTCAATCGTACTTAACTTTTTAAAAATGATATAAAATAATTTCACTATTCATTATCCTATGAAGGAAAATTTGACATTTGGAAAAAATATATAATGGAATATTTGTTATAAAACGTAGAACTTGAATGTTAATTCACACCATATTAACCTCTGAATGATTTGAAGACAACATTACATGTTTTCAAGGTGACTATAAAATAAAAAAAATTCACTAAAATTTAAGAAATATTTTTAATTTAAATATTTTTTTCAATATAAAGAAAATATTTACCTCAAAAATATTGTAATTATATTTTAATGTAATTTCTATTCCTAAATCAAAATAACCTTTTGTGTTACATATGTTTTACTATGGATACGATCTAATAGTACCACCTTTTTTCATTGGATATTTTATTTTTATGATTATGATAGTGATATTTTTATGTAACCTATTTATCATTCATGGATAATGATATATTCAAAGGAAGAAATGTTTTTTTAACTACTAAATTTTCTATAGATTACAATTATAATGATGGTTTTAAAATTTATAATAAATGATTATGATTATGTGATTTTAAGGTCCTATAAAGACAAAAAATTCATATGGAAAAGAGAGATAGCTCATGAGTAATTTATATCATGTGTTAACATGATTTCATGTTCATTATGTTATTTTTGGACTTGGTTTTATGTCTATAAGGTTATGTGTGGACCTAGTTTCATTACCATATAGTTTTGTATGGATCTGGTTTCATAACCATATTATAATGTATGGACTTTGTTTATTGTTCATAAGATTATGTGAGGGCCAAATTTCTTTTCCTCAATATAATGACCGAAACATTACAACTTTTTAATTGTTCTAAATGCAATAATAATAAATATTTAAAACATTATAATTAATATATTATTACTTAATGTCCAATTTTCACTTATTTACATAATAATTCATCTCTTCTTAACTTCCAAGAATTATAACATGAATTAGAATTGTTATCTATGTTATGAAGGGTATAGATTTAAAATATTATTTGATGTTATCATACACTTAAGATCATGTTACATTAATTTTATTATTGATACATCCCTTGATTACCTTTAATTATAATCTGATATCACCCAATCATATGATTAATTTCATTATACCATAAAGAAATGTTTTTTGTATAGTATCACTAAAATTATTACAATATGAGATGATTTTTATGTGATATGTTAACTATATTTCATAAAATAAGTATATTTTTAGCTATTATATAATTACAAATATCCTTTATAGTCCATGGGTCTGTATTTTTGAAATGTGTTGAATAATAATTGAAAAATATATGATATTTATGTATAAAAATACTATGCCATTATTTGTTGTATTAGAAGAAAGTATTATTTATCCTTTATAATATAGGATGATAAAAAGTGAGAACCATCATAAAAATTATAAGGATAAGCCTATGTATTTGAGAGTATCGTATTATTTTGATGAATTATATGGAATGTGGGTTTTTTTTAAATTACATCCCTATTAGAATTATACAAGTGTATATAGATATGGAACAGTTGTACTAGGGGTAATAAATCACAAAAGGGTCCATTGGGTATTGACTTGATTGTCACCTATTGCAAGATTGTGGGCCTTACATCACACCTAGTTTGACTCTCTTAGGGGTTATGTTTTGAAAATAAACAAACTAAATATGCACGATCATGATGGATTTCAATAATGACTTTGACTGACAAAGATAATACCTAAGGTGTCATATATTGAATATGAGCTGTCAATATTTAGATAACCAATGAATTATTTATGGCCATGATAAAATATTATTGGTTTATGGGATGACCATTTTGGTTTTATTAAGGGGTTTTAGATAGAAATTTAAAGGTGGATTGGTTATAGGAATGGTCAAATATTGAATTATCTTATTTAATCATTTTTTAAATTCCAAAACATCATGAAATGAATTTACTAATGTTAATTTATATCCATATTTATTATACATTTAATTAAAATTTAATTCCCCTAATGATATTATAAAAACTCCTCAAGTATATAATTTTTCTCTATTTCATGTTTATAGATGCTTGTTTCCATAAAATCATATTATCAACCCTTTTGTGGAATTTTATGTTTTTTAGAAATTTAATGACTTTATAAATATTAATACAACATGAATTTTTGAGGTAGGGAAGATATATTTTATATTCCAAACCAAACTGTTCTAATATAAATACACGATGGAAAATATGATCATCCAATAGAACTAAAATCAAATATATTGGACAATATTTCTATCCAGATGGGGTGTTTATCACAAATTTTTGGGATAAAAATCAACCCTGAATGAATTATTATTGTGTGGGAGATATTAAATATATTTTAAAAAAAGTTTAATAGTCTTTCATTTAATTTTTATGTTGATTTTTCAAAATCATCCTTACACAGTGCTATGTATAATTCAATTAATCAATATAGAATAACCCTAATTGAGTTTCTTGAATTGAAGAATAATCATTAGTAGAATCATGGGATGGGATTTATCTGGAAATTTGTTTTGAGGTGCGGTATATATTTATTTAGAATTATTATGGATTGATTTGAATTTTCATTGATTATTGGGAATTTAAATAGATCACAATCAGGAAAATATATCAAATACCTTGTAATGATTATTTTTTTGATCAACTGAGTGAACATGAAATTTTTTATAAAATTTATCTTCATTTTGGGTATTTTAAACTGATGTTAAAAATGAGGATATACGCAATACATCATTATGTACATGGTATACAAATTATGAATATATATTACTGTAATTATTTCCTACTAATTCACTTGATATCATCATGGATTTATTGAATGGATTTAATTAAATATTTAATTAATTGGTTTATGGTAGTATATATAGATTATTTTTTTATAAATTCAAAGACAATATTATACATAAATATCACATTATGATTATACTAAATACCTTATGGGTGGATATGTTCTTTGAAATAGTAAAAATGTGTGAAAATTTGCTAAATGTTTCTAATTTTTATATCATTTCTCTCAAGAAAGGGTACATCAGTAGATCAATAACAAATAATTCTCTTGAATGTTTTCCTAAAACAATGACGTTGACTATGATACATTATTTTTTTCTTTGGAATGATATTATTAATTCTTTTCAGAACATTTTTTAGGTCATTCCAATACACTCACTACGTCATCTTTGAAGGGAATCATGTTTCTTTGGAAAAATTATTCTAAAGAACATTTCATGGAATAAAGGAGAAGAATATTCAGAAAAATAATGCATATATTTCCTTACATTGGGAATAGTTATGTACTCTATGACAATGAGTTGATAAATATAGTTGTATTCTTTCTCCTACATAATTACAAGTTAATAGCTTCTATCATTCAAAAATTTGAGTTTTATGAGAAACGAATACCCAAATCATGATTTTGAGATAATGGTGATGATTTTTTCATTAATTATATTTATTATTTGTCATCATATGAAATTTTGTGGTATATATATTCACAAGGATAAAATAATTTTATATTAACATATTAGGAGGTGAATATGTGCAAGAGAATATGGTAGAAACAGATTAATTATTAGGAATTATCCGTACATTACAACATTGGGAAGGTGATAACGGTGTAAAATTAATTGATTTTAAATGATTAATCACTCTTATCAAAAACACCTAAATATATTTAAAAATTATACTATGTTCGATTTTGTATATGACACACATCACCGAGATTAAATGACATATGAAATTTATAAATTTTATATCATAATTGTAAAAATGGTGTGTATGAATAGTATTACATATTTTGTGATAAATATATATAGTTTATACTTGATTTAAATTATTCATAAAATTTATATTAAATAATAATTCAATATTCCGGTAAATAATTCTTTTATTCTGAAAATTGTTTTCATCAAAAAAGTTTTTCAATTCATTTTTTATGCAATAAATATTATATAGAATTTTTTGAAAATTTAAAAATATTATTTTATAAAATGAACATAAATTTCTAATTTTTAATTTATAGATTTACATTGGCTGATTTTTTTTGGAAATTATTGATCTTTTTTGAATAGTGAAAATGAATATTTTGGTAAAAAGTGCCTTTTATTGTAAATAATATGATGAAATAAAAAGTAGTAATGTATTTTGAATATTATTTAATATAACAAATGAATAATTTAGTTTTAATTAATTCTCATAATCTCGTTTTAATTAATTTTATATTTTATTTTAGTAGAAGATTTTTTTGGGATTAAAAATGGATTTTTTCTAAAAATTGTTTTATGTGGCTTATATTTATCCTTTAAAAATAATTTAAATAGTTTTCAATAGTAATTTTTTATTTAAAAAATATATATATTATAAAAATAAATATTAATTTATATTTGAATCGTTCTTATTATAATCTATATAGTTAATATAAAATCAAATTTTTCATGAAAAATATAGTTCTTGAAAATCCACTTTTCATCACATTAGTGGGTATTGGATAAAACATAATTTTCCCTCTTATATTAACTGAATTTGGTAAAATATATTCCATACATTAAATAATAATAATATATATTTTCTAATACGTTAAAAATAATTTCTTTAACAAAATACATGGTTTAAAGAGTAAAGATTTATTACCATGATTATGATAAAAATGGGTTTACCAAGGTTTAAAATAATAGTATAATTATTAAAATGACCTAAAAAAATTTATAAAATATATTTAATTGACTTATTTAGACCTTATAAATCATTAATATTAATAATAAGAAATTTTTTACCCTATTTGAATGTGAAAAACGTGGATAGACCTTTTTCTTTGGAAAAATCTAAAATGTCCCACTCACCTATTTTATAAAAAGACACCCCTCTCTTATGTACTTCACAAATTAAAACCATTTTTTTCATCCAATTACTTCCAAAATAACATTCCAAAATCCATCACATCACATTATAGATCTTTTCTGTTTATAAATCCATTACATTATTACTTAAGGTATATTCTTGAAGACGTATTCCGGGAAGTGGAAAAATTCATAAATATACATTTTTGTATTATTTCTTCTTACAGATCTAATAAATATTATTCTAATATGATAATAATATAAAAAAATTATATAACATATAAAAATATTTTATTATGAATAACCTATATACATCCCCACTTTTACCAAATGGGATGTAAAATTATCATTTCTATGTGTGGAATACTACTACCTCGTGAGCAATGCCATTAATTTTCCATCATCAAATATTAGGGTTTTTTGTAATTTTGTATTTCAAAAATATATATGATTTTAATAACATGTTAATTTTTAATTTTTTTAATCTATCACATATAAAGTTTTTTACTTTTCTTTCATTTAGGGATATAATTGTGTTACTTGTGTGTACCGCAGACTACCTCCTCATTAAGTAATGTGATTCATTGTTAACTAATGATTTACATGGAATGTAATAAAAAAAGTGACTTACTGTTTAAATACATGGAATTTAATTAATTTTTTATTAATATTCATCCCTTTGAAAAAATACATTCCTAAGGACCATAATTGTTTAGTGTGTTTGAAAATTTTGAATAAAATCATCTATATTGGGGAAAGATCATCAATATTACCCCCAAAGATCATAAAATATAGAAATTATACTTAAAACCTTTATATATAACATAGGGAATGTAAACATAATAAATTTTGATGAAATGTGTAAGAAATGGTAAATAAATGAAATACATAAGCATAAAATAAGAATAAGTGTATGTGAACAGGAGAATAATATTTCAAAGTCATACCCTGTATATCAAACATCATATAAATAAGACATGGAATAAATATTGGTATTTTATAAGAAACAAATAATATGGGAATCAATATAATATTCCCTGATTTGATAACATGGTAATAAAACATTGATTTTTTTTCATACACAAATGCATTTAAAATCATATTCCATGGATACCATCGAAGATCTTTATAAAAAAATTTGCTTGGGATAATCACCAACGTACCTACTTTGGGCTTGAGAGGCCAAACTTTGTAATATCATATTTCAGAATTGTTGTGACCTATAATGTTCCCAATTATTTTGGGATTATGATGCCCTCCAATGTAACCACCTGTTTCATTCATGTGATTCCCTCCTCTATACGCTCTTGTTTTGGACATGGGATTCCCTGCCACGTCCCATCATGTTCTGAGCTAGGGATTCTGTCCCATTTACATTCATTCATTGATATTGGGATTCCCTCCCATGTTCCTTCTTGTTTTTTTCTTGGGATTCCCTAATGTGTGCCCTATTATTTAGGGCATGTTATTCCCTCCCATGTAACCTCTAGTTTTGAGATAGAGATGTCCTATTGTTTACCCTCTTGTTTCAGGCTTTAGAAGACCTATTGTGTACAATCTTGTTTTTGGATTGGTATGATCTCCCATATACCCATTGATAACATATAAAATTTATCACCACCAAATGAATTATTGGTGGATATAGGTCCCACCCATCACATAATGAAATCAAACAAATATGTTACACAATATAACAAAACATTCATCATATAATGACAGATATAAAGAGAAGGGTTTAATAAAAATTATAAAATAAAAAATGAAATGAATTGGGTATCATCAAAATATCATCAGATACTAAACTATGGAAAATAGATAGGTGTCATATTTATTTCTTCCTAGATTAACCCAAGAGTGGAAAATGTTTCTTATATTTTTAACAAAGTATAACCCATGGAAGAATAATTTGTTTCATGTCAATATATTTGAAACATTATTTACACTAGGAAAAGAGATGGATTTTATAAAAATAATTCCATAAAAAATAAACCATTTAGATATAGAATATTAATGGTACCATGTGGTCATATCCCTATTAAAAAATAATAATAACAATGTATAACATCATAGTTGGAGAATGATTTGGAATGATTATAAGAAACAGTTCCAAATTAAAGTAACCTATATTTGTAAATTATAAAACATTTTTTGGACTCTTTTATTTAGAAGACAAATTTAAAACATATTAATTAATCTTTAAAAATAATTTAAAATATTTCCTTAGAAAAACATCCATTCTTGTTTAAAAAAATATATTTTAAACTTAAGACATTTTGAAAACCTTTTTCTTTAAAGAAGACTATGAAAACTTATAAATAAGGATTTAAAAACAATTTTACACATATTAAAAGATAAAAAATTTATCTAAAATTATTTTCCATGATTATGATATTAAAATATAATATAAAAACATTTTTACAAACATTTTTATAGCATCTTGATTGAATAAAAACGATTTCTGTCCAAAGAGAGAAATAATGTAATATTTTCATAAAAATAGTTCATTGATGATATAAAGTACCAATTATAGGAAATATTGTTACATTAATATATTATATCATAAATAATCAATGTATAATAAAATTATTGGGAATTATTAATAGGTATATCATGATATTTCCTCATTGTATACTTGATTATAAAAATCTCAATAAATGATGAAATTATAGAAATAAAATCTTTCCAATTTTGTAATATTAAATCCTAATACACATATAATAATTACATTACATGTAGATTTAAATATTATTCAAATAATTATATTCATGATATAAATTTTCAATGGGAATTATGTAGACATCATATAAAAATATTGGTGCATAACATGGAATGTGTCTCATTGACGGAAAATTGATACAAAATTAATTTATTTATTTGGTAACTTTTTAACCATAAAACCCATTAAATTTAGATCATCATATGGATTTTTAAAAACCAATAATTTTAATTATGATAATCATAGAATACATTCTTCGGGAGTACATACTACAAAAAATAATTGTGTAGTGAATAATTCATAATTCTCACATAAATAAATTTGAGACGATAATACACTTACCTTAAGTTTTATGTTTATGTATACAAAGTATAATATCTTGTATAATATATATAAATTTATTATAAAAAAACAAAAACACCACATTCATATATATAATACCATGTATTATTTTATTATGAAATTATATAACATGTTTATAGAAAACATCATTTTAAAAATATGTCCTGGGTAATAATCGCATTGTTTTTTCATATACATTTTGAAATGTTTTTTTGATATTATTACTCAAATAATGAGATATTATTTATATAATGTTTAAAATGATATAAATATCATATATATTTTGTATTTGATTATTTATAATATTCTATAAATGATATACAAATAAAATGGAATACACCATTCATGGAGACAATAGACTCTACATACACATGAACATCGCTTCCATTTTCTTGTCATTTTAATAGAAATAATGAAAATGAAATATTTTCCTATATAAATTTATATTATAATTAACATTAAATTATTATAAAAATTATACAATATACTTTTACTAAACCCATAATTAATATATTCTATGTGTAGTGTGAAGGAACCACATCACCTGGAGAAGGCGGTACTCTATAGGTCCAAAAAAACAAGTTATCATATTTCCATAAAAAAATAAAATTGGTATGTGTTATATAATAATTAAATAAAAATAAATAATTAATAAATATACTATATATTATATAATAATATTAATTAAATAATTATTACCATCCTTTAGATTGCGAAATGGATGAACAAACAACATTGATTCATGAGGTCGTAGTCCACCGCACACACTAATGATGATTAAATATCCCATTTAATGGTAGTGTGTGTGAGGGTAGGTACAACAATTAAAAATTTAGTATATTTAGGGTAATAAGTTTATTATATAATAATGAAATAGTAATAATTAAAGGATCTCAGAGATAATTAAAATAAACATGTTTTTTGAAGGATATTACCTCTGCTTTGGGTAATTCCTTTTGTTTTTCACTAAACAAAAACATGGTTTTATTTATTCCCAATGTTTTTATTATTGGTTGATAGGAGGGTTTTTTTGGTGAATATTTTGGTATGGTATTGATTATCAAAATGGATTGATAGGTTTGTGGAAGGATAGAGTGGATTCCATTTCATAGTGGTGAAGGGGTCGCATTTTGGTAAATACCAAAATATAAACACTATTGGGAGGTATATGTTTCTTAATATGACTTTAAAATTGAAATATAATAGAAGAAAAAGTAATTATGGTCAATTATTACCTCTACCTTCCAATAATATGTTCATTTTTATGATATTGGTCCTTAACTATTATGTTTTCCCTCTTTTATCAATTTGATTTTATTAAGATAAATAGTTATCTAACCTATGTAATTTTACTATTGAAAATAAATTAAAGTGAGTTTTATTATAAATTATTGATCCAAGTAATTATAAAGCTGATATAAAATTTTAATTAAATAAATCCATTATTTATTTGAAATTAATTTTAAAATAAGCTTATGTAATGCTAAAAAACATTGCATAATCTCGAACCGTGGAAATGCTGATTTTTATATTTAATGGTTAATATGTTCTAACTAAAAGATAAATTGGTCAATAAATAGACCATATTTTATATTTATTAACATTTAAAAAAATTTGGCATAGTATTGGACAATTATTCAATTTTATATTATTTAATAAAATATCATTTATTATAAAATTACATTAATTTTAATTTTATCATTATTTACCAAATTTGAATTTAAAAATATCAGGAAAAGGATTGAAATTTAACATATAAATTTAAAACCATTTTAGAATTATATATTCATCTAAAAATTTTGTAGTTAATAATTATAATAATTTAAATCATGTTTAACATTTTTGAACAATTTATTATTGTTTATTATTTAATTTATAATTATCATATTTGGAATTCCAAAGGCAGTTAATTAAAATAATCCTCACAAAAATTTTAATAATTAATCAATATTATTAGAAAGATACATTATATTTCAATATAATATGTAAAAATGAAAAAATATATTGATTCTTTATCTCATGTATTTATAAATTTTAATGTTAAAGAAGGTTCTTTTTAGTCTTTTTTCACTTAACTTATTATATAGGTCACTTTTATTTAATAGTATTCAAAAAACACATAAATATATAAAATAAGGTGATGAGGGTCATACTTTGTCCATTAAATGAGTGATGGACACGTTTTGGGTCATTTATACCCCTTATATTCTATATTTAATCATTAAGTAATCATGTTCTTACCATAATCAATGTAAGTAATTTAGTTATTCTCACTAATCATTTTAGTTAAAAAAATAAGATGATCTTATTTGGACAAAAAAATCATTCTAATTACATATATTTATAAACATTTTTTCAAATTTATTTAACATATGTGGCTAAAATTAATTTTATATTAATCTCACAAACACAATGAGAAAGAATGTTTTTTAGAGAAATGTTAGAAAGGCTAAAAAGTTTTTATATCCAATTTCACTGTGAAATTAGTTTTAAAAACATTAAATTATTTTATGTGAAATTTATATTATTAAACATTAAAATCAATATTAAATATGATTTATCTTTATAAATAAATTATGAAAAAGATATTTTCTATTAAAATTTAGTATTTTTAACTATTTCTCTAAAAATAAAATATTTTTAAAAAAATCCCAAAAATTCACCCGAGGATAACTATAAAAGTTTAAAATCAAAAATAATGTTTATTTTCTAATTAAAATATTATAAAATACGAAAAAAATAATATCTAAAATCGGTTCTTCATTAAAAGTTGGTAAAATTACGTTTTATAGAAATTCAACATTTTATTCATAAAAATTGAATAATTTTTATCTTATTCCTATAAAACATATTGTATGAGTGTCAAAAAAATAGATGAATATATCATTATGTAATTTTATTAAAAATGTTCATTAAAATTGTTTTGTTTAATTTTTTTACATAATATATATTTTTATAACGGGACATAGTTTTCTTAGGATTCTAATTTCATTATTTTGAAATAGTTTAGAATTATATTTATAAATATTTCATAAACGATGTATTAAATAGGTATATATGTGTAAATAATATTATCACAATTTAGTTAATATTATCTGTAACATCAATTAAAATGGATTGGTGGTATCTATAATGATATTTTTATAATATTACTAATATTGTGTTGTAGTTTGGTAAAACTTGGTCATGTGTGCTACACATGCTATCTAAGGAACTCAGAATTGAGTGTAACAGAAGTAAAATACAATGTTTCCTATATCGAGAGCTAACTTGTGTTTTTCATGAAGGTAAATCTTAAAATGGGTTTTCCTAAAACAGAGTCCTAACTTTTATAATTCATATAACAGATGTTATATTCATTATTGTTTGAAATTTAGTATATTGAATATATTAAATAAATTCGAAAAGAATTTAAAAAAATCATACGGTGTTACAATAAATCCCCCATAAAATGAATTTTTACCATAAAATTCATTTGAGTTATGAATGGGTTAATAATTTAATGTTCATTTCATAGAAACTGACATTATAAAAATAAATACAAAACTTAAATTAAAAATGTAAATTTGGAAACAAATGATTTACCCAAATTCACTCATAACAAAGTATCCAAACAGGATAAAATATGTGACAATTGAAAACATGAACATGGAAGAGAAATTCAAAAATAAATTTCTGTAAGACAGTGATAGAGAACTTGGTAATTAGAAATTTAACAATCATAAACCCATAACCCGAAGATGATTGAAAACTGATATTGATTTCATCAAAAAACGATGATATAAAGACATGTTTTTAATTCAAGAACCTTTTTTTATATTTAAATAGTTTTATTGATAATATACACTTACATGATTTTAGGGAAACTTCACCCTCTATTGTATTAGGATTAATTTCCACTTTATCTCATATTGTATGAAATAAAGTTGAATTATTCATTCTTGATGTGTCAGAAAATCCTGATATCCATCATTAGAGTGATAAGTCATTCAAAATATCATTATCCAAAAAAAAATCGTATCACATTTCATACCATATTTATACATCCTCATTAGGGTAAATAATATATTAATCTCTAAAACCTCATCCAATTGTTAACATAAACAATTCCTTAAAAAGTTTTCTTCATAAACCTTCTTAAATATGAATATAATAAACATTTGAATGAATGTCTCTAATTTTTTAAAAATAAACATAACATTGATCCCACATATATATTAAATTACCTCTTGGTTGTCACATACAAAACATGGAAATTCATTTATCATTTATCTCATAAAACATTTTATTAACCTGAATTACCATCAATCTTTATTGAAAACATGTATTATTTTTTATTTCAATGATTATTGGACATAACCCTTAAATAAAAAATTATTTATAGTCTCTAGGAAGGATAGTGTAAAATAATTTTTTTTAATTAATGAATACTAAAATTATCCAAATATATCATATTTTTATCCAAGATAATAAAATTTTTGTCAGAAATAGGATCACAATGAGGGTTACATTCCCATAATTAGAATATCACCATTACATTAAATCAATTTAATATTTTATTAGAACCATTCAAAATTTCTATTTAAATTTATTTTTAAATATATATACATCATGATTATTATAATATAATTATATAATTCCAATACATATACACTTCAATCATCCTACATTATTCTTAATCTATTACATAGGCTATGTCATCATATTCTTTAATACAGATTTATTGGAATATAAAATATGAATCTTGTTTTATGGTTCTATAACATCATTGTAATTATACATCTTACATTGAATATATATAATATTGTTACAACATCCCATACCATTCACAAGTCATTTTTTCTCTCTTTATCCTCAACAATATAACCAATACGCATGCCACCTTCTTAATTTTAATCATGAGATTTCATTGTAGGAAATATATTTTCAGGATAACCAAACTTTACACATCTAAAGATTTAAATGTAAACCCAGTTCTTTAAAGACCCTCTATTGACTAAAATATAGAATCAGAGTGTGACAATAACTTATCATAGTGGAAGACCAAAAAATCATGAAAAATCACTTATTGGATGTCTAAATTATAATACCATTTTTAATTTATTAAACCATAGGTTCTTATATGTTTTTTATAGTCATCTTCTATTTAAACACTTCTTAATTCTTCATAATGAGTTTGTGAATTTCCTAATCATATCCCCTGAGAGTGTCAAACTAGGTGTGTAGCAAGACCCATTTTTTCCATGAGTTACCATTCGAGTCAATATCAATATAGTGTTTTTGTGGTTGTTACCTCTATATACATATTTTCCATATTCAAAACTACTTATAATAATCATGTGAGGATGTATTCCTAGGAAGCCACTCACTCTATCCTTCACCAATATTACAATAAATTTTTATATACAATGACTTATGAAAATACTTATTCATATATACATCCCTAGACATAAACATATAAATATATCTATGTATCTCACTAAATCTTTCTCATTCTATATTTCAATGGTTGAACTATACATTCCATTGATACTAACTATAGAAACACATGCATAACATATATGTATATTATATCTTTTCAGATGTATATTCATCGTATTATAAAAATACTTTCTCATGGACGATTTTAGTTTAGTTTATATGTTATCATGGATAAAATCTTCTAACATGGTGAAAGATATTGAATTATTCAACCATAGATAATCCTATTTCGTACATATACTTAATAAAAAAAATTATATCTTGTGGGAAGGAAACATAAGTGAGGGTTAGATCAGATTCTCATTGAGGGTAAACTAAGTAGATAAGTAAGCATAATATGACCATAATGTTATGATAAAAGTATAAAATAATTTTAATTCATATCCAGAATATCAATGATCATATATGTGAGTCACAGGATAAATACTCGATGCTCGTAACAAATGATTCATAATGGAATAAAAGATAATAACCCTTAATGGAATAACATAAGAATAAGATAATGAATTTTTATCATACACATAATAATTGAAAATTTTATATCATGTTTACCAAATAATATATTCATATCATGTTACATTTGTGCTAATAACATGTTACATTTTTCGGGATTCAAATTCCCTCCAAATTTACATCTTTTTCTGGGATTTTGATTCCCTCCATGGTACCCTATGGTTTAGGTCATGGGATTCCCTGTAGTGTATCTTCTTGTTTTGGGCATGGGATTCCCTCCCTGGTACCCTCTTATTTTGGGCATGGGATTCCCCCCAACGTACCCTCTTATTTTTTTCTATGGTTTATCTCAAATATACCCTCTTATTTTGAGGTTCAGATTCCATCCCCATGTACCATATTGTTTTGGGATTGGGATGATCTCTCGTGTACCCTCATGTTTTGTGATTGGGATGACCTCCCCTTTACCATTTTTTTGGGCTATTGACGTTATCCAATGTTCGCTATTATTTTGGGCATGAGATTCCCCTCGTGTACCCACTTTTTTGGGATTGGGATACCCTCCCATGTACTTTTGGTGTTTTAAATAAATTTATCAATACAATATATTTCGGTGGGAGATATAGGTTCCACCCAGAAAATAATAAAATTATTCATACATGTTCCAAATATTATAAAACATTCATTATATTATGAAAAACTAATATAGATTGGCTTCATAAACATAAAATCATTACTCGTGAAATGATATATGTATCCAAGAAATTCAATAATATAATAATATATGGAAAATAGATAGTTTTTAATGTCATTTCTGTCAAGAATAATCAATGAATAGATGTCGTTTTCATAAGAATTTATCAGAGTATCACTCAGGGAAGGGAAATGAGTTTAATGTCCTTCTTTTTAAAAAATGATTTACTTATATAAAAAAAGGGTTTCAATACATCATGCCATTAAAACATATACCATTTATATATATAATATGAATAGTATCATTGGAACTTATCCCTATTAAATCATAACAATATGAAAGGATTCCATCATAGAAAGAAAAGGTTTTTTTAGATCACATGGAAAAGATAAAAAGGAATATAACCATTTTTTTGAAATCATATATAATGTTCATAATCATTTTAATGGAAAACCACTTTGAAATTTTTTTAATTAATCAATAAAAAACTATTTAAAATTTTCAGTAGAAAAATATCCATTCCCCATTAAAAAAGGTTTTTAAAACAGAAAATATTTTAAAACATTTTTCTTTGATAACAACCTTGAACACGTACAAATGATTCTTTGAAACAAATTTTAAACTATATAAAACCTGAAAAATTATCTAATTTTTTTTATCAAATATGATTTTAAAAAATCATTTAAATTATTTTCCTAATTTTATAAATAGGATTATTGAATGGAATTAATTATCGGCCAAAGAGTGAAATATGTTCGAATTTCCAAAAAAAATACATTCTTAATTATATTAAGAACCGGTGAGTGGAAAATTTTTACCATTATATATAATTTTATGATTTAAAACTGTATAATAACATTCATGAGAATTATTGAGAGGTATATCAAGATATTTTAACATTGGAAAATAGATCATAAACAATGCTGATAAACAATGTGATTATAGCAATAAAATATAACTAATTTTGAAACATTGAATCATATTATATATGAAATAATAACTTTACAAGAATAATTATATATACTGATGATATGTAACTTCATTATTTAAAAATATAAAAGGTATATATATAAACTTTTTAGAAGAATATAGGTTCATAACCCGACATGTGTCTCAAAGACGGCAAATTGAGACAAAATTACTGCACAGGTTTGGTAAATTTTGAACTATAATGAAAGAGATAAAATCATGTGGATATGTAAATAAAACTAAATTTATGTATATCAATAATATAATAAATTAATGATCTGTATCTATAACAAAAAAATAAATGAGTGGGGAATTAGGCATAATTCATAATGAAATAAAAGCGAGACAAGAAAACCCTTACATTATGTCTTGACATTCCTTGTACACATTAAACCCTCTGATAGGATATACATAGGATTATTATAAAACTACAAGAGTACCAAATTCTGATTCCTTAAATCAGTTATCATTTTATTATGACTTTATATTACACGTAAATTAATAATTTCATGTTAAATTTATTTTTTTGTTCGTAATCATTATGTTTTTTCATATACATTTTCATTTGTTATACATGATCATCTTAATCATATCATTATTTACATATTTAAAAAGTGTAAAAATGATCAAAATATCATAAAAATTAATTATATATTTTTTATAAAAATCTATTAAATAAATAGAAATGAAATGTAATAAATCATTCTTGGAGATGGTAGGTTGTATGTATGGATGAACACTATTTTTTTTTCTTATCATAATAAAAGAAATAATGTAAATTAAATATAAGTATATATATTTATATTATCATTATTTTTTAATTATTATATAATTTATATCAAATAATTTTACTAAACAAATCCTTATTATATTCCTTCTCAGGTGTGAATGAATCATATTTCATTGAGGAGGTGGTAGTCCATACATCCCAAAACAAAGTACTGGTATTCTTAGAAACATGAAATCCTAATGTTATACGTTACATAATAAATAAAAAAGAATAAAAACATCATATAAATCTTATATATCATATAAAAATAGAAATTACATCATTATTCCCATCCTTGAGGGGTGGGAATATATGAATTAATGACATCGATTAATGATGCGGCAGTCCTCCACAGACACGAATGATGATTGTGTATCACATTTTGTTAATGTGTATTCTAGTGTAGGTATAAACCTTTACATTAAATATTATACGTATATATAGGATACTTATATAATTATATAATAATGTTATAATAATATTTAGGAGTGGATAATGAAATTAAATTATAGTTCTTGTTGAAGGATGTTACCTTATCTTTGGGTAATTTCTTTTAGTTTTCATAAAGGGAATACCATAGTTTTATTTATACAAAAAATTTGGATTTTAGGATTATATTATTTATGTATTTATATTATTTTCATATGGATTATATGATCTAATGGTCTTAAGATGTGTTATAAAGGGGAAGAGTGGCCTCCTTTTTATGGTGGAGGGGTGATATAATGGAAAATACCAAAAGGTAAAATTTGTTGGGAGGTATCATGTGTGTAATTTTATTCCATAATGGAAAAATAATGGAGTGATGGAGATTTATATACCAGAAAAAACTCCAACAAGAAAAAACTACGTTAAATTTTATAATTTTGTTCCTTTACAACTATGATTCACTATATTTATCATTTTGGATTTTATTATGGTTTTTAGTTTTCTAAAATGTGTAATCTAACCATTAATACTAAGTTAATGTTTTTATTATTATTAAATATTGATACATTTAATTATAAATATGATATTAAATTTACAATGAAAAATATTTTTTTTGGAAATTAATTTTAAATTAAGCGCATATAATGTGAAAAAACACTCTTTAAACACATATTTTTCTAACAATGTTTTCTGTTTAAAGATCAATATATTTATTATAATATATTAATTGGGGAATTAATAGACCATAAATAATATTTATTGAAATAAATAAATCACAAGTAATAAAATACTATTTCCTTAAATTTTATATGTTTTAATAAAATATCATTACTAATAAAATAAAGTTAATGTAAATTTTGACATTGTTTACATAATATTAATTTAAAAATATCAATAAAAATATGGAATTATAATATATTATCTTTATACTCGATTTAAATAATATATTAATATTAAAAAATTAATGAAAAAAATTCAATTATTTAAATTCACTTTTAGTATTTTTAGTATCATTTATTTTATTTATTTATTTACAAAATAATTACAACATTTGGGATTCCTTAAGGATTTAATCTAAATAATTTATAACTAATATTTAAATATAATTTTATATAAGGAAAAACTCCTTTACTTTTCAATAATATTTTTTTTTTTTTATAATTCTCATGGCTTTATAATTGTAATTGTTAAGGATTGTTATTTTTTTTATCTTTTTTCCATACGTATATTATTCTATGAGTCACATTTCTATAATTGTTTAAGAATTATTATGAGAACAGAAAATATGATTGTGGGGGTTGAAATATGTCCAAAAAATAGTTCTTGATAATGTTCTGATTGATTTGTGTACCATATGTTATTTGTTTATCATTAAGTAAGCTTGTTATTAACTTAATCACTGTAATTTATTTTAACTATTTTCATTAATCATTATATTCATAAAATTATTTTGATATTATTAGACAAACAATTTCATACTATTTACAAATACGTATATCTGTTCTTCTATATTTAGTTCACATAAGTGCTAAAAATTATTTAAAATTAATCTAATAGATGATGCGAGATAATAGGTTTTTTAAAGAAAATTCTAGTGGATTGAAATTTTTTTAAATCCAATTTCAATGTGAAATTTCATCCAATGACATAAATTAGATTACATGATTTTCAAATGATCTACTTTATCCATAAATTGAAATTTAAATATTATGTTACTGTATAATAAATTAGTCCAAAAATATGTTTTTAATTAAAATTCAATATTATTCATTATTCATCCAAAATTGACATATATAAGAACAAAAAAAAAATTAACCATATGATAATTTTTAATTTATGAATTTAAATATGAAATTATTTTTTATAAGAAATATATGTGTTTTAGAAAATATTTTTAAAATGGGTTCACTATTAAAATGTAGTATGATTACCTTTTATAAAAATAAACCCTTTTATTCATAAAATTGGAATTACTCTTATATAATGTTTATAAAATATATTAGATGAGTGTAAAACAATTTGGTTGAATATAAAATATATAAATTTCAATTAAAAAATCTCTTATAGTTTTTTGTTTAATTTGTTGTTATAAAATGTGTTTTTTCATAGAAATATAGTTTTCTTAGGAAAGAAACTTTATTATTTTCAAATACTTTTTAATTTCATTTGAAACATATTAATAAACAAAGGATTAATTTTTATACATGTGTAAATAATTTTTTATCACTTTACATAAACTTATTAATATATTGTATTCTCATGGCTATGTATAAGATATAATAATATTTTAATAATATTATTAATAGTACATTATAGTTTGGTAAATCTAGGTATTGCGTGTAATGTAGGATTGCAATGGAATAAAAAATTATGTTTAACACAATACAATCATTGGTTTTCATGTACTGTAAGCTAATATAACAATGTCATGTAGTGAAATATTAATTTGGTGTTTCATGATACACAATCCAAAAATTATGCTCTCATATAAGAGAAGTTATATTTCGTGTTGCACTAAATATAGAATATTGAAAAGATTAAATGAATTTGTAAACAAATTCAAAAAATCCCTCAGTGTTATAGATAATATTAATAAGTATATGTGATATAGATGATATAATTATTATAAATACATTATATTTATCATCATAAAAAGATAATATATAATTTTTTTTCAATAAAAAATAATAAATTCATTCCAATACCTCTAGAATACTTCCTCAATGAAGTGATGGAATTATTTTATTCAACACCACATATGAATAATATATATATATATATATATTTAATGATATAAGAGGATTTATATGATATAATTGTCATTATATGTAGGTAAAAAAACTCATAACTTCATTCTATATTAATCACTGAAAAAATTGAAACATTACTTATTCTTATGTATGACCTACCAAATCAATGATATGAATATAGTTCTTTTTCAAAATCACTTTTCAAGTTAGGTTTTAAATTTTTAAATTATAAATAAATTTTATAATTGGTTCATGGTTAGTATTCTGTATATTCTTTAAAAAATTTCTATTCGTCCATGATAATCACACTTAAGTCATTTTAAATCAATTAACCAAATGTTCTAAAAACCCTATCATAAACATAACTAATTAAATATATAAAAATGTTGTTAAAAAAATAAAATAACTTATTTATGTATAAGGTACTAAACCTATAAATATTTGTTAATAAATAAAATAATTTTGGTAATATTATTATATATGAGATATAAGACTTATAAGGAATTTTTGGGCATGAAATATGTGTTTTTCTTATCTCACATTTATTTTTCTGAGATATATGCCTTATTCACAGCATGTTTTTACTGTGTGGTGAAAATAATTTCAATTATACTAGTAATCTTATGAATAATTTATAAATAATTGTATGTTATGATAAAATTTTAATTAATTTGTCAATTAGAATATACATTAATGATACCAATTGGTAAAGTGTTTACCTATCTCATTTACATTCATTGGTTAACAAAATGTCATTATGGAATCCATTTGGTTATGATTGTGTGTGAACAAAACTGTAATTTATTTTCTTTAGTATTTATATTTTTTAGTATAGAATCACATTTTTATACATAATTTCCCTATTTATTAACTCTAAATTAATTGATAAGACCGTGGTAAGGGATAATCGTCCCAAATTGCATTATTTGGGACATATGTTTATTATACAAATATATCTTAATTTTGAGGTGTATATAATGAAATATTTTAATTTTTAATGATGTGTATCCTTACTTTTATGATATTGAAAATATTACATTATGTTATTCTATCTTGGTAATACAATTAATCAGTTAAAAAGTGGAGATAGATTTATGTTATAATATAATTTTTTATGAATTGTTTATGATATATTTTATTTTGGAGGAAATAATATGATATTATTTTTTTGAACCCCGTATATTTTGTTATCCTCTTTTAAAGAAAGTGGTTCACATGAATAATATCAATTGCATACCTTATTTATTTGGAAAAATTAATAAATTCAATTGTAGGTTATAAAGATATTATTTATTCTTTATAATTATGTATCTTTCTCTTTCATATGAAAATTCTGTAAAATGTTTTAAAACATGATCATTAAAAAAATTAATTCCATTTTATAATATTGTTAACCTTTTTTAAAAAATTATTAAATGAATGTTTCTTAATGATATCCAAATGGGTCAGTTTTAACTCTTTTATCAAACTATTTAGAAAATAATGTTTATTTTTATCATTTATAACATGAATTAATTTTACAATTATCTATTCCATGAATTTTCCTGACCTTTTCTTCATATGTTTTGAAGTTTTTTTCAAATTAAATTCATTTAATAATATTTTTTAAATATTATTTAAAATTTATTTTTATAATATAAAATTTATAATTTTAAAAATTGTTGTTATGCTCATTTAATGGTTTTTCTATTTATAATCATAAAAAATAATTTTGTTACATAACAAAAACTAGGGATATTTTGTAATGATAATATCTCAATTCTTTATTTAGATTAATTAATATTTATTCAATGGTATTTATATTGAACTAGTTTCATTTCTAGAATTTATTGATGTTTTAGTGAGATTATTATGAAACCTAATTCTTTGAAACATGTTAATCGTATTTTAAAGATATTTTTGAAGAATAATTTTCATTTTCATGGTTTAAACCTGTTTAAATGGATTTAAATGGAAAATATTTCTTTTTTTGGGTTAATCATTTTTCACATAAATTTTTAGGATACTAGTTTATTTTCCTTGGGTTAATCATGTTTCAATGAATTTATCATGGAACACATTACTTTTCTGTGGGTCAATAAACTCGTGAATGTAATAATGGATGATTTAATTATATTTATGATGATACATAATAACTACAAACATTATTTATTATTCATGGACATTGTTATATGATGGGTAATCCCAAATAGCAGCAAGTGAGCCTAATATAGCATATATTGTGAGAGTATCCAGATTTTACTAAGTGAGCCTGATATAACATATATGGTTGGTGCACCTAGATAGCTCTTTAACACAATGGGTAATGATCATTCTCTCTAAAGAATTATATTTTATGTTATACATATGGTTATTCCAATTTTAAATGTTTTATAAGGGTTTTATGAAAATAATGTCCCAGAATACCAATATGATTTCATTATTCATGCTATGGTTATAAATATTGCCTTTGATCAAACTATATATCAACTAGATTGTGATTGTTGAATCAGATGACTCGTTCTTCAAAAAATACTAAATCTATGTTTTCATGTTTGATGATCCATGTTTTGATGAGTATGAATATTTTTATGACATGGTCATTCACTTTGATTGGCCCATCATACACTTATATTCTTCTTATTATTACTAATGAAATTTAATTATCAATGCCTACATTTTCACTTACTAAGAATTTGATCCCAATGTTATTATGATACCTTTTCCCTGGTTTATCATGAATTATGAATATTGAATTATGTATATATTGGTTTTATATGGATTATGATGATGGGTTAATAAGAAATTATAAAATATGGGTTAAGTTGGAGAGATTTTTATTTAATTACATGGGTTTTGTTTATGTTAGAGTGTTACCTAGTTATATAAATAGTAAAACAAAAATATATTTGATAATGAAAGTGAACACAATTTTATATTTTGATTTTATATGTTTTTATTGAAACAATTGTGTATCGATAATTGGTATCAAACTCAAAAATGTAATTTTTATGTTTATATCAGATGATCCTAGAGTCTGGGAACAATACTATTATAGTTGGCAGTAAAAAAATATTAAGATATCATTAGAGAATATGATTTTTTTCATGGGAGGATAACTTAAGTGTTATGAATAAAATAACAGTTCTACCAAATTATGGTTGATCATATGTACATAGTTTTAGACACCACTTTTGAGTATTTATTTCATGTGTTCATAATGCGATTATTGACACATTTTGATATATTTTATTGGGACATAGTATATATAAAGATTAGATTTAATGTGTAGTGTTCATTTAAATTTTTTAAAAAATATTTTTTAAGGTATTGATAACCTATAGGTTATCATAGATCCTGCATGCTAATATAATAACCGGAACATAGGTTGTTTCATATAGATATTCATGTGATTGAATATTTATTTAGTGACTAAGTTATTAATGTTATTTAAAAATGATATTTTCATATTTTTTACCTTTAAATAAGAAATGTTTGTGATAAAATATTTGTTTGAAACACTCTTAAAGGTTGATGTTATTTAATAATTATTTTTTTGTATATTTAGGTATTTGTGTTTAAATTTATGGACTAATATACTATTTTATATATGATGATGTTGTAATTTTTGTAAAAATCATTCCATGTGATGACTATTTTAGTTTTGGTTAATTTTTACACATATAAGAAATATATTTGCACACCTTTTATTGTTATGTGGTTCTTAAAAGTTAAATTTAGATAATTAAGAATGGAAAATTAATCATGAATACTCATCATTTGGGAAAACGATGTTATTGTGGTGGGAATTGGATAAGAGAGGAAATTATACTTTTAAATTATGTGTATTTAATAATGATTTTATTATATATGGTAGATTAATTCCAAAAATATATGGGTAGGTTCCAGAGTCAGAGTACATTCATTTATCAAGAACAGATGTTCTTTTTACTCAATGGAGATTTATGGTATTATGGTCCATAACATTATATTGATTATTCAATTTCATATCATCATCGATCAATATCACATTCCAAATTATTTAGGTTTTTTTATCAAAGTCATATTATATAATTCCCACCTATGTACTCATAATTCGAAACTTGGTATGTGTTATTGCAAATGACCACTATACATCCTCTTCTCTCTTATTATGAAAATGTTTTATTAACCCTTTTTAAAAGTCCATTTAAAAAAATTATTTTAAATTGTATGACCATTTATTACCACTATAGATTCAAAAATTTTATGGCACAATTGAATAAATCATTGGTTGGATAAAACACCCTAATATTTTAGAAAAGAGAACCGTGATTGATAGGGTATTCGACACTCATCACCAATCTTACACGACTGGTGAAATATTTTACCATTATAACAAAGCCATTAAATTGTTCATTATGAATAGTTTTAAAAAAATTATTATATATATATAAGTGGATATATTTACATCCTAATATTAGATTTTTATATTTTTATATTAAATAATAATTTAATTATTAGTAATGTAATTGTGTTCTTGAAAAATGAGTTTTCTTGAAAAATATTTTTAATTTATATTCATGAAATAATATTATAAATTATTTTTTTGGAAATTATAGAAATAATATATGATAAAATAAAATTAATATTTTTATAAAACTAACACCAAATTTTATATTGGATAAAATTTTGGGATAATTCAAACCTTTTTTTCTGTGAATAGTAGAAAATGTCGATTTTTGTAAAAAAAATATATTTTTTCAATAAAAAAATTAAAAGTCATAAATTGATTTTATTATGATCAATTGTAAAATATATATTATTTATTTATATTTTATCCACTTAATTAATTTATAATCAACATTATATTTAATTTTTTTAGATGTTTGTTTTTGTGTTTGAAAATGATTTTTCTATAAAGTTTTTAAAGTGTATATTGCTTCCCATTTTTAATTAATAAAAATAATACCATATAGTATAATATTATAAAAAATATATATTATATATAAATAATTATTAATTTTTCTTGATATAATTTTTATTATTAGTGTATATTAAATAAAGATTCATCTTTTTTCATCAAGAATACACTTCTTGAGATCCTGTTTTTCATCACAACTGTAGGTGTTGATTTAAATTTTATTTTTCCAGTTATGAGAATATAATTAGTTAAAATTTATTCTATAAAATTTAATATTAATAATTTAAATTTTTCAATTTGGTCAATATAGTTTTTCGCCATAATGAATAGTGAAAACTGTAAAAACTAATTACCATGGTTAATGAAAAATTGGTTTTCTCAATTGTTAAACTAAAATGATAAGGCTTAATATGACCTAAATACATTTTCTAAAATATATTTCGTAGAAACATTTACACCTTATAATATATATTTATAAATAACAATACATTTCAGAAACTTTTTGAGTGTGAAAAATGATGTTAGGAATTTGTTTCGTAAATTATAAGTGTGTCACTCACCTAACTTATAAAAGGACACCCCTCTGCACTCATCATCACACTAGAGAACCCTTTTTGGTAGGACAATTATGTATATAATTACTTCACAACATCAATTCCCCCATACTCCAATCCTTTTTTCATCAATCTAATCTATGGATAATTCAGGTCAAATTCAAAAGAGATAGTTTGAGAAGTTGTAAAATTCATAAATATGTATTTTTGTTTTATTTTTTATTCCATATCCTACAAATAAAGTATAATAATATGATAAAAATAGTATAAAATATATTTTTATATGTCTTTACATTAATTTAATAAGCTAAATCAATCTCCCCTTCCATCAAATGGGATTTGAAATAATCATTCATGTTTATTTCCGACTACCACCACATGGAAAAATGTCATTTTTTTCAGACATCACCTTTCCAAGATAGTTATAAAGATGAAAAAAATTACATAAAATGTATTAATAACATTTTAATAATTAATAACTTATTATGTAATAACCAATAATATTTTTAGTTATATGAATGAAGACAAATGCGAGGTGTATGGGGAAAACCATTAACATGGAAAAACTAAATCATTTATGATGGAATTTTATGATGATTTTCCAACTGAAACTTCAACCTTCCATAGTTAGAATGATTTTTTGGGGAATAATGATATGTTCACTCTTATGTAGTGATTAAACATCTTTTTATTGTCTCTACATATGATCTGTCAGACCCATAGATGAATTTCACAGATATAGTGAAGGATTCCATTAAGTTCCATACATTCTCCTTTCATATACGAGGAATTGTCAATAGGAATGGGTGAGTTTCTCATGTTTCAGTTGAAAAGGATAATATTTTCGAGAGTTTAAATATATGAAATTTATTGATAATTTCATATGTATTCATTATGAAAGGGAAAATACTCTGGAATTTAAAATGATCTTTCTCAAAGAATATCTTAGATTAGGATTTTTGATGATTGGAAGATGAAATCCAGGGGAAATGGTTACTACCTTGTAGTTTTACTAATCAATGAATGAAAGAGAGGATAATAGAGTCTAATATTAATATCCTTGAATCATGGCTTTCTTCATATTCATTAATAGAAAAAAATTGACCATGATAAGTTATAGATAAACATGCTCAGGTAGGGATATGATTTCTGAAATTGAATTATCCTTATTAGAACCTATAAATTATCATGGAAATTACATCATCAGTTGGAAGTCCCATATGAATCTATAGAAAAATTGATACCCCTAGGATTAAAAAATATTCAAGAATCTTTTTTGAGATCAATGTGCTTTCTACACTTGTTAAAGAGGTTATATTGATAAAAAGATATGAAGACATTAATTTGGAGATTCATTATGAAAAGAAGAAAAAATTCTATCTCAATATTTATTTTTCTAGGAATAAGAACATTGAATGCTAGAGAAAAAAAAATTTGGTTTTTGTAAGAAATAAGGACATCATATTGGAATCTAGAGGAAGAAAAAATAGATGGAAAATTATACAAATGATATCACTTCTCATGACTCTAGACTAGCTTTTATTGGTCTCATTGAGATTTTTATCTAGGATCTGAATGACTCTAGTCCAGATACTGTTATCATTTTCTTTTTTTTTGGTGGATAAGACAATATAGTCCCAAAAATAGATTCTATATCATGTAAATATTCATGGAACAAATAAGGTGGCTTTAACCTCTCATCATGTGGACACATCTAACAGGCCTTAGGATATTATGAGTATTAAATAATCAGTTTTACCATGTATGGATTCTACACAATACATTTTTCATCACCTACAAGAAGGTGTTTAATGTTATGGACCTACTATTTCTCATAACTCATTAAACCCTCTTTGTGGTGGGCATCATTATGTCCTACATCCCTCTAGTAAGGAAGATCATTGGGAGCAGTAAACACTAGCAGTGGTGGATTCTTATGGTGATGTGCTTGTTGATGAAAAAGAGAAGATGTAAAAAGATATTCACTCTGAATATGTAGAGAGATCCTTTTACCAATTCCCAATGTCTAAATTGGTGAATAAAATTCTTATTTAGACCAATCAAGAGCTAATCTGGTATCTGAATAATTTCACTCCTCTATGTGGTTCTCTCTATTCTAAGGAAAAAGATGATATAAATAATGAAATGAATTGTCATTCTTTATCTATTACAACCATTCTTCCTGACATTTTTTTATAGTTTTTGTATAACCCATTTCCTAATTTAATTGTTATCTATATCATGAAATGGGAAGAGGAGAAAAATTAGAATTAATAATAAGAAATTGAAATGAAAAAAATATAGGCCTCATACAATGTCCAAGTCTCTTCTTTTTTGGAGATTTTATACTGCAATTTCTTGGGGATTGGGAAATCTCCCATGGTCACAACATTAGTCTCTTTATTGTGGCAGTAAATCCTATTTTTATTGAACATGATAGAAAAGAATAGATTTTGAGAATTGGAATGTATTTAAGTGGGTTTCCTTTGTATATTCTGTTGTCTCCCATAATTATTTTTAGAATACAACAGTGTCTCATTGGGTTCTTAAGAATGAAAACATCTCCTTGATATCTTGTTTTCTAGATCAACAATTAATAATTGTCATTATTTGGTTAAATGTATATGATCTTTCCTTCAATTTTATTTATTCATGGAATCGATATTTAAGAAGACATGATCTCTATGAATGTCAGGAAATTATACTAAGGAATATGAGATAGAGTTGGGTGAATATTGGTGACTAAAATTCAATGTTGAAATCTGAGGAAAACACAGGGATAAATTTTAACAATATACATTCTTAGGAGTTATCTTCCAGTATTGAAAAAATAAATTTTATTGAGGTCATAATTATATGGGATGATTAAACTAGTATTAGGTACACCTTTTATGGGATTCAAACCAGTTAAATTGATTGTTTCTTTATACATGATGAAGAGATAAATCAAGAAATTGATTTGTCAGGTATCACCCTCCAAAAAATCATTCTAATCACAATCCTCTTTTATTGGAACTCTGTGTCAATATCTCAATATTTGACTCTGTACCATTTAGATTTAACAATTATTGGCCAGTTATACCATGTTACATGGAAACCACTATTAATGCATTGGAGAATATACTTATTGGCATACCTTATAAATTTTTTACTATAAAACTATAGGCAGTTAAGGTATAACATAAATAGTGTAGTAAAAAACATTTTATAGACTTGACTATGATATTATGAATGTTGAATATAATCTACTACACTTTCAAAGGCTTAATATGAATCTAGTGGATATTTCAAGGGATGAAATGAATGCTATCCCCAAAATTGATGAGTTGTTTTCTTTATGGGAAAACCTTACTTTTAATCAATATAATATCATGTGGTTAAAGGATGGAGACATGAAAAAAATGTTTTTTCATTTCATGGATAGGGAGAAGAAGGCCAAAAGGGGGATAACTACCCTCATGACTAATGGGGAGTTATTTAATTTGGAGAATGAGATATTTAATGTTGTATATAGATACTTTGAAAATATGTTTATGGATTAAGGAAATAAATATACTAAAAAATGTTTAGAAACATCTACCTTTAGGTTGATGACTCTCAAAATAGTAAGATCATTCAAAACCCCAATGAGGAAGAATTCAGGAAAAATATCATTTCTCTAAATTCTGATACTGTTGAAGGTCCAGATGGGTTCTCAAATAATTGTTTATGTTAAACCGGTACATTATGGACCCACAGATTATAAACATGGTCAGTTAATTTTTTTGTCCACCTTATATACCTGTGGGAGTTAATTATAATTTCATTTCTCTAATTCCAAATAAGGAGAATACAATTGAGGATGATATCCTATTGTCTCGGAATGATGACAAAACAACCATTTTATATATTAAAGATATTTTTAAACACTAAGATTAAGTTTATAGCTATGCTATAAATTGGGAGAAATCCACTATGATCTTTGGGTAAGGGGATATTATATCAAGGAAAAGAAGAGTCTCTAAAAATATTGAGGTCATGAGAGGATCAATACCTTTTACTTATTTTTATGTACATCTTCATTGGACTAAAAATAAAATGTTCTACATAGATAATATCTACGTTACACTTAGTGATTAAATTGAATCCTTGATTGTTAAGTCTATGTCTTCGGTGGTAATATTCTTCATTGTTAACTCTATGATCACTTCCATGTGTGTATATTCCTTATCCTAATATAGATATACAAAAAATATTCTTAAGGGGATGCTAATTTTGATTCCCTAAATTATTTGGATAGAAAACTTCTATAGGGGAATCATTTCCAAGATTCTTTTAGTGAGTATATCAAACTTGTCGACATAGGAAGTATGTGAATTTATTATATTAGGTTGTTTAGTGAGACATTAATTAAAAAATTTACATTAAAACATTTGACATAAAATGATCATTCACTTGAATTCTTGTATAATTTATTTATTTATAAATGTTAAATAGATATTCTTTGTATATACTATCCTCGATTTGGCCCTCCATCGAGAATGATTTTTGTTGAATCCTAAAATCCTCAAAATAATTGGTATGTAAGTAGTCCTCTCCTAATTTTTGGAGGAATGCTTGTTTATCAAAATTTGTATCTGATGAAATAGCCATTACTTATAGAATGAAATACCCATATATTCATGAAATTCAGGATAATGTTTATATTTCATATGGACTAATCACAGAATATCCAAAATTTGATATGGATAGATATGAGTACGATGATATGGAAGATCTTATAAGGAATCCCATTTTAAATGGAATTTTTATCACCAAGGAGTATTATAGATACATGTGTGATGGATATTTGGTGGCTCATTTTTCGTAGTTATCTTAAAAAAATGAATCCATTTCACATGATGATATATTGATTATCTGGGGAATATGGAAAAAATGAATCATTTTCATTCGATGCTATATTGTACAGAGATTATCTTAGCCTTTATCTGCTATTCATAACTTTCTACGAATGAATCGATTGATCATTTGTTTTCCTCTTTCCATTTTCATGCCGATTATGGAATTATTTGTAGAATTTGTTACATTGAAAGCTAAATCATGAAAGTTTACAAAGATAATGAATTATATTCACAGAGGAAGTTGTATAGATCATGAACACACCTTTTTACATAAATTAAAGTCGTGATTGTATCATTTATTTTTAGTTCAATGAATTCATGAGTATTTGAGAAAAAAAATTAACACAACACATTTCAAAATCAATGAAATGTATAGTGGTGTTATAGCTTCAATGGTAATCCAAGATCACACTATGAGAAATGATTACTCAAAAATGATGATTCTCATTGGTCATTGTGTAACTAGAAGGTGTAAATAAACAAGTAATGGCTATGTAAATATTATTGATAGCATCAATTTCTCAGTGGCTGGTAATCAATGTTGATGGGGTATCTTTGGGTGCACCAGGACTCTTGGGTTGTGGATGAATCGTCTACCCACATATAGGATTTTTTATGGAATACCACTATCACTTAATTTGGAAGGATTCGTGATTGAAGTTGAGTTATGGGATATGGTTATGGTGGTATGATAATTAGGTTATCATGGATGGATTTTTATCTAGATATAATTAGAATCAACTATGGCTGTTGGAATTCATAGAATTTTCTAGTGAAATGTTCCATGAAAGATATTACTAGCCTGGATTGAATGTCTTATGCTTGAGGGTCATCTGTGTGTGGTTATGAAAAAAATTTATATAGAAGAATATTGGTTTTCCAATGATCATTCCATGAAAGAGATTGAGGAGTCCAACTCTGTGTGGTCCATTGTGACAGTAACAATTTTTAGTGGGTTGGTTGATGCCGATGAAAGTGGTGATGTGTACACTCATCATTGTAAATCCCCATTATAATGCTTCTTTAGATGGAATTATTTTTTATAATATATTTTAGGATCCATATTTCCTATCTCCAAAGCCTTATGATAAATTATTATATAACATTTATGTTGGTTAATTTCTATTCCATGGGGATATGATAATGTCAATCCTTTGTATTGTGGACTGTCTTCTGACGAATAAATGTGATTACTTTTCTATAAATATTTTCATGTATGGTAATATAGATAATTAATATTAATATATGTGATATAAATGGAATCATAATACCATTCATCAGGTATTTATTAATATAAATGAATAATTTAATATTTTTTCTTACAATGAAAAATGACAGACATGTTATATATCTATTAAGTTAACATAATTCATTAATATTTTTCTAATGTAATGAAATCCTATATTGATGATTATCACTCCCTATAATTTTTAATAAGAAAAACTGTACATTATTCTTATATTATAATTGACCATGGGGACTAGTGATATAGGTTCTAGTTTCTATATTTATATTTTTAAATTTTTATTGTTAAAATTAATTCTTATGAATATTTTTAAATGAATATAATGAGTTTTATTCTTGTTATGATATAATATAAAATATTTTTCAACCATAATTAATTATTATTTTTCATTATATTAATGAAATTAAGATTTATTATAGTTTTTTAAATATTTGGGTTTAAAATATAACTGTAATTATGTTATCTCTTTAGGGTTAATCTATCTATCATAGAAATTCAGTTATAAATCATCTTGATTGGATATTAATGTTCTATATGGAATGGGTTGTCTGAGTACATATCTCAGTATATATTCTATTTTATTTGATTTTTGTTTTTATATGATTGTATGTACTCACATTAAACAATTGTGTATACCCAAAGAATAATGATAATTTGGATATCAATTAAATATTATAATTATCATTCTATAAATATAAAATAACAAAAAATACTAGTTGTGTATGTTTTTTCATTGTAGTATTCTCAACACTCACTTCTCTACATAACATTTGATAGAATATTCTCTTAAAAATACATGTCATCTTTGAGTATAATTGTATATCATTTCATGAAGTATAATAAAATATTATCTTCTTCTGCCATATAATTACTAACACACCATGTTTTCGAAGTTCTGATTTTATATATACATGTCCATAGATGTGTTTGTGATATAATCCATATGATAGTATGCTACCAATTATAGCAATTTTTTAAAATGGGTTTGAAACCCATTAATCACATTTTTGAGTGTTTTATTAAAACACTTTTAAATAATAAAACAACATTATAAGGTTTGGAGACTATAAAAAGTGGTTTAGATTAATTTAAATTCCTATATTTGATATCCCAAATATCCTAGTCAGACATATGGATCAAATTTTATGGTTTTTATAAGGATTCCATTTTCAGGGAGAAAAAATGATAAAACTAAAGTTGCATTTTCAGCTCATTCACCCATCTCCATCATCCATCTCAGAAACCCCATCATGAATATCTTGTGATCAAATCCATTTTCAATTTCATAGGCCCAATAAATTGGGTTTATCAATAAAATGAACCCTCACCTCTAATTTGAGAATAGACAGACGAACCTAAAATGGAAGAAGCAAGGTGAGATCTCTTAATTACCTACATATCTTCCATACCAATTAAACCATACTAGGGATAAATATAATATACCTCTATCACTAAGTAAAGTCCCCATGGGATCCCATATGTGTGCTAACTTATAATGATTTTTCAAACTAGTGGGAGTCCCCATGTTGTCCATAATATTGTAAGACAACCTTAGCCATCCCTAAATATGAGGAGGCCATTATTTTCCATTAAAAGTGTGAAACACCTTTTATATTCAACATAGTGGATAATATATCTATATTAAACCCTATATGGGTGACTATTTTCTTGAGGATTTTATACTAGGGAGATATACATGGGGGAAGAATCACTATGTAATCAATTAACATAGATAAACCTCACTTGGGAGATCCTTCAACTGTGGAACCTACATAGGTATATCATTCACTGAAATCCCTAATTCTAGGATTTGATACATAGGAGAACCCACACTAGTGAAACCATTGACTCAAGCACCCTCAATATGGGTGACCCTACACTCATGGAAACCCATAAGAGAGAACCGTCTACCCGGAACCTATATTAGGAAGAAATATTTTTATGTTATCCCACTAGAAGATTAAATTCTTTCACTAACCACTGTTAGGGATAATAAAAAAACACTTACATATCACACCTATGAACCTATTTATTTTGGTCACACACTACGAACCCATTAAGACCATATTAACAAAGAGTCAATATAATCCTATCAAAAACATATAGTACCTTCAACATTCCCATGTTCTTATGTGCATCTTGTATGCACTTACTCATAGGGGTAGTCCCAAATATACCTCTCTACTACCACCTATGTTTCTATCTAATTTGGAAACATCCTATGGGATCCTTTGTGTATTCTATAGAAACCCTGGATTTTACACATATTATTACCTGATATTATGAATAATTTACAGTCAAATATAAACCAAGGATAATAAATTATAGTTCTTATATAATTCTCGGTACATAATTAGAATGTATGAAACTAAAATAAAGTCACATTTTATTTAAACTATGCAACGAGCTCCTAACCTCCTCAGAGATCTTAAATCTTCATAGGATAACCATGGGAATAAAAACAAATTGATGAGCTAAAAGCCTTGTAAGTACATGAAAATATGAATAAATAAATGAATATTTTTAGAAGGAATAACATGATTATATATTAATTCTTGGAACATGAATAAATATATTTCATCTCACATTTTTGTTAAGTTAACCTCTCATTTACTCGGTACAACCAAAAGATCTTTTAATTTCTAATTAGGTAAAAAATAAGTTATGTAGTACATGATAACATAATATATTATTATAAATACACTTGAAAAGATGATCATAGATTCAACTTATGTACATTTACTAAATCTCATATCCTAGGTACATTCTTCAATGAAATGGGTGTCCATGAAGCATAGTAAGTGAAAACAATTGACATTGGATCATAGGGAATAGAAATAATAACATGAGGAGTGAAATAAGGAATAATAAAAATAAAATAAGCAATATAATAATAAGAAAAAATGATGTTGATAATGAAAAGTGCTTAAATACATTAAATGATACATTCATAAGAATATACATAAGGTTTTTCACCGAGGTGTTATATATTGAAATTTCCAATCATATACACAATGGTATCATAAAACATGTCAACATAAGAGATAATATTCTATACCCACTTAATTTCAGTACTATTAGGTTGAAAAAATAATATTTATTAATTAGTTTGATCTATATATATCATAATCAAACATTTGAAAAATAACCCTAGGAAAATAAAAAAATGTGGTTAATATCAAAATCATTGATTTTCAAAATTTCATAAAATCTTGATCATTAAGACCTTTCCAACCCAATGAAAGGGAAAATTGGTTTTATGTATATTATTCCTCGAATAAAATAAATAATTTTTACATTTATGATAATTCACATGGGAAATAAATATACATGGGTATTCATAATAATTAAATAAAATAGAATTTATTTAGGAGAATAGCAAAATTTGGTGAAGTAAATTTGGCAGCATAATAGGTATAAAATGTTTTTTCATAATAGGGTAAAATTTTAGGGGAAAATATAGTCCATTGAAAAAATATTATTATTACTTTAACAGTATGAAATATATAGGGAAATATAACATGTTATGGAAATTTGAAGACAACCTAGAGAAAAATGGAACTTGAACGGAAAAGACAAGTTGAGTTTTCTATTACAATTAATAGTTACTCATAGATCCCAAGGAATGAAGCCTTGGTGGAATGAGGAAACTATGAGGAAAATAATTTAGAGGGAAAACTAATAGAGAATCCAGGAGGATGGATTTTGAGTGAATGGTAATGGATAAATGGGTGTGTATTTATAAAAATAATGGGGGATTTCATTATTTATTTCCAAATATACTCCAGGAAAATACTAGTTGTGGAAAATGAAAAACTGTGGGTTTTCCCATGGTTTTCCTCATGATTCTGTACATATGGGACATATTTTATGTTATTTTATCACACATGAATGATTCATAATTTTATATTACATCTTTTTTCAAAAAATGTAATGTTTCTACAAAAGAAGGTATTTAATGTTAATGTTTCCATTTTATACTTCTAAATTAACTTATACAGTTATAAACTTATAAAAATATAATAAAATACTTTATATTTAAAATATTATATATTTTAGGTCATGTATTTTTATTAATTAATTACAAATCACTATAAAATTATAATGATGCTGTTAAACATATAGAAAAACCAAAACTATCTTTTTACTACTCATTGAAAAAATATTATATTTTTAAATGTCATCCAAAACTATCTTTTTACTACTCATTGAAAAAATATTATATTTTTAAATTTCATCATAAATTAACACTTATATAATTTTAATGTGGTAATATAAAAAATATATTTTAATTTTATCATTATAATGATCAAATTATGATAATAATAAATTTTAAATGTTAAAATTTTTATTTGTTAAAAGAATTGGTGGTAGACAGTGCGAAGTAAAACATCTAACACATAAAACATTTTAATGACATAATAAAACTATTTTATCATTTTTAATTTAAAAAGAATTTTTTTCTAAGACTATTTTATTATAATTAGTATTATTTTAAAAAATTAGATTATTATAAAAAACGTACATCCTTACTGAAAAGTATATTTCGTGTATGATAAACCAATTTATCAATTTCTTTATATTTAAGGAATACTATTATTTAAACTGAACTGATGGAATAAAAATTTAATATTATTAATAGAATTACCCTCTAAGAAAATAAGCAATACAAATATAACCCCTTATAACACCCACATTTGAACTAACGGTAAGGTGTGTGGTTGTAATAAATTCATGTGGTGGCTCATTTAATATTTCCCAAGTGGTAATTTTCACTAACATGTACATCTCCCATATATGATTTTATTCAAGAGTCACTTTTTGATTTTTGGATTGGACTTGCAGTTGGGAGAACCCCTATGATAAATCCTACCTCATATTTTTTAAAAAATCAGATTCATTGGGTGCAATTTGAATACTCGAGATGAAGATGTTTTTTATTGAGAACTCAACTAATTGGAGTTGTATATACAATCCACATTTAAACTCCTTTGATAATGTTCTTAGAATGTCCTCAAATTTCTAAATTTTCCTTTTAGATTGGCCATCCGTTTGGTTGTTGTATTCCATACTAAAATTCAATTAGGTATTCAATGTATGTTCAAGACGTCTCCATATTTTTGATGAAATCCTTGGATCACCATCATAAACGATAGAAATTTTTACCCCATGAAACATCACCACATCCATAATCTAAATCTCGATAGTTAATTCATATGATTAATCTTCATAAATAGTGATAAAATCGCTAGCCATGGTGATTCATTCCACTATAACCCATGTCACATTTTATCCTTTGGATGTTCTTTGGAGACTAGTGATAAATTATATAGTGAAACTGCCTCAATTCCATGTTTTTAGGGTTTGTGGTTGTAGTACCACATGAGGATGATTTCACTCATCCTAATCATTTTGACACACCAAATACATTTTATTATATTTAGAAATATCTATTTTTATTTTATCCCACCAATAATGGTAATGATTGTCCCTACACATTTTAGTTATTTTCTTATTTATAGATAATGTAGAGCTATTAGAATAATCCATATGTACCTTCTTTATATCCATAATAGATGGAACAAATAGTCTGGTATAAAATTTTAGTACACATTCATGATCAATATTAACTTTGGAAAAAATCACATCCTCCATTGCCTATATATTCTTTTGTAAGAAGGAATCTTCTATTTGATAATTATTGATATTTTTTAGTAATGATGGATGAGAAATAATTAGGTATAGGGTTGATGATTTCTCATCCCTTATTATTTTTATATCTATTTTTACTAGGTTTTTTATCTATGGATCTCCTTAAATTCTCATAATAGTAAGAAAAACATTATCATTCCTATACGATGCACCAACAACATTGCATTATATTTTTGGGTGATAAATAATTTAATAGTAATATTCATTTAGAAGTTCCAAAAATATTACCTGTCTAATGTTCAATTACTTTTTTTTTGTGAATATATACTTCAAACATTGGTTGTCTACATATATATAAGATTTATTACCATAAATATAGTACCTATATATTTTCAGGGAAAAAATTTGAAAATTCCTTATGTTTGTGGCTTAGTCAATTATTCTCATGAGGCTTTAATTTCAACCTTCATAAGCAATCACCTAGTAATATTTAATGATGATGCACACACAACCATTTAGTGATTCCTCGCTAAAAATAATGAATCCTTCTCCAATAGAGTGTAGTGTTAACATTGCTGAAGTAAAAAATAATTTCTATAGTTATTGGAAACCATATCACACTCATTATTCCAGATGAACATAGACCCTCTTCAAGTTAACATTTTTAGTATATTAGAATATCAGGAATTGCTTTTCACAAAACTCTTGTAATATCATGAAAATCCATAGAAACTATGAATCTTAGTTACATTTATATGATGAGGCCAGTACTCCACAATAATTTCCTTGGAAGGGTTATGTCAGATTCCTTTTTTATTTACAATGTTTTTCAAGAACAAATCATATTGTAACCAAAATTCACATCTGGTTAATTTAAGAAATATCGTCAACTTCATCAATTTTTTCGATATAAAATATTTATGATCCTCTTTCTCTAGGTGACATTAAGAATATATCTATATATCATTAATAAAAACTACCAAAAATACATCATGGCAGTCCTAAAATAATGTATTTATAAAATTAGTAAGCAGATAGATTGTATTAGTCATGTTAAATCTCCCATCAAAAAACTAATAATTCCTATAGGATTATTAGAAGGTTGAATTTGGAATATATTATTTTATCACCCTTAATTAATGATAACTAGAACAATGACTAATCATAGTGAAAAAGTGTCCCCCATGAAGCTGGTCAAGAAAATCATCAATCCTTTGAAGAGGGTACTTTTTCTACACTATGAATCCGTCATATTATCTCAAATCAATGCATAATTACATTTTTCCATACATTCTCTTCCCAATTAGAACACATTCTTCCCATGAAGAAACACTTGGTTATGTAAACCCCATCACAAAATGACCATGAAATTGTATCTATAATTACCCCATTTACACATTCTTTATTCCTTACAGAATCTTAAATATAATCTGGGATATAGGTATTAGTTCAATGGTGAAATCTACCACTAATTTTGGGTAAGCTTAAGGTATCTTTTCAAAAAATATATCTGTGTATTCATGAATTATGGGATCATATTTTATTTTTATATTTTCTTTTACTCCTTTCTTTTCACTAATCATCTCTTTGAAGCAGGATGCAATATCTTCTTATATGAAAATATTCAGTCATGATATATATCCTCTAAAAAACATTAGGATTTCATTTCAAGACTACTTGTATTTATTTTCTTCTATATTTGAACTTATAATTATACATTTTTATCCAGTCCATCCAAAGTATAATATCAAATTACACAATTAAATGACTACTATATTTTTTAATTCACTTTTCTCTCCAATGTCAATACTATAGTTTCTATACAATTTTGATTCATAGATTATCCCTCTAGGAGTCAATACTAATAAATCAATATCTATTAGTTCAAGGATTCAATCTCAATTGTTTGAAAACAAAAAGTAAATAATGGAATTCGTAGAACTAGAATCAAACAATGTGCTTTCTATATATGGGAGAACAATGAGAGTACCTACAATCAAATTATTTGGAGTATCTAATTCATATTTTTAAATATAAAATTTTCATCCTTTCCACCTAGGAATACACTATTATTGATGTGTATTTTCATATATTATCTATTAATTTGGATAGTTATTGAAAATGTTTCCAAGTTTTCCACATAGGAAACATTGGACTTCAGGCCAGGACTTCAACGTCCTTTATTTTTCATTAGTGTTGAGAAGTTGAGGCTTCACCTAAACATGATAGTTTCAAACTATATGGCCAAATATTTCAAGCATTTAGTAATTTCAACCCTTGATAATACAATTCCAAGAATTATTCTACCCACATGTTGTTAATGTTGAATTTTTTACTTTCATTAATACACTTACATGATCAATGTTCCTCCCTGTGTTTGTCTCCAAACATTTCTTCTTATCATTTGGTTTGTGTTACCACTTAATCTTTCTGAACATTAGTTTAACCCTCAATGCACTAGAAAAAATCTTTTCACGGATTCCATAGTTTTGATTAGGTATCTTTCATCATAATTGGGTCTTATTAAACTAAATAATATTTCAATATTTCCATTAGGATAAATAAAAAAGATAGTTGTGTAATGATAAATTCACATACATTTCATCTCATAAAATCCAATGGATTAATATACCTTCTTCTTCAGCTCTATAAATTACATCTCCATTTTTATTCACATCAAACAGGGGAGATATTAATTGAAAAAGGATCCCATTAACTATTTAAACGTCATAAAATCAATCTCACCGATTGCCTTCATATTTTTAATTATTGTACACCAAAATAATATTTTCCAAATAATAGATATACATCCAAGGAGTCCTTTACTAATTCTAAACATTAGGTTATAGAAAATATCATTTCTATTGAGCTTATCCATTATTGAGTAATCAATGGATCAGTAGATCCACTGAATGATGATTGTTATTGATTCATAAAAGAATTAACAACATGTTATTACCATTGAGGGGAATCTAATATCTCACCATGATTCAAGTTATTGATAATAACACATTTTATTTGATTCACCATTCTCATGATGGTTTCCATTTCGGCTTCCATTAGAGGGTCATCACCACTTGGTCTGTTGTACTCATCCTTTACATGGTTCCTCATACTTTCAAACATTTATTAAGAGAACAAAAGCTTAGTGAGAAACATTTTTTCTTTAAGAATATTACTATTATAAAGTAATTTTATATCTTGAAACATCATACATAAATATTTTATTATAAATAATAAATATATTTTTTATAAATCCTTCATAATATTTCATAATAAGCTTATAATGAACCAAACATATCCACTGGGAGTTTCGAACACAGTGTGTAGAAATGTAAATTTTCATGAACCAATTACCATCCACGTATATCTACAATTTATGTTTTTAGGTGTTATACCTAGATACATATATGCCATATTCAAATCTACTTGTTCTTTTCCTAACATGGATTTTTTTTTAGAAACCAATTACTTAATAATTCACCAAAATACAGGGAGGTTTTCCTATATTTAATCATTTCATAAATTTTGAACCTAATTTTTCTAAATCCAAATTTACATAATTTATTATACCTTTCTTTTATATGAAGTTTGAAATGATATTGTTTTATTATATAATCATTTCATTTAAATGGTATAAACATATGATATTTTAATGTTTGGTTTCGTGAAAATAATGTACATAATACATGAAATATATAAAAATTTCATTAAATACACATGAAGAAATAATCTTGGGTTCATCATAGTACATTTAAGATATCTCATATCTTCTGGAAATACATCAAAAGTAAGTGGTCTGCATGGGGCTCAGTATGGAAAAATATTATACATGTGATCGTGAGGAATATCAATAAGAACACGAGGAATTTCATTAAGGCATGAGAAAAGGATAATAAGGACTATCATAATAAAAATATCATTAATAATAAAGTCAAAATATATATAGGACATTTAAATTTTTCATTCATATGCATATCCCTATGGTATGTCACCAATGTGTCGTAAATGAACATTACCAAGGTTATTCACCAAGATATCATAAATAAGTAATATATAGAGATTAAATTCATCACCCAAAAAAATGAGGCTCTAAAAGAGTGCACTATTAATATTAATTAACTAATGTGATACAAAATGATAATAATAAGACATCTCATAAATAAACCATTAAGATTATAAAATGTGTTTCATATTAAAATCATGAATTTCCAAATGTTCATAATTATATGATAATTATTTCATTTTCAACCAATGTAAAGGGATTCTGGGTTTCAAGTATATTAATAAAATAATTAGGTAAATAATTATTTCATATAATTAAATACCATTGATAAAGATATTGGCTTTTGTGTTCAAAGAAATTAAATTTAAGATAATTTCTTGAGGAGGAAAGGGAAAAATTTAGAGCTAAATTCAACACCATAAAAGATATAAATTATGGGTTCAGAAAATGGTAAAATGAGAATTGATAACGGTATCCCATTCATAAAAAAATACTTTTACAATAATAGTCTAATAATAAAAGGAAAATATAACTTAGTTTTGAAAATGGAATAAATTACACATAAAAGGGAACTTGAATAGAAATGAGATGTGGATATTTCCTATTCCTTTATGTGTTACTTGAAGATATTGAGGAATGGAACCATGGGGGATTGAGGAAACCATATAGGGAATAAATGGAAGAAAAAATAATATAAATTAAAGGAGGATGGATTGTGAGTTAAATGGAATGAAGAAATGGGTCAGTGTTTATATTAGTAATAAAAAATTTTTAATAATACCAAAATATAGGCCTTAGAAGTCATTATTTTGGATGATGAAGATCCATGGGATTTCAAATGGTTTTATCCCCTGGTTTGGGAAATTTGGGACATATTTTATATAATTATAGTTTAGATGAACTGAGAATCATATTTTGTTACATCGTTTTCTTATTAAAATTAATATTTCCACAAAATAATATTTTTAGTTCAATGTTTCAATTTTAGATATCGAAAAATAACTTATATGTTTGGAAGTTAACTAAAATAAATTAAAATAAATGATATAATTAAAATAACATATTTTAGGTCATGTATTTTAGTTAATTAATTTTTACATAATTATGGAATAATTATGATGTCATTTAACGTACATAAAACAAAAAAAATTATTTCCACTATTCATAGAAAAATAATGTTTTTTAGAAAATTCACTTAAATTAACACAATCCTAATTTAAATGAGATGATATATAAAATTTATGTTTATTATAACATAATAATTCTCTAAATATAAAAATATTAACTTTTAAAAATAGAAAACCTTATTTATTAATAAAAAATATTTTGTTGGACATGTATTGTAAAATTTATGACACTTAAAAATTTCAACAATATAATAATCATAATTTAGACATTATATTTAAATTATATTATTTTATTTGAATAAATATTCTTCATAATACATTGGTTTATTATAAAAATTTGACATCCATTCAAAAAAGTTCAATTTGGGTTTGAAAAATGAAATTATCAAATTCGTTGTATTTAACCAAATATATTCATAAAACAGAATTGATGGAATAAAAATTATATTTATATAAGAGAATTAAACATTATGTAACAAATTCATAGACATGTAACCTATTATAGATCCCAAAAACTAACTATGGGTAATGTGAGAACTGTTTATTGATTTAGCGGTGGCTCAACTTGTCACGACCCATCCTCGGGGCCCGTGCCATGACTACCCCAAGCCCGCCTTCCATAGGCCAGTGGATGGAGACTAGAACCAATGGCATAAATCCCGATAAAAAGGGAAGGAATTTCATTTATTAAGTAAAAAAATTCAATAGAGTACATAACTGAAAGTAAACACTAAGTAAAACTATATACAAAAGAACGTGCTAAAAGGAAAGGGTCTGGAAATACAAGCCCAACAGTATAGTACAGTACAACTGAAAGGTTAGTACAACTACAGTAAAGTAAAACAGTAACTACTGAGTCGTCCTCGAGGAATCCAACCTGATTAGTGGGTATAGATGGCCTCCACAGCACCCTGGGTCCATCCGCCTGCTCCGTGAACGTCTCGTGAAGTGGTCCACCTCAGGGTATTGTCCATCTCTACAAGTCCCAACCTCGATCAGTGTTGTCTGTCTTCTCCAACCAACACAACATAGTGCGGGAATAGCCCGTGAAGGGGTGAGTATAACGATACTCAGTAGGGACCCCGAATCCCTAGAAAGTCTCCCAAAATCCACGAAGGATAAACCATAGTAGAAACATAAAATCATGAAGTATCAACCAACCCTACTTCAGTATATTCCCAAACATATACCTATGTTATACATCACAGTCTGGCTCCAACACTCGAGGCCAAGAACAAACCATACCACAAAGGACGTAAAGTCAATCACCACATTGAAAATTGTTGAAACACATGACTCAGCTAACATAGGTATACAACTCACGAAGAGGGGTAGAGATGATTAGATGTATCCTCTGAATCATCTCCTCTGTCAAACCCATGTAGGATCCTAGTACAGAAGTCACTGCTGTCGAACCCATGACAGATCCTGGTACAGATATCATCAATGTTGAACCCACGTAGGATTCTTCTTTAGTAGTAATGGGTGTCGAACCCACATAGGATATTGGTACATAAGTCACTGTTATCCAAACCACGGAGGATCCTGGTACATAAGTCGTCATTGTCGATACCACGTAGGTTTCTGGTACAGTGGTCATCACTGTCGAAACCACATTGGAACCTGGTGCAGAATTCAGTGCTGTCGAACCCATGATGGATACTGGTATAGAATTCATCACATTCGATCCCATGTAGGATTATGGTATAGTAGTAATCGAGGTCGAACCCACGTAGGATCCTGGTACAGAAGTCACTACTGTCGAACCCATGGAGGATCCTGTTATAGAAGTCATCACTGTCGAACCCATGTGGGATTCCAGTACAGTAGTCATCACTGTCGAACCCACGTTGGATCCTGGAATAGAAGTCACTATTGTGAAACCCACGGAGGATCCTGGTACAGAGGTCGTCATTTTCGAACCCACAAAGGATTCCATCGTCTTAGTCGCAGCCAACCCTAGGGTTTCCGCACACATCACGCTCGATTCCGAGAGGGTCCGCTCCTAGATCCATGTGTCATTACATCAACTATAATGAAGTCCTCAATTGATGTATCCTATAGTTATGTCTCATCATAAGAAACCGAACGTGACAGATGGTGCGTCAATTGGACGCTCGGTTAGAGAGTTATTGGAATTTCCGTTCCAAGGGGCCTGTTGGATTTCAGGTACAATTCTACCTGACCATACTGCAACCTCATCCGAATCCTGTGCAGAGTATTCCAAAAGTACCATATCATCAAATGGAATCCAACTTAGTTGAAAGACCGTCAATAGGACGTCTAGTCCTTATTTTATAAGCGTTTATGCTCTGAAGGCCCAGTTGGTTTTGGGTTCGAACCAACCTAGCCATACCCAAACAGCTCCAAAATCATAATTGTGATATATTTAAACGACCATATCGATCAAAGGAATCCTACGCAACTGACGGTGCATCGATTGGAGGTCCGTAGCTCATGTTATAAGTGAAAACCAAAGTGGTCTGAAGAGGGGGGTCTGGGCCCAGTCCGACCCGGCCCAACCAGCCCTGGGTCGGCCCGGCGTCTATGTCCTGGGCAGCATAATGTCAGCCCGGATCATGTGGCAGGTCTCCCGACCCACACGAGGGCAGCCCGGCCCAGGCGGCAGGAGGCCCGTCCCACGAGGCAGGCGGCCTGGCCTACGTGGCTAGTAGGGGGCAATGTTCCATAATGGTGGCACTAGTTGGCGCCGCCCATCCCTTCCGGAACCTGCGATGCGGGTTCCGCTCCACCACCGCGGCCGGTGCCGCGGTGGCGCGCGAGGGACGCCGCCTCGCCCAGGCGACCGGCCGGTGCTGGCAACCGGCAACCCGTGCCACCACGCTCTTCCGCAAGCCACCAAAGTCATTCTGATGGTCTGTTTTGCCTCCAGTCTGCACCTATGGCCTCCTCGGTTCCTGCTCTTCACGACGACAGCCTCAAATCTGGGTTTCCATTCCGTTCACCATTTCCCAAAAAACCGTACATCATGAACGAAAAGGATACCCTGATTTGAGGTCATCGCAGTGAAGATCATGACCCGAGGAGGCCATAGGCGCATATGGGAGGCTAAACAGACCACCAGAACGACTTCGGTGGCCCACGAAAGAGTGTGGCGGAGGCGCCCCTCGCGCGACGCCGGAGGAAGGCCGATGTGGCACTGACCCCATCAGTGGAACGGAACCCACATCACGAGTTCTAGATGGGATGGGAAACACTAGCTGGCACCGCTGTTATGTATCACTAGGGGGCCGCACCCCACCGCTTCGCGCTCGGCTAGCTGGCCGAGCCACAGTCGCCTGCCCCACGTGTCGGGCCGCCTGTCGCGCGGGCCGGGCCTCCCTCTCGCGGGCCGGGCCGCCCATGCGCAGTCTGGGCCATAGATGGCGGGATGGGATGCGCCCTACCGGGTTGGACCCAAATTCATGTCGGGTCAACCCTGTTTGGGCCGACCCAGGGCGGTTGGGCCGAGTCAGACCGGACTCAGAGTCCCTCTTCGGACCACTTTTGGTTATTTGCCCATAAGGTGAGGTACAAACCTCTGATTGACGCACCGTCAGTTGTGTAGGATTCCTTGGATTGAAACGTGCGTTTCATTATATAATTATCACGGTTTTGGCAATGTTTCTGTATGGTTGGGTTGGTTCGAACCCGAAACCAACCGGGCCCTCAGAGTGGAAATTCTTAAAATGTAAGGACCACGCATCCGATTGACGTGTCGTCAACTACGTTGTATTCCTTTTGATAAGACGGTCCTTTTGGCATACTCCACACAGGTTTTGGATGAGTTTAGAGTATGGTCGGGTTGGATTGTACCCAAAATCAAACCGGCCACTTGTAACGGAAATGCCAATAACTCTCAGACCGGGCGCCCGATTGACGCACCGTTTGTCACATTGGGTTTCATATAGTGAGACAGAACCATGGGATACATAAACTCAGGACTTCATGATAGTTGATGTAATGATACTTGGATCAAGGAGAGGACCCTCCTGGAATCGAGCGTGCTGTGTGCGGGAAACCTAGAGCTAGCTGCGACTGAGATAATGGAATCCTCCGTGGGTTCGATAATGAGGACTTCTGTACGAGGATTGTCCATGGGTATGACAGTAGTGAAGTTTGTACCAGGATCCTATGTGGGTTTGACAGTGATGACTACTGTACCAGAATCCTATGTGGGTTCGACAGTGACGACTTTTGTACCAGGATCCTTCGTGGGTTCGACAGTAGTGACTTCTGTAATAGGATCCTATGTGGGTTCGACAGCGATGACTACTGTAACAGAATCCTACGTGGGTTTGACAGTGAAGACTTCTGTTCTAGGATCCTCCGTGGGTTCGACAGCAGTGACTTCTGTACCACGATCCTATGTGAGTTCGACAGCTATGACAAATGTACCGGAATCCTACATGGGATTCACAGTGACGACTTCTATACCAGGATCCTCCATGGGTTCGACAGCAGTGACTTCTGTACCAGGATCCTACGTGGGTTTGACAATGATGACTACTATACCGGAATCCTACGTGGGTTCGACAGTGTTGAATACCCTTCCAGGATCCTACATGGGATCGACAGCGCTAATATTGTTCCCAGATCCTACGTGGGTTCGACAGAGGAGATGATTCAGAGGCTACATAAAATCATCTCTACCCCTCATCGTGAGTTGTATACCTATGTGAGATGAGTCATGTATTTAAACCATTTTCAACATGGTGATTGACTTTACATCCATTGTGTAATGTTTTGTTCTTGCGCTCGAGAGTTCGAGACGTACTTTGATGGATAACTTAGGTATATGTCTGGGAATATACCTAAGTAGGGTTGGTTGATACATCGTGATTGTATCTTTATTCTATGGTTTATCCTTCATGGATTCCAGGAGACCTTCGAGGGTCTCGGGGTCCCTTCTGAGTATTGTTATACTCACCCCTGCACGGGCTATTCCCACACTACATTATGTTGGTTCAAGATGATGGAATGCACTGATATAGATTGAGACTTGTAGAGCTGGATGGTACCCGGAGGTGGACCCCTTGGCGAGACAGTCACGGAGAAAATAGACGGACTCGAGGTGATGTGGAGGCCATTTGTACCCACCCTTTAGGTGGGATTCCTGGAGGAAGACTCAGTAGTTGTTGCTTTACTTTACGACAATTGTACTAGATTTTCAATTGTAATACACATTTCTTTTGGTCTTGTTCCTCCAGCCCCTTTCCTTTCAGCAATTTCTTTTGTATACGGTTTTACATAGTGTTTACATTCAGTTGCATACTCTATTGTATTGTTTTACTTAATAAACGCAATGCCTTCCCTTTTTATCAGGATTTACGCCTTTGGTGTCAGTCTCTATCCCATAGCATATGTAATGCATGCTTGGGATCGTCACGACAAGGGTCCCGATGAAGGGTCGTGAAAAATTGGTATTAGAGGAGTGGGTTCTAACACAAAACTCAGGACTCTGATCATACTTTTCTGTGAAGAAATAGTGTTAAGGGTATTGAGTGTGGTTTTTAGTTCAGGGACTCTATTGTTGGTGTGGCAGCCGGCATATCCATACACCAGGACCATGACTTCTGATTTCTGACTCGGTGCATGAAAACCCTAATTGTGTGTGTTTACTTTTTATAATGGAAATGCCTTCCCAGCATAGGGATTTACGCCTTTGGTGCTAGTCGTCATCCCCTGGCCTATGGATGGCGGGCTTGGTGTAGTTATGGCATGGGCCCCGAGGATGGGTCGTGACACAACTAACATCACGAGAGTGGTAATTTCCACCAACATGAACTTCTCCATCAAAAAAAATCATTAAAACATTACATATTGATGGTTGGATTAGTATTTATCAAGGTATAACCCTAGTGACACAACCTACCTCCCATTTCTTTTTAAAATAGATTTATATTGAATGATGCTACTAGTTCATTCCATATATTCTCCTTTCCAAATCAATAATCATTATCATTTCTACTTATTAACATTGATTATAATGTCAAACTTTTCAGCTAATATATATTTACCAATGGTAATATTGTATTTTTTTATATCTAATTGAATTTCATATAATGGTAAAATATTTTGGACCATATTTCCATTTATACTATATAAGTACTACATCATTAAAAAGAGATATGGTATTATGGTGTATACCACATAATTTCAGGAAAAAAATTCATTTAAAATGTCATCGACATTACAATAAATATGGGAGCATAACAAATAAAACTTTGGATTATGTAATAATGGATAAAAAATAATTTTCTACCAAATATAACATGCCATAAAATCAATAAATTCTAAATTCCATGTTATTTAATATGGTGGACAAAGTCCCGTAAAAGAATTAGGTTTAATCCCTATGCCACATGACATATCATGAGACTAAAAATTACCTAATGCATTGGAGAGTATCCTTGGTTAAACTATAATAATATTTTCATTCAGATGTGTGACACATGAGGAATCAACCAAAATGAATAAACATAAGGCTTAGTTTAAAAATGAAATGGGTTTTAAAATAATTTTATAAGGCATAACCAGAGGGATTAACATGATATGGTCTAAGAAAGAATGGATTAAAATAATACATAGACATTAATAAGGTAAAATAGGAATAGATCCTGAAAAATAATTACCAACCAGATTTGAATCATATAAAATGAGTGTTTAAGAAATATTAGAAATGATCCTTTTTAGTTTTGTTTAAGGAAAAATATAAAAGATACTTCAAAGCCAATAATGGAATAATTGTTTGTATAAAACCAGAAATGAATTCCAGTATTATTTCATGATAAAAAAAATTTAGAAGAATATTTTTTCATTAAAAAAAATATTTATTGTACTTTAATATTGGTATGAAATTTGAATGTTCTCTTTAATTAGGGTTGTTTATCAAAAGTAATTATAAATGGAACCATATACAACATATATTCCCCCATAAAATAAATAATGATTGAGAAGGCACATATTTTTTTAACATAAAAACATCATTAATGACTATTAAATAAGTAGAAATAAGAGTTACATTAGGGAAAATGGATAGAATTGGAAACCTGAAGGAAAATAGGGATTTAGAGATAATCCATTACCTTATGTATGAAATTGTACTCCAGTTTCACAGAATGACATGTATAAAAATTTTATACCATTTAATTAAATAATTATGATTATTTTATACATATATTTTATTTATTATAATTTTATTATGTTCATTTATGGATATTTATATGAGTTAAATAGTTTAATATTTTCGTTTCAGGAGCATTTGTTTCATGGTTTTACGGTTGTTTGGACTGTTTATAGTTACGAAAGTTCTTGTCAAATTGGAATAATTCTCCATAGTTAAAATAAATGGGATTAATTCACCCATATAAAATTAAATTCACCAATATATAAAATTTTCCCCCAAGAGGATGACTCATTACAAAAAACATTAATGAAAAATGATTCGTTTGTTTTGTGGTTTTTTATAACCATCATGAACTACTATAATTTTATTAATATTATGCATATATTCTAGTTTCATAAGATGAAATAAGTTTTAATAGTAATATTATAAAATTTATTAACCATAAATACTATTTTATGACTAGTATTGAAGTTGTTAATTGAAAATGGAAAGAGATCATCCACAAATATGGTGAATTAACACCATAGAGACTATGATTTCATTTTTAGAACCAAAAGATAGGATAAGAGGTTTTATGATGGATATTACATTAAAAAATTAATTTAATGTATATATATTATACCGGGGTTACATGACACATTGGATTCAATAGGTTATGTGAGGATAATAAAAAATGAAATGAAAAGGTAAAGAAGGAAGTTTTACCTCTTACATTTCCTCTACGTGAGAACCTCTTTAAGGAACATGGGGATAGACTTTTAATGTGACTAAAAATACCAAGAATTGATGAAATGGTTTGGGAGTGTAATGTTTTACAATATAACTTATATCCCGGGCTTATATGGTGTGAGAATAAGAGAAGGTGAGGGTGGTCTTTATAGTGGGAGGAGAGTGTTGTTTTTTATTGTTTTATTAATTTGTTTATTATTTTTTATCATGACTATCAATGGTGTTTTTTATTATGACTAAGTACTATAAATTGTTCAAATAAATTTGAACTAGTGGGTTCTTACATCATCGAAGTCTACAAAATACATTTAGCTGGCATAAAATTCTTAATACCATAAATTACTATATTTCAATATTCACCAAAATTCAACTAATTTTGAAAAATCACAAAAAATCAGTCGCAACAATTATAGACACGCATATTACAAAAATGGACTCGATTTTATGAAAATAATTTTCTAAATATGATAAATTCATTTTTAATTAATATAATAATTAATTTGAAAAATAACAATTTAAATATTATAACATAGTTTAAGACACAAAAAAATTTAAATTAAGGCGTCATAAATTTATATAATAATTATTAGAATAAAATATTAATTTATATGTCTATATTTTTTAAATAAATATATTATTTCTAAAATTATAAATAATTATTTATGTTTTAAAAAAATACAAGAACTTAATTTATAATTTTTATAATATTGATTAACTTTTTCCATGATATAAATATATCATATATTCATTTATTAGATTCATATGTTTTATTTTTTACTTTCATAGTTTTTTTTAATATTTATATGGTCAAATTACTACTCATAATGGTCATATTACTATTCAAATGGTCAGGTTACTATTCCATCATTATAGTTTCCTTGTTTTTTATATATGCCACTTATTTAATTATTTGTTAAGGAGAATAATGTTTTCACTGGGTTACTATTTTGATGTATTTTTTTATTCTATATATATTAATTATGAGAAGATAAATCCAATTGATAAAATTATGGGTCATTACTATCTCAGCCCTTATGAAATTTCACCCTTCATGTTTTCTTTTACATACTATAGTGAAATTGTTGATGGATTGAATACTTATCTAATAAGTATATGAAAATTATACTATGAACATATAAAGATAAAATTATAAATTAAAATTATATGCCAAATTGTGAATACCAATGTTTAAATACGGTTATCCTAGGTGGATATATTGTCTATATGGTTCATATAATGGTTTCCTTGTCCTAATACCTAAAAATAACTATACCATGCCTTTGAAATCAATTATAGAGACCCTGTATTTTTACACATATAATTATATGATATGAAACATAATTAACCATTAAATAAAAACCAAGGATCATAATGTCTAGTGTCTTTGGAAGACTAGGTACGTAATAAGAAAACATGAAACCAAAATAAATACATATAATATTTAAACTCCATAATGAGATCCTAACTTCATTTGAGCTATTACATTTTCATAGGATAGCATTGGTAATACATCATTAAATGGATGAGATAAAAATCCAAATAAAGAAATAAACATTAAAATAATGCATAAAACATGTGTTAGAAGACATAACATAATGAAATATAAAGCCATGGTACATGAATGATAATATAGAAGCATAACATATAGAACATGGGATATTGTAACCATGGTGAGATAAGTATTTGGATGCAATATATAACATGTCATAAACATGAGTCAATGCTATCTTCCAAGACTATATCACATAGTGGAAAAATTCCCATAAATGAATTAGGTTGACACTATATCACAAGAATATGTCTCATGATACTAAAAATTACCCACTACATTAGAGTGTTATCTAAGAAAATCCTTCATAAAATTATCATGCATATTTGTTCCCTATTAATAATCAAACAAAAGTAATTAACATCTGTTTTAGCCATGGAATGAAATAAGTATCATAATCATGTCCTAATGTATTGCCAAAGGGAATATCATAATGGTGTCTATAAAATACTTGATTTAAATCATAATTTTACTTGTATATGGTAATATAGACATATATAATGATAAATTATGTAAAAATTAATTGATAACATGTAAAAAAGAGTGTTTCAGGAACTTTTGAAATCAACCACTTTATTATAGTTTAAGTGAAACATAAAAATACTTTAAGGAGAATAAAAGAATAACTGTTTTCACAAGAACAAAATGAACAATGATACTTTTTAGGATAAAAGATTTACTTTATAAAAATATTTGTTTTTTAATAATAATTATTGATTCCATTGAAATAGAGTATGAAATTGGGATGTTCCCTTCAACCGGGCTTTCTTATGAGGAAGAATTTAAAAGGGTCCATATAAAACTTGTATTTACCCCATAAAATAAAGAATAAATGATCTAGGTAAAGAAAATTTAACATTAAAAACAAATTTATGAGGATTCTGTAAATGTATTTAATAATTACATTAGTGTAAAGAGATAGAAAACATAACCCAAAGGAAAAAATGGGGGTTCCAAGAGAATCCATTACCTTTTGTATCAATGTGTTCTTCACCTGCACATAATTTCATTGATAATAAAATTATATCAATTTATTATAAAATTCATAAACTATTATACATATATTTGAATTATTAAATTTTTTTAATATTCATTTATAGCTATTTTATGACTTACATAGTTAAATTATTTCATTTCATGAGCATTCATTTTAGGGTTTCATTTTCTATCATCCTCTATATAGTTATATATGTTATTGAAAAATTAAAATAATTTTATAAAAATGAAATTATGTGGTATTAGTTTACATAAATAATATTAACTTTTCATGTATATCATTTTCATTTTTGATATGTTGATGATTCATTAGGTAAATCGTTAATGATAAATTATTTTATTATTTTGGTGTGTTTTTACAACCACCACAAACTATTATAGGTTTATTAAATATTATATTTATATAATAGTTCAATGAAATTAATAATGTCGTAATAAACATATTATAATCATTTTTAACATTAAAAATGGTTTTAGGACTATCCTTTAAGGTGGTAAGGAAAAACGAAAACTCATCATCTATGTAGGTGGTGAATTGACACCACCAAGAATTATGTTTTAATGTTTTACAAAAATAGGAATGGGAATATATTTTACTATAAATATTACATTAAAAAAATAAAGTATATTTATGATACTAGAGTTATTATGACACTATAGATAGGTATGGTAAGGGAAGTGCAAGAAAACAAAAATAAATTAAAAAATAAAGAATGAGGGTTTTACTTCTTGAATGGTGTCACTCTTGAGAACCACCTTATGGCACCTAGGTTTTGTATTTTGGTGAGGAAAAAATGAAAAGGATGTGTGGGAGAGGTTTGGGAGTTTAATTGGTATAATATAAGGAATATCCAAATTATAGAGTTTTTGAGTATATAAGGTGGTGAGGGTGGTATTTATAGTGGGTGGTGAGAGGTGTATTTTATTATTTTAATCCTTTTTTATTATTTTTAATCAATAATTTCAATAATAATAATTATTGTGACTTTTTATATTAAATTTTTCATGTGAGTTTGATCAAATATATGCCTTTATCATCCATGAGAAAAACATTCATGTATTTGGCTTAAAATATTTAATACTGTAAATTAACATATTTCACTATTCCCCAAAAAAATCAATTAATTTATAAAAATACCAAAAAAACAATCATTTGTCAAAAATTAGATTTCAAAAATTGAATAATTTTTATGAAAATAATTTTCAAAATATGATAAATTTAATTTTTAATTAAAATCATCATTTATTTAAATAATAATGATTTTAATATTATATCAGATTTAAATGACATTGAAAAATTATTTAATGTACCATAAAATTAACCTTTTAATATAATTCAAAAATAATTATTTATGAATATATTTATTACAATTTATTTTCTATTGAAATTTTATATTAATTATTAAATTGTAAATAAAATTTACGTTTCACAAAAAATTACAACACTTATTTTTTCTTTTTTGAAACATTTAATCACATATGCCAAGATATAAATATATAATATTCTCATATACAAGAGGCCTAAATTTTATTTATTCCTTCATATCCGAGATTTCTATTATACTGGTCATGGTACTATTCACAATGGTTATATTACTATTCCAATGGTAAGGTTAATATTCCATCAGAATAGGATCATTATTTCAAAAAAACAACTTATTTCATTATTTATTAATGCTAAATATGTTTTTATCGGGTTATCTCTATTACTTATATGTTTTATCATATATATCAGAAATATAGAATGGAAATTCAATTGATAAAATTATGTATTGTTACAAATGACCCACCCAATAACATTTAGTCAATATAATAATATTTTTTCCATCATTATAAAAAGTCACAATAAAATTAATTTTTATCATTATCCACCCTGAGTTATATATTCCTCCTGATTATAATCATTCACCGCACATTGATACACTCCACCTGGTTTCATTATTCACCAGAGTTGATATATTCTTCTTGGTAACCATTTGTGGCACTATTTCTTATGTGTAAAACACACCATAATTACATGGGACTCAACTAGGTGTACAACTGATAATTCCTTTATTTCACATGTGTAACTTCCAATGAGATGAATTTAAGGTAACTTCAGGAATAATCCCCACTAAATATCATATTATCTCTTATATAATGAAATGATAATCTTAAATGGGTCTCCTCCTTAGTATAATCCCTAAAACCATACCTTAAGCTAATCCACTAATAATTCATAGTAGCTAATAATGGAAACAACTATTTATAAGCCACATCCAATCCACATGTTATGATATCTAATAAATTAAATAAAAATTTATATCTATTATACCCTAGATTTTTTCCCTCATGTTGTCTTAGAGGTTTAGTTTATAATAATATTTTCATAGTTGAGAAACATTATGTGAGTCAATGTGATGTAAAATATAATGTAATTTAAACAAAATAGCATATATCATTACCATATTTCATTAAACATCGTGGATTTTTCCTTACATAGGATCCTTAATTCTTAAATTGAACTACATTGGATTATATTTTAATTCTCATTGGATATATTGGAAAAATCTTAGAAGTTTTTTCACAACACATTCAAAAAGACACAGTATATTATGTGATTATAATATAATTTTTTAATTTAACTTGATCTATTATAATGTTATTGTATTATTCATTTAAAATGAATCAATAAACACCTTGTGGTTTCTTCATGAACTTTTAGTTGATATAATCATGTTTATTTATTTATAGACCTTGAATTTGTATAATACTCATAGTTCATATATATTCCTAGAGTCGATATACTCTTTAACACATGAAATTCAATTTCATTGATTAGACCACACATATTACATCAATCAATGAAACTCAATCTTTTTCGATTGTAAATAATATTTTGGTCGGATATAAAGGACACCATCGTCATGTTCAATCCAAACACCTTAAAACACATGTCTAGAAATATGTTATGAACATAAGATATATAATTATACAATGTGGATATATATTTGAATTGGGTTTTAAACATACCTTGTTTCAATATTTACTCTTTGGTTTCATCAAAAAAACATGACTCAATATACCAATAGAGACCCAGGCTTGACACACATGGATATTACATAATTTTACAAATATATTCAATAAAATACATAAATACATGCATGAGGACCATAATAATTTATTGAAATTGGAATAATAGAAAAAATATTATATCCTGATAAAATTTCGTCAACATCTCCCATAAAGATCCCCACCTATAGTAATTCTACTAAAAACTATTATTTATATACCATGGAATGGAAAAATAAGAAACGGGTGAGCTAAGATGGTTTGTAAGGGTAAATAATGTAAATTTATATGTATAACAAGAAATATGTGGTATAGAACATGAGCATAAAATTTTAAGATCATAATCTTTATATTAGAGATTATAATAAATATTTGCAGTTCATATGACATAAATCATAAGAAAATAATGAATATAATAAGTTAAATCATAATATAAGAATAAATCATATAATTATGAGAGGAATATAAGAATATATAATGATTTCTATTGTAGTCATCCTATTTCTACTGAGACCATATTGGTGGATAATGTCCTTTAATGAACTAGGTTTACATTCTGTTACCACCCTGTATTACTAAGCTGATCTCACCACACATTTGAACCCTTTATTAATAAATTGAGTCTAATTCCCATTACAGCCCTACAATACTGATCATAGTTAATTTGTATTTCCATCCATATCTATGACAAAAGACATAAATCATTAACCAATAAGTTGGAGGGCGATATGGGTCACACCCCTCTCATTGTGAAATCGTATATAAATGTGCCAAAAAATCATAAATAGTTATATCATAACCCATGTAATGAAATGTGTATCACAGACATGTAATCTATTTTATATTTCAGTAAAATAAATATGTTTCATAATCAATTAATCATAAGAGAAACCGTTGAAAATACATTTTTTCAAAAGCATATGAACTAAGAATGAAAAATGGGTGTTAAATGAATCATTAAATCATGGAATAAAACTTTTACGTAAGAATATGAATGGAACATTTGGATTATTTCCCCTTAGGTCATCAGAACCATCAACTGATGTCATCATAGAAGGAAACAAATTTGGAATGATATTTTGAAAAAAATTCATGAGGAAAATATTATTTATTTTTTGGAAAAAATTATTTAAAACATAAACCCTTTTGAAATCTATTTTCTTCAAATGCAATTTGAAAACATATAAATAATTAATGAAATAATTTTTAATACCATTCTCTTTTAAAACATTTAAAATAATCATGAAAACATTTTGAAAATCATATTTGATGAAAAATTATAAAATAAGGTTAGAATTATTTTGAAAAAAAATCCTTGAAATATTTTAAATTGATCATGAAACCATTTTGAAAACTATTTCATTCAAAATACTTTGAAAACATAATATTGTGTCTTGAAATCATAGAGAAAACTTTATTCCTTGAAAACTCATAAATTATTCTTAAAACATTGTGAAAAGAATTTTACATGAAATCATATAAAATAATAATAAAAAACTATTTAAAACAATATGTTTTAAAATATATTTTAAATAAATATCATAAAAATTAGACTTTAAATAATGGAATAAGAACATCAAATAATTGATGGTGGATAAATTCGTAAATTTCATAAGAGGTAGAAAGAAAATTTCTTTACCATGGTAAAATTTATTGAGTAATCCCTCACAAAGAAAGTGAAAAGAAGATTCTTTTTTAGATATTTTTAAAATAATAAATGTTAAAAATATATTTTAAATATTTTCAGAGAATCATGTATTATTCATTTAAATCATTTTTAGAAAACATGGTTTTAAAGGAACATAAATTTTCAGCCGAAGAGAGGGTAATGTCAGACTTTCCTAAAAACTACTTTCTTAAATATCATAAGTACAAATGAGTAAAAATTATACAAATAAAATAATATATATTTAATAAATAGAGGATAATATAATTCATTAATTTAATTAAGAAATGGATTATAAAATTTCCTCAATGAAGCAAAATCCTTAACAATCTCGAAAATCGTTGAGATTGTTTCAATATAATCTTTCCACTTTTTTACATGGGTACATACTCTCCAGGTAAGAAAACTAAATAACATGAATCTTATAATAAAATTAAAGAAACAAAATTCATGATATAACATTTAAAATGGTAGTATACGCACCTAAAATGGTAATTTTGGTGCACAACAAATCTTGAGTCTCAAAGAAGCAATATTGGGGAAATTTTTTTCGATTTTGTATCTTTTGAATCATAAACCCCATAAAAGAATGTTCAATGAATGGAATGTGAATCACCATAAAAAATAAGTATAATATACATAGAATACTATCATGGTAACTGCTGACACCATGAAAAATAAAATTGTGGCAAACAGAAAATGAATCTCACAAAAATAAAAAGTGAGCTGAAATCCTCTTACCTTCGGTCTTAACTCCCATCATACTCATTCAAACAACATGAATAATAAATATAATTTTTTTTAAATATTTTATAGAACAAAAGTTTTTTATCTTGTACATTTATGGTTTGATTATGACATTATATAACCCACTTTTTAACCATCCTATGTTACAATTTCACTTTAGATAATAAACAATTTGTTCCTCACATGTGTATTAATTTGTAATATCATTGGCCCTAATAATTTTATCATGATTAAATAATGTGAAATATCATATAATTAAAATTTATAAAACATATATGTGTTTTATAATATTCTATATAATATTGACGCACCAATGTAATATAATTTTCATGGAGATGGTAAGATGTACTTACATATGAACATTCTTTCGTTATTTAATATTTTATTGATAGAAATAAAGAAAATTACATATATGTACAAATGTATGTAATTATTAAAGTAAAATTATAAAATCATAAATATCATATATATTAACTAAATTCATCTTTAATACATTACTTGTATTGTATAAACTGATTTTATCATATTTAGTGGATGATAGTCAAAACTTCCTCAAACAAAATTATCATATTAATAGAAAAATGTAAAGTAAAAACATATTTGTTGTAAAAAAAATTAAACAAGATTAAGTACATAATAAATATAATATATAACTTATATTAATATGATTTTAATCATAAATTTCACCATGAGAGGAAATAAAGACTGTTCAATAATCATCATATAGTGAGGCGGTAGATCTCCATACACATAAACAATGTGTTCATTACATATTAGATGAATGTGTGTGCAGGTGTAGGTTCATTATCATAAAAACATACTTGTATATTTGAGATACTGTTTTTTTATACATTTATGGAATAATAATAATATAAGGGGTGGAGAAGGAAAATAAATGAAAGCACTTGAGAGAAGACGTTACCTCCAAATCAAGTAACTCCTTTTGGTTTGTGCCAAAAGGATTATTTGGATTTAATTATACCCATGGGAAGGAATATATGAGGAATGGAGGGATTTTTGGAAGTTTATTTGTAAGATATTTGATGACCCTAAGAAATTTTAGTGGTTTGAGGACTGCGGGAGTGGCCTTGGCCTTTTATAGGGAAGGAAAAGTACTTATTTGGAAATTTTGAAAAGAATTTACGTTTATAGATGATATTAACTTAAGAAAGTCATATCAAGACATCCTAAATAATGTTTTTAAGGTTTATGGTCCAAATAGTTCATGAAAATTGGGTTTTCAAATGTTTCTATTTCAATTGGCCCCCAAGTGTAAGGTTAATCCCAAATTAAGCATTATTTTACCTTAACCATTGTGATTAATTTAACCTCATTTACTAATATTATTTTTCAAAAATTAGGATGATATAATTAGACTCCGAATATTATAATTATTAAAATGGTTTATTTAGGTTTTTTAAAATTCAATTCACAGATATTGGAAAATTAAGATTAATGTTAATCCCGCACACAAGATGAAATTACTAGTTTTTAATTTAGAAAGATGTTCAATAGTTTATTAAGATTATAAATTCCATTAGAAATTTATGCTGATTATAATGAACTAAATTTTATTAATAGGTATATAATTGATCTAATTTTACATTAAAAAAATTTTAAAAATTATTTAGCACTAATAATTATTTAAATGAAAAGTCAGTTTTTTAATAAAATCGTATGTTTTCACTATTCATAAATTGATGTTTCTCTGAAAAATCCCAAAATTTCATCCTAAGATAATTTTGGAAATATATATTAAAAAGTAATGTTTATTTTAAAAATTAAATTTATATATGGGTATAAAATAAATTTTATTATTTTTCATAGAACGACTTCAAATGTTGTTCATAGTATTTTTTAATATATAAGGACTTTATGAAAAATTATTTACTAAAAAGCATTATAAATATTATTAAAAAAATATTAATTAATATTCATATAACTATGTTTAATTGATAGGTTATAATCATAACACATAAAAAATTACAATAAAATTATACTTTATAGTAACTCATTATTTCATGTAATGTATGCCAAGTCATTGTGAATCTCTTAAATGAGACAGAAAGGCTGGGAAATGTACGAGAAAACAATATTCCAAAATTTATTATTGAGGAGGAAAATTAGTCTCTTAGATATATTCTTATGGAATTTGAATTTATGGAAGATATATTAGGTCCCAAAAAGGATAGTTCTTCAGGACCATATGGGTTCACAAGATATTTATTTTTAGGCAATTAGGATATTATATAGAATGTGGTGTGCATACATGTTAACCACTTTTTCAGGTGTGAAAATTTTAATCCAGGTCTAAATGCTCAGTTCATTGTCCTTATTACCAAAGGGAAGAATTCAAGTGAGATAACCCAATTCTGTTCAGTTTACCATTTTAATTAAATCTATAATTTCATAACAAAAATCATGGGTAATAGGCTACCTCATGTTTATGAGAATACCGTATCGAAGAATTAGTTTTGTTTTGTTAATGGAATAACATTCAAGATTACATTCTTAATAACTTGGAATGTATTAATCTTCATTGGAATTCCACACAGGGAGGAAATGATTCTATTAATATTAATATCAAGAAAACATTTGGAACTGTAGATTGGGGTTTCATTAGTCATATTATTCATAGATTTTACTTTAGTGTGAGGCTCATTAAATGGATAAAAAAGTGCATGAGTCAAGTCACATCTCATTTCACATTAATGGGTTGTTGTAAGGTTATTTTACCTACTATAGGGGGTGAGATAGAGGGATACACTTTGAGCTATTGTTTTTTTCTATTACTGAAGACTATTTGGGACTAATTATTATCAATATGGTGGATAAATGAGAACATTCCACAAGGAAATCCCATATAGGTATTTATGCTCCATCTCATTTTCTTTTTCTGATTAATTTTTCATTTCCACATGGTGATATAGGAGGAAGTTTAGTCTTCTCAAAAAGGAAATCCTTCATTATGAATGTGTCTCAAGGCATGAAATTAACATGATAAAATCATTTATTTATTTTTCTAAGAATATTCCTTTTTCAAAGAAGGATCATCTCAATAATGATCATGGAATAAAGGATATATCACATACTATTATCTATATTATAGATCCAATTTAATATAGAAATCCTCCTATCTCATATTTTCAAACATCCATAATCCAAATCAGTAAAACACATGCCTCTTGGAAAGGGAAGTATTTATCAATCGCTGAATGAATATGCATTGTCAAGTACCTGGGAACGTCACTGCTTGCCTACCCCTTCATGGTGTATATTTTTCCCTTCTCAATCATTAAAAAATCAAATTTATATTGAAAAAAAATTTCTAGAGTAGAATCATGATGGAGAGGAATATTATTATAGTTAAGTGGAATTAGTGTGGCATGCCTCCCCTACATATAGGACTGGTAATTAAGAATATTATTTTTCTTTCAATCATGATTTTCATGAAAAATTACTCTATAATATTATAAACATATAATTTTCATCTCTTCTATTACTCATGGGAAGTATTATCTCATGGTTAATTATAGAAATATATGGATTTCATTATTTATTCATTTGTCCTCATCTAGGAGCTATTTTCCAAAACATTGTTAGGCATTCATGTTGGCTGGATAATGGGATCTCCTTCCTTTGTTTTTGGAATAATAAATGGATTGGATCCACACTCAAATATAGAATTGATCCCGAGGAACATGAAATTGATATAATTGTCATAATGATAGAGATTCATAAAAATATGGATTATATCCTATAAGATATCACCTAAAAAATTGCAAGAAAATGTTTTATAAATCATTTTGACCTCTTTATCTGGTAAATGTATTTTAATGGGTTCATTTATTCTTAATGTATCTATAATCATCAGATTCAGGGTGAAGAAAAGTGTATTTGTGAGTTAAACAATAAATGGATTCCCCCTTAGATGATCACATTACATTGGAGAATCATTTACAAAAAATTCCAACTTGATTTAAATATTTAACAAGTTAGGATCTCCCTATAATCTTTGGGTATTTTATGTCAATAAAATCATGAGGATGTTCATTACTTGTTGAAATGATACAATATGGCCTCTTCCTATTGTAATATTGTTCTCTACATCTTTGAAATAATTCCTAATCAAAAATGATATGTACTATGTTTTTTGGATACTCTCTTTAGAGTCCGTCAATCAAAGAAACTAACTGCACTTCTTATAGTTTCATGTGCTGAACTAATACATAGTGTTTGGAGAGACCGTAATGAAATCCATTTGCAGGGTCAATTTACTGTGTGCGCTGCTACGAAAAACATCATTGTAGCTATGCAGAATACCAACAGAATGCTAACTAAGTATTTTAACACCTAATTAATGGATTAGAAGGTTCTTAAATACCTGAATATCATAGGTAATTTTCCCAAGTGACAAGGTAGCATAGATGTGTTTTTGTTTACCCTTTTCTCTAGATGGGGAAACTGAAATACGTATAGGCCCCATGGGGGAATCCATGACCATATAGACTTGGTGTGATTTTCCTGGACAACAATAGGGATGTGGTGGATGGCATCTAGGGTTCTTGTGACAAGGCTACTGCTTTGGAAGCGAAAATTTTGGTGATTATAAGCGTGGTTGAATTTTTTTAAAGGAATTAAAATAAAATGTGGTTATATTGTGAATCAAATACTATTTTTCAAGATGTTTGTATTTTTTGGACTTACAGTTCATAGAAAATAATAGTTAAATAGATAAAATACCATTAGAATATTTCTTTAATGAGGTGAATCATCACTATAAATTTTTGAGAAGCAAACTATACTGCAGTTATTCTTGAAAATAAAGGAGTTAGTAAAGAAGAAATAATTCATTTTTATAGTGTGCTAGATGACATGATTCATCTTCATGATCATCAAAAATTTAAAATATCAACATTTCATCATGTGTAATTTTATTATTTCCTAATATTAGAGCCTATGTGCTTACATTTCTCAAATATATATTTATTTATATATAAATAACTATTTATAATATCACATGAAATGAAAAATATCAAAAATATAAATTATTTCAAAAAAAATTGAAAAATTTCAGGGTGTTACAGTTTACACCCCTTAAAATTAATTTCTCCTTCAAAATACATTTGGGTTAGCAAATGTTTAATACATGAAAGATTAATTCAAAGAAAACCACATATTTCAAAAAAAAATACTTAATATGTTGGATCGAATAGTCGATATAAAAGTCTATTAGATGGAACAATACAAGAGGGGGGTGAATTGTAGGTTTTAAAAACCTTGAGTTTTAGTAACAAAGAGATTAGTTTAAAAGATTTTAAACTAATACAAATACAAACACCCACAATTGTATTGAATGTAAAAGGTATGATGTATTGTAATACTATTGTAAAGCAAAACAATTGTATTTAAGGTGAACACAATAATCAGAGTAATACAAATATGAATGATTCTACCTTAAAGCGTATAGAATCAATCAATACAATATGTAATAGAATGATTGTAATTGAAACAATTACAATTGAATATGTAAAGAAGAAAGGAAACAATACAAATCCATTTCTAATACAACAGCGGAAATGTAAAAGTAATACAATTCTTTTAACCCAAAGAGAAGGGTTATCCTTTCACCTAGGATAAAAGGTCTGTCTCACCAACACCTTGGTGAGCCCTCGATACGATGATCGGTACGTCTGTCTGCCTATCCCCGGCAGCCCTCGATACGATGATCGGCTCGTCTGTCTGCCTATCCCCGGCAGCCCTCGATACGATGATCGGCTCGTCTGTCTGCCTATCCCCGGCAGCCCTCGATTTTGCAGGTAATCGGCACCTCTGTCTTTCAATTACTTGAAAGCCCTCGATACGATGATCGGACGCACAAGGCTGATGAGAGAAGTCACAGTATCTCTCTCTAAAAACTTCGTAGTTCACAGAGTCTCTTCGTTCATCAGTTATCTTCTCAGCTTCAAATGACCTCCTATTTATAGGCCTCGGGTTCCAACGGTCATATTGCCTCCAACGGTCATATTGAAACAGAAAGCACGACATCATTTTGATTAGTATATAACTAACTCAACGACATCGTTTCGTTAGAATAAGAGATATATGGAAATGTAAACCATGAGTACGATTCATATGCAGAGAGAGTTTTTGACAAAGTACCAAAACAAATAATGATCATCTGAATAGCAAAGTCAGTACGATACGATTGACAGAGTCAGTACGATACGTTTGACAGAGTCAGTACGATACGTTTGACAGAGTCAGTACGATCAACATCGTACGATATGATAAACATGATAAAAGACAATTTGTTATTTACAAACATATGATAGAATACTTTTGAGATTTCCAAAACATGACATAGAATATATTTTTGATTTCCAAAACATGATGTAAAAGCCAAAAGAAGACTTTTGACTTAACAATCTCCCCCTTTTTGGAAAGCACAAACACACAAAGTAAATGAACCAAGAAATACTTATCTCCCCCTGAGTTATTGAAAACTCTTCTGAATAAGAAATTGAATACAACTAACTCCCCCTTAGGTATTGACTTTCCTAAGGATTGTATTCATAGATTTCCCTTAAGAGCATTGTAATGCATTCTCCCCCTTTGTAAAACAACCTTTGCTTTGTAAATATTCTCCCCCTTTGTGATTTACAAAAAGAAAGGAGGAATCTCGAATTGTCTGGAAGAGTTAGTGAAGTAATACAAGACAATGGATAAAAGAGAAAGGATTATAAGAGTTATTACAAAACAAACAAGTTCCAAAAGAAACAAATACAACAATCATTTGTTTTCTCTTTCCTTCTCTTTCTTTATAAGCTCAGGAAGCACAGCTTTCATCTTCTTGATCTCCTTCTTGTCTTCAGAAATTGATTCACCCTGAGTTTTGAGAAGCTCCTGTTGATCTGCAAAAATCTGATCTTGATTTCTGATGGTCTCCTCCTGTACTCTGATTACTTCTTCAAGGGTATCAATTCTGTTTTGCAGAGTCTTGTTATCCTTGGACAACTCGGAATTTTGATTCTTCAGTAAAACCATTTCATCTTTGAAAGATGAAACCTTCGAGAATTCAGATTGGAAAGCATTCATCCTCTCTTGCAAATCTTTCACTGAAGGAACATCGGCTCTTTGAGACGACAAAAGGTTCAGACTTTCAATTGTTTCTTTATCAAGCTTGTTGAAAGCAATTGCAATATCATTTGATAACCTTCTTATATCTTCAATAGCAATCTCATGGTCATTGATTGAGCTCTCTGTTTTGTATGACCACTTGGTCATCTTATTACAAGCTTTCTTATGAGCAACTGAGCTTTCCGAAAGAACTTTCAGATCGGCTTCAACAGACAAGACTTTCTTTCTCAATTCTTTTACAGATCCAAACTTCTTTCTCTGATTTTCAGTGATAAAATCAATCTTTCCTTCCAGCCTCGGAAAATAAGGAATGGTTTTCTCCATCCTTCTCAAAACTTGAACAATGTAATCACTCTTCTTGAGAGAGATTGTATGCTCTGAATCGGTATCATCATCGTACGATGCTAGTTCATACGATCTGCTTGAATCAACAACTGGTTGTTTCCCTTTCGCTTTTTCTTTCTGCTTTCTTTCTTCTTCCACTCTGTCACTAATGACAACTACTTTATCAGATTGAGAAGATTGAGCATCTTGCTTTTCTCGAGATGACATCCTGTCTGAAGATTTTTCCTGATCGGCATGAGGAGTTTGTTGAACACCTTCGCTCAGCTTTTGAAGCGATTCCTCTCTACTTTTCTTTGAACTTTGAAGAAATTCTAACAGAAAATCTCCTTCTTCTACTTCCACTTCTTCTATCACTTGTTTTCCTTTTTCTTTCTCAGGCAAACTCTGTACGATGGGTTCTTGATGCACTTCCACAGTTAGTTGAGCACTAGCATCTTCAACTGCTTTCAAGACTTTAGAAATATCAAAGTCCTGAGCCTTTCTTTTCAAAAGAGTCTTCTTTTTCTTTTCAGCTTGAAGGGTTTCTTCTACCCTTATTCTTTCTGAAAAAGCCTCAGCAGGAACAAGACCAAACTTCGGATCACCCTCTTTTCTCTGTTCCTTGTCCTTTCTCTATTTGGCTACAACTTACTTACTGTACCTCGGCTTCTTCTTCTTCGGCTTTGAACTAGTCTGCGGATCAGACTTTCGAGTAACACCGGTGGATTGATTGTCTTTGGCTGGCATAGGTGCCGATTGATTTTCAGGCAATTCAGCTTCTACATCTCTGACAAAAAGTTTTGAATTTGAATCAAAACAAACATTCAGCTTTTTCATCGTACTCTTATTAATGAAAGACGGCCACAAATCCATAGGTTTTCCTTTCAAAGGAATGTTACAAAACTTCATACTCTCAAGAATGAATTTTGTAAGGATGGCTGGATACATTATTATCTGGGATTTAATCCCTCCTTTCTTGACATTCTTGACGGTTTCAAAAATATATCCCATGAGATTCACTTTCCTCATATTCACAAGATAATCGAGCATAATGACATCAGAAACTTTAAGAGTTTCTCTATCCCCTTTCCTTGGGACAAGAAAACCTTTCATCCATAAAGTGACAAACCGATTGTCTGGTGAAAGATGATAAACTTTCCTCTTTCCCTCATTAATAACAAACAAAGATTTTTCAGCACTCTCTCTATTAAACGTACCAACTTCCTCTGGTAGTTTGTGAGATGGACAGAATGAATCCCCTTCTATAGAAACGTTCAGAAAGTGTGCCGCTTGTTTCACAGACATGGATAATTTTCGATCGTACACAGCGAAGTTTATAGTCATATCTTTGTCGAAAGACACGGTTTTGTAAAATTGACAAACTTCATCAAAAAGAACTGGATCTTGAGTATCAGGATTTTCCACACAGAGATGTTCCCATCCTTGAAACAAAATAATCCTCTTGATTGTAGAATCGTACATATCGAAGAATTCTCGGGATACTAACCTTTCTCTGTGAAAGTCTTTCTCTGTAAAAGTCTTTGAAGACATTTCAGCGGGAGTGTTGGCAGAGGATTGAGACATAAAGATGATGCCGATTGAGAAGATCGTACGATTGTTTAGCTGGGGGAGCAGAGCTTCGCCTCAATTCCTGGACAATCAATGTGGGTTTGGGGAGGGGAGGGGGGTATTTATAGGCAAAAAAAAAGAGATGATCGTTGAACTTCTACGGTCGAGATTAGATAATACCAGATCAATGGTTAGGATTAAAACAAAGAAAGAAAATAAAATAAAAATTGAAAAAGATACCTGTCGGAGAACAAAAGGTGATTGCTGGATTTGGTAAGTATCAAAGAAACAATCGTAAGGAAAAAAAAATATGATGCCGATGGAAAACAAAGTCATTACTATGGTCGGACCGTACGATGGAAAATAGTTGTTACCATTAACCGACAGTACGATGGAAAACAATCTCAATACTATCATCGGTCGATACAAAAAAAATATTGAATGGTACGATGGAAAAGAATTTGAATACTATCATCGGTCGATTCAAAAAAAATATTGAATGGTACGATGGAAAAGAATTTGAATACTATCATCGGTCGATTCAAAAAAAATATTGAATGGTACGATGGAAAAGAATTTGAATACTATCATCGGTCGATTCAAAAAAAATATTGAATGGTACGATGGAAAAGAATTTGAATACTATCATCGGTCGATTCAAAAAAAATATTGAATGGTACGATGGAAAAGAATTTCAATACCATCATCGGTCGATTCAAAAAATATTGAATGGTACGATGGAAAAGAATTTGAATACTATCATCGGTCGATTCAAAAATTATTGAATGGTACGATGGAAAAGAATTTCAATACTATCATCGGTCGATTCAAAAAAAATATTGAATGGTACGATGGAAAAGAATTTCAATACCATCATCGGTCGATTCAAAAAATATTGAATGGTACGATGGAAAAGAATTTGAATACTATCATCGGTCGATTCAAAAATTATTGAATGGTACGATGGAAAATAATTTCAATACGATAAACAGAAAAAATGAAATGGTCAATACGATAAACAGGAAAACTTAAAATGAAACAATAAAACTGTCAATACTATAAACAGAAAGAAACATATATAAAGAGAGTAAATATTTAAAGATCAGAAACATAAAGACATAAAGAAATGTCCTCCCCCTTTCTACGAGGAGTTTCTTACTATTAGGAGAGATGTAAAACAGGAAGTAGATATGAATGATTATTTTATTGTAATCATTCCTAGCTTCTGTTTTATAAATTCAAATCTATCGGAAGGTAAAGGTTTTGTAAAAATATCAGCAAGTTGTTCTTGCGTTCCGATAAATTGTAAAACAATATCTCCTTTTTGTGTGTGATCCCTAAGAAAGTGATGCCTAACATCTATGTGTTTTGCACGAGAGTGATGTGCTGGGTTTTTACTAAGAGCTATGGCACTTGTATTATCACACAGAATTTGAGTTTTGGAGAAACTCAAACCATAGTCAGTGAGTGTGTGCTGCATCCACAATACTTGAGCACAGCAACTTCCAGCTGCTACATATTCAGCTTCAGCAGTGGAGAGTGCTACTGAGTGTTGTTTCTTGCAAGACCAAGAAACCAAAGAATCTCCTAAGAAATGACATGTTCCAGATGTAATTTTTCTATCCATTCTACAACAACCAAAGTCAGCATCTGAAAAACTTTTTAAAACAAAATCATTTCCAGAAGAGTAGAAAAGTCCTAAATCCATAGTGTCTTTTAAATACCGAAAGATTCTCTTTACGGCTTTTAAGTGAGACTCTTTTGGATTAGATTGATATCTTGCACATAAGAATACAGAAAACATCAAGTCGGGTCGACTAGCTGTCAAGTATAGCAAACTCCCTATCATACCTCTAAAAATTGTTTGATCTACTGGTTTCCCAGTTTCATCAAGATCAAGAGTATTTGAGGTACCAATTGGAGTGCTAATACTTTTAGTTTTGTCAAATCCATACTTTTTGAGTAAGTCTTTAATATACTTATGTTGAGATATATAAGTTCCTTCTGGTTTTTGAGATATTTGAAAACCTAGAAAGAATGTTAACTCACCCATCATACTCATTTCAAACTCAGATTTCATTAAATTTGCAAAAGAATCGGTTAAAGATTTCTGAGTTGATCCAAATATGATGTCATCAACATAGATTTGGACAACCAAAACATTTTTGTTTTCCATTTTGATAAAAAGAGTTGGATCAGCTGTACCTTTACTATAATTGTTTTGTAAAAGAAATCTTGTAAGTCTATCATACCATGCTCTAGGAGCTTGTTTAAGACCATATAGAGCCTTGGTAAGTTTAAAGACATGATCAGGATGTTTTGGGTCTTGAAAACCAGGAGGTTGTTCGACAAAAACTTCTTCTTGAACAAAACCATTTAAAAAAGCACATTTGACATCCATTTGAAATAGTTTGAAATTGAAATATGCTGCGAAGGCTAATAGAATGCGAATAGATTCAAGTCTAGCTACAGGAGCATATGTTTCTTCATAGTCTATTCCCTCTTGTTGATTATAGCCTTTAGCAACAAGTCTTGCTTTATTTCTTACAATGATTCCATTTTCATCACACTTGTTTCTGAAAACCCATTTTACACCAATTACAGTTGTTTCTTTAGGTCTTTCAACTAAAGTCCAGACTTGATTCCTTTCAAATTCATTTAGTTCATCCTGCATTGCTTTGATCCAATCATCATCACCTAAAGCCTCACTTGGACTTTTAGGTTCAAATTGGGAAAGAAAAGCAAGATGTTCTATTTCATTTCTTAAGGAATTTCTGGTCCTTACAGGTTGATTTATATCACCAATGATATTATCACTGGGATGATTCCTAAGAAACAATTGATTTTGGTTTTGTAAAACCTGTTCATCAATATATGGTAGAAAATATTCTGTGGTAAATGTTTCAGGAACACTTTCTTGAACATTTTACTTATCAGAATGTTCTAACAAAGGTTGATAAACATCTTTAGAAAACACATCCGAGGATGTAGGATTGGGTTGGTTGAAAACAAAAGGGTTAGTTTCATCAAATTTTACATGTATTGTTCCTTCAACAGTACAAGTGTTTTTATTGAAAACTCTATAAGCCTTAGAGGTTGTGGAATATCCTAGAAAGATTCCTTCATCAGATTTTGGTGCAAATTTGTGTAAATTTTCTTTTGTATTCAGAATGAATACTTTGCATCCAAAAACTTTGAAGTAAGAAACTTTAGGTTTTCGGCCAGTCCATAACTCGTAAGGAGTTTTATTAAGAAATGGTCTAGTTAAAACACGATTTATAGTATAACAGGCAGTACTTACGGCTTCAGCCCAAAAATGCTTAGCAATTGAGTATTCACTCAACATGGTTCGAGTCATTTCCTGAAGAATACGATTTCTTCTTTCAACAACACCATTTTTCTGAGGAGTTCTTGGTGCTGAGAAATTGTGAGTAATACCTTTCTTACTACAAAAAGTTTCAAAATCTGAGTTTTGAAATTCACCACCATGATCACTATGAATAGTTATCAATGGTAGGTTTTTCTCATTTTTAACTTGGGCTCTAAAAGTTTTGAAATACGAAAAGGCTTCAGATTTCTTTGTGAGAAAGTAGACCCATGTAAATCTAGTAAAGTCATCAACTAAAACAAATACATAGTATTTGCCTCCAATGCTTCCAGATTGTGAAGGACCAAACAGATCCATATGCACAAGCTGTAATGCATTAGAAGTTGAAACTTCATTAATTGGTTTAAAGCTAGTTTTATGTTGCTTGCCAAACTGACAAGGATCACAGACTTTTGAAGAATCATATCTAAGATCCGGTAGCCCTTTTACAAGTCCTTTCTTTGAGAGTTTTCTTAGGTTTCTCAAATTACAGTGTCCTAATCTCCTATGCCATAGCCATGATTGGTCTTCTATTACACTTAAACAAGGTAAGTTTTGGTTCCTAAGGTCTTCTAAGTTAATAGTGTAAACATTCTCTTGCCTATGGGCAGATAGAATGAATTCATCCTTGGAATTGTGAACTAGACACTTATCATTTCTAAAATTCACAAGGTAACCTTCATCACATAATTGACTTATGCTGATGAGATTGTGCTTAAGACCTTTAACAAACAAAACATTTGAAATAAGAACTTTTCCAAGAAAAACGATATTACCTATACCAACAATCTTTCCTTGAGAATTATCTCCGAAGGTAACTTTTCCACCTTTTGTTTTGATAACCTTTTCAAAGAAATCTTTGTTTCCAGTCATATGTCGAGAGCAACCACTATCCATGTACCAAATATTCTTATTGATACACTTCTCGTTTTCCTGAAAAAGAAACAATTAGATTTTCGGAATCTAAACTTGTTTGGATCCAGAAGGATTAGATAAAAGAATTTTAGGAATCCACATTTGTTTTGAAAAATGAGCTTTATGAAATCCTAAGGATTGAGTTTTGTTAAGAGAACAATCTCTTCTCCAATGTCCACCACATTGACACTTGGAACAGAAAATGGTTTTTTGAGGAACAAAATAGTTATTACTAAAAACAGGTTTGGAATAAGTAAAACCAAGACCAGAACGATTTCTCAAAGGTCTTATTTGAGAGTACATCCTATCAAAGTTTTCTTTTCCATGAGTAAAGTTTGACAAACACTTTTTCAAGGATAAAATCTCTGACTTTATTTTTAAAACCAAATTCTTGTTTTCTAAAACATTTGAATTAGAACTAGAGTTAGACTCTAAAATGTTTTTCTTTGAAATAGCAGTTTCAAGATCCTTAGAAAGTTTATCTTTTTCAGATTTGACTTTCTCAAGGGTTTTCAAAATACTTTCAAAATCAGAAGTTTTCCCATCAAGATCTTTAGAAAGATCTGATACTTCTTTAGTCAAAATAGAAATTCTAGAATTTGCCTTTTCAAATCTCTTTTTGAGTTTAGAATTTTCATTTTCAAGTAACTTAGCAAATCTAGAGACTTCTTCAAAAGAAGGTAAAGTATCATCTTCTGATGATGAGGGTTCATCATTTGAAGATTCATAATATTTATTATCAACATAATTTGCATTTAAAGAGACATTTGTAACAGCTTCAGCATTGTGTACCTTAGCCATGAGACAATGATCTTCAATTGGTAGTCTGGCTAGAAGTCCAATATTCCTTTGTCCTGACGTCTCATATTCTGAAGAATCATCTGAGGAATCACTACCACTTGCACTCCATGTATCATTTGCTTTCAAGACTTTCTTTGTCTTATAAAACCTTTTCTTGTTTCTTTCAGAGTGTTTCTCTTTTCTATCTTTCCTCTTCAGTAAAGGACAATCAGGCCTTATATGTCCTGCTTTCTTGCATTCATAACAAGTTACCTCTGAATCTTTCCTATCTTTCCTGTCTTTCTTTTTGAATCTATATTGAAAATCTTTCTTTCCCACAATCTTGTTCATTCTCCGAGCAAGATTAGCTAACTCATTGTCTGAAAGATTACAATCACTTGAATCAGAAACAACAACTTTCTTGGATTTAGACCTTGTAACCCTTTCAGGTGTTTTAGCTTTAGATGCAAAAGCTACACTTCCATTCCCATTATTCTTCTTGTTGAAATCAGCATCTCTTTTCATTCTTGTCTCGTGCTGTAGAAGAGTTCCAAAGAGTTCATCAAGAGTAATCTGGGAAACATTTCTATTTTCATCAATAGCTGTTCTTTTTGACTCCCATTCATTTGGCATAATATCTATAATCTTATCAACAAGAGCTTCATCATCAAGACCTTTTTCTCCCATAGATTGTTAGCTGTTGACAATTGTCATAAACCTTTGTTGCACTTTACATACTGGCTCTCCATAAGGAAAAACAAATCCATGATACTCTGCTCGTAGCATTGCTCTCCTTGTTTCTATAACCTTGGATGTACCAAAATGAGTGACTTCTAATTTCTTCCAAATACAGTTGGCTGCTTCACATGAAGATATCTGGCTATATATATTCATGGTCATAGAACATAATAAAGTATTGCGTACCTTGTAATTCAGTTGATATTCTTGCTTCTCTTGATTTGTGAAAGTACTAACTTCTTTGTCAGGAATTTTGTAACCCCCATTAAGCATAATAAAATTGTCTACACCAGTATTGATGACGAAAGTCTTCATACGATCTCTCCAATACTCATAATCATTCCCATCAAAGATTGGTGGTCTAGAAGGATTCAGATTATCTATTGATCCGATATTCATTCCGGCCATCTAATATAACAAAAACAACTTTTCCACTCCACACGATAGTGTAGTAAGTATTTAAGAAAGTAATAAGAAATAAAGCTAGTAATACAAATCAGTGGAAAACCTCCTCTGATACCAATTGTTGGATCGAATAGTCGATATAAAAGTCTATTAGATGGAACAATACAAGAGGGGGGGTGAATTGTAGGTTTTAAAAACCTTGAGTTTTAGTAACAAAGAGATTAGTTTAAAAGATTTTAAACTAATACAAATACAAACACCCACAATTGTATTGAATGTAAAAGGTATGATGTATTGTAATACTATTGTAAAGCAAAACAATTGTATTTAAGGTGAACACAATAATCAGAGTAATACAAATATGAATGATTCTAGCTTAAAGCGTACAGAATCAATCAATACAATATGTAATAGAATGATTGTAATTGAAACAATTACAATTGAATATGTAAAGAAGAAAGGAAACAATACAAATCCCTTTCTAATACAACAGCGGAAATGTAAAAGTAATACAATTCTTTTAACCCAAAGAGAAGGGTTATCCTTTCACCTAGGATAAAAGGTCTGTCTCACCAACACCTTGGTGAGCCCTCGATACGATGATCGGTACGTCTGTCTGCCTATCCCCGGCAGCCCTCGATACGATGATCGGCTCGTCTGTCTGCCTATCCCCGGCAGCCCTCGATACGATGATCGGCTCGTCTGTCTGCCTATCCCCGGCAGCCCTCGATTTTGCAGGTAATCGGCACCTCTGTCTTTCAATTACTTGAAAGCCCTCGATACGATGATCGGACGCACAAGGCTGATGAGAGAAGTCACAGTATCTCTCTCTAAAAACTTCGTAGTTCACAGAGTCTCTTCGTTCATCAGTTATCTTCTCAGCTTCAAATGACCTCCTATTTATAGGCCTCGGGTTCCAACGGTCATATTGCCTCCAACGGTCATATTGAAACAGAAAGCACGACATCGTTTTGATTAGTATATAACTAACTCAACGACATCGTTTCGTTAGAATAAGAGATATATGGAAATGTAAACCATGAGTACGATTCATATGCAGAGAGAGTTTTTGACAAAGTACCAAAACAAATAATGATCATCTGAATAGCAAAGTCAGTACGATACGATTGACAGAGTCAGTACGATACGTTTGACAGAGTCAGTACGATACGTTTGACAGAGTCAGTACGATCAACATCGTACGATATGATAAACATGATAAAAGACAATTTGTTATTTACAAACATATGATAGAATACTTTTGAGATTTCCAAAACATGACATAGAATATATTTTTGATTTCCAAAACATGATGTAAAAGCCAAAAGAAGACTTTTGACTTAACATAATATTCCCTTATAATGGAATGTTGGGACCCTAACGGTTACCCAAAGCTAAATATAATCAGAATTCCACATTGGAGAACATATGTTTGGAGGGAAGATTGGACATGGGGGGAAACATAATTATTTATAGCAAGTGATTAAGGTCATAAATCGAAAATAAGTGAATGATAAAATTAATGATAAGGGCCTCAAATTCCAAAATATTTTATGATATAATTGTCCATTGGTAAAAAAAATTAAAGTGTTAGGACAACACATTTTATTTTCATTATTATACTATGGGGAGTTATTATTTTATTAACAAATAATAAAATGAAATATATATAATTAAAATATTTATATAAAAAATTCATTATATAATTAATCATTAATAAATTTCAAATTCATTCATTACATCATTTAACAGACGTCTAGAAATTACATTTTATGACTGAAGTGTTAAAATACACTTTTAGACGACCTTAAGGCCTGTAAGAGAATGAAATATAAAACAATTTATCTTAAAATATTCTTAAAATTAGTATGGTAAATATATTAATCTCTAAAAAAATATAACACTACTGTTTCATCATAAATGACTATTCAGTATGAAATAAGCATACATTAACCATGACATCGCGTAGGCTAGTGGTAGGCCCGAAACCCTTATCGTCTTTATGTCATGGGTTCTAGGCCAACGACCTTTCCAGGCATGATTGGCTGTCTCTCGATATACTTGGTTTCCCATTATAAAACCATATTAATATAATTTCCAAAGTATTATATACATCCATTAAATAAATTTAACTAGTAAATAGACTTTTAATCAAGGGATTCAATGCGATATCAATTCATAAATATGTCTTGTAAAGTTTAACATAAACATTTCATGAATGTATAACCTTATATCCATTCAAAAATATTATAATGAAACCATATAAATAATTTCACTAAACTCTCTTAACATTGATCCCCCATATATATCAAAAAGTATATCTTGGTTGTCGCATTCCAAACATGTGAATAACCTCGTGGTAAATTCTCTTGTAATCTGGTAACAACATGAATTACCATAAATAATTTCAGAAAAGATGCATGCTTCCACATTTAATAAATTACTAGATATATTCCTTAAATCCAAAATTTTTTAAAATTCATCCCTGATAGCATGAATTACTTGTCAATTTGTCCTAAATTGTTTGCATGGTAATCATTACTATCCATTTTACTTATTAATAACGGCATTATCTAAACATAATGATCAAATTAATGGTTATCTCCCCTTAGTACAAATACATCCTTGTCATTAAATCACTTCAATAATCCATAAATTACATTCAACTTGAAATATAGAATAATGAGTGAAAAAATAAATAGAAAAATCATTGTATACTTCATCATTCATATAAAACAATTTTTGTTTCTCAACACATAGAAAATTTTATTCTTCTACTTTGTACTTATTCTATTAACAAGTCTACCACATCTTATTATAGAATACCTCATTCCATTAACATTTTTTTAGTCTCTACATCATCAGAAATGTAACCATTGCTCACACCGCCTTGTTGTTTCCATTTAGGAGCTTTCAACATCATACATTGAGTTACATAATGACTATTTAATCAACACTTAAAACAATTAACCTAATATGATGTCTTAGGGAGACCAACATTCTCATCCATTGTGTTAACTATTCCCTTTATTTTTCCCTTCCCATAACTTTTTTCCATCTTTTACACTTTCAAAACATCTTATCTTTCTTCAAAGACATCATCTTAGATGATTCATTCGACATTTTTGACATTATAGAAACTGAATATTCATTATTCTATTGTATCTATTAACTCAAATCTCATCGATCTTATTTTTTCTACTCCTTGTGTATTATGAGAGTTTGATATGGTATACATTGTTAATAATGATCCATGAAATCTAATTAAGAATGGTCACATCATCATTCACACATGGAAACATCTATCTTGACATCCCATAATTAAATTATCCATTACATTAAACATCAATCAATTTCCTTCAAGTTCCCCTAATTTACTAAAATCAAAATCATAGTTTGATAATTGCTTATCATATAAGAAAACCATTACATCATAAAAACAATTACATATAGGATGTCTAAATCCTGACACATTTCTTAATTTATCACACCCCATATTCATATTTGGTTTTTCATATCCAACTTATTTTTAAACCCCTCGTGATGGTTCATGAAGCATTTTTGAATTCCCAAAGCATATATATATGGTGTGGTAAAACATGTGTGTAGCATGGAACACTATTTTGTACAAGATTACCCGATGTTAGGCTTGAAAAATCTTGTTAGAGTTATTCCTCCTAGGTACATCTATGTGACATCCACATCTCCTTGTAGTATAAATACAATGATGTATTTCTAAGAAACCAATGGATCTATCCATTTCTCAAATTCCTATAAAATTTTCTAAATTTTAACTCTTCCTTATAGTTATCCTTAATGTCATCCCTAGACATATCCTTAGAAATAAGACTATGGATCTCTATAACGTTTTCACTTTGTAGTCCCACATAGTTGACTAAAACATTCCCTTGATATCATATATAGGGACCCATGCTTGACATTCATGGATATTACATCATTTTATATGAATATTCAGTTGATTAAACTAATATATGCCCAATAACTGTAATAGTTTAGTGTTTTTGGAATTAGGGAAACAAAATCCTCTATCTTGGTGAAATATCATCAATATCCCTCATAAATATATCCACCTTTATTACTTCTACCAAATGATTTTATTTATAACATCAAAAAATCATAGGAAAGGGGTGATCGGATAAGTTCTGTAAGGGTAAATAATGAAATTTATAAGAATAACATGAAAAGGGGGTATATAACTTGAGTATAACATTTGATGATCATACACTACATATTAGATATCATAATAAATATTGGTATTTCATAAGGGATGAATCATATTAAAATAAATAACACAATCCATGAATTTATAAAATAAGAATAAAACATGTAATTGTGGAAGACACAAAAGAATCTATATTTTTTTTTATAGTAGTCGATGAATTGATCTTGAGGCTATCTTTGGGGAAAAATTCCGTTACTAAAGCGGAATCACTCTCCATTCCAACCCTATATTAGAAAAATGAGTTCACACCTCATTTTAGTCATGTATTACGGAACATAGAACATTTCTCGTTCCAACACTGTAATACTGATCTGAGTTCATTTCTTATTCCAACCATGCCTATATAATGAGATATTAATCTTTATCCAATTCATTGGAGGGAGATATAGGTCCCACCTATCTCATAGTGAGATCATACCAGTATTTCCCACATAATCATAAAAAATCATAACATATCCCATGCAATGAAATGGGTATCATAAAAATGTAATCATATCATCACCTGTGGAAAAATATGTAGGATTCATAATCATCTCATGATGTATCTATCTCATGAAAAGAAGTGTGTTTCCAAAGAATATAATAATTGAATGTGAAATGAGTGCCTTAAGAATTATTACAACAAAACATAAACCTTTAATGATGGAAGATGAATCGAACCTTTGTATTATTTCCTAGATGAGAATGAGAAATATTATTATATTTCATCATATAACGGAAAAAACATGGAAGGATATATTGAAAACATTTCTTGAGGAAAATATCATTTATTCTTTGAATAATTTTATTTAAAACATAAAACGTTTCAAAATCAATTTCTTTTTAAAATACATTGAAAATGTAGAAAGATGACTTTGAAACATTTTGAAAACCCGTTTCCATGAAAACATATAAAATAAGATTAAAATCCTTTTGAAAATAATTATCCTTTAAAATTTGAAAAAGATGTTTAAAAACATTTTGAAAACCATTTTCCTGGATATCTCATAAAAGGAAATTGAAAATATTAATTAAAATTTTCATTGAGAATACTCTAAAATTTTAAAAATCAGTCTTGATATTATTTTTAAAATGTTTTCCTTTAATGCATATAAAAGAAGCATGAAAAAATATTGAGAATAATATCCCATGAAAGAATTTAATGAATCTTGAAAAGCATTTGAAAACCATTTCCAAAAAATATATATTGAAAAATATCTCAAAATTAACCTTTAAACATTAAAATAAATCTTCAAAGTATTGATGATTGATAAATTCATACATGTAAAATGGGGTATGATATACATTCCTTATTCAAGTTACAAAGGTTAGTAAAATGGGACGTTTAGAAAATAAGAAGCATATTTCTTGGAAGAGATTCATGAAAGAAAAAATGGGTAATAATTTATTTTATATGTTATACGATAATTCTGAAATATTCTATGTAACCAATTATAGAAAACATGGTCCTGATGGAACATATGTTTCTAACAGAATAGAGAATAAAGTCCAAATTTTTTATAAGAACACTTTATTAGCATTAATAAGTTCCAAGGTGTAGAATAATGATACCAATACATGAATATATCTTGAATAACCAGTGGAGACAGAAATTCAGGTATTTTATTGAGAAATGGATCATAATATTTCATCAATGAAGCATAATCATATCAATCATGAAAATTGATGAGGCTGTTTCAAGAAAATCTTACCGTTCGGGTACTTGGGATCATATACTTCATGTAGGATAAGGAAAATACATTAATATTAAAATATAATTAATTAATGTAAATTCATGATATAACATGTAAATATAAGTATATACTCCTCAAAATAATATTTAGGTGCATAACAAAACATGTGTCTCAAAGAATAAAAATTAAGAAAGAAATGTTTTAAAAATTTGGTAACTTTTGAAGCATATTCCCCCTGACAGAAATATCAAAGAATGGATATGTGAATAAAAAAACATTTATTTATAATATATATATAATAAAATAATTTTCATTTTATAAACCATACAAAAGGAATGAGTGGTTAACATATCATGTATCTCATGAAAATAAAAAAGTGATATGATATCCTTATACCTTGTTTATTAAATATCATAATACTAATTCAAAACACAAGTATAATAGATATAAATATATTATAAATATTTTATTTCACAATATTTTTATATATATTTCCCTATTTGGTTTGATAATGACTTTATATAACCCTCTTGTTCACCATCCTATGATAAGATTTCACATCGGATAATATGTTCTTTTTATTCACATTACCTTAATTTGTTTTATAGTTGGAACTAATAATTATATTATTATTCCAAAATTTGAACCTTTTTATAAATATAATTTATAACTAGTATATTTATATTATAATAATCAATACAATATATAAGTTCAAAATGGAATACATTGTTCTTGTAGATGGTAAGTGGTACATGCGAATGAACGTTGTTTACATTTTTTATTATAGTATTGAATGAATGAAAGAAAATAACACTTATTTATTTATTTATAAGATTATAAAAATAAATTTATGATCTCATATATTTGATATATATTCCCTAAAACCATCCTAAATATATTCTATTTAGTGTATGAACGAATCAAATCACATTGAGGGGGCGATAGTCCACACTTCCTCAAACGAAAATATCATATTAACAAAAAATGGAAAGAAAAAATGTTATGTGTTGTAAAAAGGAATAATGAATCCTAAATATATATTAAATATAATATATAAAACATATTAATTGGGATTTTATCATTATTTCAACCATGTCTGGCAGTATGGAAAATTGAACAATAACCATTATGTGAGGTGGTAGTTCGCCGTACACGTAAACAATATGTTTGTAACCTATTGGATGGAGGTGATTGTATGTTTTGGTAAAAATAATACGATAAAATACTAATATATATAGTATAATCATGTTTTTATAAATTAATTTTATAAATATATTGGATTGGAGGATTTGGAAAATAAAATAATGGACTTGAGAGAAGATGTTTCCCCTTAATCGAGTAACTCTTTTTTTATTCTAGGATTTCCTTATGAACAAGATAACAATTAGAGGAGGAAGTGAGGGATTTTTTTAGGTCTACATGGTAGATATGTTTTAAAACTATTATTTTATAGAGGTGTGAGGATTTGGGTGAAGTGGTGGCCTTTTATTGGTAAGTAAAAGGACTCACATGGAATTTTTTGAAACAAGTTAGTATTAAACATGATATTGTCGAACAAATTCATAAAACAAATCTAAATCAATAATTTAAGGTTTATTTCCTATATAGTGCCATAAAATTGATTTTGGAGGACTTAATTGGTAATTTGGTGCCCTAAGAATTAGGTTTAGTCTGTAATTACCTTTACCCGAAAAATTTATATTGATCTCATACCATGTTTTATAAAATGTTTATGATGCATAATACTGGTATGAAATTAAAAATATAGTTAATACTATTCGTAACAGCTAGTTCATAAAAATATTATAACCATATATCTTTGGTTAGTGAAACCAGGTATTGAGTACAACACACTCTATCAAGAAAGGACATGATTGTGTGTAATGCAAGCCAAGTCAGGGTTGCGTGTAGTGCAAGACTCCTTTGTTGTCGGGTATAACAAAATCCAACCATATTTAATTTATACATTGAATATATATGTATATATACACTCAATGTTGCATTGAATAATTACTATCAAAAAAACTTGAAATTGTGTTTAACACGATCCAAGATTAGTGTTTCATATACTGCCGGCTAATACGGTGTTGCGTATAGCACAAGATAATCTTGGGGTACCGTTCAGCAGATGATATGAAAGAAATTAAAAATAATATATCTTATAAAATCTCAGGCTGTTACAAAATATCTCCCTCAAGACACAACTACAATTTTCATAGAACCTCCCCACCATTAAGAAGATGCTTCGAATTACATACCAACACATAACTCATATGTTACTCCCATGTAAAATCCAAGAGTGAGGGTATTAGCTAAACACTATCCATGAGCATGCCTCAACTATGATCATTAGATTCCAGATGCATCTGGTTGAAAGGCCCCATCAACATCCCTCATTACTAGACTCCTTGATAGCTTGCACCATCATTTTCTTCCTTGAGGAAAATAATACCAAATTTATTTTTACCAATATATAGAAGATATAAAAAATAAATCTTTTTAGTTACTCAACCCCCTAACACTACATCCAATTCTAATATTTCGGTGAATAAATTTAGGCTATATTCTAATGGTATTATAAGAATACAAAAATCTTACTGAAAATATAGTGACACGATGACTTCAAATAATGCATCACTACATCCAATTTTAGGCCATCGGTTGGATAATTGATTTTATGTGGTTAGAGTCAGAGAGAACCGCAGACCATCCTAAGGTCATCCCACATTAACACGCACCAAATCCCATACCTCAAGTGTCAAATAAAATCACTGATTTCTTTCTGGATTATGGAAAAAACAAAATTGGGGAAGTATTTAAATGCTACATAACGTCCTCAAAAGATTATTGATATTATGGTATCCAATAAAACAATACCCATTTCTTTATGACATGGTAATAGTTGAATCAATTTGAGATAAATCCCAAAAACTACTTGTAATATCTACCATGCTAAAAAATCAGTTGATCTCAATGATATTCCCACTTCCAATCATGATATTACTGATTCTATATTCTTCAGGTCCATAATAACACCACATTTCAAAACCATGTTACCAAAAATCATTAACTACCTAATCCATTTAGTACACATAGAGAGTATAAAAAAATCCGAATGATCAAAAAGAGTGCATATCAGGATCCTTATGTGCCTATCATACATTTTCTCAATCCCAAAGTAGACATAGATATAATCAACAAACATCGTGAAAAATGAGTCAAGGTACTGATGAAACACCAGGTTCATAACCTACATGTAGACCACTATAAAAAATTTCAAACCAAATAGAATGAAAAAATACTCAAATTTCCCATATCCTAATTTAGAATGCTATTTAAGGAACATCTACCTCTTTGACTATGACCTGATGATACCCAGAACGGAGTTCGATCATAGATAAGAACCCTTCCCTCTTGAGTTGATCAATGAGTTCATCCATATAGGTCAAATAATATTTTTTCATTATTATTTCCTTATTTATTTTCTTTTATTCAAGACACTATCAAATATATCCATCATCCTTTTTAGTAAAAAAAAAAGAGCATTCCAAGGTGAGGAACTCATGAGAATGAATCCTTTGGATTATAAATCATCCTGATTTATCTTTAATTCTCCCAATGTGGTAGGGGAAATATCAGCAGTGTTCCCTTTTCCAGATAAATGGTGAAATCCAAATCCTTCCTCAGAGGAAAACATGAGAAATCAACTGGAAACACCTATGGTAACATAACTTCCATATGTTGTAATCAACCCTTAGAACCACTATCATCATTTTCTAGAATGACCAATGAGACCTAGAAAATGATATTGAAAAACCTAAGATGTTGAGTTCTAGTACACTCTGACCAAGGATACCATTCACCTTGGAAAACATGAGTACTCCCATTGGGTTCCACAAGCATCACTCACTAGTAATAACAATAAATGTGCAATTTAAAACACACAATCCTATTCATACCTAGGATAAAATCAATGTGGTATATTTCCATAAATATGATATCACATTCTATATTGATTCCTAATATTGTGAGAGCGCAAGAATGACATATGAAACCCTAATATATCTTATACTGAGAAATGTCTCCAAATCAGTTGAAAATGGAATAATATCTTTTGTAACTTTTAACAAATCTGTAAGGAGGAAGAAATAATTGAAATAGAAGAAACCTGATCAAATAAAACAATAAATATTGATGATGTAATAAAATTGGTACCTTGAACTTTTGTTGGTCTTATATTTGATCCACTGGTGCTTTATCCATAGAATATTGGTTCTTTATCTATGGTAAGTACTTTGACTGATTACTAACTAGCATCACTTCCCTGATATTAATGTGCATATTAGAAGATCAAATATTTTCACCATTCCCCACTGAATAAGAACCTGTAGCCCTTGACGCACCAGACTATGCTTGAAATTCTTTAAGGGCTAGGAAACATGCATGACATCGAGTTGATGAAACACACATATAGAAATACTAAAATTCTACAAACACCCATATTGATAGAAAAGTATAAGTTGAGCTGGACACGCTTCCTAAAAGTTCCCTGGCCTCACACACATGTGTCGTACCAATAACCCCCACTTGTGATCACAGATGAAGGAGGTCAAGAAGAATGGCTCTAAGTACCACCTCCCCTATTATCATTCTCCTCTTACATACGTTTCTTTTCAGATGATCCTTTTCCTCTGGAGACTACAAGGAAAACTAACCCAAAGAAACCATATTTTCCTCCATTATCAATATCCACTAACAACGGTCTATCCACTATGTAACACCCCGATATTTTATGAAAAATATTCTTTTAATTTCATTAATGTCTTGTGTTTTATGCTACACCAAGATTACCTTGTGCTATACGCAACACCGTATTAGCATGCAGTATACGCAATACTATTCATGGATCGCGTTACACACAATTTTGATAATAGTTATTCTACCAAACATGCAGTATATATATATATATTCAATTTATAAATTAAATATGGTTGGATTCTGTTATATGAAACAATGAAGGATTCTTGCACAACACGCAACCCTGACTTGGCTTGCATTACACGCAATCGCGACCTTCCTCGATAACGTGTGTTGTACGCAATACCGGGTTTTACTAAACAACAATATATTATTATAATATTATTATGAAGTAGCTGTTATGAATAGTATTAACTAAATTTTGAATTTTATAACATTATTATTCATCTTACACATTTTCTAGAACATGGTATAAGAACAAAATAAATTTTTCGGGTAAAATAAGTATTTTTAAAAAATGCAGTTTTGCCGCCTTTTGATGGCGCACCCACATTAAATATAGTTTTTGACATGTTTATAAGTTCAATTTGAAAAAATAAAATTCTTCTTTGGAATCACGAAATAAAAATTTACTTTGGATAAATTTTTCATATTATTCTGGTAACTTACATATTTTGAGAAATAGTAAAAACACGCTATATTTTAATTAAAAACAACTTTTTTCATCACAATAATTTATATGGTTAAATTATAATATTTAATTGTTTTAAAATATAAATAGAATATATTTTTACCATTTAATATAATTTATGTCATTAGAATTGATTTTACATTAAATTCGTAGGTTAAATCAATTCAATCCTTTGCAATGTTTTAAAAAAAACCTGTTTTCTTTCGACAACGGGATTAATTTTAATTTAATTTCTGAAACTTTTGTGTATTGATTTATGAAAAATGCATTCCATATTTGGAATCAGTGGGTCCAAATTATGTTAATAAGCTACTTTTTATTTTTGGGAATTATGAATAGTAACTACGGTAAATTTTATTTACCATAGTTAAAGGTAAATCGGGTAATTAAGGGTAAATATAATATTATAAAATTACCCTAACACATGAAAAAATTCTATTGGATATCTAAAATTAGACCCATATAACCTATGGGTCGGATTAGATTCATTTTATGGACTTTTGACCATGAAAATAAGTTAATTATTATTAAAAACAAAGAAAGTGACAACATGTCACTCTCTTAAATCTTATAAGTATAATAATTTTAATTTAGTGATAAACATCATAAAACTTCGAACATAAATAGTCTCCATAAATCTAATAAAATTATCTACATCATGATAATTTATTTAGAATTTTTAGGGATTAAATAATTTTCATTAATGGTGATACATTAATGATACAGAAATTATTTATTAAGTGGAAAATAAGTAATATAGTTTTTATTAAAATAATAATACCCATTAAAAGGCCAAAAAAACTGACCAAAACTTATTGGTAGTGTATATCTACACCGTAATCATCCAATGACCTAATATATAACCGTTTGGAGCCTTATAAAAGGGATTATGACACTTATATTATTTTATTTTAAATGATGCCAAAGTTGTCACCTTCATAATTTAATAAATACAACAATATAAATATTTTGATTTTAAGATGATAAATTCAAGTAAAAGTATTATTGTGAAAGGTAATATATTTATATTCATCATAGGATTTTATTTTTAATTTTTATGCAACAAGTAAGTATATTAAATAATTATACAAAAAATGATGTAGTAATTATTTTATTAATAGATAATCCAAATAAATGGTTTTAAAAATAATAAAATAAATATTATATGAACTATTTAATGTTATAAACTAATTTTCTACATACAAATGACGTTTGATGAATCTATTAATGCTTTTACTTCGAACATATCTTCTGTATATATTTTATTTAAATTCAAATAAATGAATAGTGTCATAATTGACACTATTGTTATTTTATAAAAATAATATATTATAAAATGGATTAAAAATCACAAAAATATTTAAAAATTATAAATTTTAATTTATATGGTAGAAAATGTTATAAAGTATCCAATTATGGACAATTCACAAAAAATAAGTAATTATTTGTTATAATTTAATATTTAGAATGTTATTACCACAAATAAAATTAAATTGATTAAATAAGGATAAATCAAGTTGATAATGTTTAAAATAAATTCCTAACATATCTAAATTTGATTGGTTGATGAGATTAAAACCCTAAATAATCCAATATTTGGATATGATTCATTTTTTGAGGTTTTTAAGTGGGGTTAGAGTTATTATAAATTAATATTTTTAAGAATTCCAAAGGTGCCCCTATCCTCCCTTATAAAAGGGCACCTCCTCCCTCTCTTCCACACACCACAATGACCCTTCATGCTCGGCCATACCCTACCCAATTATCTTCTCCACTTCCCTATAAACATCTTAAAGGTCCTTGTATTCTTCAAAGACCAATTTTAGTGCCCTAAGAGGAGGTCTCAAAGAGGCGCTTCAAAGAAGAGGTAATTTCAATTACCGATTCTTTCACCGTTATTTCTTCTTCCACTTCTTCTTCCTAGGTTCTTTCGTTATAAAGTAATAACATTAGTATCACTCATATACTGATATTTTATTATAATTATTAAACAACCCTATTTCACAATCTATCCATCCTACGGAAAACGAAATCACCGTGCGTGCGTACGTACAGAATACCGTCTCCACGCCGTGGTGTAATCTATTTTCCACCACCACCTTACATGGATGGGTATAATGGTGTAAATAATAAGTATATATGATTATTGTAAAGTGATATTTATTTTGTAATAGTATACATACACTCCAATAAAATTCCACGATCATGGGAACGATATCATCGCTCATGCGTACATACAAAATACCGTCTCCACGACGCGATGAGATTCATTTTCAATGATTAACCATTCATAAATGATTATAAAGTATATATAATAAGTAATAATGAAATATATGACATAATAATGATACTAGATTTATATATATATATATATATATGTATTCCATCCAATTAATTCCATTCAATTCAATGAGGAAACGAAAACAATGTTCATGTGTACGTACGACCTACCGTCTCCATTAACGGTGTATTTATTTCCATTTATCGATCTATTATATATATGTATATTCTGAATATATATTATATATAAATCATGTTTTACATTCTGGATGTAATTAATCATGATCTAAGTAATCATATGAATAATTACAAGTCAAAACACGGACGACAAATGAAACGATTTTACCCAAAACGCTCTTTAACATGGAATTTACAAAAGAACGGGTAATATAAAGTCATAAGTGAACCATATATGATATCATAACAATTAATATGATTCTATAATAAGTCAATAACATTATTTAAATCATTATACATGAGATTCGGATACGTACGAAGCATATCGAACCTAAGGTAAGGGATAATTTTGCAAATCTCAGTTTTATCTGAGATTGCTTATTCGTAAGTATTTACTGGGGTTATTTCTATCATCCATGTCCATGTTTTATAAAAGTGTTTTCATGTATGTTTAAAGTCCTTTTTACCAATTTTTTACTTTTACCACATGGTATGTAAGTAATCATTTTTTTGTTTACATTACGAGGTACTTTTTGACTTTTCCGGCAAAAGTACGAAAAGAATGTTTTTTTAACTTATACGGCACGAACGGATTTTTACGGTTTTAAAAAGCCTTATTTTCCTGAAACTACCTCCAAAATATTTCATTAATATTTTCAAGAAAATACCCTTCTTTTAAAATTTCATGACGTTTTGTGAAAAGAAATTGATTTTGAATAAGAAAGGATATTTTCCTCAAGAATTCATTTCAAGTGTTTTATCAAAACCATTTTCCATATAAGATGAAATTATTTCATATGTGTATGTTTCAAGTGTAATGTCTCTATGATTTACATGGTTTCAATTTTCTTATTATGAAATGATATCCATTTCTTTTATATGGATTATGTGATGATGGGATGATGTTTATGAAACCCATTTTATTTGTTGGGTTATTATGAATGATGTATGTTTATTTTGTGGCACAATTAAGAATGATTTCATTATGAGATGGGTGGGACCTATATCTCCCTCCAATGCAATGGGTAAAGATTTATATCTCATGATATAGACATGGCTGGAATGGAAAGTTAAACTGGTTCAGTAATACAGGACTGGAACGAGGAGTGAACTCGATTCTGAAAGGGACTTTATCCACTAAGATGGTCTTGGCAGCAATGCCTTGGCTACTATGGAAATAATATCATGTGATTAATGGTTTCCACAATTACATGTTTTATTCCCATGCTATTTTATCATTATTAATGTTTCTTTATGATCTATGCCTTAATTACTTCCATGTTTTATGTCATTTCTCAAGCTTTTGATGTTTAAACATTATGTTCATGTTTTTAAGTTCAAATGTATATGGTAGGTTTTATTTTATCCATGCTTACCCTTACTGAGCATTTGAGATCACACTTTTTATGTTTTCTTTTCCAAGGATATAAAGAAAGGTTTTAGGTAAGAAAAAAAAGGGGGAAGATCTTTATGGGAGATGTTGAAGATCATTCACCATGATTAAAGGATTACGTTCCATGTTTCCAAAGACATTAAACTGTTACGGTCCTTATGTGTCTGTTTTTGTTATGTATTAAGTATTCCGCAAAAGTAATGTATTGTCCATGTACGTCAAGCTTTGGGTCTCTACAGTTGGTATCAGAGGAAAGGTTTAGTCAACCTTTGGAAACTAGGATGCGAAAACGTTAGTGAGATCCCTAGAGATATTTCTAAGGTATGTCTAGGGATGTCCCTAAGGATAAGTATACGTATAGGATATAGTCCTAGAACTACGGTAAAGATCTTAGAATTTAACCTAAGATGTCATATATTGAGTGTACTCCCAATTTACTATGTTTTTTCCCTAGCATTATTTTTTCCTCTCATACTATTCATTTTGGGTTTTAGAAAATGGCTGGAAACAGGAAGATTCACGATAATGGAGGATATGATAGACAATGTAATGGTATTCTTCATGAGAAACCAAATGAAACGGCATCTGGAATTCCAATCATCGTTATTATGCCTAATCAGCAATCTCATAATATGATCAATAATCTCAACTTTGGTAAGTTTCCCGACTTAGATAATAAGAGAAAGATGGTTTTTCATGATGATCATAGAGGAAAGAAAGATCAATTCACCTCATGTAAATCATGTGGGAAGAGGCATCAAAGAGATTGTTTCAAAGGAACTGGAAGATTATTTGGGTGTGGAAAAGAAGGACACAAAGCCAGTAAGTGTAAAGGAAAAGGTTCAGTTAACACCATGGACAAGGATAATGGTATTTCTACGACATCAACAATGATTCGATGTTTTAAATGTGGAATGTACGGGCATTATGCAAACCAATGACCTAATGGAAAATCTCATGAAGAGAATCAGCATGGTCATATGGGTAGTATTTATGTGGATGATGATGAGGAGACTACAAATGATATATGAAGCTCAGTCGGTTGTTTTAGAAGGTAGTGGAATGATTGTATGTTTATCAAGAGTTATGTTGTATAGTTAATGGTACTATGGAATAAAGAATAATCTAAGGAATGTTACAGTATTGTTTTTCCTAAAAGTATTTGAAAGTATATGTTGAATGGTACCAGTAACCATGGAAGGTTTTTCAGATATTTTTGTAAAGTAGATGATATGCGCATAATGAAGGAATAAGAAGATAATGAGATGTTTAATTTTATTCATGAGATCATGATTGATATAAGGAATAAGTGATATCATGGTTTGAGTATATAGAATTTTTAGGATTTTGGTATGTGGAAAGTGTTAACTTTAAACTGCATTCATGTTTTCACTAAGGTTCAATGGGTATTCATTTTTCAAGAGAATACATGATTAAGGCCTTCGAATGTTTGGAATGTGACCAACAAGATATATCTTATGATATATGGGGATCAATGATGGTATTAAATATCTGGTAATCGTTTTCACTATATTATGAGAGTGGACTGTATTATTATGGATAAGCCTAAAGATTGAAATGGATTATGTTGAACATAAGTTAGTATTGTTTAAGGATAGAATTTTTTTCGATATTATTGATGGGATGTTATATTAATATAGTTTTAGAAAAAGGACAACTTGCAGGACGGGCGACAGCCCATCGCGTCGGACAAGGCTGTGGGAATCGAACCCACAACCAAAGTGTGACTGGCCTTTATCACCTACCACTGGCCTACAAGAAGTCTCTGGTTAGTAGAAACTAGTTTTATTTTATTAAGCGGTATGATATATGAAGTATAAGTTCATTTTTGGAACCATATATGATTAATCTAACCATAATATGTACTTATAACTTTTGCTAACCTTTTGTTTGAAAGAGATGGAATGACCCATCATTCTATCACATGATCTTCTAACACATCATGAATAACAAATTCAACTTCATTTCTTTAAGGGATGAAGTGGAAATTGTTCAATTCACGAACAACAGTGAGATATTACCAAAATCATGCAAGTATTTATTTTAATTAATCAACTTTAGGAAAATGATCTTGAAAACCAAAAATGTTTTCCTTGTTCCCTTATATCCGATGAATCAGATGGTACCTTACATCATCACAAATCAATAGCTTTTTGATTTTTGGATTTTTCATAGCCATGTTCTCTACCACTCTTCATCAGAACTTGATGGTTAGACTTTTCTTCCATATCCATATTTTCAACTATGTTCTCCTACGTGGAAACCCAGTGATGAGTTAATTTGGGTAACCGTTACATTTCATACTTTAGTTTTTAAAGCCATGTTTTGGTATTCATTTTTACGATGTGGGTTTCTATTAAACAATCTTTCGAGTAGTAAACCATTTATAACCCCGACGAATTTCGAGGGCGAAATTCATTTTAAGGGGAGTAGAATGTAACACCCCGAGATTTTATGAAAAATATTTTTTTAATTTCATTAATGTCTTGTGTTGTATGCTACACCAAGATTACCTTGCGCTATATGCAATACCGTATTAGCTTGCAGTATACGCAACACTATTCTTGGATCGTGTTACACACATTTTTTATAATAGTTATTCTACGCAACATTGAGTATATATATATATATATATATTAAATGTATAAATGAAATATGGTTGGATTCTGTTATACGAAACAAAGAAGGATTCTTGCACAACACGGAACCCTGACTTGGCTTGCATTACATGTAATCGCGACCTTCCTCGATAGCGTGTGTTGTACGCAATAACGAGTTTTACTAAACAACGATATATTATTATAATATTATTATGAACTAGCAGTTATGAATAGTATTAGCTAAATTTTGAATTTTATAACCTTATTATTCATCTTACACATTTTCTAGAACATTTTATAAGAATAAAATAAATTTTTCGGGTAAAATAAGTATTTTTCAAAAAATGCAGTTTTGCCACCTTTTGATGGAGCACCCACTTTAAATCTAGTTTTTACATGTTTATAAGTTCAATTTGACAAAATAAAATTCTTCTTTGGAATCAAGAAATAGAAATTTACTTTGGATAAATTTTTCATATTATTCTGGTAACTTTCATATTTTGATGAATAGCAAAAACACGCTATATTTTAATTAAAAACAACTTTTTTCATCGCAATAATTTATATGGTTAAATTATAATATTGAATGGTTTTAAAGTATAAATAGAATATATTTTTACAATTTAACATAATTTATGTCATTATTATTGATTTTTCCTTAAATTCGAAGGTTAAATCAATTCAATCATTTCCAATGTTTTAATGAAAACCCTGTTTTCTTTCGACAACGAGATTAATTTTAATTTAATTTCTGCAACTTTTGTGTATTGAATTTGGAAAAATGGATTCCATATTTGAAATCAGTGGGTCCAAATTATGTTAATAATCTACTTTTTATTTTTGGGAATTATGAATAGTAACTACGATAAATTTTATTTACCATAGTTAAAGGTAAATCGGGTAATTAAGGTTAAATATAATATTATAAAATTACCCTAACACATGAAAAAATTCTATTGGATGGCTAAAAGTTGACCCATATAACCTAAGGGTCGGATTAGATTCATTTTATGGACTTTTGACCATGAAAATAAGTTAATTATTATTAAAACCAAAGAAAGTGACAACATGTCACTCTCTTAAATCTTATAAGTATAATAATTTTAATTTAGTGATAAACATCATAAAACGTCGAAAATAAATAGTCTCCAGAAATCTAATAAAATTATCTACATCATGATAATTTATTTATAATTTTTAGGGATTAAATAATTGTCATTAATGGTGATACATTAATGATACAGAACTTATTTATTAAGTGGAAAATAAGTAATATAGTTTTTTATTGAAATAATAATACCCATTAAAATGCCCAAAAACCTGACCAAAACTTATTGGTAGTGTATATCTACACCTTAAGAATACAATGACTTAATATATAACCGTTTGGAGCCTTATAAAAGGGATTATGACAATTATTTTATTTTATTTTAAATGATGCCAAAGTTGTCACCTTCATAATTTAATAAATACAAAAAAATAAATATTGAGATTTTAAGATGATAAATTCGAGTAAAATTATTATTGTGAAAGGTAATATATTTATCTTCATCATAGGATTTTATTTTTAATTTTTATGAAAAAATAATTATATTAAATAATTATACAAAAAATGATGTAGTAATTATTTTATTAAGAGATAATCCAAATAAATGGATTTAAAAATAATAAAATAAATATTATATGAACTATTTAATGTTATCAACTAATTTTCTAGATACATATGACCTTTTATGAATCTATTAAATCTTTTATTTCTAACATATCTTCTGTATAAATTTTATTTAAATTCAAATAAATGAATAGTGTCATAATTGACACTATTGTTATTTTATAAAAATAATATATTATAAAATTGTTTAAAAATCACAAAAATATTTAAAAATTTCAAATTTAAATTTATATGGTAGAAAATTTTATAATGTATCCAATTATGGACAATTCAAAACAAATAAGTAATTATTTGTTATAATTTAAAATTTATAATTTTATTACCACAAATAAAATTAAATTGATTAAATAAGGATAAGTCAAGATGATAATGTTTAAAATAAATTCCTAACATGTCTAAATTTGATTGGTTGATGATATTACAACCCTAAATAATCCAAAATTCGGATATGAGTCATTGTTGGAGGTTTTTAAGTGAGTTTAGATTTATTATAAATTAATATTTGTAAGAACTCCAAAGGTGCCCCTCTCCTCCCTTATAAAAGGGCACCTCCTCCCTCTCTTACACACACAACTTTGAGCCTTCATGCTCGGCAAAACCCTACTAAATTCTCTTCTCCACTTCCCTATAAACATCCTAGAGGTTCGGGTATTCTTCAAAGACCAATTTTAGTGCCCTAAGAGGAGGTCTCAAAGAGGCGCTTCAAAGAAGAGGTAATTTCTGTTACCGATTCATTCACCTTTATTTCTTCTTCCACTTCTTCTTCATAGGTTGTTTCATTATAAATTAATAACATCAGTATCACTCATATACTGATATGTTATTATAAGTATGAAACAAACCTATTTCACCATCTATCCATCCTACAGAAAACTAAATCATCGTGCGTGCGTACATACAGAATACTGTCTCCACACCGTGGTGTAATCTATTTTCCACCACCACCTTACATGGATGTGTATAATGGTGTAAATAATAACTATATATGATTATTGTAAAGTGATATTGATTTTTTAATAGTATACATACACTCCAATAAAATTCCACGATCATGGGAATGATATCATCGCTCGTGCGTACGTATGAAATACCGTCTCCACGACGCGATGAGATTCATCCTCAATGATTAACCATTCATAAATGATTATAAAGTATATATAATAATTAATCATGAAATATATCACATAATAATGATACTGGATTTATGTATATATATATATATTTATGTCATCCAATTAATTCCATTCAATTCAATGAGGAAACGAAAACAACGTTCATGCGTACGTACGGCCTACCGTCTCCATGAACGGTGTATTTATTTCCATTTATCGATCTATTATATATATGTATAATCTGAATATATATTATATATAAATCATGTTTTACATTCTGGATGTAATTAATCATGATCTAAGTAATCATATGAATAATTACAATTCAAAACACGGACGACAAATGAAACGATTTTACCCAAAACACTCTTTAACATGGAATTTACAAAAGAACATGTAATATAAAGTCATAAGTGAACCATATATCATATCATAACAATTAATATGATTCTGTAATAAGTCAATAAATTATTTAAATCATTATACAGGAGGTTCGGATATGTACGAAGCATATCGGACCTAAGGTAAGGGACAATTTTGCAAATTTCATTTTTATCCGAGATTGCTTATTCGTAAGTATTTTATGGGGTTATTTCTATCATCCATGTCCATGTTTTATAAAAGTATTGTAATGTATGTTTAATTTCCTTTTTACCCATTTTTGAATTTTACTACATGGTATGTAAGGAATCTTTCTTTTGATTATGTTACGAGGTACTTTTTGACTTTTTCGGCATAAGTATGAAAAGAATGTTTTTTTTAACTTATACGGAACGAACGGATTTTTACGGTTTTATAAAGCCTTATTTTCATGAAGCTTCCTGAAAAATATTTCATGACTATTTTCAACAAAATCTATTTCTTTTAAAATTTCATGATGTTTTGTGAAAAGAAATTGATTTTGAAGAAGAAAGGATATTTTCCTCAAGAATTCATTTCAAGTGTTTTATCAAAACCATTTTCCATCTAAGATGAAATTATTTCATATGTGTATGTTTCAAGTGTAATGTCTATATGAGTTACATGGTTTCAATTTTCTTATTATGAAATTATATCCATTTCTTTTATATGGATTATGTGATGATGAGATGATGTTTATGAAACCCATTTTATTCATTGGGTTATTATAAATGATGTATGATTATTTTGTGGCACAAGTAAGAATGATTTCATTATGAGATGGGTGGGACATATATCTCCCTCCAATGCATTGGGTAAAGATTTATATCTCATGAGATAGACATGGCTGGAACGGCAAGTTAAACCGGTTCAGTAATACAGGACTGGAACGAGGAGTGAACTCGATTCAGAAAGGGACTTTGTCCACTAAGATGGTCTTGGAAGCAATGTCTTGTATACTATGGAAATTGTATCATGTGCTTAATTTTTGCCACAATTATATGTTTTATTCCCATGCTATTTTATCATTCTTAATGTTTCTTTATGATCTATGCCTTACGTACTTCCATGTTTTATGTCATTTCTCAATATTTTTATGTTTAAACATTATATTCATGTTTTTAAGTTTAAATGTATATGGTATGTTTTATTTTATCCATGCATACCCTTAATGAGAATTTGAGATCACCCTTTTTATGTTTTCTTTTCCTATGATATAATGAAAGGTTTTAGGTAAGAAAAAAATGGGGAAGATCTTTATGGGAGATGTTGGTGATCTTTCACCACGATTATAGGATTACGTTCCATGTTTCCAAAGACACTAAACAATTACGGTCCTTGTGTGTCTGTTTTTGTTATGTATTAAGTATTCTGCAAAAGTAATGTAATTTCCTGGTAGATCAAGCTTCGGGTCTCTACACACTAATCTCATCATATTTCATAAATTTGAACAATAATACATGTGATTTGATATCCATCCGAAACCCCATCTTAAAACGATGAGACTCTATCTTATCATTAGAAACCACATTGGAATAAGAATAAACCAATTCATTAAAGAGGTTGGTATATTCCATCATGGTCTGATCCCATAGACCATGTTTAATGAACTCATAGGTCTTGGATAGGTACTGTGTATCAGGGAAAGACTAATCATTGATGAAAATGTTAATGTCCTTCCAAAAATATTTTCTCATGTTTCCAAGCATGTACCGCGTATTCCCACCACATGACACTAGCCCCATCCAATAAGAATAATGAACACTTAACTTTGATCTCCTCTGTGGTATTAAAAAACATGAAGATCACTTCAACCTTTTTAGTCCATTCCTAAACTTCCTTATCATTAGTAGTACTAGAGCCTACTCCTTGGTCCAATTCCTAGACAGCCTGCACCACCACATCCACTAATCTATGATCAACCTATGTGGGAGAACTATATCATGACACCTATGTAAATTTCATATAAAGTTACTGGGGAAGAAAGGATCCATAGAAACTGAAAAAAAAATCAACCATCAATAAAACAACAATAATAGTTTTTTTATAAAAATTAACACCAATTCATTACCAAAAAATAATAATATTCTTAGTAAAAATTCAGGCCACACCACTCCATCTACGTGTCTATCATTTTTCTTCATCCTCTACATCTCACTTGGTGAATGAGTCAAACAAAATTCAAATAATCTAATGGTGAACTGAGGCACGTCGTGAGGTGTGCTAGAAAGACACACCACTCACAACCAAAAACTCAAACACAAACCATACTACCATCTGTTTATCTAGAAACTCCCATGTAACCTTACCCAATGAAATGGAACCCCTTCATCTGATACAATTTTACCATAAACCTGAATGTGATACCATCCAACCTGACACTTGAACCAGCTTATGGCATGGCCTTATGGGTGGTCTTGATCCCCAAAAAATAGATTCAAATGTCAAGGAATAATGCATCACATTGGGGAATAATTTCATAAATGACAACCGACCATAATAAATAAAAAAATAAAAAAATTCCAATAAGTATCCTTATTATATAATAAATCAAAATTCACAAAACAATATAGGGGAAACACTTTAAAATTACAACAAAAACCAAAATAACCCAAATGGGGAGGGGAAGAACCAATAAAACCAATAAATGATGGTATATGAGGGTAAACACCCACATCCCAACTCCACCGTTACCTACCAAAAGTGGAACCACTAATAACTATATCCACTATCACCACCATAGAACAACATTCTTCAAACTCAATCAAGAATAACATGGTCTAAATATACAATAGAGTGATTATAGGATTCCAACCAATGTGTAAAAAATGATTCCACCAAAATATATCCCGCTTGTTAACATTAGATTAAAAATTAACATTCTAGTTGTAAGAAAAATATAGATTCCATTATATAAATTTTTTACTGAAAATTTATATTGATTTTATTGATGATGAAAAGTTGAGAAATTAGAATAGCATGAGCACCATGTGTAATACATAAAGAACAATCATTAGTGGGGTCCTTGGAACCCCATTCTCTCATTGATCAAACATGGAACATGGCCCAATATCCCTTATTGGGAAACCAATCCACATTTCTTGAATGTACAGATATTGTTGTTATGTCAATCATGATTGTGGGACCAAGACAAGACCCTGCAAACAGGCCTACCATAACACACCTCATCCTATCACCTAGATAACTATGATTACCTATTGATCAATTTTATTTACAATTCCACATGAATCTATTTACACACATTCACAATTCATAAAATTAAAAAACCTTTAAAATTGACAATTTTCAATAAGAAAATTATCATATAACCCTTACACACACCAAAAGAATTTGAAAACATAATTTTCACCACCATAAAATTCATAGAACCCATTTAGAAACCATATAAATAATACAAAAATCATTAGAAAATCTTAATGCATAAAACCTCCTACCTCTTGTTTGGAAACTTCTAGAAACCACTTAGAAACCACAACCGAAATAATTAAAGATACTATAAATGAAATAGAAAAAACATCATGATCTGACCCAAATAAAAAGTATGAAACCAATTTACATCAACCAATATGATAGATAAGAGATAACTCATTAAAGAAGGAATAAGTGACCAACAATAAAGAAGTTAAGAGGAAAATATGAGCTTACTTGGAAGAATCATCAAGATTCCACAACAATAATACCCTATACTGGAAGATAAAGGTTAAAGGAGGAAGGGGATGTTTCTCCCAGGGATGTGGAATCAGAATGAGAAGGGTTATGGGTGATTTAATGATCAAATTAGTGAGTGAAAAATAGGGAAATTCATCACTTTTTAAAATATGGAAAGCTGAATAGTTTGGGATCACAGTTTTCTAAACCATCCATCTATAGTGGGACACATCTGTTCAAGGGGAAAAGACGATGCATCTTTTTCCTAGAATGTGTGAACACCTGTGTTCCTAGATATGCACCACATATAGAGCCACTATCATAGGGAAAAATTTATCACACATGCCCATGCACATGTTTGTTCATCATGGATCTTGATACTATTTAAGGAATAGAGTTTCCATTAGGATAGTACGAGATTTCTACTAGCCATGCTCCAATCATGTGTCACCTTATATATGGTAAAAAAAAATTCATTTTCCTCCAAATACACCCTGTATATCCAAATTAAAAACATAATTCTTAATATAAGAGAATGTACCTTGAAATAAAACCTTAGATATGAAAGGTAAAAACCCACATCCAATTTCAAACCATGTAGAATATAGTGAACAAGAATATTAATCCAAACATCACTCTCTTTTTCAATCATTGTATAGAATAATAATATTATAATTTTGTATAGTCTTCGATGGTAAAATTTTTATAAGAAATATCATAACTTCAAACCAGAATCTTTTATATTTTCATCCTGAAATAGGAGGAATTAATGGACCATAAATAATCAATTTTACATTAGCATTCACATAAATAGGATTGACTATATTATACATTAACTAGATTATAAAATTGAACACCACAACTTTATTTTTCTTTGAACAATACATTGAAACATCCTCAACCATTATATTGATATATCTTTGAAATCAAATTTGGAAAAAATAAAACAACATACTAGAACCTGAACATAGATCCTCTATTGAATGTTCTATTTTTAACATATTTTAATTTAGAAACCTAATAATTTAATAGGAGAACATTATGTATGATATCATATTTTCCGCACAATATCATGCATAAATGAACCACACAATATTACTATTTATATATTATTGATCTATAAAGTGATTCGATGTGTATTAATAGGAATGACCACATTCTGAAATATATTCAAATTTCATACTCAATAACAATTTGTTAATTATTTATTACAAAATAAGAATTAATTATTTAAAAATGTAATATTATTTTAAAATATATATATTTAGTTCCAAAATTATTTTCATTACTTTTTGTGAGAAAATATTATATTTTCTTTTTAAAACATTAAGAAAATAAATTTGATAAAATGGAACTAATTTTTGAAATATTCTTTTCAAAATTATTATAATTTTTTATATTTATTTTAAAAAAAAATTACTTTTCAATGAATAGTAAAAATTTCTAATGTTTCTAATTTTATTTAAATCAAATAATATATAAAATAAAATATTGCTTAAAAATAATTTAAAAGTAATATTAGTTCTATAATGTTTTTAATAATAATAATATGTAAATTGAACTTAATTATATGGATTTACATGTTATATAAAATTATACATTAAATGGAATATTCTGAAGAAAAAAAATTATTGAATCATTATGAATTTCTAACATATATATATATATATAATTTAGATGTTCAAATTCTGTAGGCATTCCCCTTTTATTTCTATTCAATACAAATAGTATCCAAATTAGTTTTTTTACAACAATAAGGTTGAAAATTGTAAAATATGCTTAAAACATTAGGATAAGGAATTAAAACTTCTCTATCAATTTTCATTATCCAATTAGATGAATTGAGTTCATATATTTCCATACAATTATCAAATATATTGCAACTTTGTTTCATATTTCATTGATTACAACCTTCATATTTAAATCAAATAAGATAAATTGAAATTTGACAAAACCATATCTTTTAAATTTTTTATATTTTATCATTTGCGTAAAATATGTTATTTTCTATTCAAAATAATTTTTTGAAATATAAGAAAATCATATATATCACAATAATTTATTTTTATGTTTTAGTGATTTAATAATTACCCTAAATTATTCTGGAACACTAACACTATATGTATTCAATTAATTGTAAAATAAAACTAATAACATTAAAAATATTAGAAGTAATAAAATTTTGGAATATTTGTATTTTCTAGGAATATAATATCTAAATAATAAAAATTATGGATTTTTAAAAGGATTATACTTGAATTAAATATTTTTATTATTGTATTTAATTATAAAAATGACATTAATGATATTTTATGTACATAATATTTTAATAAATTATATACAATCCATATAAAAAAATATATTTGACATGTTTAATATTATCAAGAAGATAATTTCATCCCTTGATAATCTATGATCTTATTGTTGTCATATATGTAAAATTTTTATCCATATAGAGTGAAGAAAGTTGTTACTATGATTGTGGTTAAAATATGTTATCAATGGGGTTAAACTAAAATAAATGATTTAAAATTAAACATAACCCAATCCAACATTCATTTTGTATGATATTTAGACCATATCCAACCTTATATTCAAATATATATCCATTTTTAATAATAATTTAAAATTAATTTTTATATTTTTATATTTTATGATTTCTAAGAATGCTTACCCTCTAACTTATAAAACAACACCCATCCTTTCTATTATATACAGCACATTGAGCCTTCCAAATCTGAATCCCCATAAACAATATGTTCTAAAAATTAATATCCATAATGTATAGGGTTTTATCATTTTTAAGTGACTAATGTAATTGTCCATTATAATGTATCTGAAGGAGTCTAACTTAAGAAGACATAATCGTCTAACCCATCATCTTTATATCGGATTGTTCCTATAATTCTACTAAAAATATTATATTATTCATAAAATAATAAATTAGTTATACAAAATATATTTAAATGTTATTATGATTATGAAACCTCCTTTATTCATCCTCTTTTCCATTATAAGGGATGTCAACGTTTTTCTCATGCATTCATATAACTTACCATTTACATGTGGAGATAAAATTAAATTTCTATTTCTATATTTTATAGATATTAATAATTATATTTTTATATGATATTTTTTTAAAAATATTTCTTACAAAAATATATTATCACATATTCCTTCGTACAATCCAATTCATTAGAAAATGATAATATCAATTCGGTGTATGTGTGGACTACCACCTCTACAAAGTGATGTGATTCATTTTTCATTTCTTAAAAACATGGATGATAATAATTATAGTTTTAACGAAGTTATATGTTATATATTTTATTATTATTTTTTAAAAAAATTATTATTATTTACCTTTCTTTCATTATATTCCTTAAAAAGTGAAAACAATGTTTATGGATACGTATGACATACCATCTCCATGATTAGTGTAATTAAATTATATATATATATATATATATATGTTCTATGGAAAAGAAAAAATATATACATTATTAGTATATAAAATATTCATATCATGATTAATGTGGTATCTAAATTGAAACCATGATCAATGTGTAATGACTCGAAACTACAATACGGGCATTCATTGGGAAAATTAAATAGATAATAGAAAAAAATAATTTTTTTACGAAATTATATTTAAATGGGTCTAGAAATGTTATAAGTGGATCATATATGATATTATAAGTATTAAAAATATTATTTTTTATATGTATAATTATTATTTTTATTATAAATGCGGTTATATGGCCTCTAAATTATGTCAAACGTTACGTATGGGATTTTAATCTCACAATTACTTTTCTGAGACCCATTCTATATTCACTATATGTTTTATTTATTTCATATATATACTACTTATAAATATATTTTAGGATGAAAATAATACAAATTATGGGATATACATATCCATATAATATCATTTTATCCTTGTAGATTATGATTCCAAAATTACCAAGTTGGTAATTGTTTTATGGTATAATGTCATCACTAATTGTGATTATTTATTGTTAAGAATAATATATTGATTGGTTATAATATATAACTCATGAAAATCATATATTTTATAATCATATGGTTATTTCTTGAATATAGTCATTTTCATTTGATTTTTATCATTTTATGTACAAATGATACAAAAGATAAATTATCTAGGAAAATAGACATTCTTTATTTTTTTATTAATGAATACTTCTCCTTCAATATCCACATTTTATGAAAGATTTTTTCTGTTTATTATTATTATTATTATTTTATTGGTTAAATAAAATTTACGCCAAGAATTAATTTTTATAGAAATGGTTCAAAAATAATATTATTTTCATTTACTGAATAAGGTTTGTTTGATTTATTTTTCAAAAGTATACAGGAATATTTCATTTTAACTTTTAAAAGATAAATTAAATTTTCCACCACTATTACCATGAAATGTTTTCAATATTCCATTAAAATTATATATTGTTATTTTCAATTTAAATATTTACTAATTATTTACAAAATTATTATATTTATATGATGTTATTTCAAAATTAAAAGGTTACATTTCGTAAGAAATGATCCAAGGATCTTTTAAATGTACATTTAATCCATGATGATATCCTTCATGTATCTTATACATCACTAGAGATATGATCAAATGAAAACATATAGTTTCTTTATTTTGATAGCTTATGAGGATTATGATGATTTAAGGATGATTCTAGAAAGACCATTTCGTTCCCATTTGTTAATTATGTTATAAAATCCATTTTTACAAGGGTTATAGTATGATGAATTTATAAAATGTTAATAAATCATGTATTTTTTCACAAGTTATATTATAGTGAATGTTTTATGATCCTATAGAACACATATAAAATATTTATATTTTTTGATAGCTGGGTCATGAATTTTTTATCCCTTAAATCAATTAGGTAAAATCGATATCCCATTTGATTAACAAGATTGGATGGGTGAGTGAACCTGGCTCAACAAGGGAATCATTACAAAATGATATAAATTATATTTGACATTTAATCATATGATTATTTAGGGTGTAATCACAATACACAATGATCTTCGGGGTAATAAGCCTTATAGGCTATGTAAATTATTTTATATACTTGTGTGTATGCCACAAATATATGACTTATACTAATGTTATGATCTCATGGATCGTGTTATTTTTCTAATTTATGATTCATATCTTATGAACTTCTATGATTGCGGCTTTGACTCGAGATTATAAACAATAATATGTATTATAATGATTTAAAAAGATAATATCATGTTATCATACCCTTATACTCATAGTACTGTTTAGTTATCATTGATATCTACCTTATTTAAATTTTTTGAGAATCATATCTCACCATTTCATAGGTTTTCATTTACCTATGTTATGAAGATATATTTTAACTATGATATGTCTATAAATGGTGATAGTAATGATGAAAAAAATAGAATTTTATGTGGACCAGATAAGGTCATGCTTTATATGTACCCAGGTTTTCAAAAGCATTACAACAATATGACTATTTCATGGAAAATTTCATTTTGTAAAGATTATACTTAAATTAAATATTTATATCAATAATTGAAAATTATGCATCTTTATATTTGGTATTAGATAAATTTTTAGTCAACATTTGGAAACAAGGAACATCTAGGAATTATGACTATATCAACAGTGTATAACCATGACTATATGAAATAGAAATTGTTTGGCTAACTGTGACTCCTATTAGCATGGCAATAGGGAAAGGACTATATCCATTTTTTAATCTATGTCTATAAGTAATATTTTTCTACTTTATTTACATGGTATTAAATCATGGGAAAAGACAAATAACCACTGTTTCCATGGTTTTATTTCACTTATATCCATGGTTTACAAACATGTCTATGTGTTCAACAACATTGGAATATAACCATTGTTATAAAAATTTTCTACACCTATACTCTTATGGTGATAATCATTGATGTTGAGCAGTTTCAAAGGTTGGATGTCATTGTTATGGACTTCTCCACTAAGAATAACAATATCCAGTATACTTTTTAATCCTTCATAAACTGATAGAAACCATAATGAAATAATTAAACATATATATATAATCCTATAAACAACACAATAAAATTTAATATAATAATAATAAGATATAACTATATAATAAAATTCTATATAAAAAAAGGTTGAAAAAAATTACTTCATAAATCAGTATAAATATAAATACAATTAGTACCATAATAACCTTCATCCAAACCTCTTACATAAGCATCATCACCTCCTCTCAAACCACTAGTATCATCATCGTGATAAACATCAGAAGTGGGATCAGTATTTACATCAACAGCAACGCTGGCACACCCATCAAAACTGACACAAACAATGAAATGAGCACCAATAGAGGAATCTACATCAATATAATCCATCAATATGAAATATTCATAAACAAATATAGATTTGTTTTGTGGAAGTGTAGAAGAAAGATTAATCATAGGATTCATTATATCTTCACATATCATCCTTGATGCTGATTATATTCTTATGGTTTTTGAGTTTTTTCTTTTACTATAACATTAATTTCTTCTATTATATCAATACCAGAACTAGTATTCATAGAAATATTATTGAATTTATATTATCTAGATTGCACATCCATATTCCTAGAATATGAATTCACTCTTCCATGATTCTCGTCTCCTAATACTTGATGCATATGATCATTTGAACCCTAATTATCAGGTTATTTCTCATCCAATTACTCCAATTCATTCTTTTCAGCGATATATAAAATAAATAAATTTAAATAATTATATTCAGCCTACAAAAATGAAATCAAAATAATGATAGAATCATCTCTTGGGGTCTCTATTATCCACTATACTATCTTTATTTTTCCTAATATTAAAAAACAATGTATAGTTAGGAACACGTTCCTCAATGTTTATTTCATTTTTCAGGAAAAATCAAAGAATTATTGTAAAATTAGATGTAAATTAATTTACACCAAACCAAGCTAAACTGAATCTGATTGATCTTATTAAAATATACTTGAGTATAATTCCACGGAATAGTTGTTTTATTATTTTGTGTTCAATAAAGTATTTACAGTGAGTAGCATTCAATCTCTTTAATAAAGGTATATTTCGCGGTGAAATTGAATCTATATGATGTAAATAAAATTTGTTTTCATTCTATGTAATAATAACTCTAATGATAACACATAAAGGAAATTTGATCCATGTTTATATTTATATACTAAAATTCCTTCTAGTGTGTGAAGATATCATAGAATTTATTAATGATATATAAATTTGAGACAATCAATATAAAATTCTAGGTTTAGTTCTATGTAAAATTAAATCTAGTGAACTAAATCATGGATAAGGTTATCTGATAAATACAAGAACATTCTAACTATATTATAGATTTATCTAATGGTATTATTAGAAAAAATCAAACAATGTAATGGTTATTAGGAGATTTTTAAATATTGTTAATTAAAAAAATATTTAATAGTAATTCAGACATATGAAACAATTATGCACTTGATATGAGAGAATAAAAGAACTATAAACTTAACGCAACAATTCAAGAGAGAGTCCTCAAAGATCATGAGGTAATTGAAACCTGAATATAGAACTACTATATGATTGAAGTCTAATTTTATGTATTTTACAAGTTTTATGATTTTTATGATTTAATATCTATTTTTTATCTAGAAAGAGAACACAAAAATAATGGGATTTCCATTAGAATATCATTATCAATGAGATCCCATTGGATGGAGAGTAAGATATTCATATGACTTGTCGGTATTTATCGTATCATATTTATTTGTGGTAAAAATATAATCTTATTATTTTTACCTTATGAATATTAAGATACACTGATCATATAGCTTCCATAGTCATATGATAGAAATATGTTGTTGTTAGTTTGTTGTGATATATGAATCTAAATATAACATTATAAATAGTAATGATTTTATCAAGTCATGGAAGAAAAAAATTAAAAATTATATTTGTGGAAACATAATGTAGGGAGAATCCATGAGAACAATATATATATTTAGATAGAATTAAAATGTGAGGAAAATTAATTTATAGAGTCTACGGTTTTAAAAAGTATGTGGTGAGATCTTTCAAGGTATTATTCCAAGATATATATAGGGTGAATCATTCTCCCATATATTATGTAAAATGAACAAGATTACTAAAATATGATGAAAACCAAATGAAATTTCATTTTTTGAAAATAAAATATATTATAGATTTTGAATTACCAAAAATATTGGTAAGTTAAAATAACATATTCAGACGGTACTATGAATTAAAAAGAATTAGAAGATGGTCATGATGACATAAATTTTTTTTAATTATTATTTCTCTCTATATATATTTCAATATTTTTAAAATTTTAAATTAAAATTATGATATTAGAAACTTATTATCATTAGTATGAACAACTATTGTCATAGTAGTCATTAAATAATTGAGTGTGAAAGTGAAGATAAAGAGAACCAGTGGAGATGTTGATGAACTAGATAACCGAGGAAGATGATTCAATGCACATTCTTATAACCTAATTAAGGATAATAAAATTAATATTAGATGGATTATTCAAATAATAATGAGGAAATGGGAACTAGGTAAGATAAGAAGCGTTTAATGCACTATATAATGAAATAAGGGTGGAATAAGGAAGATGATGTATTTTTTTTCATATATGTGAAGAATATATAGAAACACTTCAGTTCATTATTTTGAATATGTATAAAACGTTTCTACAGATTTCTGTCTTTTTATACAGTATAAAACATTACATTCAGTGTGATAATTGAAGAGAAGAATATACATTGGTTTATATGAAACTTTACAAGTAATAAAGGGAGTAAAAAGAACAAGGAAACCCATGATATTCACACTATTGGGTAAGAGGCGACTGTGTGGTGCATGGAAAGGTATATCAATAGAAAAAATTGAAAATATTAGTTTTAAGGATTTATATTTTTACTATAAAGGTCATAAGATTATTACTTTTGGGTATTATGATTGTGGATTTCTTTTCCCATTAACAAAAAGTATTATCCTTTTGTTTCAAATGTAATCCTAAAAAATTACTATTCAACATTGTGTTCTTACTCATGAAATAATGGAAAATTCAGAGAATGATTATTGAGATTAAATCCTCATGTACCATCTATATTTAAATATAATGACTATTCAGAATATTTTTTTAAAATGATTTAATTTTTTAATACACATAATAAATAATATTGATGAGGAAATTTTATAGGAATTTTATATCCTTGCCATTAGTTTATATTTTATGGGGATTTGTTTCTATTCCCATAAAAGGTTCCCAACCAGTCAAATAGAATGCACAACAATAGAAGTCTTCCAATCCAAGAAATCACAACACTAACAATCAAAAATAAGCTCATGGATTTTATGGAATTATTGGTACTTGAAATTATTTAAATATAAAATATTTTATTTTTTATATAATCCATAAATCATAAATGAATAATATAATCCCATTCTAATATTTTAAATGCTCAACTACCAGTTAAGGCTAAGGATATGTGAGTGAAGTGTGTCTAAGAGTATGAATGTATTTCATTCAACTCTTATAACATTTTTTTCTATCTGATTTCTCTTATACATAATAAATTATATAATTCGATTAACGTAAATAAAATATATATCATATACATTAAAATAATTTTGAAATATGTAAATTATTATTATATATATATATATATAAATTTAACTAATAAATTAATCTGTTGAACTTTTTAATAGACTGTCGTCTTTTTGTATTTGTTATTGGGAAATCCAGAATGATCGGTATTTCATTAATATTTGTATCAACTCTCTATTTCAAACCAATAGTCAAAAAATGAATCTATGCTCACGATATATCACTAAATTACACTATCTATCTAGACTTGGAAATTTTTTATTAGGAAAATTATATTGTCGCAACATTGGAAAAAATAATTTGTAATGAAAATTTAACAAATTTAAATATATTAAATATTATTATCAATACACACTCAAATAACTGAATTGTATTTTTTCATTATTATTTCTCCAACACCCCCCCCCCCACTTATTGGATGAACCAGAATGATATTTTTGTGTATAGAATGTGTTCTCATACAACTGTTACATTCATTAATATTTTTTCAATTATAGCACTCTCTATGTTCTATTCAACGATGGTCTATATGTGTTGATTATAAAACCCTTTTATTTTTATACTGCCTTTTCATCATTTATAGGATATAACTAATGATAAAAAATAATTTTTAATGGAAAAAATATATGAATTAATTATTAATCGCTCACAGTAATGCTCAAACACATGCATGTAGTGGGGGATTATCTAATATGTGAAGTGTTACATCTAGAGGGGGTGAGTATCCTCTATGGTAGGTGAGATATCTAAAGTATGAGTACAGTCTATAATCAATGATTATATGTGTACTTATGGGGGGATAAAAATTGATGGACCACCCTATACTGATGGGGATGGAAATAGATATTGATATGGTGGTGGGATATATTAGAGAGAAGTTACCTGTACATTGGGTGATGTGAATGGATAATAAGAACGGATGAGAGAATGGGAAATACGATAATATGTTGTTTTTCTTATAAAGATACAATGAATTGGTGGTTATGTTAAAATGGAAGATGGAATAATCAGAGGATGAACTACTGGTTTCCAATGTAGGATGAAGGGGGGGGGTGAAGTAAATGACCTCTTGGTGACTAAAGCTACATAACGGTTTACTGAACTATAGAATTAGTTATACCTATACGCCACTATATTATCATCCTCTATAGTATAATCCAACCCTCAATGATGTGTCCTTAAATAATATGGATATTTAAATAAAAGAAACAATAAAAAGATAAATAATATTGATGGACAAAACATTGAAACATAAATAGTACATATAGTGGTAAGTTTTTAAATAATATTTATTATATTTATTTTAACATCATAATAATCAGACACTATGACATAATAATATAAAATAATATTATTTAATAAATATAAATTTTGAAAATGATAAACAATAGACTCGTTACACAAAATAAGAACTATTGAGAAGCAGTATTAAAATATTATCTTTTAATGGAACCATGTATAATTTTTTAAAATCCTAGTATTGTGTATCTATTTTTGGTAGTCATAGTGGACATGTTATATGATGACGCGATGTTAAGATATATGTATGAAGTTTTGTCTGGTCAACACTATTCATATTCATCCTTCTATTAATATGGGTGGTTGGGATTATTATCACACCATGATGACACTTAATATCAATTAATGTTGTTATGATTTTTTTTCATTTTTTAGTATTTTGAAATTATATTGTTGATAAACGTGTCATTTTAAGAAGAATCGTGTTTTGGGAAAACTGGATGAGCAGCTGGTTTGAAATATTATAATCTAGGTTTTAGAAAGTAGATCACCTAATGTAATTCATGTTCTATAATATATCTTGTAGCCATTTTAAGAGAAAAGTGATGGTATTCATAGGTCATATATTGATGGTATTAGGGCACACATTTATATTTCATTATTCCATAATCTCAAGGAACATTTTTTCAACATTACATTGGCGTTTTTTGTGATTGGAAATCTACTGGAGATGACCATATGGGTTAATGTTTATTTCACTAACCTAATTATTATGAATAATTTCCCTTACTATTGGAATCTATCAATTAAATATACTATTAGGATTAATATTTTTAATCGTTGTTTTTTAGATGGAGGTAAAAGGATACTTATTTAATATATGGAAATAACAAGGTCTCTGAAGTGAAGTTGTTATTATTCTGACTATTGGAGGATAAAAAATGTATATTTTAATATCATTTGTTCATAGATATATCCAATAATCTCAAAACTCAAAGTATGAATATTCTATTCTATATAGTTCAGATACAATGACATGTATATTTTATCATAATGTTTGATTTTATTTTGTGAGTAGAAATGTCATCCATAATCATATCAAAATATTTAAAGTGTATAGTTTGTATACATCCCTAATTCTTTTCCTAATCCTTGCTAGTTTTTTATTTAAATTCGGAACATTTTGTGTTGTATTAACTAACCCCATTCTGGTATTCTTTCGCAAATTCCTCGTACCTATTGTACCAATAAATTAAAAAAATTTAATCATTTGTACCTAAAATATAATCACATGTGGAAATGTTCAAGTACACAGTTGCAATTGAGCATTATTTGAATCCATAACAATGAAATTATCAAATTGTATGTTCGGTATTCATTAATTAGAAATAAATGAGGTATGGATTTCATAAAAAAATACTGATTTATTTCTCTAAATTTCCCATAATTATTCAGGCAATTATAGTTATAAATGTTGAATTTTCGTCCACAATTTTATGACATTCATGTTTTTTTGTTCTGTTGGCATGATGATATCTTTCATTATCATCATATCAATAATTATGTTTGGAGACACTCTTCTTTTCATTTTACAGAAAAAAATTACCTCGATCTATTTCCTATTTTATAGAATATGTCATCAACCAATATTGGATATATATTTAATATGTGATATTATATATATATATATTCAATTTTATATGCATAATGATACAATTTCTAGGATGTTCTAAAATCTTATTTCACAACTAACCATTATTCTATATGTAACATTCCATCCTTGCACAAAAACTCCAACTAGCCCTTAATGATGAGACATAAAATTTCATGGTCTTGGGTAAATCCCATGATCACCCTAGAATAACATCTAGTACTAAAGGTTTATAAAGTACCATTGGGATATACATTTTCCTCATAACACCTGACAACCACTTAACCATAAATAAAATTTTAGTGGAACCATTATTGTATTATACATAGCACACTAAAAAATACTTTTATGATAAAAAATAGCCATACCATATACTAGTAAAATACCTCACAGAGAAAATTTATACTAATCGACAATATGACCATTCATATGTTTCTTTTAATAAATATAAAACTCAACAATACATTCCTAAAATTTTAAATGTATTAAAAGTAAAGAAATTTTATTTACAAAATATGAGAATCCACTCAATATTTGATATCACATATCTCATTACAAACATATACTATATTTACCTAATTAATTATTGGATTGAATACTTATATAAATGTTTTTTCAAATAGGCCTTTCAACTGTATTTATCTAATTTTGTCTTTTTTTCTCTCGCTGTTGTTGTTTCAATAGTTTTATGTCCTCGTCTAATGGGACATCATATTAATACCAGGTTATTAAAATATTATCACAGTATTTTAAAATAAATACAGATATTTTTTCAAAAGATTTTATAAACCATTGGTTTCATCATGGAATTAGAGGATTGTTTGAAAATAGTCGAGACCAATACCGAATTATCATCTCTAGTTAATGGGATCAGTAGTATCATTATATAATTTAAATATAGACTTCCATGATAATGGGTGGCATAGTGAGACTTATTTTTCAATGAATTGTCTATCATATTCATCCATACATAAAATGTTATGAAATTTGTGTTAATAATATATTGAATGGAATTAGTGATGAAACATTATTTTTTATTCTAGAACATTCATTATTATAATTTTTTCATCAATGATTGGACCATACATATGTAATGATCAATGGATTCCAAAATTTTGGTTTCCCAATGTTAAGTGGCCTAGAGTTTTTTATAGCCACCCATATATGATGAAGTTTGACTAAATGTTGTGAAAATGACCTTCACATTTTTAGTAATAAATTTGGGCAACAATATTTATAAAACTGAATATTCTAGGAACATAAAAAAATTATTATTTCATTTAAAAATTTATTGTGTGTAGTGTAATGTTTAATATTTTTAATTCAGACTGGAAACAATTTTTATTAAAAACACGTCATATCTCATGTAACTATATAGGTGAAATAATAGTTAATTTTATACCATGTATGAATGTTTAAAACACATAAAAGATAGAAATAATGTCATGAACCATCCCCTAAAGCCCACACCGTGACTACCCCAAGCCTGCCATCCATAGGCCAAGGGCTGGCGACTAACGCCAGAAAGGTGTATCCCTATAATTAGAAGGCATTGCCATTAATCCTGTACAAACAGACAAACCAAGAACACAACAAGAAGCAACCAGGAAGTAAAATTCTATAGTAAAAAGAGTGATGAATGTTAAAGGGACAGAATAAAATCCCAACTGAAAAGAACAAGTATAATTTAATGGAGAACACATCTCATGTATCATCCACCGATGATCCTACCAGAAGGGTAGGTACAGCTCACGATCAGTAGTCAGAATGTCACGTTACATCAAATGGTCCACCTATGTGCACCACCCATCCCTTGATCCCAGAGTCTTGATCAACACTGTTTGTCATCTTCACAAGTCACAAAAAGATATAGGCATAACCCATGCAGGTGTGAATATAATAATACTCAGTATGTACCTCGGGGACCACGAATGACTCCGAAAGTTCCACAAAGGATAATCCACAAAGCAAGACCTCAATCACAATGCATGAAGCAGTCATCAACTCTAATTATGTATATCCCCATACATATACCTAAGTTATCAAATTATACTCATCTCATTCAGGAGGGTACATAAGGATCCAACATTTAAGCCTTTAGCACACCTGATCCATGAGGGGAAAATAACACAATGGTAACACCATGAAGGCAAAATCACAAATGTAAAAGTACCGCAAAGGTAACACCATGAAGGTAAAAGTACCACAAAGGTATCAGGATGAGGGTAACACCAAGAAGGTAATGTACTACATAGGTAAAACCATGTATCTAACACCGCGAAGGTAAATGTTCCAGAAAGGTAAATACTCAGTTCAAAGCTGGTTTATAACTCAAGTACTGATGTTCAAATGAGTAGTTGTAAACCTAGATCATCTTATTCTATTGAGAGGCTCTATTTCTGACCAAAACAGGATCTATAAATGCTGACCCACATAGGATTTATGTAATTTATTCCCTTTACAGGAAACCACAAGATTCTCACACTATGGACGCATAATTCTGAGAGGATCCACTCCTCAAGCCATCGGTCATACCTCTACAGCCACGATGTTCCACGAATATGTATCCCAGAGGACCTCCATATCGTAGGGGTTCTAATGTGATAGACGACGTATCAATCAGATGCATGTTCTGTAACTTAAATTTGTTTTAGTACCGACGGCATAGTTGGATTTGGGGTCGATCTATCCCAGACGTACTCCAACATTATCCAAAACACATGTGTAGTATACCAAAAGAACCATATCTTTCCAATGATACATACTAAATAGACATTCTTTCAAATGGATCCCTGATTCACATGTTTTTTCTCTTTTAGAAAAAATGGGCCTGAAAGAGTTAAGCTCCGGTCTGACCCGATCGGAACAACCCAGCCCGACCCGTTCGGGTCATCAAAACCTTGTTCAGGTCTGACCCAACCTAGAACAAACTTGCTTGCTCCGGCCCGGCTGGGCAGTGCCACGATGGGCTCGGCCCAAAGGGACTACCTGACCCATCCCACTGAGGGCATGGCTCACTTGGCTGGGGCAGCACTGCCTACTGAGGGGCACGACCCATTGGGATCATACCGCCCATCCCATGGAGGGTGTATCCCCCTGGGATCGTGTGGCCTACTGGACGTGCGTGGCCGGTCTCACGGAGAGCACGAGCTGCTGGAGGTGTGGCTCATGGAGGAAGTGGCCTGCTGGAGCAGGGCCCGCCTTAGTTGGCACTAGGGGAGCGGCCCCCCATTTTCCCAAATAGCATTATCCATTCGGTTTGTGCAGTTGGGCTATTCGGTGCCACCTGGTTTCCCGTGGGACCTGTATGGTGTGGGTCCCTAATACCACAGCGTCGGAGTCATGACCAGCCTCTCTAGTGTTGCGCAGGCGCGCAATGCACCACCTCCTGAGGCCGGCTAGGGTCGGTCGCTCCCTACATCCACCACAGCCGGCCCAAGGCGACCACCATCTCCTCCCACTACAGCATCAGACACGACCTTCTCCTCCTGTGGCATGTTTCAGCACGCTTCCATCTTATCTGTAGCCGGTTGTTTCCGACCTCCACCATCACCACCATCACTGGTTGTCGGGGTTGCCGAGCCGGTGCCATGTCGGCAGTCTTCAATAGGTCACCGGGTGAGCTCCGTTGACCTGTTTTCCCATCTGAAGGTTCCTATGGTCCACTCAGGATTCCTTAATCATTGATAAAACAACCATTCCGTGTATTGTCCAACCTGAATAAATCAATTACGAAAAAAATGTGAATTTCAACAAAAGGCGAAGGATCTGGGACTTGTTTTTCTGGCCCACACCCTCCATGTTAGCTTCATAACAGGAGGGTATTATACTAATTAAAAAACATTGGAATTTAGACAAGAAATAAACCCTACCTCATGATCAATGGAGAATGTCTACGTTTGATTAAGAGTTAGTGTTCATCGGTTCGTGATTTAGTGGACCTCATCCCCATTCACTGGAACTAGTCCCATCCTCCATGGGGTTGGCATCATAGTATTTTACCAGAGATTTGTTTATTGGTTAAGGTGTGCCATCACCCCTCCCTAATATACATATAAAAAGGAGGGTGAAATGGTGGGTAACACCATTGGGAATTTATGAGGTTCATTTAATAATGAACCATCTTAATTCCAAAGGCATAGTTACAAACCACGAGGAATCAAGACAATTAATGCATTGATATTTCATTTTTCCCTCCATTACCCCTCGACCATCAGAGAAAACTAAAATAGAGAAATAAAATACCATTGTTATTATATTATTATTTTAAAATTCCAAGATATTTATTTTTCTCCCAACCTACTTATTTTGTAGTGAAGCCTCCCTTAGGTGAATCCTAGCATTGGGGATTCATCAATTTTCTTGTATTATTAATCTGTGCACAGTTTAAAACTCTAGAAAACACCGCTCTTCTGTTTACTGAACATACCATAAAAAAGTTCAAAATTTCATTCCAGGCACACCGGGCCTCAGAATCATTTGCCATCAAATTTTTAAGACTCATAATAAATCAATATAATAAAAATATTACATGGAAAATCTAGGACATTAAATTCTCCCCACCTTAGGTATTTTCATCCCTAAAAAAACAACATATACTAAAGAAACAAATGGTGGTACTGAGCACGAATCAGGGCCTCCCACTCCCATGTTCTCTCCTGGAGGTTCCAGTGCTGCCATAGAACATGCACCAAAGGTATAAATTGTCCACAACAGACCCTCTCCTATTGATCCTCAATCTACACTTGATCCTCGGTAAATATTTCCCCATCATTGAGGTCTAGATCTCCCCAGTCGATGACGTGAAATGGATCATGAAAGTACCTCCTCTACTGTGAAATGTGGAAATGAAATTCACTTGATGCGTTTATGGGGGAAGATCTGGATAATACTCTACCACTCCAAATATTCTAATAACCTAAAAAGGTCTGATGAACCATGGATATAACTTGTTGCCTTAACCAAATATCTGCAAACCTCATTGAGGTGAGACCCGTAGAAATACATGGTCTCCCTTATCGAACTCCAAAGGTCTCTGTATTTTTTCAACATAAGAAATATATCTACTATGTGCAGTTTCAATCGACTCTTGGATTATCTTCACCATCTTAGGGGTAACCCATACTAACTCTAGTCCCATAAGTGTTGACTCCCCTGGGCCTATCCAGCATAGAGGTGACCAGCAAGGTCGACAGTACAAGGCCTCCAGTGGTTCCATACAGATGGTGGAGAGATATCTATTTTTGTATGCGAACTCCACCAAGGGTACTTGATCTTCACAACCATGTCCAAAAACTAGGATGCAAGCATGATGCATGTACTTGACTATACGTATGGTCCGATCCTTCTAATTATCTTTCTGAAGATGAAAGGCGGTGCTCAAACCTAGATGAGTCCCGAATGCCTCCAGTAATCCCTCTCAAAAACGGGATGTAAAACATGTGTGAATATCATATAATATCATCTATGAAACCCCATGAAGTTGTACAATCTCATGTACGTAATGGTGTCTCATGTCCTCTACTGATCCCTACTATCAGATGGGTATGTAGTGGGAAAACATGGTGAGTCGGTCAATGATCACCCAGATGGAATCATGTCCACTAGACGTATGTGGAATCCCTGTCACAAAGTCCATGGAGATACCATCCAACTTCCACTCTGATACCTCTAATGGCTACTCTAAACCTACTGGAACCTAATTATCAACATTCACTTTCTGAAAAGTGAGGCATTGTGAAACAAACATTATCGCATCTTTCATCATCTCGGGCCACAAGTGATGACATTGGAGGTCCTGGTACATCTTCTCCACCCCAGGATGTACCACTATAGGGGGAGTATGTAACTCCCTAAGCATCTCATCCCGTAGTTCCAATTGGTCCATGGAGTGTCCTCTAAAAAGGATGACATGCTCCCCACCATCAGAAAATAAATTAGGTGCTTATCATATAAATATATGAGCACATCAAGCCTCATAGTCAATTTCCCGAAGCTGTTCCTCATGAACATGCAGATGAAGTGGTGGAGTGATAGTCATATACTAAATGTAGTCTTCTCTATATCTATGAAAAAATGATATCTGTAATGCAGCTAACTACTTTTTCACCTCAATTAGAAACTGTAGACCCGACCTCCTCCGGAGTGTGTCTTTCACTATGTTCAACTTCTCAGGAATATATACTATATCAAAGTCATAGTCCTAGACAAAATCTACCCATCTTCTCTGTCTCAGGTCCAGGTCCTTCTGTGAGATGATATACCTGAGACTCTTGTGATCATATTAGATGATCACACCATGATTCACTGTTTCATTTTCACCCTTAAACCATTTAGCTAATTTTGTTTTATATTTAAAACTATAAAAAAATAACCAATTTATTTCCTTGTTTTAATCCAATACTTTTGTTTATAACTATTAGAAATGTAAAGGTAACTTGTTTTGATGATTCCATTGAATTAGAGGTGATTCGGAGGACCCATGATGATGTCCACGAAAAATGGTCCAAACTGGGCTTGATCCTTTGCACACTAGTAGACTCATCTACGCACTACACCTGAAACATTCATCCAAATTGGCTGAAATTTTGTGTAATGATGAATATTTCATTGGGATTCATTTCATATAAAGGAACACAAGACCCATTCGGGCATCTAGTTTCCCAAATAACCTGATCATTCAAGCACACTGAATCTATACTATGATAATGTTGGAACCATGACTATTCTTTGAAAGAATTGGTGTATGATTTTTGTTTGTTTTCAATACATATTGGATGTTCATAATTTTTTCTAGTATATTGACTAAAATTTTTAAGTAGAAAATGATATTGATGGTGGGGTCATTTCACATAATTAGCCAAATTTTTTGGCCTGAATTTTAGAAAATGAAGACATGTGTTTTTAGAAAATGGAGATGCGCAAAAAAAAGGAAGTGGTGCATGAAATAGGTTGATCGTGTGAAAAAAATGGAATGGTACGTGAAAAACAGCATGGTGTGTGAAATAGTGGAGCAATTATTTTTGGATAGGATGTGTTTCATGATGAGAAGATCAAAAATTGACAAAGGCATGAGGTGGGAGAAAATTTTGGGAAGTGCGAAAAATTTTGGAGTGGTGCACGAAATATTGGTGTCGTGCACGAAATAGTGGGCTGGTGTTTTTCACCCAATATGGGTTTTAATATCCATATCTCAAAAATATTAAAAGGCATGTGGTGTGAGAAATTTTGGTTTAGTGTGTGAAAAATTATTGTGCACGGAAGATGTGTTTTTCGCACTCTAATTGAATTACGCGCTCAAGGATGGTTTTTTGCAGATGGGTCATTTTTGCCTACAAATAGGATGTGACCCCCCTCATTTGGTCTAGTTGAAGACTTTGAGAATATTGGGTTTTTGATTCATGCAAAAGGTTTGCGTATAGGGTGGTGTGTGAAAATGTTTACCTTGTGCGAAAATGCTAATGTTGCGCGTAATAATTGGGGTTTCACATAAAAGTTAATGGTGCACGATAAAGAAGACGAGTGCGTGTAAAAGTTGTAGTTGTGTGAGAAAATTTGAGGTTGCACATAGAAGTTAAGGCTACATGTAATGGGGTTTGGTGCGTGAAATACATTATGGTAAAAAAATCAATTATTGAATGAAAAAGTGAAATATTTTGTGAAAGGGATAGGTGTAGCACCAAATCATCTGTGTAACTTGTTCACGCATTCCAAATATTTGGCTCAGTGGTTGAGTGCATTCAAGAGAATCATTTTGGGACTTCGCTACAAGTAGTGTCTCATACTGGACATAGACAAATAATTACATGAAAAACTATTGAAGAGATCTTCATGTTGATAAACTGTGTTTGAATTACCTCAAGGTAGTCAGCATGGGGGAGTAGACGGAGGTGATCCGAGGGATACAGGGAGTGCTCCCTAGACCTTTGTAAAGGAATTATGCCAGGCATAGTGTGACTATGACCAAAACATGTAATCCATAAACTAGTGAAGATGAGTGGATTTTGGAATGACTGAAACACTATCGGTGTATGCTCCTTAGACATATCCCTTTGGGGTGAACCATGTAAAAGTGATGTGTTAGAGTTCTACATTCACTTTTTTGATATATTTATCAATTTCCTACCAATGTGGGAAAAATATTGACAACTTTTAAAGAAATGGTTGACACCCTGATTCATTCCAACCCTCTCACGGTGTTCCGGGGTCCTTCAAGTGGTATCAGAGGGAGGTTAACTGGTGTTTGATCTGTCATATACTATTATGGACAATTCATCCAATATTAGGGGAGTCACTCTCTTGGATGGTGGTAATTTCCAGATCTAGAAAAATAGAATGTGATGTAATCTAGTATATATTGAAATGTATGTCATTTTTTCTACTTTTCAAGGAATACCAGTCACTAATCCAACATTCCTAGCTATGACTGACGTAGATTGTAAATTTTTTGATGTTGAAGCTAAAGCACAAAATGCAGTCACCAAAGCCCTTTCTGATCAGATCTATCTAAAGGTGATGTGTTTCACCTCAGAAAAATCCATGTGGGATAAACATGAAAATATCTATGAAGGAGATAACAAAGTGAAGGAGGCAAAACTACAAGTCTTACACAATAGGTTTGATGATCTGAAGATTCATCCGGATGAGAATGTAGACTCATTCTTCAATCTAATTACTGAAGTGGTTAGAGAAATTCAGGGTCTAGGAAAAGAAATCGAATACATTGATATTATAAAGAAAATATTAAGAAGCCTTCCACCCATGTACAATTGAAAAGGTGTCAGCCTTTGAGGAAATAGATCTTACCAAACATTCTTTTGAAGATCATCTGAGCTATTTGGTAGTATATGAAATGAGAGTCAAACCAGAAGATTCTATGACTTGAGTGAGCTAGGAAATGGAGTTCAAGGACATGAAAAAACATAAAATGTAAAAAGATAGTACTGGTGGGGATGATGAGGAAAAAAATTCTTTCTCACATTTCAAAGAAGTTCCAAAAGGGGAAAGGGAAAGTCAAAGGGAAGTTACCTCTTTCTTTCTTTTGTAGTGGAGAACATGGGAACATTGCCTCTCAGTGCTTAAGAAATATCCATGATGAAGATAGTAAAGATGAAATAATTGAGAAGCCTCAGAAAAGGTTTTTCAAAAAGGGATATATAAAATCCAGAAAGAAAGTGTCGATGTAGAGTTTTATCTGTGAGAAGGAAGATGATCATAATGAATTCAGTGAAGAAGAAGAATCATAATGTAAAAATAGAAACCATGATACCATGAATGAAACTATTCAAAAATCAGAACCATAAAAAGATAATTTTCGTGACAATAAGTTGGAAACTAATTCCAAACCATACTTGAAAATTAAATATTCTGTTAGTAGGTTTAAGATAAAATGTAATAGTTGCAATAAGTGGAAATCAAATGTAGACGAATCATCTAATTATATTGATCAGCTCGAAGCTGAAATTGAAGGACAGGAAAAAAATTTGTAATTGAAGTCTAAATTTTTTTAAAGAACTAATGATGTATTGTAACTGAAGCTAATAAATTAAGAGAAATCCAATTTCATCAATGACCTCACCACTAGACGGGAAGAGAATACCATGACCACTGAGATTCTTGAAGAGGAAGCTGTTATTATTATAATATAACTTGAGATAGAATAAATTCCAAATAAATCAATGAATAGAATATATTTTGGAATGTTCTCAGATGATGAGCTATTAGAGAGAGAGAAACGTGGTTCTAATGGTGTTGAAAAGATTCTGAATGATCAAAGACCTGCTTTCATGGGAAATAGTGTAATCCATTATGAGGTAGAGTCATCAAATGATGCAAATAAATGTGACCAAAATAATGTCAGGCTAAAACAGGGTAATGTGGAAAAGTTATCTAAAGTACTGAAGCAGGAACCCCCAATTCAATCCGAATGAAGAAAAGAATATTATCCTCAAACCTCTTGGAAAGAGGATCCCTGAAACTATTTTTCCACATATGATGGAATGTGGATAAATAGAAGTGAGAAGAAATTTCTTCTAATGAAGTGTCAGTTCTATGGATATTTGGGTCATACCATGTCTTATTTCGAAGAGGCAAGAAGTGATCTGAATGGAGAAGATATGGGAGTTCAAGAAAACAGAACAAATTTATATCCCAAATCTTTTATAAGAAAGAGTTTCTATGGATATTGTTTTTTTTCTAACTTTGGTCAGAAAGATGTTAATTGCAGGCAGAGGAAGGACATGGAAACCTCATATCAGAGTTCGAGACAAGTCAAATCTCGTCTATAAGATAGTGTTGCTCTTACAAATATGTTTTCTCCTATTGAAGAATATTTCGACTATGTGGAACCAATGTACATGGAAGAGAGAAGTGAAAGGCCAGCAGTGTTCTACACTGAATCCAATGTCTTATGAAAAAAAGAAGAAAATTGAGAAATTCAACCTTTAAGTGGTTTCGCTAAAATCTACAAAAAAATAAACAGTACATGGATTCTATATAGTGGTTGTTCATCTCATATGATAGGTAATGCAGGACTATTAATGGATATCCAAAAAAGGGTTGATGGAACAGTACAGTTTGGTAATGACGGAGCTCTGAAAATTAAAGGTAGTGGAAGTACTGAATTAGCTAATGGTGAGCTAATGAAAGCATAAGTCCTTTATATAGATGGCCTATGTCATAATCTACTCAGTGTGAGTCAACTCTATGACTTGGGACTTATACTTACATATAATCAGAACGGAAGTACTATCAAGGTAAAGATAAGAAATTCACTTATGAAGGGATCCAGAATAGAAGGAAACCTGTATTAGGTTAATAGTAATGAAAATGATTGTCACATGACTATTGAAGAAGGAAACAACCTGTGGCATCGATGACTGGGGCACATACATCAAAAAGACATGGAGAAAATATCAAAATTGATTATTTTCATGGACATTCCAACCTAAATCGTGAACATGAAAAGTCTTTCGATGCTTGCATTCATGGGAAGCTAGTCTGCAGTTCATATCGGCCAAATAAGTAACTGGCATCGCATCTTCTTGATCACATTCATACAGATGTATGTGGCCTGATAAATGATGTCAAAACTCATTGAGAAAGGTATATCATCCTTTTCATAGATGATTACACTAGAATGGAACGTGTAATGGTTATACCTAGGAATTGGCAAGTACTTGACTACATGAAAACATATCGTCATACCACCGAGAATAATTGTGGACAAACAATCAATGTGTTGTGATCAGACAATGTGGGGGGATATAAATCCATTTAAATGGAAAAAAAATTATTGAATAATGGGACACAACATGAGGTAGCAATTGTGAGAACTCCACAACAAAATGGTGTTGTTGAGAGAAGAAATAAACTCGTGAACAACATGGAATGAACCGTGCTGATTGAGAGTCGTATTCCATGGAATTATTGGAATGCGGTCAATCAAGCTATTGTGTATATTCAAAATTGAATAGAACTTTATATGGGTAATATGAAGACACCTTATGAATTTTGGCATGGATGGAAGACCTCTTTGAAATACATTCATGTTTTTGGAAGTAAGTGCTTCATCAGAAACAAAGAAGGAAATCAAGGGAAATGTGGAGACAATGCAGATGAAGGAATTTTCCATGGATACTCAATGAATAGAAAATCCAAAAAGTGTTACAACAAGAGATTAGGAAGGAATTTGGAAAGAAGGGATGTTAAGATAATTGAAGAGAAAACAACAAATGATTAAAGGAATTAAGATGAAAATATGATAGAATGTGAAGAAGAAAGAGAACATGTACTAAATACAAATACAGAAATAGAGGAAGGCATACAAAATAATGAGGAGTCAGATCATGATGTTGAATCAGAAGAAGAATCTGATGAGAAATCCTTGGATGGAGAAAATGCAAATGAACCACAGAGGTGAAAATAGAAGAGCTGAGATTGATCAATCTTACATAATTGGGGACATGAGTACACCCACACAAACAAGGAGAATGAGGAATAACACAAAATCTGCATTAATATCAATTATGGTGCCATCCCCATTAGAAGAAGATGCAAAAGATGAATCTTGGGTGAATGCCATGAATGAAGAGTTAGATTAGATTGACAAGAACTAGGCTTGGGATCTACTCAAGAGACCTGAAGGTCACAGTGTGATTGGTACAAAACAGATCGTCAAGAAAAAGTTTGATGATAATGGAATTGTTATTACAAAAATGCATGACTATTATGTAAAAGATATTCCTAGATAGAAGGTGTTGATGTTGATAAAACATTTGCACCAGTGACTAGACAGGTGTCAATTAGACTATTCCTTGCCATGGCACTCCAAAAATGATATAATGTATATAAAATAGATATCAAGACATCATTATTTAATGTTGTTCTTGTAGAATAAGTATATATTGAACAACCAGTGGGTTTTCTTCTTCGTACCGATGAAACAATGGTTTGAAAACTGAAGAAATCACTATATGGATTGAAACAGGCTCCAGGGGCCTGGTACTCCTGGAAGGATTCATACCTCAAGAAGCTAGAATTCAAAATAGGAGGAGTAGATCACAATATCTATGAGAATAATTCTCCAAAAGATCAGTTCAAGGTTTTAGTTTATGTTGATGACAATATATTTGTTGGTAACGGGCAGAAATTAGTAGATGAATTTCCCAAAAACATGAAATCAGAATTTGAAATGTCTGTGACTGGGGAAATCAAATATTTGTTGGGGATGTAGGAGATTCAAAAGAAGGATTAGACATTTATTTATCAGGAAAAGTATACAAAATAACTGCTAATGAAATTTAATATGCATGTCTCAAAAAAATGTCAACTCATGTTTCACTTAGAACCAAACATGAAAGCATGAGGATGTGTCCTCTGTGGATCCCATAATGTATAAAAGAATCATTGGGAACTTGTTGTACCTCACAGCATCATGGCCACATATTATCTTTGCAACATTCTTAGCTTCCTTCTTAAAGAGTAAACTGATGAAACAACATGTGGAAGCAGTAGAATGAATCATGAGGTATATTCTGGGTACTCAAAATTGTAGCTTATACTTTTCTGTGAGAAGGGATAATGAATTGCCAACATTTTGTGATGCTATCTGGGCTGCTAATGTAGTAGAAAGAAAGTCCAACAGTAGTGGAACCTTTTATATTAGGTATAAAAGATTTGTCTAGTTGATAAAGAAACAAGTGTGTACTTCTCTTAGTATTAATGAAGTTGAGTATATCTCTACTACAAAGGAATGCACTCAACTACTATGGATGAAGCAACAACTAAAATATATTGGTGATGAGGTGAAACAACCAATGGTTATTTACTGTGCTAAAAAAGAGCAATTGGTCTTATGAAGAATCATGTTCATCATTCTCGTAGAAAACATATTGAAATCAGTTATCACTTTATAAAAGTAAAATTTGAGCAAGACATGATTAGAATGGATCATGTGGGAACTGATGAGTAATTGGCTGACATCTTGACCAAGACCCTTTCAGCAGTTGCATTTGAGAAACATCGGTTGATCCTTGGTGTTCAACCACCTCCCAATGCATTAGAAGGATATAAAATACCCCTCTGCCTAGTTTTGTTAACTATATTTAATCTGTTTCTGGATGTGATGTAGGGTTATGTGGGAGATTATATCTAGGAGTTATTTCATCTATTCAAGGAACAAAAACCTATCATTGAATATATTTTAAATGGAAGAGAAAGAAAAAAATTAGGACCTGGGATGAACTTGTAAGACTTCTATGACACGATGAGAATCCTGTGATTGGAGGAGAAGTGATTCATAGGAGAAGATGTTCATTCAAGGCATGTAATGCTTCGATGACAGAGTAAGATAATTGCTTGAGCGTCATTGATAATTCCAAAACATGGGATCCCAATTCATTCTTCCCATATTTTTTTCTACACCGACCTTTCCTCACACAGACATAGAGTGTTGGCTAAGTTGATTCTTGCATTTTAGGTTTTCATGTAGCTGGATCTCTATTGAATTTATTTGAGGATTTCCAACAAACCCAAAGGGGGGATATTGTTGGAACCATGGTTGTTCCTTACAGGAATTGGAGTATGGTTTCTGTTTGTTGGAAATCATTATTGGATGTTCATAATGATTTCCATTAAATTTATTATAAAATTTAAGCAGAGAACAGTATTAAATGTAGAATCATTTTCCAATGTTTGCAAAATATTTGGGCCTGAATTTTAGAAAAAGAAGACATGTGTTTTTTTGAAAAAAGAGATTCACGCAAAGAAGGAAGTTGTGCGCAAAATAGGCTAATAATTCATGAAAAATGGCTTGGTGTGCAAAATAGTAGAGCAACGTTTTTTGCGCAAGAGGTGTTTCAAGATGAGAAGCTAAAAATTGGAAAAGGAATGAGGTAGGCGATAAATTTGAGAAGTGTGAAAAATTTGGGAGAGGTGAGAGAAATATTGGCATGGGGTGCAAAATAGAAGATTGGGGTTTTTGTGCAAGAGGTGTTTCGAGATCCAATGATTGAAAATTGGAAAATGAATGAGGTGCGCGAAATATTGGAGCAGTGCATGAAAAAACTATTCTGCGTGGAAGATGTGTTTTTCACAAACGAATAGAATTACACGCTCTAAGAAAGTTTTTTGGGAAGGGGACATTTTTTCCTAAAGATATGAAGTGACCCCCTCATTCGGTTTGGTTGAAGACTTAGAGTATATCTGAGTTCTGATGCACATAAAATGTGTGTATAAAGGGAGGTGTGTGAAAAAGGTTATGTTCTTCGAAAATAGGGATGTTGTGCATAATAATTGGAATTTCACATAAAAGTTGAAGGTGCTCGAAAAAGGAGATGGGTTCTTGTAAAGGTTACAGTTTCATGAAAAAAGTTGAGGCTGTATGTATAATTGAAGGGTGTGCCTAAAGGGGGTTGTTCCGTTAAATACTTTCCCCAAAAAAAATAATGTATAACGTGAAAAAGTGAAATCATTCGTGGAATGGAAAGGTGTTGTGTGAAATCATTAGTGTAACCTATTTACACATTTTGAATAACCAGCTCAATAGTTCAGTGATTTCAAGAGCATCATTTTGGGACTTCGATACAAGCAGTATCACATGCTGGACAGAGACAGAGACTTAAATGAAAAAATATTAAAGTGACCTCCAAGTTGATATAATTTGATTGACCTCTCTCAAGGGAGTGAGCTATAGGGTGTAGATGGAGGTGATCCGAGGGATACAATGAGTGCTCCCTGAACCTTTTTAAAAGTCTTATTCCAGGAATAGAGTGACTATGACCAAAACATGTAATCCATAAACTATTGAAAATTAGTGGATTTTGGTATGAACGACACACTGTCGGCGTGTTCTCCTTGGATGTATACCTTTGTGGTTAACCAAGTAAAAATGTTGTGTAAACTTCCTACTATCTTTTGTCGGATGGATTTTATAGGTTCCTTCCAATGGGGGAACAAGATCAACTTATTTAAAAGAACAATATGACACCCTGATTCGCCCCTCCCCTCTTAGGTTGTAATGGGGTCCTTCAGCTAAAATTGGTGTGTTGTGATCTTTCCATATCACGGGCTCTAGTTGTCTAAATTATGCCAAACATTCGATGGAGACAGTCAAGCGTTGGGGCTACAACATTGTTATTTTCTCCAAATCTATATAAGGTTGTATAGGGGTCACAACCCATTTGAAAAATGGTTTTATAAATCTATGTTCTCAAAACCACCATTTCATTTTTCTATAAAATGGCACCTTGGGCTCCCCATTAGTATGTTGAACCAAGAGGCAATGATCTGATATTTTGCAGATCCAAAGGAGTGGTATCCTCATCCTATAATTTCTAGAGGCCCCTATCATCATAGGGGGATGAAAAATGAAGAAGGAGTTCCACCCTAGCCTTCTCCTCCTCTCGATGGCGAGCTAAACGGTTGAAGGTCATTTCGAGGGAGCTACACATACATGGGAGGGAGTTCCAGGACATGATACTCTACTGGTTTTGTGTAATTTGTTTATGGATTATTTTACATTTGTTTTATCTCAACATTGTTTCCTCTAAATTCATTTCATTGGTTTAATTAAGTTAACCGCTTTTCATTTCAACACAGATTGGGATGAAATTGCATGTTGGAAACTTCAGTTGTTCCAATTAGTAAACAAATGGATCCTCTCTCTCTCTCATATAAAAAAGGTATATGTATGATTTGGTATCCATTAATCTTTTCTTCATGTCCATACCTTTACAACACAATTGTTGTGTTAGGGGTTGGTACTTTGAGCAACGTTTTGAGAGGAAAGAGGGAAATCAAGATCTTGAAAACCCTAAACCATGGAATTAAAGAAAATAATGTGAAATTTTTAGAACAATCAACTATCCAATATGTTTAGTGAACTTGATGTGATCTCTTTATCTCATAATTTGAAAACACTACTTTTATTTATCAACTATTAAACTCTTAAAATCAATTCATTCTATTAAAACTGTTTTCAAACCACCCAATCTTTTGTAATTCTTATAAATATTTCTCAATATAAAACCATTAACAATCCATTATAGATGACCTAGGGTCTTCCTTAGAATAAAAAATCTAGTTTTAATCTTTATAAATTTTGTGATTCATGAAAAATTGTTCAAATTTTGGCACCTTCTCCCAGGATCAAATCAGTTTTTAGGGTGTGTTATTGATAAGATATTTGTAAATTTTGTAAATATTTAATTTCCTTTTCAATCCTTTTATGTTGTGATCAATTTTTTTGTAGGATTGTTTGGGGAAATGTTCCAATCTGGGAAATTTACCTCTTTTAAAACATGAACTAGAGAGGATCTGATGTCAGCGACACCAAGACACAGAAGACAACTCTTAGAAGGAGGACACATAAAACATCGACACTCTTCTTGATCATTCCACTTCTTCTTCCACAAAAAACATCAAAACTAAAATAAAATTGTATAACATGGCTGAGAATAACCAAAAATAAAAATAACTAACCTCGCCATATGTTGATATACAACCCACATACCTTCAAATTCAAGGTGAGGCACCCAATTTTGAACTAAAATCTGGTATAATTCATTTATAACAAAGATTCCATGGACTTTTTGGAGATGATCCACACAAACATCTTAAATAATTTTCTAAAGTGTGTTCTACATTAAAATCTTCAAATGTCGATGAAGAAAATTTAATGCTCAGTGCATACCAATATTCATTGGATGACATGGAAAATCATGGGCTTTACTAAGTTAATTCACTAATTAGTGGCTGGGTGGATATGAAACACCATTTTCTTGAAAAATATTTCCCATCCTCTCAAACTGCAACTATAAGGAAATAAATATGTGTTATAAATAAATATAGAGGGGAAAAATTACATGAATATTTGTAATTCTTTTAAAGAATATGATAAAGCTTTTCACACCACCAAATAAGTGATAAACATTTAATTTAGTATTTTTATGTTGGTTTAATTGATATTGACTAAAATATGATTGAAGCTGCTTTATGTGGTGAGCTATATGAAAAACCGCAATCACTATAAGGACCTTAATTGAGAACATGGTATAGAACACTCAATAATTCGATTCAGTGTCCAATGTAGCCATTTAAGGAGTCGATGAGGTGAAAGGTAACGAATTCGAGAGGAAGGTGGACCATAAGTTCAAAGTTTTAAGTACCCTTCATCGAAAACTTTCTCTTTACCAAGGGAAATCCCAATCTTCTCCTCCCATCCATTATGGTATATGTTATTCTGACCCCCACTAATCTGATCAATTCCCCCAACTATGATACACTTCTTAGATTTTTCAGGTAATCATTCCAGGTCGCCCCTATAACCAACCCTTTAGGCAAGATCCATACTATCCTTCCTATCCATGGTGTAAAGACAACCAATCCAATAAGAAGGGGGGTATTCAAACCATCCTTAATAACCATGGAACCAACAGGGGCATAGTAGTAAACCACCACCACCCAAAAATACTCAACCACAATAATGGAATTTCAAACAAACCCCTCTAAAACTGGAGTCTAGCTTAGAATACATTATGAAAGAAATGTATTCCAACAACATCTAATTCCAAAAAACCACCCATTCATCTGTAGAAGTCCAAAAACCCCAAATAGAAAAAAATCCCAACTCTGTAGTGGAAATCTAGAGCCACGGGTCGGGTAAAATACCTTCTCAGCCATTAGTTTACACTAGAGCTAAAGGAAATGTTAGTGCCATCACCCTTTAGGGTTGAAAAAAACTAAAAAGCCAAATGACCCCTCTACTAGAGTCATCCACTCATAAGGAAACCATAATACCAACTACTATAAATGCTCCATAAGAGATAGAACCTTTTCTTAAAATAATCCCCTCTTAATGACAGAGTTTGTTATTAATGAGTCACCTATCCCAACAATCCCTCTTCCATTTCAAAAAAGGCACACCCAACCTAGAAAACAAAAAGAAAGTGAACTCGATAAGAAAATTTTGGATACCATTAAGAATGTGCAGGTAAACATTCCCTTGATTGATGCTATGAAACAAATTCCAAAACATTCAGTGTTTCTACAGGAGATGTGAACACACCGAAGGAGACTTTGAGGTGATGAGAAGGTGATCTTGGGGAGGAATGTTATTGAATTTATAGAGCCCACACATCCGACCAAGTGAAATGATCTCGTAACATTCACAATTTCGTGCACCATAGGGGAGTAATATTTTTCTAATGCTATGCTTGATTTAGGTTCTTCTTTCAATGTGATGAATTAATATATTTTCTCTACATTTTAGGTCAGGGAACAAAAACCCACTATAATCTTTTTTCAACTGGATAATCAGAGAACCGCACACCCCTCTAGTGAGTTAGAAGTTGTTCTTGTGGGGGGTCAAAATATAATTATTCCAGCATACTTTTATGTGATTAAAATGGAGGATTATAGGATGAATGGTCGTGCCCTGGTTATATTGGCGAGACCCTTCTTGAAAACATCCAAAATAATAATTAATGTTGACAGTGATACATTATCTATGATGTTTGGTGGTAACATTGTCCACATCAATATCCTTGATGCCATGAAGCACCCCTTAGAAGAACATTCCTCTACCTCTATTAATTTTATAGATGTACTACCTTCCTTTGATAAAACATCATTTCATTCCCATGATCCCCTATCTGAGTTTTCAAAATTGAATAAAAAAATATTAAATGATTCATGCATTGACTATGGTAGTAGTCTCCAGAATTTCCATGCATGTTCATTGATTGATGATTTCTTGAAAACTGAGGATCTAATGACCATCGATGATACTTCTATGCTTGTAAAACCTCATTCCTCATCTGAGGATGATACCATTGAGCAGTTAGACGAGATAAAAGTCCTCTCACTCTCACACAAACTCCCATTAATCCAAAATCACCCTGAATTGGGATTAAAACAACTACCTCAAGATTTAAAATATTCATATCTTTAGAATGAAAACAAGCTCCTTGAAATCCTGACTAGTTCACTCACTCTTGATCATGAATTGAGACTACTTTCACTTTTTAGGGAGTATAAAAAAGAATTGTGATGGACACTTGAATCCATTACTAGTAATATCCCATCAATTTGTACACATCATATTTTAATAAATTATGAGGCTAAACCTGTGTGCGAGGAACAACGTCAAATGAACCCAAACCTCCTAGATGTTTTTAATAAAGAGGTAACAAAATTATTGGATTTTGGAATCATTTAACACATATGTAAAAGCAATTGGGAAAATCCCATTCATGTAGTTCCTAAATCAACTAGCCTTACAGTAATTAATAATGAAAACAATGAATTGGTTCCAACTCGTGTGCTGAATATTTGGTGTCTCTAAATAGACTATATCTAATTAATCCAACACACATGGAAGGACCAATTACCTTTTCCATTCATTGACCATATACAAGAGAGGCTAGGGGGTATGTCCCACTACCTTTTCAATGATAGGTATTCTGGACAATTTATGATCTGTAATGCCCCTAATGATCAGGAAAAGACAATATTTGCATGCCTCATTGGAACATTTTCATATAGGATGATGCCTTTTGGTTTATGAAATTCTCCTTGTAAATTCCTGTGATTTATGGTTAGTATTTTTTTGGATTACTTGGAGAATTGCAGGGATGTTTTCATTGACGATTTCACTGTTTGTGGCTCCTCTTTTGATTAATGTTTGAGTAGACTTGGTTTTTTCCTACATCGTAGTATTGAAAAGAATATCGTATTAAATTAGGAAAAATTCCATTTCATGGTGTAACAAGATATATTTTTTGGGAATTTCATTTATGGGTATGATATCCATGTAGATAAATCGAAATTGGATGTCCTTTCTTCTTTAACACTCCCAAAAAATTTATGGGATGTGCGGTCCTTCCTAGGACATGTTTGATTTTACCATCGTTTCATTTATGGCACTAGTAAGATGACACTCCCACTCTCCTTCATACATCAAAAAGAAAATAATTTTTTATAAAGAATGTGAGGAAGCTTTAATAAGTTAAAATGGAGTCTCACATCACTCCTTGTAATCCAACCACCTTGGTGGGATTTACCATTTGAGCTCAACTGTGATTCCTCTAATTATACTGTTGGGGAATTCCTGTCAGAAAGGTTCGATTGAGCTCCAAATTCCATTGCCTATACTTCACATACATTTGACCTTGCCCATGAAAACTACAACACAATTGAAAAATAATTCATTTCCATAGTGTATTCCTGGGATAATGTTAGGTCATATCTTTTAGGGTCAAAAGTCATCATATTCTCTGACCATGCAGCCCACCAGTATGTCCTTTAGAATTCGGAAGCCAAACCATGCCTCATTCCCAGGATGCTACTCCTTCATAAATTCAATCTAGAAATTAGTGATAAAATCGAGTAGAGAATGTGGTAGATGACAATATCAATAGGACAGACCCATCCTTAGACATTGAATTGTCTCTGTATATTCCTATAAATTAAATGTTTCCTGATGAGAAATTGTACCCAGTGGAAGATTTTATTCCTTGGTCTGCAGAAATTGTAAATTATTTGGTAGTATCCTTCATTCCTACAAATTTAAACAAAAAATAGGCCAACCATCTAAAACCAGAGTCTTGTTAGTACATTTGGGATAACCCCTACCTTTGGTGCACATGTAGGGATCAAGTCTTCAAGATTTTTCTTCCTAATAGTGAGTTTCAGTCCATCATTATGTTCTTCCACACTCTTGCATGTGGGGGTCACTTAGGTCACCAACGAACAACCACAAGGTCCTCGATTCTGGTCTTTTTTGGCCGAAATTATTTTGGTATGATGATTATATCTTTAAATAATATTCTCACTACAATGAATGGGGAATTTCTATAAAATAAATGAGATTCCACAAAAACCATTTCCCTTCCATGACATTTTCGATGTTTGGGGCATTGACCTAATTAGACCCTTCGACAATTCATTTGGTAATCTGTACATTTTTTTGGTAGTGGATTATTTTTCCAAATGGGTAGAGGAATGAGCTGAATTGAATAATGATTCTATACTGGTTGTGGAATTTTTTAGAACCCATGTTTTCATTAGGTTTGGCTTAAATAGGATCATCATTAATGACTACAGTTTCCATTTCAGCAACTGAACATTGAAATCTCTTTTGCATAGCTATGGGGTCGGTCATAGAGGGTGTTCTTCCTATCACCCATAGGCCATTGTTCAATCCTATGTGTCAAATATAGAGGTAAAACAGATTCTGGAAAAATGGATCAACCAAATAGAAATGATTGGACTCTCTGACTTGATGATTCATTATGGGAATATCGTACTTCATTCAAAACACCCATCGGAATATCACCATATCATCTTATGTTTGGAATGATTTATCATCTCTCTATTGAGATAGACAACTGGGCATACTCGTCCATTAAACAATACAATTATAATCATTCTGGTGCAGGTTCTCAATAGAAGTTTCAAATTTAAGAGCTATAGGATATGAGAATATATGCATATGAAAACCGTATTATTTATAAGGAGAGAACCATGGATTCCCATGGATGTCTTATCCTTCATAGTCAGTTCCACATTGGGAAGTAGGTCATCTATTAAATGAAAGGCTAAATATGCATCTAGGTAAGCATCTTTCACACTTCGTTGGACCAGACCCTGTTACTAACATCTATTCATTTGGTGTTTTCTAGGATCAAAATGATGAAAGCAAGCAAGGATTCACTATGAACTGGAAGTGGCTGAAGCACTTCAATGAATCCATTCTGGAGTTCCCGATAGAGTAACTCCCTGTTCAAGAAGCAATATATGAATGATACTCACTCGGTTTTATCCTTCCATCCCACATATTCTTTTATTACAGCGAGGACACTGAAGACATCAGGTGTGGGTGGATGGGCATATTACAGGGTTAGTAATGAATAATTTTCATCATCTATCTTATTTTTCTCTTTTTATATTGCTGAGTTGTATTGTTACTTTCCCCCTTACCCTCCCCTCACCTTTGTTTTGGAATAGTAAAATTTTTTATACCCACTTTATCATGGAAATGATGCATGTTTAATCATGGAAGTTATTGAAATTGCATGCGGAATATCTATGTTTCATGTTGTATTAACATTTAATAAAATTCTTATAAAACGTGTATTTCAGCGAGAATTCAATACTGTTGTGTGACTTTCTTTCGAAATTTATTTTGTTGTCGATGATATAAATGATTGTATCAATTTGAATCCTTTGAGGAGAAGGGGGGCCTTTTTTCTAAATAGTTTAAGGGAAAATTGGTTCACTTAATCTCCCCATACTTTTGTTTCAACCAACCATGATGTGTGAGAATTTTTTACATAATGGAAGGTAAATATAAGTTAGGTTGATTTTCCCTACATTAAAAAATCATTTTCCTTTCATTCATCTTTATCCGATCAATTTCATTGTAGTACCAGATTGAACTATACGTGTGTAACTGTTATCCAGTTGTTGTATTCCTGAAGAAAATAAGAAAAATTAATATTGGGAAGGTAAAAAACCCTTCCTCAACCATTGATCTTGTTATAACAATTAAAATTACTGTCGTGAGGAGATCAGACATGGGTTGGGAGAAGAGTGTAATATTTGTTCCAAGTGCAATATTTGAAAAATTAATAAATGAGAGGAGTGATGAAATGTACAAAATATGAAGAAATCTAGGTCAAGATATTATGGTATTACTTCTAGGAATGATTAAGTGAGTGGGTCTAGAAATTTGATTGCAAAGGATGTGGGGAAAGTTTGGGGAAAGGATCTTGTAAGTAGACAATTATTAAAATAACTTATATTTACTAGATAAAAATGTGGAAATAATAGCATGAAATGGTTGTCACAAACACGTGGAGAATTAGTGACATAATTAACTGTTGAATTATTTTCATTGATTGTTATCATGCATCTATTGGAATTTCGTTTTCAAACAATTTTTTAGATGAATTTTTCAACGATCATTGAGAATAACTCCTCAGTGTGATTTTTGGTTTATCAAAAATCTTTTAGGAAATAAATTATCACTGAATTTAAAATCATTATGATGTTGGAAATATGGATATGATTATTTTTTGGAATTATGAAATTTTAGAGTGCAAATGTTTAGCTGTGGAGTTGTGATTGCACCGCCATTCATTGTTCATTTTCACCCATACCCCACTGTGCTATAAAAGTTTTATATTGAAAATTATAAAAATAATAAAAAATTTAATTCCATTTTGGAATTAGTTATTATGTTTTTATAACTATTAAAAAGGGAAATTTTACTTGTTTTTAAGATTACATTGCAGGAGTAGCTGATTTGGAGGACCCGTGATGATGTCCAAGAGAAATGGACCAAACTTCCCATGATCTATGCACACCAGTGGAATCATTCACAATCTTCTCTGGAACCATTAATTCATATGGGATGATATTTTGTGAGAGGGTCCAAAAATAAATGTGATATATTTCATTTGAAGGAACCCAAGACTCATTTGGCCATCTGGTGGTCCAACTGACTTTATCTGTCCAGTACCCAAAATCTGCAGAAAGTCAAATGTGGTGTGATGTGATCTATCCATATCTCTAGATCTAGTGTTAAAAATTGTTCTAAACATTCCATGGAAACACAAAATATGTTGGGATACGTTTTGGTTATTTTCTCCACAGCGAGATACAGTTTTATAGAGGTCAAAACCCAAGTGACATGTGGTGTTATGAAATCTATGTGCTCAAAACCACCTTCCCATTTTCCTATAAAATGGAAATGTGGTATCCCCATTTGTATGTTCGGCCAAGTGGAAAAGATATGATATTTTGGAGACCCAAAGGATTCATCGCCTTATCCAATAAATTTGGTAGGCCCCTATCATCATTGGGGGATTAACAATGAAGAAATATTAACACCAGAGACTTCCCCTCCTCTCGATGGTTAGCTAAACATTGGATAATCATTTCGAGGGAGCTGAACATAATTGGTAGGGAGTTACAACACAATATACTATATTGTATTTTTATAATATTAGGGTGTATTATTTCCCATAAGTATTATCTAACCATATTTCTCCTCTGACTTCTTATATTTGGATTAATTAAGTGAACCACTTTTCATTTCAACATCGATTTGGTTGAAAATTCAAGTGAGAAACTTGGGTTCATACAATTGAGAAACACAAGGATCCTATTTCTCTCATACATAAAAAAAGATATTAGTATTCTTTGGTAGCCATTAATATATTATTTATATCCAATCCTTGACATCATGATTGATGTGTCATGGGTTGGTACTTTGTGCAACGTTTGGGAGGCAAGATGGGAATCAAGATCTTGAAAACCCACAAACAAATAATTCATCAAAACCATGTGATTTTTTTTTAAAAATGTACTATCCTATATGTGTAATGAACTATATTTGATCATGTTATCTCATAATTCTAAAACACCACCTTTATTTATCAATTATTAAACACTTTAAATCTAGTAATTTTCAAAAAAAATGTTTTCAAACCACCCCCTCTATGGTTATTCTTATTAAAAATTCACACAATAAAACCACCAATGCTCATTGAGAGCTGCCCTAGGGTCTTACCTAGACTAAAAATATTCTTTTTATCACTATCAACTTGACATGTCATGAAAACAGGTTCAGTAGACTATAAAACGTTCTGCAATAAAGTAGTGTCACCACATCTTCAAGGAGAATACCACTTCTACTAAGTCCAAGTCATGGGTAGCATAGTTCTACTAATGCTGCCTCAAAAGAGGTGAGAGATAAGTGATCAATGCATGCTTCTACATTAGGACACATCCATTTTTGGTCCCTGAAATGTCACAGTATACTAAATACCGAATACATTTTTTCTATATCCTCAAGACGGTGGCACTCGTCAGTCATTGCCTCAACTCCTGAAAACTCAACTGGCATATCTCTATACATATGAATGGTTGTCTATGATTCCTCAATTATTACAAGGGTGATGAAACTTTGGAAAATATATGTACGAATCTCATGTATTACCCATAAAATCTTAAGAAACACCGCACCTCAGTCACACTCTTGGGTTCCTCCCAAGAAAGTATGTCCTCTGTCTTCGCCGGATCTACTGCAACTCCAACCTCTGAAATAATGTGTCTCTGAAAGTAGACATGTAATATTCAGAACTGAAGCTTTGAGAGCTTACCATAAATCTAGTTATCTCAGAGTGTATCCAGAACAATCTGCAGATGATAGGCTTGTTGTTCCTCTGACGCCAAGTGTATCAAGATGTCATCGATGAAGAACATTACAATGCGATATTGGTATGGTTGAAAGATAATTTTCAAGAGTCCAATGAATAATGCAGAGGAATTGGTCATTCCGAATGGAATAAAAAAGAACTAATTGTAGCCATACCGACATTTTAAGGCTATCTTTTTTATATCCTCATCTGTAACCCAGGGCTGATGATAACATGAATTGTTGTCTATCTTAGAAAACCATCAAGATCTCATCAACTGATCAAAGAGATCATCAATCCTTGGAAGTGGATACTTGTTCTTCATGGTCACTGGGTTCTGGCACTGATTGTCCACATAGAGTCTCGAACACCCATCTACCTTCATGGCGAACAACATTGGGGCTTCACATGGGAAAAAATTGGCCTTATGAGCCCCTTCCTCTACAAGTCCGCCTTTTGTACTCATAACTCATGAAGCACTGAGGGATCCACTCGATATGCTGGTTTAGATATTGGTGTTGTCCAGGGGTATAGGTATATGTAGAATTCCACCACCCAATTAATATGTAGTCCTAGAACATCATCATAGATGATGTCAGCATACTGGACCACCACTACATGATTCCTCGGACTCTCAACATCAACTTCCCTGAGGGTAAGGCTAGCCAACTGATGTGGGATCACCTGCACCCTCGTACATGTAAGTCCATCTTGCACTGCAATGGTTTTCTTATCACCGGTGAACGAAAACCTTGTACCATCATCGTAGAAATACCAAAATTTATTCCTAATACAGTCAATCTGAGCATGGACTATGGATAACCAATTCATACCCAAGATGACATCATAAGGCCTCGATTCCAGAACTAGAAGATCCCAACAGAAGCTCTCGCCTACTAGAGTAAGCTCACACTATTGGCATGAGAGTGTAATTATAGAATATTTTCTTGTAGGATTTTCCAATTGAAAGGATCGAGCCAATAGCTCCATCAGAATCTCTGAGCTCTAAAAGAGATATTTGGAAATGAAAGAGTGTCTGAAACTGTTGAAAATATGTATTGCAACAATGTTGAAGTAGACACAGATTGTTCCTAGAATCATCTACAGAGTGCATTGGTCATAGACCTTAGCTGCCTGGAACTAAGCTCGTCCCTGTCCTCCTACTCCTAGTGGTTGGGGTGGACCACCTGGATGTGGTGGCAGTAAACCACAAATCTCCACCCACCGCATACTGCATGGCCATCTCATTTTCCATATCCACCTAATGCTTGTGGACCTACTTGATCGAATATCTACTGATACCATGATGGTCCATTGACCGTCTTCTAGTTTTTTGTATGGTGGGTCAGGTAGTCGCGAGCCATGTGATCCTGCCCACTGCAAGAGTAGCACTGCCTCCTCCTCATCTGTCCTCCCCTATCCCGTGAGCCCCTCACCACCGACCATGTATCCTGTGGTAATCCTCCATAATTTCTATCCCTTATGGCCCCATGCATCATCCATCTACTACCAACTATGGATGACTCTACTACCTGACATTCGGTGGAGGGTCTCGCTGTCAGTGCATGCTCGGCTTGGATGCTCTCCCCCAAAAGTGCTTTCTCCACCACCCCAACCTGTGTCATAATGCTGAATGATATCATATATTCTCTAATATCCCATTAGAGACCCTTTACAATGGTCTGATCCCGGAAGAAAGGGTCACATACTATGTCGGTGGAGTAGCGACATAGATCAGTGAACCTCGTCGAGTATTGGGCCATGGTCATGCTGCCCTGCTAGAAGTACAACAACTCCTGTATATGCACAGTGCATAGGATCGTTGGGTGAAACTCTGCCATGAAAAGGCCCTCGATCTCTACCCAGTGGAGGGTTACCTCATCACGTATCTGAAGTGTCTGACTCCCCCATATCCCTACTGGTCCCTGGATGATACTGGAGGGTAGGATCACCATCAGATCAGCTGAAGTCCCAACTAAGATAAAAACTCTGGAAAAAGACTTCATCCAATCCTCACCCACCTGCGGATGCATCCCACCTCAGATCCCCAAAGGCCTCTACTACGAAAACATGTGAAACATTCTCAGTACGCATGAACCCTCTACTAGTGGGTATGGTGGAAATAACTACACAATGATTAGTGGTGTTTCTGGTATACTACCCTATGGTGCTAACACTGTAAGAGGTTCATGCACCAAGGCCTCATCGCTTGGGGGGCCGTCATCATGTTCTCTCTCAGTAATCGAAGATCTTTGCCTTTGTGGCGGCATCCTAAATTAATATAGGTGTTCCACGGTCAATATGTTATACATGGTGAGACGACTCAATAAAATCATAATAAAATCTTTTCAAAACACACACAATCAATGTTTTCTTGCAATGAATTGGAAATAATAATCCAGGGTCTGGGTGTATGGATACATTAGCCACCACACCAACATTAGATTCCCCAAAATAAAACCACACTCAAAATAGTTAACATTATTGCTTCATTAAAAAAGGTTAGCGTCCAAGTTATTCTATAGAACTGAATCCTCTGATACCACTTTTCCATGACCCATCCCATGGGGCCCATGTCGTGACTACACCTAAACCGCCATCTATAGGATACTGGATGGAGACTAGCACAAGAAAGGTGTATCCATATAATGGGAAGGAATTGACTTTAAACATGTAAAAACACAAAGACCAAGAACATAACAAGAAGCTACCGTGAAGTTAACAGCTATAGTAAAAAGTGTGCAGAATGTAAAGGGACTGGAATACAAGCCCAAATGAAATGTAAAAGTACAACTGAAAATAGAAAATAGCTCTGGGATCATCCACTTAGGATCCTAAAAAAAGGGCATGTATAGATCATGATCAGTAGTCACTACATCACAACATGTCAAATGGTCCACCTTTGAGCACCGTCCAGCCCTGGTTCCCACAGTCTTGATCAATGTTTTCTGTCTTATGTACAAGACACAGCAAGACACAGGTATAGACTACACAGGGATGAGTATAATAATACACCGTAGGGACCCTGAGACCCCCGAAGTTCTCTCAGAGTTCCCTAAAGGATGAACTACAAATCAAGACCTCAATCACAAAGCACGAACAAGTCATGAAAATTACTTAGTTATTTTCCCATACATATAGAAATGTTATCAAAATGTACACATCGCATTCATGAAGAAACATAAGTATTATTCTTTTAAGCCCTTTTCTTAACCGATCAATGAGGGAAGAATGCCACAAAGGTAACACCAAGAAGGTAACACAACGATGGTAAAAATACTACAAATGTATCACCACTATGGCAACACCACGGGGGTAATGTTCTAAAAAGGAAACACCACGAAAGTAAAATTACCACAAAGGTAACACCACGAAGGTAACACCATAAAGGTTAAAGTATAAAAATGGTAAAGACTCAGCTCACACCATTTATATAATTCATGTATAGATGTATAGATGATTAGTCATAAATGTAGATCATCTTATTCTATTGAGAGGCTCTACTGCTGACCCACATTTGAACGAAAGATGCTGACCCACAGATGATTACTAGGCACTGACCCACAAAGGATCGATAGATCCTAAACCACATAGGATCGATTAGCACTAAACCACACTAGATTGATAAATGCATATCCACATAGGATTGATATTTTTTCATCACGTTACTTCCCGCCATGAGATTACCACACTATGAAAGCTTAATTCCAGGAAGATCCGCTCCTAAATACATCAGTTGTACTCCAAAACCCACGATTTTTTAAGAATAAGTATCCCAAAGGACCTCCATGTATTAATTCAACTAATGCGACAGACAACACGTCAATCAGATGCCCGGTCTGTGACTTATAAGCTTTTTAGTATAGAAAGTATGGTTTGATTCTGGTTCGATCCACCCTGGCCATACTCCAACCATCTCCAAAACTCAAGTGGTGTATGAAAAATGATCATCTCTTTCCAAGGGTCCCAACATCATAGACAGTTCGTCAAACAGATGTCTGGTTCATATTTTATGGTTATTTTAGCAAAACTGGGCCTGGAAGGGTCTAGGTCTGGTTTGCCCAACCTGGCCCGACCTGTCCTGGGGTGCCCCAACCCGGTCCGGGCTGCTCGACCCAACCCAATTTGGGTCTAACTTGGCCCAACCCAAATTGACCTTGGCCAGCCAGGTTGGGCTAGGCCACTGTGGGCAAGACGCTTGGGGATCATGCGGCCTGACCTACGTCTGCCGTGGCTGAAGAGCCGTGAACACCTTCTCTGGTGTCATAAGAGTGTCGCCTCTTCCTCTGTGGTCGGCTTGAGCTGGTCACCGTCTCCACCAATCGTGGTTTTTCTATGGACTTCTATATCAATTCCACACATCAGCAAGCCACCATCTTCTATGCACCCAGCCACTTCCAATAGCCATTGTCACCCACCAACGCCGGTTTCCGGTGGTGTCATGTCGGTGTTGCACCGACGATCATCTATGGGTCACTAGGTGTTCTCCGGTGTCCCATTTTATAATCTTAAGGTGCCAAAGAATTCCTCCGGATTCCCTCTTCATCAATAAACCCGCCATTTTGGGTTTTTTCCATCCTAAATAAATCTCTTGCGAAGAACATATCAATTTCAACTAAAAGGAGGAGGCTTTGGGCCTTGTTTGTTTGGCATGTGCCCTCCGCATTAGATTGATATCAAGAGGATAGTATACAAATTCAACAAATCTTGAATTTATAAAATAAATAAATCATACCTCAAGATCGTTGGAGAACATCTGTGTTTGATATTGATTTAGTGTTCACTGGTTCATGATTCGGTCGAACTCATCACTGTTCTCCAGAACTAGTCACGTTATCCATGTGGTTAGGGACGCGGTATTTTACCAGAGCATCGCCGCTTGGTGAAGTCATGCCAACAACCCTCTCCAATATCCATTAAAATAATAGTGAGAAGAGGTGGGAAACATCAATGGGAATTTATGAGATTCATTTAATAAGGAAACTTCATAATTTCGAGGGCACAGTTACAAACATTTAGGAGTCAATCCAATTAATGTCTTGACATGTCATTGGTCCCCCCACTTCCACTCGTCCATTGGAAGAAAAGAAAAGAGGTAAATAAAATAACTTGGTTATTTTATTATTCTTTTAAATGTTTAAAATCTATCTTTTTCTCTCGACCTACTTTGGTTAAAATGAAGTCTCCTATAAGGGAATACCAACACTATGGATTCGACTGTGATCCCATGATTTTTAATCTAAGCACCAGTTGCAATGTATGAAAATGATACTTTCGTGTTTACTGAACGTACCTTAAGAAAAGTTCGGAATTTCATTTTGGGGACACCTGGCCTCAGAATAATGTGTTGTGAATTATTTCAAACTCATAATAATTCAATATTATTAACAAAATTACATGGAATGTCCGGTTCTTAGAAAATAATATCATTTTAATAATTACATATATGTTAATGATATCTGTGATCTATGAAAATTTATGGGTCACAAAATGTTCTAAATATTGAATAATCTGTATCATAAAATGAAAAAATCAAATAAATACCCATTCGTTCTTCCACAACATCATTATCATCCAAGCTATCACCAATTATATTTATATGAATGACATTAAAAATAAAAATATATTGTTGTTTTAACAGGTTATTTATATAAAAAACTATATAGATTATGATGAATGAATATAAGGTTTATTGGTATGAAGTTGGAAGTTCATATTAATAACTCTACATAAAAAATTTCTATATTCTTGCATTTCCAAGAGAGTGATTCAAACAACATTCATTTCATCATTATTATGTGTCCACATTCATATTAATCTAATAAAATAATTATTTTTCTACCATATAATATGATAAACTTTTAATCAAGATTTCTTGTCTGATAATCTCATATAACCACATATTGTGTAACTTATCATGAAATGTTCATTCTATGTTACAAATTTTTTTACATAACAATTTATAATGAATTTTAATCCATCAGAAACTATTTCAACAGAGTCATGTACCACATTCTTTGGACTAATGTATAATATGATTATTTCATCTAAGACATAACCCATTGGTGTAGTAAGAACGTAAAAGATTCCAAAATTGATTACTAAATAGTTACATATGATCATGTTATGAATAGAAAAGGAATTCCATTACCTTTGAATTTAATAAATTAGTAATCTATTTATTGTGCAATTATCCCTTCCTCATAATAGATTTGGAATGATGTTTCCAATTTATAATTTATATGTTTTCTCTATAATAATTAAATATTTAAAACGTAATAACATATATATGAATACAAACAATTATAAAATTAATATTTATTATTTGTCATATGTGTTGCAATAATCATGCCCATCAGAGTGGAAAAAAATATACATTTATCCTTTTCTCACTATCCTCTTCTTAGTGTATATAACAAGTTTGATCTAGATACCCCCCTTCATTGGGGCAGTGAAAGGAATGCAGGCTCAATGGGATTTTTTGTTCTTATCTTTAGTTTTCTTTACTCGTTTAAAAATCATATTGATGTTATCCAAAGAAGGATGAATATAAATCAATGAATTATTATGTTAAATATCATTTTATAATAGAGAATTTTTTATTCTATTTATTTCCCACTTAAAACTTCAATGTGAAGATCCATCATTATATCAAATAATTCAAATGACTTGAATTTGAATCACTAAATAGAACATATGTAGAATATTCATATTCATATGTAACATACATGTGAAAATTTATGGTGGAAAAATTTCTCTAATAAACAATGCATAATCTCTGCATATCTCTCCTATTTCTGAACAACACATCTTCTCAGTCTTTTAGAACAAAGTCATTAAAAATGGCATAACATAATAATAAATAATCTAATTTTTTTTGAATTTAAATGTTCAATGGAAACTGGAATCAACACATGTAACATGAAATTGTAATAATAGTTTTTATGATATTTCAGTTTCACATATTATGTATTCAACCTTTTCCAAATTTGACATGTATAACCACTAGGAACCTTAAACTATTTAATGACACAAGGATTTTTTCCTTACATTTATCTATGATTTACATGAAAAATTGAATTTCCACTTATTTTTACCAATAAAAATTTTATTTTCTTTTTCTCTTATACCACAGTCCATAAAATCATGGTATCACTATAATGAGACTTCTTTGTTGCCCTTGAAATTTTAAGGAGTATAATGTAACATCTCACAAATTATTTTCCTATTATTCATTTCATCCATGATATTATTTAATAAAAATGATGCCAAATAATGAAAATAAAATAATATATATTTATTTTATTTATTTTTTATTGTAATTCGATTCGATATGTTTATTATTTATGACATTTGGTTGAATTTTTTCAGGAAAACAATTGTCACCACTTTTTCCTTTGAAAATATGATTCTGCTACATTTTTTGATGTTTTTCATCAATCATGATTAAAGTATCAATATTTCTATAATTTTCATGTATGGATGATCCATTAGTATAAATAGTCGATTCCATATGAAGATGGATGTTCATTAAAACATTAATCAATAAGAATTTTTATTTTCTATAAAAATATGGAATGATTATTTCCATTTTTATTGAAAATATAGATCATTCCATAAGAAAAGAAAATCATTTTTTTCAACAATAAAGCTGCATAAATCATATTGTTCTCCTTCCATTATTCCTCATTTTCTTGTGCATCAATAATCCAAATCTCTATAAAATAATCTATTAATGACTGTAAGTATATGTCAATATCATTTCCCAAATCATCAATTCCAGATATATATATGATAATGATAGTAAATATATTCTCCAAACTCATTCATGATGTAATGTAATATATGTGAATGAAAATTGGCCAAATTTTGTGTGAAATATGGATTTGATGAAATTAGATAAAACCATTATCGGATATTCCAAAAATAACATTTCAAGGGTTTTAGTCAAAATAGTTATGTAAACAATTAATTTTTTTTGGGACTAACACATATTCATGATAAAATATTTCATTATTATCATTATTTATTTCTTTTTCAAGAGTACGCATATTTCTTACAATTTTTTTGAAATAAAATTTCTTAATGACTATGAAATAAGTGGATATTACACATCACATAATTTGGTATGAAGGAAATTATTCTATCTCTATTACTCTTCTAAATTGACGTACCAAACAATTATTAGTAACATATATCTAAATTTTCTATCCAGAATAGAATATAATATTTGGGGAATGTATGGATCATAATAGATGAAAATAAAAAAAAATCAACCAAAATTGAATCCATGTAATCATTTATTAGAATACATTCTTCACTATAAAGAATATCCTTAATAATGGTGAGGAGATGTTAAATCATAATAATAATAAATCATTACATTACATTCCCAAGATATAATCACATTAAAAACTCAATTTTTCTAATTTTTCCACATGCTTGATTAACTTGGGTATTCACATTTTCCATCAGCTTTCTAACTCTATCAAAATCATAATTATGATAAATAGATTAAAAATATGTTCCAAAATTAATTTCCTCTTACATTTTTTTATTTTATGAGAAATATTTAGAAACATATGGAAAGTGATCCGAAATAATCATTTTTACACCAATCATTTTGGATAAATAATTTTCATTCTCCTTTTGATCTTTTTCTATATTGTGATTCCACATGTGAAACGTTTTTGGAAACCATGTTTAGTGATATGGTAACTCACTTCCTCAAAATCGGACCATTGAATTCCACAAAAATAAAAATTCTATCCCATAATCAATCATTCAAATGAATCATTATTGAATGAAAACTCTGACAAAATTGTAACTTTTATTAAAATCATGAGTGATCTGATCAACATTGTACATCCATCATCTATCCACCCCAATGAAAGTAACAATATTTTAAATAAATATTATAGTAAATAAATTAATGTGATATGTATCATTTCCTTAGATAATAACGAATCATCAATAACATTTTTATAAAAGAATCTTAAAAATGTCTATAATTTAACGTAAAATAATATATATATACATACACACTCTTAGGAGATATAAAATTTCATAAAGTGAAATATATTTTTCAAATTAAAAAATTTATATTATTTTAAAATGAAATAAATAAGGTTCTTAAATTATGGTATTAGTATCGAGAATATTTTCATGGACATTAGAATCTTTATGTGACTATTTGATGAAGATAAGACATCAGGGCTGTTAAATGTGTGTGATGGTACAGTAAGGAATAGATATCGCATAAGGATGTGGCATGAGGTGTGGAGTGTGGCATGAGCCTCTTCAATCTAAGGTGTAGAAGATAACATATAACATATTTTTTCTTATTTTTTTAGGGCAGAACCCTATTTATTAAAAGGTAAAAAAGAAAAATCCCTTTTAAATGGGAGGGAACCCATTACATGACATAAAGCCCCAAATAAAACATCAACCACATGGCATGGAGTCTCATGCAGTTGAATGACCAAAAGCATTAGTCCGGAGGCCCAATGGCACAATCAACCATTACACGACCCAAGATCCGTCATGGGACTAAATAGCCCAAACCAAGCCCAGCACCCGAGATCCACTCGCCCCCATTTGAGCGCCAGTCGACCATCGACAACCGAAACACGTTCTGCCATCCACGACCCTGGCATCCCTGCACTCCATCGACTAGAACACATTCCGACCAGATCTGGTCAAAGACCACATCTGGAGTAGAGCAAAATGGCAGACGCCATCACGAACTGCGTCATGGGCAATGCTCCCCACAGACACCCGAATCCATCTGGTCTGCCGCCTCCGTCCTCCAACCACCGTCATCCCATATGTGAACCAAATCAAACATCGCGACATCCGACCGTCGCCAACGCCATGGCCCACGCCATCGCTAAAACCCACGCCGGTGCAAAAAATGAACCGAACCATGGTAACGAAACGAACCTGCCGCCGCTGAAGTTAAAAGATGAAACGCCAAAAAAATTGAAAGTCGAGAACCACCCTCATGCCACCGATAAAATACGAATCCGACCAGAAATCCACCCAAGCCTGTCGTCGTCGCCCGAAGATCTGAGCCGGTAAGAATGAACCTGCCGAGAGAAAAGGACCAGCCACGGGTCTCTAAAGAAACAGATCCTCCACAGATGAAGAACGCCTAAAAATAATATATTTATATTAATATTCAATAAAAAAAATTATATCAATTTAATTTGGAATAAAATTTACAGCAATTGTATCTATTGATTTTTATAAATAAATAAAAGAGACATCAATCTGAATACATAACATATAATATATACCTATAATTTAGCCATTCGATTCATGTTATATAATTTGATTAAAAATGAACCATATATATAAACGATATATATTTATATTTTTTGAATCTTGATTATTTAAATTCAGTTTTATAATTATTTATAAATTAATTGAGATAAAAAAAATATAGATTAATCAAACATAATATCACTTAATTCATTCTTTGATTGTTATTTTAATTATTTTAGTTATGTTATGGTGACATTAATTTTCATTCCTTATAAGTTAATATAATGAATCATTTACAATTCCACTATGGTATTTAATATTATTGTAGAATATCAATTGTATGTCTAATAAAAAAAATTATTTATTGGTTGAGAATCTTACAACACATATTAATGTTATAATGGAACATTTATTACTAAAAAGATAATAAACTGTTACATCCCATTACTATTTTATCTGGTACTCCCTTAACCTTGTCTTGGTTTTCTACACCTTTGAGATTTGGAGGATATATATAATGGTTAAGTTAGATATTTTTTGGACATTCACTAATAACTATTCATTTCTTTAGGCTGTACTGTAGTCACATACCATTTAACTATGTTATATGCCATGTAATTCATGATATATGTATGTTGTTAAAGAATAATTCATGTTGTGGAAGGTTACATGTTGTGTCCGAGACTTACACAATGTGAGATATTAAAAGGTTACTTTTTAATTTGATGGGATGAACATTTCATCATACATGTAATCCAAGGATTTCACGGCATGTAACTATATTACATGTCAGGAAATGAACCACATATAGTTTTAAAAATGTCAGAGAAACTATTTCTTCATGAATCCTTCTCCAAACCTCTTGGATCTCGAAATGAAACTTAAACTATGAAATTTTGGGAGACTCTTCTCCACCTAGATTGATATGTTTTTCACTCTATCTCTATTTCAGCTGTGGTGCGTCTCTCCGAGTGAGTAACCATCCCATTCCTTCATCTCCTCTGATCATGGTATCAACATTTGGTGGATTCTTTGGATATATTTTTCTAATGTTTACAATTCATCTTTATTTCAACGTAGTTCATTCGTTGAATTTGTTGGACTTCATTTATTTTGGATTACATTATCATCGTGAGCGACCCAAGTGTTGAGGTAGGTGGTTACGTCTCTTGCCATAATGATAAGAATGATTGTTCTTGAATTTTAGATTGATTTTTAAATAGAATTGGAATGATATTATTTTGTGTGTTGAACAATTTTTTTCAGGACAAATTGTTTTCCTTGGTTGTTGATAAATAGAAAGATAATAACTATTTTAAAACATTTAATGGATTTGTGAAATAGAACACATGGGTTACCTTGGGTACATAGGTAGAAGGTAAATATTGGGACCATTGTCCTTTGTTTTGTGATTATCAAGGATGTTTTTCATGGGATATTCCTCTGTTTACATGGACTATTGTTATAGGGGAATAATATTGACTTTTGGAGTGTGAGTTTATTCATGGGATATTAATCTACATCCTTTTCCTGTGTTCTAGAATCAGATTTTTGCACTTGATTATTGTGGTATAAGTAGTCTATGGCCGAGACCTATTGTATTCCATGGTGTTTTGATACATATTCCTATTTTTATTGATTATCTTTCTATGTAAGACTTTATATGAAATTTTATGCTTCTGTAAAATGATATGGTAAATGTGCTTCGATGATGATATAGTTGCTTTTTTAGAACTAGGAAAAAGTGAAATGTTTACAATGTTTTCTATAAATGTAATTTACTAATTATCATGGAATTATTTTACTTAAAATGAGCATACTTGAATTTTTATATAGAGACTAATTATAGACAACCGTGTAGGGATCCTATTGAGCCTGTTAGCTCACTCTGTGTTCACCTCTCTGGAGGTGCACATACATTTTTTTTCTTGTAGTGCTGAGAATGCCAAGGCGTCGCAGTGAGGCGGTGAGGTTCGCATCACCTTGTTGGGTAGATGGTGGTGAGATGGTGGGAATCCATCCCAACCATCATTTTTGAGTAGATGTAAGGGTTTTAATCCACTTCTATTAGACATATCATAGAGTTTGTGTCTACAGTTTCCGTTGTTTGTTTCCAATGTTTTCTTACTGTTACAGAAGATGCATCTTATTTGTCTTCATCTATTGCTTCTTTTTGTGTGTGTGTATATATATATATATTCCACGTGGTTGTTCATGATGGGTGAAATCATTCCCTCTGTTATGTGGTTCAATTTGTGGGTGCTTTTCGCCAACCTTTGAGGATTGCGAATTCCCTTCAGGTATTTGAAATATTATGTCGGGTGCAATGTTTGTGGGTAACTCATGTCAGTTAATTACAAATTGGTATCACAGTAGGTCTGTCTGCAAGATTCCATCTCCTTGGACATTTGTTAAACTAGAGATATTAATTTCGAGAGATGATATGTATGTTGTGATAAGTATATTGCCAACACTTATCATGATGAGACATAATATTCCATGGGATGTTGGGATATGTGTCTCTAGTATTGGTTTTTTGCTTTAAAAATACCTTTTTCATCTTATAGGTTTCCTATATTGAGAGCAAATTTGTTCTATTGTATGATCCTTCTTTAGATTCAATGTATAGTAGTTTTCCAATGAGATGTCATCCCCACGTTTTTTAGGAAGGTGCAGTTGGAAATCATCAAGGGAACAAACTTATAGATCAGAATCTCTTCGAGATGATCATACGAGTAGTCCATGATATTGATCAAGATGTACCACATGTTTAGAATACTGTTTTGGAGGTACAACCAGTAGTAAGAGGAGAGAGAGATCATTCAAGGGAGTTCCTATATCAGAAAACAACATCCATTAAAGGCTCGACTGAACCTCAAGAGGTGGAGGAATGGATTGACATGATCAATCAAATCATAATATTTCTGGAGTCACCCTATAATAATTTGGAAATGTGTGTAGTGTTTAGACTGAAGGGGTTCGAAAAGCGATGGTTGGATTCAATGGTCCAGGTGGATAGGTATGTATACATAGATTGTATGGATTTAAAACCCTATTTTTTGTGCATTTTTTATAGGATCACTGATGCTGACGAAGTATCTGGAGTTCTTTTAATTATAAAAGGGAGAGTGTTTAGTGTCTTCATACACCAATACTTTTTATGACGCTGTCTTTTTATTCCCAGTCATGGTGTTGAATAACCACATGATGGCACAAAAGTGCCTGCAGGGATTGCAACAAGATATCAAATCAGATGTTTTTATACTGATGCTTTCAACATATACAGTTTCAGTAGACCAATATTGTATAGATGAAATTAGTATTATAGGAATGATTGGACATTCCACCTCTTCACTTCCATTGGGTGGTAACTTCAATGGTGTACATGGGATGAATGCGAATTGAAAAGATCATCAAAGGAGTAGTGAAGGAGGATATCAGTAGTGATCCTCTTATGGACCATCTTTTATATTTAGTAATGTTCCCTTGATTTTCTATCATTGTCGAAGTTGAGGACACACAACATGTTCTGTTCTTATTCTAGTGAATACATGAAATAGCTATGGACGTGTTGGTTACTAACAGTGCTTCGGTCAGTATATGACAAGGAATCATTATGGTTAGGGTTCATTGGATCCAAAGGACACTACTTGGTACTATATTTCTTCAATGACTACAGGGCTCTAGCCAAAGGCCTCTGAGGTGATGCATTTTTATAGGGTATATGAGTGTCCAGAGGATGTCTATATAGGTCTGACAAAAGTGATACATACTATCCTTATTACAGAATCAGTAGTAACATATTTATTTGAAACTGGGTCACCCACTCATTTATATCTAAATGTTTTTTTATGTTCCTAAACTTCCAATGAAACTTATGTTCTTTAAAATTGAGTTAGTAACACCTCACTGTATGAGGATAGTACATGGGTTTATATTTCCTTCTTGTTCGTTTGCGATAACTGATACAAAGTTGGTTTGGGATTTTCTTATTCATGATCAAGGTTTGTTTGATAGCATCATCGATATGGATAATGTTTTTTCTCATCAAGCATAGGTTGATTGTTTTCATTGGTTTATTTTGTTTCTTTATACAAAGTGGAACTCTCATGTGTTTTAGGGGGAATGGGATCCGAGGTCCTTTCATGCATGACCATCCATCCCAAAACTCATGAGTTTGTTGGTTGGTGTTGTGTTTGAGCTCGATGACATTTCTTCTATTGATGATATTTATGTTATTTTTCAAGACATTCTAAATGACTTCCTAGATGATTTATCTAGACTTCTTCAAGGGATATAGGCAGATTATAAAAATTTTCAGTTGTTAGGTACATAGAAAATGTTGATACCTTCTTATTGTATGGCACCAGCTGAGATGAAAGAGCTCATGATATAGTTGTATGACCTTATAGATAAATGTTTCATTCACCCTAGTGTTTCTCCTTGGGTATCCCTTATTATCTTTACTAAGAAACAATATGGTTCACTACAGTTATGTGAATTCTATTAGAAGTTGAAATGAGTGAGGGTTAATAATAAATATCCTTTGCCTCAAGTGGATGATTTATTTTATCATTTAAATGGGGAAAAGTTGTTTTCAAATATCAATAATCAGTCGAGCAATCATTATCTCATAGTTCAAGTGTCTAATAAACCAAAAAATGTATTTCAGTAGTATGTATGGCCACTATTGATATATTTTAATGTTTTTTTGACTGAAAAACACTCCTTTTGTTTTTATGTCATTGATGAATATGATATTCCATCAATATCTTGAATCTTTTTGGTTGTTTTTGTGGATGATATTCTAGTTTATTTGAAATTTGACCAGGAGTACGCGAACTATATGAGAATTGTTCTATAAATTTTAAGAAGTCACCAGTTTATAGAAAAATTTTGAATTTTTTTTTCAGGATTCAAGAAGTGATGTTCTTGGGGAAAAAAATTTATGTGTATGGCATATCAGTTGATAAAGATAAGGTAAAGGTTGTTTTGTCAATTAAGAACCACAAAATGGATTTGATATATGAAACTTCAGTGGTTTTGTTCGATAATACTGATGGGTTTAGATGTAATTAAATAATCTAATGTCAACATTGACAACTATTACTAAGAATGCCGTTAAATTAACCTCGGATGCAACGTATCATACTTTTTTGACGAAAAAATATGTCTTTTGACATCGTATCCGATTCCAATGAAACCTGAATCCAGCATGGGGTGTGTGTTGTTTTGAGAAGATATGGGTTCCAGTTTTGTATGTGTGCTTATGTAGGATGACAATGTGGTAGCTAACCACTCTCGCCAACTTTGACCATATGAAAAGTGTCCCCCCCTAATGATTTAGAGCGTTCTGTAGTCATGCATGTTCTTAAGTGATAGAGACACTATTTTTTGGTAAAAGTTTCACAGTATTCTCAGATAATAAGACTATAAGTTATATCATCTCTCATATGGACATAAATATCTGACTAAGTGGATGGTAGAATACCTTTAGAATTTGAATTTGATATCTCTTACACCATAGGGAAGGTAAATGTTATTGTAGACTCTCTTAGCTAGAATGTACTATCATAGGCTGTCATGGAGTCAATGGAATAGTGGAACCCTAAGGAGATTTATTCTCAGTTTCATTTGGATGCTTATGAGGAAGTTTCATGTAGGGTTATGACCAGTGTCAAGTTATCATCATCTCTACCAGAGTTTATTTTCCAGATTCATATGAATGATGATATTTTTTAGAATACTCAAAACAAAATTTATTGTAGGGATACTATTTCGGTTTTCTATCTCCATTTTGATGGTATACTTCACTTCAGGAAATGGATTATAATTCAATCATCACTGATGAGTTTAGCCCTATATATTTGTCAGAGATCATCATGGTCCATTCATTTAGGCACTACTAAGATGTATTATGACATGAGGTGATGATTCGAGTTGTTGGGTATGATGCTTGGCATCGTGAAGTTTTTGACTCTTTGTTACACTTGCCAACAGATAACGGTAGAGCACTTGAATCCTTCTGGTATTCACCGGCCTCTTCTGGTTCCGGTTTAGAAATTGGATGAGGTATCCACGACGTTTGTTGTTGTATTACTATAGACTCCCCAAGGGAAGAATGTTGTTGGTGTGGTTGTTGGTCAGTTAACGATGTTTGATCATTTCATTCTAATCAACGAACCCACTAAATTTAAAGACCTAGGTATGAAGTATGTGCAGGATATTATGAGGTTACATGATATTCCATCTTTTATTATTTTGGATTGGGATCCATGGTTTACATATATGTTTTTGAGGATTCCTAAAGAGGAAATGGGAACTCATGTAAATTTTAGCACAACATACCATCCATAGACTGATGGTCAAATGGAGTAAGTTATTCACATTACCGAGGATATGCTCTATGCATATGTCTTATAATTCATTTGATCATTGAATAATCATCTATGACTAGTTGAGTATGTTTATATCAAAGTTTTTAATCATTAATCATAATGACTCCCTTTGAGGCGTTTCAAGGTTTCCCGTTTAGATCACCATTGTGTTTGGATGAGGTGGTAAAAGTACCATAATGGGACCTGGTTAGGTTCAAAAAACATCTACGAAGATTCCGAATGTATATCAAAGTCTATTTATAGCCTAGAGTTGAAAAAAATCATTTTCGGATCGGAAACATAGAAAATTAGAGTTATTTCTTATGTGACTAATTTTTTTAAGATTCTCCTCAGTTGGGCCACCATCGACGTTGAAAACTGGGAAAGTTCTCTCTAAGATATGTTATAACATTTGAGGTCATCGAGAGACTCAGTAATGTTTCTTATCAGTTATAATTTCTAGTTAATCTGACATATATTTTTGTAGTTTTTCATATATCTCAAATCAAAAAATACCATTATCATCCCTCTCATGGTTTATGTTGGGAATAAATTGAGATAGATTGTAATGCTTCTATTTTAGAGAATCTGGATGAGATCATTACCTCTCAAGTGATTGTCTTTGGTGGGAATTAGATTCTATTGATTGGATTTCTATGGAAATAAAAATTAGGTTCTTATGACACATGGGAATGGCAATCATTGATGAGGGGGTAGTGTCTTCATCTATTTATGTTGATTAAAACTTTCACATGACTACCCATGGATGGAATGGAATTACGGTGCAGAGTTTGTAACATCTCGTCATTATTTTATTATGTATTTACTTAAAATAATCATGATTTTCCCTCCTTTTGGACTAGGTGGATACCTATAATGGTAATGTCATATATTTTTTGGACATTCACTAAAAACCATTTGTTTTTATAGGCTACAGAGTAGTTACATTCCGTGTATTGATTTTAGTATATATGTCATAAAAGGAGGATTTGTTCTATGAAAGGTTACACGTCGTGACCATGACTTACCTGATGTGAGTTAATAAAAGGTATGTTTTCAATCCAAGGAAATAATGTTTTTTTGCGTACTTGTATGCCATGATTTCATGGAATATAAATATATTAACCATTTTGAAATGGCCCACTTCCTGTTTTAAAAATGGTAGAGCAACTGTTTTTTCATGAATCTATATCCAAACCTTGTGGTTAACAAATTAAAACTAATCTTAGTATACATTGGTTGACTCCACAGTGCCTATATCAGTTCGCTCGACACTCGATCTCCATTATGGTTTAGTTTCATCTCTCTGGGTGAGTATTCTTTCCATACCATCATTTTCATTGATCATGGTTTCACTATTGGGGGGAATCTCTGGATCTATGGGTTTATGGTTGATGATTCTTCTTGGTTTCTACCTATATCTAATGTGTGATCTCATTCGGGAGGGATTTTTCTGCATTGGTCATGGTGCGATAGGCATTCATCTTTGATATATGTATATTTCCTCTCTTTCGTAAACCCCTTGTATTTAAAATTGGATCAAACTTGATGTGGATTTGATTCTAGGGAGATCAATATTTTTTAGGGTTTCATTGAATATCGATTCCATTGTGGGTGTTTGCGACCTGAGTTTGGAGGTAGGTGGTCCATCTCTAGAATATTTTGATAAGCATGATTGTTCATTCATTATAGATGAATTTAAAAATAGAATTGGAATAATCTTTTTGTGTGTGTTGAAAATAGTTTTTCAAAAAAATTATTTTCTCTTGGTTGTTGATAAATGAAAAGAAAATTGTTATTTCAAATAATTGAAATGATTTGTGAAAAAGAGAACATGGGCTACCATGGGTACAATGGTGGAAGGGTTCACTTTGGTCATTCTTCAATTTTGTTATTATTATCAATGAGGATTGTATTGGAGATTTACACTATTTATTAGGATTATTGTTCTAAGGGGCTGTTATTGACATTATGGGGTGTTAACTCATGGGGTATTCCTATGCTTCATAAGACTGTGTTATAGGGTAAGATTTGTGCACATGATTATTATTGTACAAGCACTATATGGAAGGGACCTAGAGTATTCCATGGTGTTCTAATACATATACACCTATTTTTTATTTCTTATCTTTCTAGAATATCCGTGATATGTATGTTTATGCTTGTGAAAAAAGATATGTAAATTGTGATTTGAAATTGATATACCTTCTTTAGATTATAACTGTTTAAAAAGGGAATTATTTTAAATGTTTTCAGTATATCTGCTATATTTTTTTATCAAGCCATGTATTTACTTAAAATTATTGTATACTAATTTTCATATAGAGAATAGTTATGGGAAACCTAGGTGGGATCCTACTGATTTTATTATCTCACACCCTACGAACCACTGTGGGGGTGCGTAGACCTATTTTTGTCTTTCAGTGGAGGGAAAGGCAAGGTGCCACTGGGAGGCATAGAGGTTTTTGTCAGCTGGTTGGGTTGATAGTGTTGTTATGGTGGGAGTCCACCACATCAATCAATTAGAGTTTTTTTTGTGCTCTTATTTTGGAATTTTCTTGGAGTTTTTAGTTACATTTTTAGTTGTCTGTTTCTGCTATTTTCATATAGTTTTGTAATATCTAACTTATTTATCTTCTGGTGTCACTTCATTAGATATATATATATATATATATTCCATTTGGTTGTTCAAGTTGGGTAAAATTGTTCCCAATATTGTGTTGTATGATGCCTGGGATCTTATAACTAGCCCATGCTGATTGGGAATTCTCTTCAAGTAAATGAAAAATCAGTTTGGGTGGGTGGTTTTAGGGTAAACAAGGTTGAATTATCATAGAAAATATCCTAAATTGTAACATCAAATTGACCGAAACAATAGTGTCTTACAATAATTAAATATATAAAACAATAAATATTAAAGAATTGTAATGTATAAATACATTTCCTATAGTATTAGAAACATTGTTGTTTAAGGTGCATGATGCAATAAGGAACAATGTCCATATGTGGGTGGTACATGAGGCATGGCACGTGGTTCTTACATATCAAAACTGTGGTTCTTAAATGTTTTAAAATACATTATTTTCAGTAATATTTTAAATTAATAAAAAATAAATAAAATCAAAATAAAAAAATAACGTGCATATTAATATTTTTAAATCAAACAATAATTAGAAAATACATATTTGAGAATCTAAACATAAAAATCATCATCAATGGATGATGTTGAAAGGTAGGTCGAATGGGAGATACCATTTTTCCCCTCAATGAATTATCTCATTATTCTTAAAATAGAGCTTATGATCATCCCATGTTTTGTTCTTTGACATGGAATGGAGGGAGTTGTATTAAATTTTAGGAATATTAGAGTATGTTATTATAATAACTACTTTACAAGTTCTATTTAATGTTTTTTGACATAATATTCAAAAAACCCTATCATAAACTATTTTCTGACAAACAAACCTGATTATTTTTTGAAATCTTGCCAAATTCATGCCACATGCTGTAGAGGCTATAGAAATACAGTGTGAGGCATTTGAATTTGATGGGACATAGTGAGGTAACCTCACCTCACTATTAGTGAGGAGTAGAGGGGTTACTCATGATACATCTTTCCATAGCACGTTCGACAACACACCATCAATAATAATAATTATATCTCGTTATTTTATTCTCAATGAAGTGATTCCAAATTCATTCTTAATTTGTGAAAGAAGTTTGATATTTTCTTATTAGAATCCATAAAAATTAATTATCAATGAGACAATGATATTTTCCTATTAGTGAGTGAATGGTTATTAATAGGAGTCCATGAATCATAAAATTTATAGGTAATCACATTAAATATATGTTTAAGGACAACTAGATGGAAAGAGTTCTGTATTGATCAAAATAAATTCTTATAATGTTTTCCAATATGATATAATTGTCAAAAAAAAACTAACTGGTGGATTGGTATTATGAAGGAAATATATTTACATAATTCATGACTTCTATTGAACTATGTTTCACTCAAAATAAATTTCATTTATAATTCTATTTTCTGATAAACCATAGAGAATATGTTATCAATGATCATGATCTAATTTAATATTAAATTTATAGATCATATATTAATTTTTCTTACACATTATTAAAACAAGATATTTATACACTATGATTATACTACAAGTTAGTCTTTATAAGGAAGTTGTGTTCATCATTTTTCTCATTTAGTGAGTTCTATTGTTGAAAAATGTTGAGATTCACAACGGTAAATGATGATCATTAGACATTGATGTTCGACAACTTTTTATCAGTTTCTAGTTATTTTTGTGCATAGATAATGTAATATAATTATAAGAGTATCAAATTTTATTCCCCCATTTCATAAATTTACCATTTGTAATTACATAATGATATGAAGTTCTTCATGGAGTTATCTCACGTAATGCCGTATTTATTTATCATAATAATCAATTTCATCATCTAAAAGTATTTATATATTTTTATTTATTTTTGTCTGTGTTATTATTTGTTTAATTTTTATACATGCACACATTTGTATGTCCATAAATATGGATTGGCCCTTCTATTTTCTATACTAGTGTTTTTGTAAAAAATATAAATAATTAATATATTAAGCATTAGGTTCATGATTTGTCTGGTTTTTGTTCCATTTTGGGGGAATAAACATATGAACAAGAAACATTAATAAATTATTTATATATATATAAACAATAATAAAATATATTTTCAATGGGAATAAAAAATATCATTTTAATAAATATATTTTGTGATGTAAAACTTCATAAAAATTAAATTATCGGATCCCATTACTCTAGATATTCATATACATATATGTTCTATAAAATATAAGATAAGAAAATTGAACGATAATTGGGAGAATATACACAATAATAAAATTATAATCATTAATCCAATAGAACCTAGGAATAAGTTATTAGAGTGTAAAAATATTAATGAGTTTAATGTGTTATATTATATAGTAATCAATCATGTGTTATGAAATACCATAGGATTAGTGTTTATGAGGTCAAACAATCCAATTTGTCTATAATTTCATCAAATAATTTATTACATAAGGATCACTCTGGTAAAAAATAATTCAATTATATATTTTTGTGAATTATAAAAAATGTGGTTTTAGAGAAGTTGAAATGAAATAGTATTTGTTTCCCAATTCACATTAAGGTGAATTCTAGTATTTGGATTTGTTAAATGGATGAAATTATTTTTGAAATAAAATAGGAATTTTAAAGTGATTTTGTGTAAAAAATTATATTCCATGTGAATGTCTAGTAAGATAGGATATAAAAATAACTACATTTATTGAAGAAGATAGGAAACTATTCTACAAGGCATGGGAATGATTTAGAGTATCAAATAGGTAGTGTATGAATCATCAATTTTTTGAATAATTTCTGTAGACACATTTTATAACAATGTCACCTCATAACAGAAAACCATCCAATATTATACTTAGGGAATGGATTTATATGATAAAACATTAGAGGAATTAAAATCAAATATTTAATAATATTAAATAAAATTTACATAATACCAACATAATAATAATAACCGAAATCTAAAATGAAACTAATTTTTCCCAAAAAGATATATTTTAAGTAAAAAGTAATGCAATGATTTATATAACATTCATGTATCAATGTTTAAATGTTTATATAATTATATTGTGTAATATATCTGATAGGAAATTGTAGTGGAAAGAAAGAATAAAATTATGAAATTTTCCAAATATTTGGTAATGCATTCCTCCATAGTATCACAAAACATATTCAAGCATTACAATGTTAGACTAGAATGGGAATGTAGGATTAGGAGTGAAAACTAAGATTAATAGTTTAGAGGGAAATTATTAAACATATTCCGCATAATCAAATGTGAACAAATTAATTCAAAAAGTTATTAACAGATACATTAGGAAGTTGATCAAATTCACCCATGAGGATATGTGTTGAATCAAATCCTAGTATGGATATATGAGATACTATGTGGAATGAAGGAGATTAAGAATGAATTTAATCTTTCGAACAATAGAAACCCCAAAATAACATTGGTGGGTATATGTATATAGGAGGAGTGTCCAGCTGAGATCCCAAAGGAGGAGGATGAATCCCGAGAGGTGGGGTGTCAGCATTGAAGGTGCGTCAGATGCAGATATAGGGAGGCCACCTTAGATCAGCATTGATAAAAAGGTGGGATGTCTGTATCAAAATAGGCGATGATGGTTCATTAGAGGTGGTGGATCACAGAAGGTTGGGTGACTGTGTTGGGTGAAGAGGATCCTTAACTATTGTGTTTAAACATCATGGGAGGATTTTCAGGGATAAGTGAGCTCAATAGGGTAATGGGTGGAGTGTCATGGAGAGGAAGAGGGGTGGGAGGGGGTAGGTGGAGGGCTATGGAAAAAACGAACCCAATTTTTATAGTTTTTAAAAAAAAGGATGTATGTTAACATGTGGCAAAAATATTAATTAAATTGTGGTTATAAATTAATAATTATCCAAAAACTATAAAATAATCACTATATTTCTATGTCTATAGATCATTTTCTAGTATTTTGGATGAGAAAACATTATAGAAGTCGCTTAATATAACAGTATTAGTAGGAGAACCACCTTTGTTAGAGTAAAATATGGATTTTCCCATATAAAAATAGACATGTTTGAATACATTCAATGGTTATGATTTTTTAATAGATGAATCTATAGATAATGACCTCAAAAAGAGTTTGGTGAGTATATCCCAAACACCTTGTTAGTGAATGGTGAGTATGCCCTTACTGGGAAGCTTATTTGACACTCTTGAAGACAAGAATCATTATCTAAAATTTTATTTGGAATCCTCTATGAAGGATTAAAATATTTGGTAACCATTAATGAACTTAGAAAATACATATTGTATTATAGATTGAAATTTTAGGTTCTTGATTTAGAAAACCTCTAAATAAATTATCATGATTATGCAGTTTCCTTCAATGATTAATATTTCACAGAAAATGGTTTTTGGTATATGTAAATATACACATCTAGGTGAAATTATGTTAAAAATGAATGGATAGATAATAAAATGAATGTAATAATGAGAAACCAAGTGACACATGATCTGGAATGTGAAACCATGTGATTATGCCTAATGGGTTATCCAGTTATATGACTAATAGTCTCAGTATGGGTGTTTTTCCTGAAAAAAATAATAAAACAAGTGTCTTTATGAATTTGAGGGATGAAATTACATTCAATTTTCTATAGGTCATGTATATTGGAATAATAAACTATGTAACTATATCAATGGAATTATTAGAGGTTTTGTGTGTGGAAATGAAGGACATTGAGATAGTAATTTTATTGAAAAATGAATTATTTTTTAACAAAATCATTGTTTATAATAGTTTTCCTAAGGTATCATAAAAATTTAAATTTATTAAAATAATAAAAATTTGGAGTTTTGAAAATCAATGTATAAATTGGAAATCACAAAGATAGGATCAAAAAATTTTGAGTAATGTTTTTTCTATTAATGTTGAAGGAATTTCAAATGACATATGAATGTAATGATGTATTATTATTTATTTATAATTTAATAAGGATGTGGAATTATTGAAGTGTTTATATAGTGGAATTTTAGAATTATCTTATAGAAGTTTTATTGGTAATGGGTTTCATAGTTATATGTATCATGAAGTGTTTAAGGAATCTTTATCAATAGTTTTTTATGTATTTTCAAGAACATGTTGAACATTATTGTGTTCATGGAATTGTGATTTAATATTAATATGAAATTTTATATAAAAAATATTAATAAATGAAATATATTCATTGATATGTGCGAAATATTGAATAATAATTTTTAGTTATGTTAATGAGATTATTGAGAAAATACATGGGATAATATTAATGAACGTAATACTGATTACAGATTTCATGTTAAACATTTTTCTGTCATATTTGATAGAATATAAATTATTTTTTGATTTATTGAATATATTTTATAATCAATTATTTTGTTTAATGAATAAGGAGAGAGTTGATATTTGGAAAAAATTATATTTTCATTAATGTTTTACAATTATTCAGTTAATTACCATGTTTCAAGATTATATATGATCAATGTATTCACAAATTTGGTATGTTACTTGTAGAGAAATTATTTTTCTTTTAGGGACTAATGTTAAGCTTATTTTCTTAATTTAATGATATTATTTATAATTTTTTGAAATTTTATGTAGTTAATTCAAAACATGGATTGATCTTAATGTCATTTATTTAAGGAATAGTTTATTTAGATCTTTAGGTTTAATTTTTTTTGATAAAATATGATTTATCAAAATTGATATGTTTTGAAAATAATATTCCTTGTGATAAAAATATTTATACAAGTGGAATGTATTTTAATTATTTTATTGATCTTATGATCCATTAATTGAATTTGTTTCCACACGCATGAAAAATTCCTCTACAATTTTCTTTTCTTCGACTGTATATGATGTATAAATTGATCGAAGCACATAAAAAGGATAAAATTATTTTTATGAAATAGAAATAAATGAAGTAATTATATTTTATTATTTTATCTACCATGATAATGACAAAGTCCTTCAAATATATTAAATTTGTTTTGAAATAAAAGTTTATACTTTTAACATCCATTACAATTAATTGATGGTCATTTAAACCATAAAAATCTGTTTTATATGGTTTTTATGTTTTCCCCATGCATGATCTCTATTCCATTATATTAGTCCTTGGGATTTAGGTTTCTCTCCCAATTCAATATTTTCATATCCTAATAAATTTATCATATTAAAAAACATAGTTTTTTGTCAATCCAGAAGGCCTTCTTAATTCACAGTCCATATTTTTAGAGGATTTTTTTGTTTAACATTTTTACAAAGTGATTTTTCCGGTAAGGAAAAATTAAATGTCATTCCATTAATTTCCAATAAATAGTTCAAATATCAATAATGAGAGTTATTAGAGTGGGGTAGAATATAAAAACCATATATATTAGAATAATAACATTATCTTTCATAGTGTACAATACATACAACACTGAGATTAAATAAACCATGAAATGTTATGTTTTAAACATAACCACTATAGCCATGTTTTTGAATTGGATTGTATGAATATCAATATAAAAATATGAAATATATATTTAAATGTACTGATTAATAATTATATGAAAATTATTTATTAATAAATTATTATTCATTTTTTTTTGTAAAATCACATTCTGCTTCAAAAAGATATGTTTCCTTTAATCGTGATTTTAATTTCTCATTTTTGGATAAAATTTTATATTTAATTTTATAAAAACTCAAAAATTTTATATGATAAAATTAAATTAAATTTTTATGAAACATTTTAAAATTATATTAGTGTTAATTTTTATTGAATATTATGAAGAAATTAAATTTTCATTGAATTGTAATAAAATTTTGATTTTTATTGAAAACTGTTTTAATGATCGGTACATTTCAAAAGATCCATTTAATTTAAGAATTAAATAAATGAAAAATTAGTTCTCATATATTATTAATAATGAATTTTTTTTTATTTGAATATATTTAATTATTCAATGTCTTTCAAAAATATATTTAAACATAGAGTGCATTTTTCTGAAAAATGGTTTTTAAATTTTTAGAATTTCAATGTTATATTAATTTATAAGACATTTATAAAGTAGATAATTAAAACAATATTACATATTTTAAATCACAAATATAAAATTTAATATATTGGTCCCTTTTATTTTTAGTCAATTTTAATAATTACAATAGTAAATTTGTTTCACCCCATAAAGATTATAACTGGTAAAATACTGTCTAAATATTGTTTTTGAGAATTTAAATTTCACTAACACTTGAATCTATCCTATTTATGGGTGTATTTATTACATTTTCAAACATGTATATAATAAATCGCCTCTTCATTCCGTATTTCATTGAATATGAACATCATATAATGTTTTGTAAGATATTAAATGAAAATTTTCAAATTATTGAATTTAATGTCTATAATATTTTATTATTTGTGTAAAAGAGGTTATGTTATGTTTTTAAATTATTATTTTAAATAGAAATAATTTTATTTACCATTTTTTATTGTTTCAATTGACTAATTATCAAAACATTTTAGGCAATATTGAAAGAGAATTTAATCAATTAATTGAAAAATAAAATAAATTTTTTAAAAAATATTAAAATTAAATAAAGTTGTATAAATTACTATTTTCAGAAAACATAGCAGATAGAAATGATATTTTCAGTATTTTTGAAGTTATAATATTTTTATTCTATATTTTTATTTTTTTAAGGTAAAATTAATTGAATAGTGTAAAAATGTTCTTAATGATGTTTATGTATATAATATTTTTAAAAATTATTATAAAATCATAAAAAACATGAAACAAAATATGGGGGATAATATTAGCCCTGGAATTTAATTTATTAACATTTTAGAGATAACTTTCACCTTATAATTAATATTATAATCCATTATGAGTGAAAAAAGACATTTCTATATCTTTGGATAAACGGTGTTAACTAAGGGGTTAGACCAAAATATATTGTTTAAAGTTAAACATAAAACTATTAAAATGTTATTTTATTGGTGAAATATCAACCACATACAACCTTATAATTGAATTTAAATATTTATTTGGAATCATTTTTGTTGATAATGACTTTATTAAATGTTGATATTTTTAGAAATTATAAGATTGACCCTCCCCCACTTATAAAAGGGTATCCCAAACATGACTTCATGATACCCCATTGAGACTTATATCTTAAAAAATCATAAAAATTTATCTTCTTCACTTTTAATATCCACGTTTTAGATATTATTATCTTCATAAAATACTTTTCCATGGTTTCATGAGATGAGATCAAAGAGAGGCCAACCGAAGAAAATGAAAATATCTTACCTGAACTCTTTAGATTTATTTCATCCAAAAATTTGAATAAAAATGTGATATTAATCATAAGATTAAACTTAATCAACATAAATATAATGATATGTTTTTATTTTGAAACCACATGTATTTACTATCTTTTCTATTGAATGGGATGTTCTATTATTTCCCGTGTGTACGCATGACTTACTATATACACATAATGAAAAAATTAATTTTCTAAATACATATGTAATGGATGGGATTTATGATGTTTATAGTGTTTATTTGTGATACTTATGTCATATTTATTATTCCTTAATTTTAATATCATATCTATTTTCTTAACTTCCAATCCATTAGAAAAGGATAATGTCACTTATGCGTATGTGTATACATCCAATTCCATAAAGAGATTTGATTTGATTGTCACTTACTATTTACATGGGTGTAACTAAGGATTTATTTAATTAATATATATGATATATAATATATAATATTTATTTTTTATTTTTGAGTTATAAGTTATCATTATTTCAGTCTATTCGTCTAATAGTGAAAACCATTTCAGGCATTTGTATGGCTTACATACTCCGTGAATTGTGTAATTCAATTATATATATATATATATATATATTTATTTATCTTTTATGGATGAATATAAATATATATGATTAATTTATATTATGTTTATATAATTACGAAAATTTATTATTTTATGGAACAATGATTCATGTATAAGGACCAGAACTACAAATCCAAAATTCTTAATAAAATGAAAATGTTAAAACACCAAAATGACAATTTTATGAAATTATTATGAAATTATTTTCAAAATTTTATAAGTGGATAATATTTTATATTCTATGTTTATGATGTTTTTTATGTAGGTATGAATATTAATTTTTTTGGATATTATATAGGATGTTACATTGTATTCAGTGAATGTCAAACTTGTGGTAAGGGATTTTCATATCATTTTAATTAAATGAGAAACATGAAAAATTCACACATTTTTTATGTGGTTTATATAACTCTCATGGATTTAATATATATGAGTTATATTGAAGATTAGTGGACATAAATATACATATATTTTTCATTATTTTATAGGTATTATGATTTAAATTTCACCAACGTGCTTTTTGTTTTATGCTGCACTCTCAATGTATATTGAGATTGTTTTCGAATAATATTCCAATGAATAAATTTAATAATATAACTCTCATGAAACACGTTATATTTATTTTGGTCGGGTTATTTGATGATAATTCATGTTTTACTTACAATTTATTCTCTTTGAGTACTAAATATATGGAGTGAACATTTTTATAGAAATCAAATATTATTTTTTCGTTGGTTGGAATCTTTTTCTCACTTACTATTTTTTTCCATAAATTTTTTGAAGAGTGTTTTTAATTTTATTCTATGGTTTTTTGAAATCTATTTAACTCATTATATATTTGTTTTAAAAATGGTTTAAAATTATTCTTCTTGTCATTTCCTGAACATGGAATATTTCTTTGGTTTCAAAACTCATTGGAAAGAATGTTTTATTTTAACATATATGACATGAATGAATTTTTCTTCTATCATTATCATTCACTTATAAGAATATTCTATTACACATTTCCATGAATCATTTTAAATGAAAATATTTACATAATATTTGAGAAAGTTTTTGTTTTTAAGGATTCAATTTCAATATGATAAGTTGTTTTTCATTAATAAATGATCTTTCTATCCATTAAATGAATTTATCATCAATGATAAAATCATTGATGACATATATCAATTACTTGGGGTATGTTCCACCAATACCATCCATATTAATTCAATATAAGGATTATTACGATCATGATTTATGATTAATTCTGTGAAACCCATTTCCTTCACTTGAGAATAACTATGTTATGAAACAAATTTCATTTCAATGGGTTATTCTATGAAAAAATTATTAAATTATTTTTGAAACACTTTACCCTATCATGATATATAACAATAAGAATGTGTTGTGATCTTATGTCACAAATATGTATAAATTTCATTATGTGATTTGTGGGCTAGGAATTATATAGCCTTATAATGCATCAGTTATATGTAGTATCTGATGAGGTATACTGGGATGGAATGGGTAGTGAACCTAGTTAAATAAGGGAATGTCACATTTATAATAGTTTTTGGAGTGAATATTGACATCTTTGATGATTTGGAAATAGACCCCAATCCTCATTGATAGTCTTGATATTTTCCTCGACTAATATAGACATTATTTTATATCTATATGTGTATACAAAAAACATAATTATTATCAAAATGTTATGGTATTATAGATCATGTTCTTTTATTCATTTATGATTCATTTCTTAGGATATTCTTTTATTTATGCCTTGAAAAAATATTACGATCTATGACATTAATGATATAGTTTTCAAATGTAAATCTCTTGTTCTCATACACAAATAATAATATTTTCTTATTTCAACATTGATATATCCCTCTCGTTCACTTAGTGAGAATCTAAGATCTCCGTTAATTGTTTTTCATTTTTCCTAGGTAGTGAATAGTTATTTTAAATATATATGTGTAAGAATTTTCTTAGTCTATAATATCATATTTAATTTTTATTCAGATATCAAATGAACAAGTTATTTTGGTATCTATGATTCCAAAGACACTTGACCTATAAGATTCAAGAATATATCTTTATTTCGGTAGTGAATATTCATATATTGATATGTGATATCTGTATTTAAAAAATGGGCTGTTTTAGAGATCATGTTATATAAAATAGTAGTATATATCGAATACTCAACTCAATACCTGACCAATATAATTTAAAATTAACATGATATAATATTAATTTGTTATTGTATCTATAACCTGGGATCTATTTAGTTTATTAGGAAGAAAAAATTTAAGATTAATTCACTCGTGTAATAATAATTTTGGATGTTAATGGTATATTATTTGGTTCATAGAGAACATTAAATATGAAATTTACTTCATTCCCAATCAATAAAATGAGTTGTCTTTCTATTATACATGTTATCTAATTAGTATGGGTTTTATCAAGTATAAATACCTTGATCTACATCCATATCCATATACCATATACTTTATTCTTTCAATAATTAGAATTGATTGGCTCTAGGTAAATAAATTCATCAAAAGGCTTTTCTAGCATTCTCAGGCTCTTCAATTGGTTTAGGACACTTGAAAAGACTATACTAACTATTTATCTAAACTATGTGTGTCATGAATCATGGAAATATTTCATCAATCCATCCTATATGTTCATTAAAAAACTTATAAAATTCAATATAAATATGAATGTAAATTTATGGGCCTAGTTTTTATTTCACATTATTCATATTATATATAAATGTATATTAAAATTATTAATTATAAAAATTTGTAACAACCTTGACTCTGGTAACCTCAAGTTGATGGTCACATTAATTCATTAATATATATACATGGGGTTAAATACTGTAGTAGTGATCATTTTAGTATTATTATTTAACACGATATATACATGATATAAATTTTACAACAAGAATAAAATGTAATGAAAAATAATTGAAAATATTTAAAATCTTTGGAATCATTCAATGAATTATTCTTCATATCCTGGGGAAAGGAAATCAAAATTAGGGTGATCTATAAGTATTTTTAATGTTTATATATAACCATAGATGTTATTATTAAATAAGTAATAATTAATATAACATGGTATATAATAGAAAAGACATTTCATTTAGTCAATAAATTTATCGTTAAATATATATAGGGATAATATCAAATAATAAGTCTGTTGGATAACAAAATCTATATTATCAATAATTTAAATTCATAAAATTGGACTTCATTAATAAAAAAAATCATGATATGTACACCTTCAACACCATGTGTCTTGATAGTCTAAAAATGTCTGTATTTATACAGTAAAATAATATTTAATTGTGACAACTAAAGTTTCTCAGGACATAGATATCTATATCATCTTCCAACCTGTCATTTCATTTCTTATGAATTCATTATATAATAAATGATCACATAAATTTATAAAAAAAATATTCAATATCAATAAATGTTCATATATAAAAGAAAATAAAAAATCGAATATCTCCCCAATAAATAAAAAAAATTCAACATAAAATGTAATATGTATAAATGATATATGATTAAATAAATAAGAAAATATTGGATAATGAATGAGGATATTTATGTGAAATCTAATTCACAATGATCTCAATAATTTTAGTTTTTCAAGAGAATTTTTATGAAAAAAATATAATAAGTGACATTAGATGGCCAACAGTTCATTAGAGCTGTATAATTTATAGTAAAATCATATCATTGGAACAAAAAACCGAATGTAAGTGAATTATTAAATTATTTTCATAAATTTTTTATTTTTAACACTATTTAAAACATTTATAATATGTATAAGATCCAAAAATGGTTATGTTGGTGTAGAATTCCATCATCATGGTATATATTAAAAAAATACTTTTAATATTTTTCGTAATGAAATTTAAAAAATATTTTGGAAAAAATTATAAATATTCCTATAATTAACGTAAAAGTCAATGACAAATTAAAATTTCATTAATTATAGATTCATAAATAAAATTTCATTTTTTATTAATTTTGAAAAATATGCCCATGGAAGAAAATTATATCACAATAAATGATAAATAAAATAAATTTTTTATTTCAAAAATATATTTTTATGATTAAATTTACAATGTAAGTATATTGTTGACGAAAAATATAAAACACCATAAAAGTATGGTAGATAAAAAATAGACATAGTAATTAATGGGAAATTTATAATGTTCCATCAATTAAAATTAGAGAAATCCCAAAATTGAGAGTGTAAAAACAATTCTTACAACTTTGGTACAGTTAAAATTGAAACAACATAAAAGAATAAACATGAATTAAAATTGTAATTATCATTAATAATTATTTATTCATGTTGAATAAATAAATGTGGAATTCTATTAACTACAAACAATTGAATAGGTGTATAGTAACAAATATGTATCAATTTATAGTAAATTGAGACAAATACCCACTTCCTCGCACTTCTCTTTACATGAAACTTATTCAACGTCACCTATAATGGTTTTAATCATATTAACTATTTTATCAGAACAAAATTAATATTTATTATATTATATATGATCCTTTTATATCATCTTATCACCGACTGTTACTAATATTTCAATATTAACATTGTTTTTATTGTTATCAAATGGTTTTTATTATTAAATTTTTATCATGGATGTTCTCATTTTTGTGAAAAGGATGTTGATACATAATATCTATAATCATGTTCATTATATATATATAATTTATTCTTTTTACATGTCTCTAGAAACATTCTAAAAATTTAACCATGAAAAATTAATCTCATCACTTAATGGTGATGGTAGGTCTTACGCATATACGAGTGACATTATCATTACCATAATGGATTAATGTGAATGAAAGTCGATGATATAATAATTTCCCAAAAATAAATATTCAGTAATGTGAATAATATATATTCATTTACTGTATCATTATTACTATATCTCTGTGTTAATGAAGGAAAATAAATTACCTCCATTCGATAGACTATAGTTCACCATTTAAACAAGGGATAATTTTTCCCATTTTATCGATAATTTTATAGATAATTATTATGAAAAACACAATAAAATGTAATTATATTTTTTATACTATATTTATCATAGTGGAAGTGTTATGATAAAATTTATGGTTGTTAAATATGATGTAAAAAAATTGATCACGATAATGAAAATGGATTTTACTTTGATGAAGGTCATTTGGATCACTTAATAGTCTCCATTGGGTTTTTCATTTGCTAGGAAAAAAACATCACAGATGTTTCTATGTGTTTATAAGAGAACAATTTCTTATGTATAGAAATTATAAATTGATTTATAGGTTATAGGGAATGATTGGAGTGGGTTCCCGTTTAAAATTTTGTTGTGTGCAACCCTTATAATATTTCAATGTATTTCAATAATTTCATTAAAACATATAGAAAATATTTCTCCAAAAATATCATATTAATATTGTATAAGGATAAGGTAAAAACAGAAAAGAACAATGGGATTTTAAAATACATTTTTTTCTTTCTTATGCTGATAATTTTATACTACCCACAGTTACATTCATTTTTACATTGACCATGGTAAATAATTATTAATATATTCATTATTAATTATTATAAAAAATAGTTTTAAAGTATTTCACAATTTTAATTAAAATTATTAAAAATATAAAATAGATATTATAAAATTGTGTTTCTAGATGTGGTAGCATATAAATTAAATCAATCCTACAAATCATGTGGAGAAATGTGTTTTTAATAAATGCATTTTTCAAACGTAAGATAGTCTTATGTTAAAAATTTGTAGTAACTATAATTATATATATTTAAATTCTTATATTTAAATATATAATCTCTAAATTTAATTTAAACTATTCTTCTGTAATGATTGTTGTAATTAACTAAAATGGAAAGGCATTATGTATTTAAATTTTCTTAAGAAAAATATCCCATTCAACAACCAATTATAACTATCATTATTTATATAAAACTGGTAGTAAAATTATTATTAATTAAACATGAAATAAAAAATATTTATAATCAAAATGGGGAATGGATCTATAGAATATTTTTAACTATTTGGAAATAAATATTTCTAATTGAATAGTTTAAATATTGATTCTAGGTTTATTTTTACCATGTAAATTCAAGATCTATATTCATCATATCAAATTCTAATTATTATTTTCAAAAACAATTTAATATTATAGTGTTAATATAGATTTATTTTAATAGATTGTTTACTTACTATAATTGAATCTTTGGTGTTGTTGTATTACCTCATATAAAAACTCCATACACAAATCATTCACAGACATTACTTTCTAAATAAATGAAGGATTTTCTTCTTTATTACATACAATGGAACACTTATTGCCTCTTCCATTTTATAATTTCTACAATGTATCCTTATCGGTTGAGTCATCTAATTCCATAATACTTGAACAATTATGTGAAGAATATATATTTTCTCTTCATATTAATATAGATAGTATTAAAAATATATTTACTTTGAGGTGGGTAAATGCATTGGGTCTACTATGTACATCCTTAACAATGATATATTGAAGAGATCATGGAATTTTAAGAGAAATTGAAAATTTATATTTGAAAATGTATATTCCTAATTATTTCATTAATTTAAAAATTTCTGATGAACCTAGGTCTCAATTTTTCCTTTCTTTTAACCATTATAACACCATTTTATAGATATACATTAAAAAATGTGTGATCTCACACTTGAAATTCCAAATATTCTGCCTAGCTACCCACATAACTCTTTTTCCTACATTATTTTATATTAATTTGTGTCTTTATAGTAAAAACTTTTATAATTGTATCCCCAACATTTTATAGTCTTAAATGTTTCATTTCCAAAAAAAATTATTCTGACAAGTTGACTAATGATGTCACTTTCTAAATAATGATTTTTATGAACACATTTGAATAAATTAATGGAAAATATTATTTTTGGAAATCTCTACTGATGGTTATTAATTATCCCAAAAACATTGAATGTTCTGTTATCATGACCTCCACCTGTATTATAATACATTAAAATTTCTTTTGGACTACTCCTCAGTTTTTTATTAGTAAGAAATAGTCAAATGAAGCTTAATACAAAGAGCCTTCTTAAGAATACTCCATAATATCGATGTAAATTAGGGATTAAGATTAAAAATATCAAATTATGTAAACTGAGAAGTATTAATAATTTAATAATATTGAGATGTGATGGGTTTTCATCAGGTAAATATTCTATTATTACATATAAATTTGAATATTCGGTTTGTAGGTTAATAAAAAACAATATTCAATAAGTCATTTTATGATTGTTTGGTAGTCCTATGACATAGTCTAGAGTAATTTCATTCCATTTAATCAAAAGAATATTTTAGTATATATAAATCCAATATGATTATTTCTCTCAACATTCACATTCTGATAAACTAGGAATATTGATACATATTTAGTAATGTCCCATTTCATGCTATCCCATGAATATTTTTCCCTTCGATCACTATACAACAGAGTGCTACCATTGTACTTAGGGAAATTTGAGCATTGAAAATAAACCAAAAATTACATTTATAGCTTATTTTTGTATAAAATAGATAATATATTTTCAAATTTCATAATTCCATCTCCCTAAAATATGTCTGCCATTTTCCATACATTCTTGTATTTGATTATCATTTAAAAATTCACATTATAAGATTGGTTTCTTTTTTCTCTTTTATAATAAAATATTATTTGGAAGTAAAAATAAAAATGACTAATTTGGGCTCCACTATAATAATTTCTATATAAATATTTATAATATCTATGATCATAGGATCCTAGTCAATCTACATTTTGGTTAGAACTCCATGATATTTCCTTATCAATTTGTCTCCTATCTTATTTATTTCCTTTGGTGAATGTGTATTTAAAAATCAGAATCCATGTGTAACACGAACCATTTCATGTTCCTAATGTTGAGAATTTTCAGTGAAAATATATATAATAGGATCTTATTGTATATGAAAATATCACCTCTTTCAACAAATAGATGATGTCTCTATATCATCAATGAAAAATTTACAACTTATAACTCAATATCATGGGTATAATTTTTCTTTTCATGAGTCATCGAATTCCATGACAAATAAAAAAAGATTTCATCATTTTTTTAAGATAAAAAAACATTCCCTTATTTTATGGATCACAATATATCACAAATCCATTATTTCATAATGGTAGAGTTATAATCTGAGAATTGACTAATCTTCTATTCCCATATTCAAAAACATATTCACATTCTATTGTCCATATGATGCAAATTTCGTTACATGTATTCTTGGTTTATGGGTTATCTAATTTGGAAATATTTTGAACTAATAATTGATAATAACATAAAAAAACAATGAAACTACATACATAATTTATTTTCATCAATGTTGGCCATTTATTGATGGAATTTTTTTCCCAACAACATCTGAGATTATATATAATGGGAAAATATAAAAAATACAAGATTCTCAATAATTCTAGGATGGCCCTCAAGAATGATACTCATGTGATCCTCATGTGATTCTGATGAACAAATAATAATATCAATAATGTTAATAATGTGACTCTTATGGTCCTCATTGCTTATAGAATACACAATTATATCATTAATGAATGTAAGAGTGAAATTTTTAGAATATTATATGAATACTTTTTCATTAGAACCATTATAAAAGAGTGTGAATTATTAAAATAAATGGAAATAAAAAATGTATAATATTGTCCATACATTGTATGAAATATCATATTTTTAATATCCTCTTTATTTACTCAAAATTTACAATAACCAATGTGAAGATAAATATTATAAAAAATTTCAACACCATTAAGATGAACAAATAAGTCAACAATAAGAGGATGATTGTACTTTTTCACTATAATAACAGAATTTATTTCTGTATAATTAATTAAGACCTCCATGGACCCATTTTTATTTTTAATTAGAAGAATATTGGATCCCCATGTTTAAGCAGTTGGGCAGAATAATACCTAATAAAACAACTACTATATTATTTTCATTAACTCAATTAATTACATTGTTGTAAATCTATAGGATCTAATTGATATTGGAAGTACATCCGGGATTAAATCTATAGATAACCTAAATTCACACTCTAGTGTATGTTAATATAATTACATAGGATGTGTACCAATTTATTCTCACAGAGGAGTTAAAACCATAGTTTAATGATTACCTTTTCTATCCTTATATTTTGATTTCTCTTCTTATCGGAGAATATCATTTAGAATTACTACTGGTGGTTTCACTAGACATGACTCATAAGAGGAACTATTCACTATAATGTTAAAGAATTCCATATTTTCATCAAAAGTCATAACTTATATCACATTGTAATAAATATTTCATTATATTTTAAATTATGATATATAATAAAAATTAAATCAATTTAAACCATGAGTTTAAAAATTATATATGGAAATAGAGAATATTTACGTTTCATGATGGGAACTATAAGAAAAAACTTATCGAAGTGTGGTTTAAATAATGAATATTGAATACAAAATTTGTTCCTAATGTGTTATGGAAATATATAATTTTCATGGAAATCATATAAGGTATAAAATAATACGAAGTTATATAATTTAATAAAGTAGTAGATAAATATTAATATATTATCAATCATCGTTCCACCTCATCATTAGGAACGCCAACCTTAGCTATAGGGATCACATATGCTTTGGATTCATCTTGGGTCCCCATATGTAGTATATTTCCGATATACTTTGGAAATTGGATTAAATAATTCCCCATTTAAAAATATTGGAAGCACTTGATTGTATTGTTATCTTCAATGATCATTAATTTTTCAGAATTATGTTTGTTGCCATATAACATTCACATAATCTCATTCCCATTAGTAATTCCCTAGGATGTTTCAATCCAATGTATTCACATGTATAAATTTATTCATCATCATGTTTTTCTTTGTCACATTCCCTTCATGACAGTGCTCATCCATCCTTTTTTTATATATAATTTTCATGACTATATAGAATCTAAAAAATTCCCTCTCTATTTTGATGGAATATAATATGATTTCCTAAAATGTTAAATTTTTCTAGGAAATTAGTTCCATTCATAGGAATGGAATAAAAAATTCAATGAAATGGTAAATATTTAATTCCATATTTCATATATAATCTCTTAAAATCATATCTATTCTTGTAATGATAGCTTCATACATTGCAACATGTTCTTATTCCTTTTTATTTTTTCTAATGAACTTTTAATTCATTTCATTTCAATGATCCCAATGGAAATATTTATATTCTATGTGACATATTTCATCATAATCTATAGTATGAAAGATCAATGGTCACTATTGATCATCATCTCCCATGAGATATTATATTACATGTATATTATTTTAATTTTCATCACATATAAAGGCCATGAATTTATTTTTATAGGACTCAATACATTTCATAGATACTACTTGATTATTATCACCACTAAATGAATAAGTACAATGAAACCCCTTTATATTTTATGCATTATTTTTTCAAATTAATTTTTTCATTGGATATTTTTCAATAATAAAAACCTGAATATAGATTTTATTATAAGAAATCACTATGTCTGTCTGGTGACATATGAAACACCAAGTTAATATTTCACTACATGATACACGTAAATTTTAACTTCAAATATGAAAAAATATGTTTGTCTTGTATTATAAAAAACAAATATTACCATCTATAGCTTATGTTATAAGCAATGTCATGTTTTTTCAGACTATAAGAAACTACTTATAATATTATTAAAATATTATTATTGCTACCACATAGCCATTGGATATGAAGTTACAAATAATATTTAATAATTATAAAATTATGATATAAACATGAATATAAAATTTATTATTTTCCAATAAATTACCATAGGAGAATATAATAACTTTCTGAAAATAAAATAATTAACTTTCTATGAAAACAATTTTTCAATATACATAAACAATTTTAACTCAATAAATTTAAAAAACCAATTTTTATAAAATTTTTAAATAAATTTATATATCTTCTTTTCAAAAAAATTATACTCATCCAATATATTTGATAGTTATAATATTAGAATAAATCCAATTTTATGAATAGAAAGATTTATTTTTTAAAAATGCCAATTTTACATCCTTTTAAAGGAAACCCCATTATAAAGAATATTTTTCAACATTAATTATTTTTATTTTCAAAAATAAACATCATTTTTTGATGTGCCACAAAAAGATTTACATTGGGTAAATCATTCGTAATTTTATGAGAAGATTCATTTTTAATCAATTGAGAAAACACAAATTTTTAATTAAAAACAATTTTTTAATCTAATTTAAATTTGTAGCAAAAATATATTTTTTACTGGTTTTAATGTTTAATTAGAAAAGTTATAAATCAGTTAATCCAATTTAGTTCATTGGAATCAATTTCAAATTAGGACTACATATGAAAACATTTCATGTTTTGGAATAATTTTAAATTAAACGCCTCCTCTATCGTTCCATTAGCGGGGTTAAAATATAAATTAATTTCTGCCACATATGTGATTATAATTTCGAAATGTTGAATAAATATTTGGAATCATAATAACAAGTAATTTCTAAAAATTAAAAATTAGTTTTTCATCCTAAATATTAGTGAAATTAAAAAAAATTAATTATATAGATTATGATAAAAAAATTTACAAAGGACTAAACATTACACTTAATGGACGAAATCACCAATGCACTTCTCCAAAATCCATTGTATGGCCATAAGTATGTCATACCATCTCCAAAAATGTTTTATTCAGTTTAATATTTTTTTATATTATGGATTTTTATAAATAAAAATATACTGAAAATATATGAACTCAATATCATGATATAAAATATATTAATATGTAAATCAGGATCTAAGTAAGTGGATAAAAAATAAGAAACCAAAAAACAAACAAAAAACATAGAAAATATTACCCAAAACATAACATTAAAAAGGATCTGTTAATAAATGGGTATTATAAATTCCTAGAAACCCATTTATAGAATTAGATATAATATTATGATTCTATGTAATTTTTATAATAAACATATATTAACGAAATATGTGGTTTGAATGTGTAAGATGAATTTCAAGACTAAAGGTAAGATAATTTCATCTCATTTTTTATTTCTGTTAGATACATGCCATATTCACAACTCAATTATTTTGTGTGGTGATATACCCCCATAGGATAGGTTATGTTTGTATTTCCATTATTTAATGATATTAAAAGACTTAATTGATGTAATTCATTCTTGGAGATCATGATTCAAAAGTTACTCTAGTAATAAGGGTTTTTGTATCTCACTATATATATCAGTGAGATACATGCCTTATTCACCACTCATTTATTTTCAGTGTATTATATAATTTCCATGAATGTATTATATGAATATTAAAATTAAATATATGGGTATCTACATTTCCATTTTATTATTTTTTATGTCATTGGGTTTAGGGTTCATATTATACCAAATCAGTAAAGTAATTTTTGTCCCATGGTTCCTTCTTTGAGATACATAACATATTCTGCCCCTATATATTTCTATGCGGTGTATATACTTCCCATTTAAGGTTTATATTACGAATATAATTATTTAATATCATTTTATAACACAAATAATGTAACTATTTCATGTTGATTATGATTCAATGTTTTTATAGTGTTAGTTCTTTATCATAATAATCTCATCATTTATTGGGAGTATCTACGATTATAAATCCATTGATGAAATTTCATTACCTATATCTCAAGAAAACACATGATTTGTATAATCCACTGTTAATCCATTATATCATTATGAATTTCATGACCCGTCCCCCGGGTCCCATGTCGTGATAACCCCAAGCCCACCATCCATAGGCCAGGGGCTGGTGACTGCACCAGAATGGCTTACCACTATAACTGTGAAGGAATTTCCTTTCAAACCTTTATTCCCAAACAACCAAGCACTGAAAAAGATATAATAAATAAAATTAAACTATATAGTAAATAGAGTGAGTATATAATGTTGATGGGGATGGAATTTAAGCCCAACTTGAAAGTACAAGTACAACTGAAATACAACTCATGTGAACACCTGCCAAGGATCATACCAGAATGGTAGGTATAGCTCTCAAATAGTCATCTTTGCAATATGCCTCGCCTAAGGTCCACCTCTATGCTACCTCCAGTCCTGATACCCCCATCCTCAGTCAACGCTATTAGTCGTCTGCAGAAGACACACCAAGGAGTGGGTGTAGCCCGTGAAGGGTTGAGTAAAACAATACTCAGTAGGGACCCCAAGACCCCCGAAGGTCTCTCAAAATCATCATAGGATAAACCACAAATCATGGAAAAAATAGTCGACCCTACTTAGTTATATTCCCATACATATACATAAGTTATCAAGTATACCAATCTCATCCATGAGGATGCAGAAGGCCCAACTCATTATCCAAAAGATTAACTGTTCCATGAAGGAAAGAATTCCATGAAGGTAACAACGCAAAGGTAATTAACACAATGGTATGCCACAAATAATAATACCACAAAGGTAAAGACACAACTCACATGGGTATTACTGAAGTATTAAAGTTCAGTTGATCAGTCGCAATGCTGATCATCTTATTCTATCAAGAAGCCCTACTGCTGATTATACGGAGTTTGAACCACACATGATTGAAAGGTACTGACCCCTGCAATGACCCACAGTGGATCTGACCCACATAGGATCGCTGAGCGTTGAACCACATAGGATCTGACCCATACAGGATTGGTATGCGCTGACCCACACTGCATCGCTGAGCGTGGACACACACAGGATCTGACCCACACAAGATCGGTATGTGCTGACCCACATAGGATCTCTAGATGCGGACCAACACAAGATCAATAGATACTAACCCCCGCAATGACCCTCATAGGATCCTATCCTCCTAGAGTCGATAGGTATGTAACCTATGTATTATCCGTCTACAACCACTACCTCACAACCAGCCACTGGATTCCTGCTCATAGCACGCTTGATTCTGGGAGAACCACTCCTCATGGAATCGGTCATACCTAAACCTCCACTAAGCTCCATGAATCTCCCCAAAAAAATATACCAATGAACCATCACATCATATGGTACCCAATGCAACAGATGGTGCGTTAATCGGATGCCAGATATGTAAGTTATTAGCTTTTCCGTTTTGAGGGCCCGGTTGGATTCTTGTTCGATCCAACCCGACTGTACTCTAACTTTATCCCAAAATATATTGATGAATACAAATAGTACCATCTCCAATTGGTGGTGGTGGGGGGGGGGGGGGGGGGGGCTCGGCCCACGGCCCGACGGCAAGACCCACTGGGCGGCCCGACCCACTTGGTGCGACCCGACGACATGAACCACTAGGCCGCACGCTCTCGGGTGGACCTCTGTGGCGGGGTCCTCCCTAGTCGATGCTCGGTATGGGGGAATTTAATAGGTTTCCGAATGTCCAATGGACTGTTTGGTTTTTGGAAACGGGACCCACCAGAGTGGGTCCTACTTTGTGGGCCCCAACCTGCAAGTTCGTAGCCTGGTCTTCCTCACATCGGTGCGACAGCTCCGCGGACCTCCGTGGTTGGCTCGGGGATGGCCGCCATTTGGACTCCCCTATGGCCAAGAGGATGCAGTCTCTTTCACAACCGGTGGCGCGGGGGCATGCCGCCGCTTCGCCCGGCGGCTGGCCGGTGTGTCGCGCGCTACCCTGCACTAGTGCGGCTGACGAATGCGAACTCCTACATATCTTGCAGAATGGACACGCACTACCCTACCTCCATGTGGACGACCAGTGTTCCGGCCTCCCTCCTCTTCATTGGGTCACTGCAAATTTGTTCTATTCCCAAAAAATATGACAACTTCATATTCGTCATCCTCGGGTCGAGTGATCTGCGTCCATATGTCGCTCACAACAAAGTATTGTGTTTTCACTCTGCTTAATTATTTTTCATTGAAGAACGCATGAAGAATACGCGAATAACAAAATGAAGGAGGAAAGGTATAAGTGTAGAATTATGGCCATATTTATTTGTCCATCGTTGTTGTGAATCCAGAATACGATGAATCAACAAATAAATTCAATCATACAAAAAATTTAAAATAACGAACCCCTACCTTGATCTTCTATTGTAGGTGTCATGAGGAGGATGATGATGAAGGTGACGTCGACGTTAGTTTCTCCTGCCAGACACTTCCGATGCAAGGATTGAGCACTTTCCTTTTTCTTTATTGGAGGATGTTCTTCCTTCGAGAGTTCTCCACCCATGATCTCCCAAAAACCTCCTCTTTTCCAACAATTTTTCCAATCCTCCAGCAAGGTGAGGATCCTACTTAACTTTGTTCAAGATATATTTAACTAATGTTGGCACATTAATTAACATAAGTCTGCATATTATTATTGGAGGATTCTAAGTGTTTCCCCATATTAAATGTGTGTTCGGATGGTCCCCACCATCTTGAATTCAATTGCTAGTTTTCAAAAGAAAAATAAAATAATAGCATGTTTATTTTATTTTCCCCCACGAAAAGTTCGAAAACTAAATTCCACCCTCAACCAACTATGATCATGGTGAAGGTACCCTTAAGTGAGTCTTGGTGTTGCGAGTTCAATGGTTCCCTAAGATTTCAATTTCGAGAAACGATTCAAAAATAACAAATTACTACTCATGTGTTTGCTGAACGTACCTGAAAAAATGTAGAGAAATTCATTCTAGGCACACCGGGCCTCAGAATCATGTGCTTTCAATTTTAACAGACTCTTAAAATTTCCAAATAATTAAAAAAAATTACATGGAAAAATTTGGGTCTTTACATTCTCCCCACCTTAGTGATTTTCTACCCCGAATTCCACAACACAAACTAGGGAAAAAAGTGGGTGTACTTAGCATGAATCTGATCCTCCTACTCCCATGTTCTGTCCTGGAGGTTCAAGTGCAGTCAACAAATGTGCACCAGAGGTATCGACCAACAATGAAGGACCTACTCTTGTCGATCCTCATTCTCCACTGGAACCTGCCGAAACGTCACCCCATAATTAATGTCCAGATCTCCCTAGTAAATTAAGTTTGAAGGATCATGTACATATCTCCTCAGCTGGGATACGTGGAAAATGATGTGCACCCGGTGAAACTGAGGGGGAAGAGCTAAGTTGTAAGCCACCGCGCCAACTCAACTGAGGACTTGAAAGGGTCCAACGAACCTCAGAGAAAACATGCCACCCTGGCCAAATCTCAAGAATCCTGGTCGAGGTGATACACGTAGAAAGACATGGTCACCATCGGCAAACTCAAGATGTCTCCATCTCTTGTCAGTATAGGTCTTCTGCCTGCTCTATATAGTCTTAATCCGCTCTTAGATGTTCTTAACCTTCACTGTTTTATCCCGTACCGTCTCTGGTCTCCCGAGTGTAGACTCAACTACGTCCATCTAGCACAGAGGCAACCTGCAAGGTCAACCACACAATGACTAGAATGGTGTTATTCAGATGGTGGAGTGACAACTTTTATTGTATGCAAACTCCTCCAAGAAAATTTGATCCTCCCAGTTGTGGCCAAAATTTAGGACGCATCCACAAAGCATGTCCTCAAGGGTCTGAATGGTCTGCTCAGTCTGACAATCCTTCCATGGATAGAAGGTATTGCTCAACCCAAGTTGTTTCCCAAACACCTCCTACAACACCTATATAGCTGGGATGTGAAACATGCATCATGATCAGAGACAATCATAGATGTCACTCAATTAAGATGTATAATCTCTTGCACGTAAAGGCATCCCATGATCTCTACTTATCCCTACCCTCTAATAGGCATGAATTGGGCCGACTTGGTGTGTTGGTCTACGATCACCCAAATGGAAATATGCCCCTTGGACGTGCATGGAAGTCCTGTCACAAAGTCCATGGAGATTTCATCCCACTTCCACTCTAGCACCCATAGTTTTTGAACTAATATTGTTGAAACCGGATTCTCTACCTTTCTCCAATGGCCCGTAGGCCTAATATTTTTTTTATTATATGATAAAAACCCATTTTAAGGGAAGAAGGGGGGAAACCCAAACAGACTTCAAGGACATAAAACAAAAACAACTCGAAGATCATGAAAATAAAACTCAGACTAACAACTTGGGTCTGCCTCTCCCCAGCATTAAAAACATGATAAAACTCTTTACCATTGTAAGACTGTATGGAAAGAAAGTGTCCAATGAAATAGAACAGGCTCGATCCGATGGATGATGCCATACCCTCTCAAAAATTCAAAACCATGAAGCCTGCATAAGTGAATCGCCTGATCTGAATCCTCCTATGAGGCCTGATCCTTGAGGTCAATTCCATCTGAATATTCAAAATCTGAGCCTCAAAAACCAAGCCAATACAATTCAGAAAAATCTAAGCAATCAAGAATCCATCAACGCCATCCAGGAAAAACCCTGCCACACTCCACAAGACTCCCTAATCACCACAGCTAAAGAAGCCCGAAATAAAATCCAAAGGACACAAATCCAATCCAATGTCACCTAGGATTGGATGGACCAAACCCGTGCCAAGGGAATGACACCGATGAGGTAATTCTGCTCATCATGCAATAGAAATGTCAGTCTAGACTTGGATGTACTCCAATCGGAACCAGGACTACACCCCAAATGGGTTCTAAAGCAAGTCGGTGAAGACTGGAGATTCGGGAAGAGGCAGGGTTAAACCAGTGGTAGAAAACCAGAAACAAAAACATCAAATTCATAGAATAAAGACATCCTCTGGAACCTGAACCAAAGATCCATCAAAAACAAAAGCCGCATCAATCAAGATCCTCCCCCTCCAAGAACTGCAGATCTAGCATGAAGCCAGACCAGGAACCTGCCGAAGACACCACCTGGCCACGCAGGAAAAATAGAATTGAAACCATACCGTTGAAGCTGAACGAACCAAGCCGCACCGAACAAAGATGATCAGAGCTAAGCCTTCCCAAGACGTTGGAGGAGGATGATCCATGGAGACGTTGAAGAACAGTCCAAGACAACATCAGGAAGAGCCTCGTTGATGCCTGAGCCGAACATCGTGCTCTTTCGAGATGTGGTGACCGAAGACACAAAGACCATGAAACTCCGACCGATCCTATCATAGCACACCATGATCGGACACGCCTCATTGAGACAACACTAGAGAAGCCACCGATCTTATCCATGCCCGAGGGGGAAGGGGAAAACTCGCTCGGTTGAAACCCTAGGTGCCACAGGTGGAGGAGAACGACCCGCTCCGAGGCTATATTCTTATTTAGGAAAATTCATCCATCAATAGTGGTTTGACGGTTAATGTGTTTAACGGTTAATGCATGTATAGCTACGATCTTACACCACCCGCGCGCCACACCTCTCCAGCTAGGCCCATGGTGGCCAACCCTTGGGCTTGGACCAGTTCCTGCGGAGTCGAGGGGATGAGAGGATCACTGAAAAATGGTGCACGTTTCCTTTGCGAGGACTCTAACCAGGAACCTCAACTACAGGATGTCACCGCCTTGAACCAAATCACCCAGCCCCCGCGAGCTGCAATTGATACTAATTCTCTACCTTCACTTGCTGACAAGTGAGGAACCATTAGACAAACTCTTCCACTTCTTTCTTCATTCCCCACCACCAATTCTAACTCTGAAGGTCCTGGAACATCTTAGCCACTCATGGATGTACAGATAGAGGGGATGTATGGAACTCTCTCAACACATCCTCCCTAAGAACCACTGGCACCATAGTACGTCCTCTGAAGAGGATGACGTGCTCCCCACATTTAGAAATTGAATCATTTTTTTGTCTTTTGGATATCGGAGCACATCGACCCTCACAGTCAGTGTCCCCATGTTCAGTCTCCCTGACCAACTGAAGGAGTGGGGAAGTGACTGTCAGAGACTAAAGATAAGCTACACCATTTGGATCAACATAGTATATCTGCAAAGTGGCTAGTTTCTTTGTCGCCTCTCTCAGTAACTGTATACCAGACCTCCTGTTGAGTACATGTACTACTACGTTCCCTTTCCCAGAAGTATAGACTATATTGAAGCCACAGTGCAAGAGGAACTCAATCCAATACTGTTGTCTCAGGTTTAGGTCCTTCTGAGAGAAGATATACCTGAGACTCTTGTGATCAGAGAAAATTGTAAAATGTTTTCCCATCAAGTTATGTCACCACATCTTCAAGGTGAAGACCACTCATCCTAACTATAGGTCATGGGTTGCATAGTTTTACTCATGTTGTATCAGCTATCATGAACCATACACGATCACTTATCTCTCCTACATCAGAACACATCCACATTTGGTCCATGATGCATCACTGTAGACTACGTACCCAACGCCCTCCACTGGTATCCTCAAATGGGGGTACTCAATAGTACCAGCCTCAGCTCATGGAAACTCCGATGGAATATCTCCAACCACAGGAAGGGTTTCCCCTTCTTTTTCAATGAGGATAACGGTGCCGCAACTCTGGAAAAGTCAGGCACAAAACACCTGTAGTAACCGACCAAACCCAGGAAACTTCATACCTCCGTTAAACTCCAAGGGGGCTCTCAAGCAAGCAAAACCATAATCTGCGTTGGGTCCACCACAACTACAACCACCATGATGACATTTCCCAGATATTGGAACTCTGAGATCCATAACTGGCACTTTGGGAGCTTACCATAAAGCTGGTTCTTTCATAGAGTGTCCAGAAAAATCTGTAGATGATATGTATGCTCCTCCTCCATCGCTGAGTATATCATGAAGTCATCGATGAAGACTACCAAAAAGTTATCGAGGTATGGCAAGAAGATATTATTCATGAGTCCCATGAACACTACTTCGGTGTTTGTCATGCCGAATGGCAAAACTAGGAACTCATAATGGTCATACCGATATCTAAAGGTCATCTTCTGCACATCCTCATCTCGTACCCTGAGCTAGTGATAGCCTTATATGAGGTTTATCATCAAAAAACATCATTATCCATTTAGCTGATCAAATAGATTTTCAATCATCTTGAGTGGGTACATGTTCTTCATAGTCACCTGGTTCAGGCAATGATAGTACACACAGAGTCTCCACCTCCCATCCGCCTTCTTGGAAAACAAAATCAGGGCGGCCCAAGGAGAAACCCCGGGCATAATGAATCCTTTTCTCTACAAGTCCTCCATCTATACTCGTAGCTCTTGAAGCTCTATGGGAGCCAAGAGATATGTTGAATTAGATATCAGTGTCATCTCAAGGTACAAGTTGATGTAGAAGTCCACCTCTCTGTGAGGAGGTAGACCCAGAATATCATCTGGAAAAACAACAGTGTACTGGTCCACCACTACAGGACATCTCGAACACTCAAAATCATCCTCCTAGAAGGTATGTCTAGCCAACTGATGTGTTATTAGGTGTCCCTCATCCAGGTAAGTCCTTCCTGAGCTGCAATGGTTCCCTTCTTGCCGGTGAAGGAAACCTTGGTCCCATCCATGCGAAAACAATGCACTTTGCTCCTAATACAGTCGATCTGAGAATGGAATGTGGGTAACCCCTCCATAAACAAGAAGACATCATAAGGCCTTGATGCTACTACTAGTAGATCCTAGCTGAATCTCTCTCTTCATTGAGTGTGCTCACACTGCCGACACTAGTTTGTAATCATTGAATCATCTCTTTTATGAGTCTCTAACCATAAGGATCGAGCCAACGACTCCATCGGAATCTTCAAGCTCCAAATGATGGTCATGGAAATAAAGGAGTGACCGAAACCTATGTCTATAAGTACTATAGCTAGGTTGGATTACACATAGATCGTACATCAAATCATCTTCAGAGAACCGTGATCATAAGCCCCAGCTGTCTGGAGCTGAGCTCACCTGATCCACCTTCTCCCTATGGTCGGGGTGGACCACCTTGAGGTTGTGACTATAGAACCTTGAATCACCACCCACTACCTATTTCATGGAATGTTCCTCTGATATGTATGACTATTGCCTACAGACCTCCCTGATCAAATCTTCACCACTGACTTGGCAGTCCTTCGACTATCTTCATGTCGTCCATACGGCGGGTCAGTCAATCGTTAGTCTTATGACCCTGCCTGCCGCACGAGTAACAATGTATGTCCATCGCCAGTCCTACTATGTATCGAGAGCCCCACACCACCGACCATGTATCTTGTCATTATCCTCCTATAGGTATGGTCCTCTTGGACCTCTGCTTCATCTACCTGCTGCCAGCTACCAATAACACTACAATGTGTCATCTGATGGTGTGTCTCGCTGCCGGTGACTGCTCAAGAAGGAAGCTATCCACTAAAGGTGTTTCCTCTAACACCCCTTCCTGCATCGAGATGCTGAGAGAAACAATTGAATACCAAATAATTCATATGGGCATCTACTCGATGGTCTGGGACCTGAAGAAATGGACCCAAACCATGTTAGTGGAGTAGCGCGTGAGGTCGGTGAACCTCACTAAATAATGATCCACAGTCATGCTACCCTACTGCTAGTGGATAAGCTCTTGTATACACACTGATCATAGAGTCAATTGGATGAACTATACCTTGAAAAGGATCTCAATGTACGCCTAGACGAGAGTCACCTCATCATGAACCTAAATCATCATGCTCCACAATCTACCCACTACTGCCTGAATAAGACTAGCTACAAGGATCTCCATGAGACCAGTCGGTGTCCTTATCAGTCAGAAATCTCTAATAACGGCCTCCATCCAATCCTTAGCTACATGTGGCCCCATCTCTCCCCAAAAAACTCAGTGGTCTCTGGTGCTGGAACTCGTGAAACATGCTCAAGCGACATGAACCCTCTACTACTGGGGATTGTGGCCTCAGATTCCCAACGGGTAGTGGTGCTGCTGGTACACGACCCGATGGTACAACTGCCGTAAGGGGAACTGAAAAAAATCCTCGTCACATGGTGGGTTGTTATCCCATACACTACATGGAACATTGGATAGATATCTGCATGGAGGCATCATGAAAATAAACAGGTGCACCATCGTCATTAGGTTATACCTGGTGAGTTGACTGAATGAGATAACTAATAAAACATTTCAAAAAAACACAAGAAATCAGTGTTTTCTTGCACCGAGTCAAAAATCAGAAGTCAGGGACCGAGTGTATGGATATGTCGTCCACCACCCCAACACTGGACTCCTCAAACTAGAAACCAGACTCACTATAATTAACACTAATTCTGAGTCAAAAGATTATAGTTCTAGTTCTTTGGTAGAACTTAACTCCTATAATACCAATTTTTCATGACCCATTCCCTGGGGCCCATGCTGTGACTACCCTAAGCACCCCTATCATAGGCCAGTGGCTAGAAACTAGCATCGAAAAGGAATATCCCTAAAACTAGGAAGGAATTTCCTTTAAAACCTATAATCCCACACAACCAAGCACTTAGTAAGATATAAGCCCAAATTAAACTATATTGTGAATATAGTGAGTACAGTAAATAGAGGGGGCAAGAGTACAAGCCCAACTAGAAAGTACACATAAAACATGAAAGTACAAGTAGAAATGACATATAGATCCTGCGAACACCCACCACGGATACTACCTGAAGGGTTGGTACAGCTCTCGAACGGTCGTCTCTACGATATGCCTCTCCTATGGTCCTCCTCTGAGCTACCTCCAGTTCGGATACCCCCATCCACAATCAACGTTGTATGTCGTCTGCACAAGACAAAAAAAGGTGTGGGCATAGCCTGTGTAGTGGTGAGTATAAAAATACTCAGTAGGGACACCTAGACCCCTCAAGGTCTCTCAAAATAGTCAAAGTAAATACCACAATGCATGGAAACAACAGTAAACCCTACTTATGTATATTCCCATACATATACCTATGTTATCACGTAAACCCATCTCATCCATGACGAAACACAAGGCCCGACTCATTTTTCCAAAGCTCAATAGTTCCACAACGGAAAGAATACCACGAAGGTAACACCACAATGGTATGTACCACAAAGGTACACAACACAATATAATACCAAATAGGTTAAGACTCAGATCAAACATGTATTAGTGAAGTATAGAAGTAAAGATGATCAGTCACAAATCTAGATCATCTTATTTGGTCAAGAGGCACTGTCACTGATTATATGGAGTCTGACCCATATAGGATCAGTTGGTACTTACCCCTGAAATTACCCACACGGGATCTATCCCTTACAAGATCAGGATGTGGAGACCCATATAGGATTGTTGAGCACTGACCCACATTGGATTTGACCCACACAGGATCAGTATGTGCTGACCCACACAAGATCGTTGAGCGGTGACCCACCCAGGATCTAACCCACTAAGTATCGATATGCGCTAACCCACATAGGATCGCAGAGCACTGACCCACACATGATCGATTGGTACTAACACCCACAATGTCCAACACATGATCCAACCCACCTAGAGTCGATAGGTAAATAACATCCGTATTATCGGTCTCCATCCTCCGCCTCAGTGCCATCCATTGGATTTCAACTAATAATATGATTGATTTTGGGAGAACGGATCTTAAGTCCATGGGTTGTGCCTCAACTTCCATGATGCTCCACAACGAAGTATACCAATGGACCATCATGTCATAAGGGACCCAACACAACAGACAGTGCATCAATCAGACGCATGGTATGTAAGTTATTAGAGTACCATTATGAGGGACCACTTAGATTCGTGTTCGATCCATCTATGATATACTAAACCGTAATTCTAGAACTCATGTGGAGTATACCAATAGGACAGTTTCAACCCTGGGATTATAGCACCATAGACAGTTCATCAAACGGATTCCCAGATCTAATGTCATTGACCAAAATGTGAAACTTGGACCAGATGGGTCTGGGTCTGGTCCCACCTGACCTGGGCCGGCCCTACCCGGTTCGGGTCTCCCTGACCAAGTCCAGGTCCGGACTATAATGGCACACTGGGAGTGGCACAATGGCACTATCTGTTGGTAATGACCCGGTGGTGCAACCCATGGTGCATCCCACAGTTAGGTGGACCGTCGTGGAGGGGTATACCCTAGCTGACACCCGGGAGGGGGGCACCTCCCAGGTCACCCGAACGACCAAAGGGACAATCAGTTTTTTGAAAAATGACCCGCCAGAGTGGGTTCTATGTGGTGTGCCACGACATGCCAGTTCGCCGGACGGTCCTCCTTCCAGCGCCACTATCCTCTACAGTCGACCGGGTGCTGGCCGCACTCTGTCTTTCGCCGCATCCATATGGTCGCGGTCTTCTTCTCAACCGGTGGTGTGAATGTGAGACACCTCTTCACCATGTGGTACGGATGCGTGCCACCCTACATCCGCGTGGTCGGCTATTGTGTTGACCTCCCTCCTCTTCCTCCGGTCACCACAACTTATTTCTATGAATGAAAAATATGAGAACATGTTATTTGTGATCCTAGGGTTGAGGGATCCTCATCCATATATTTTTCTCAAAAAATATTGTGTTTTCGGCATTCTTAATTATTTGGAATTGTTGAACGCATGAAGAAGGTGTGGAGGAAAAAAGGAAACATGCAAGTTATAATAGCAGAATGATGGCCTTTTTTTGTTTGTCCATCGTCATTGTAAATCAAGAATATGATGAATCAAAAAATAAATTCAAGCATACATCTAATTAATATTAATAAACCCCTGACCTGATCATTCATTGGAGGTGTTGTAAGGAGGATAACGATGAATGTGACATCGACATTCATTACTCCCTCAAGATGCTTCTGATGCTATGCTCGAGCATCAACATCATTCTTCATTGGAGGATGAACTTATTTTGAGTGTTCTCCACCCAATCTATCCCAAAAGCCTCCTCTATCCAATGATTTCTCCAATCCAACATCATGGTGAGGAGACAAATTATTAATGTTATGGAATAATTTAACTAGAGTTGGTACATTAATTAACATATGTTATGAAATTAACTTTGCAGGATTCCAAGCGTTTCCCCACATTAAAAGGGGGGTCAGGTGGTACCCACCATCATGAATTCAATTGGTAGGTTCCAAAAGGAAAATAAAATAAAATCATGTCTATTTTATTTTCTCCCATGAAATGTCCGAAAAATAAATTCCACCCTCGACCTTCTGTGGTCGAGGTAAATACATCCTTAAGAGAATATCAGCGCTTTGAGTTCAATGGTTCCCACATATTTAAATTCTGAGCACTGGTTAAAAAGGTACAAAATTCTTCTCTCATGTTTACTGAACGTACCAGAAAAAAAAAAAGATCCTAAATTCATTCCAGGCACACAGGGCCTCAAAATCACGCACCATTAATTTTCACATACTCATAATATTTATATATAATAAAAAAATTACATTGGAAAACTAGGTCTTTACAATGTATTAGTACAATTTTCTACTCTTTTTTACTTAATATAATAAATATAATTTTTTTATCCAAATAAATATTTATTTATTATTCAAGTCAGAAATATGTGTTCTTTGAAAATAATAATTACTATGAAATGGTTTTAAAAAATTGTTTTATGTTTCAAAAGTGTTTTAAATGGTTTAAATCCGCATTCTGTATGTATTCTTTGAAAAAAATTAATTTTTTTTAAAATTATCATTATAATTATTCAAATTACTCACAAATTAAAAATAATTCTAAATGTTTTCAATATTAAATTATATGTTATTAATTATACTTTCATATAAAATGGTTTTAAAATTTTCATATTATTTAAAAATATTTTCCTATAAGAAAATGTGTATTTTTCTTAGAAATAAATCGAATGAAATTATTATTCTTTCTTTACAAGAAAAGGATTTTGAATATGGTTTAATCATTTTTTTTAAAATAATAGCTATTTTCTATAAGAAATGTTTCATGCAAGATTCAAATATATATCTCAATATATGATGAAAAACAGGGTTATTTTTTTGATTTACTGAGGATATTATCTAAAAATACCATTCATATTTTTTATTTAATGGTTTAATTTTTTATGGAATTTTACTTATGACACCTTTTCCCCATCCATGGGTTATATGCTTTTGAAAAATAACTTCTTTTCACAGTGTATTATTTGCTAAAATGTTTATGAGACCTATCCCTTTTACAAAGGAAATTAAATGATGAGATTTTAATGATACCCATTTTATTTAATGGGTTATTATATGATTTTTATGAACCCATATATTTTTATGGTACCTAATATGATTCTTGTTTTATTAACTCATGGATTATGAATGCATGATCTTATTATGTGACATGTGGGACTAATATCACCCTCTAATGTAATGGGTAATGATTTATATCCCATGAGATAATGATTGGAATCAAATTTATGGGCATGATAAAAAAAATGGAAAAATGGGTTGTCTTGATTCGAAATGGGAAACAGTTTTGTCAAGGTCCACTATGGGAAGATAGGGAAACCTAATCCATTAAGGGAGGAAAGGGGATGATGATACCTTATATAGAAAGGAAATCAATTGGGGTTGTAACCATTCCACTCCAGGTAGGTGTAGTTCCTATTAAGTTCACTATTATGTTTATTGAAATGAGCACAGACTTATATGGAATGATGTCACATGTTTCATGTCTAAGAACACATTCCATGTCATATGACATTAATATAATCAAATGTTTCATGTTATTGATTATATTATGATCAATGTCTTTTGAACATCCAATATTTATTCCATGCTTCATGAATATGATCTTTTGATATGGGGTATGATCTTGAAATGTAATTATCCTGTTCTCATTTGATTATCTTCATGTTATGCTTACGTATTTACTTTATTTACCCTTACTGGTCTTTTGAACTCACCCATTTCTTATGTTTCCATTACTTAGGTTATGAATAATAGTGTTATGTAGGATTAATTTATTTAAATATATATTAGGGTAATTTTTAAGATCATTCATCAAACTGGAAGAATGTGTTCAATTTTTCGATATACACAAAAATCCTAAAGTCCTTGAGCATGTATTTTTATAATGTGAATAATATTAATCGAAAAGAATTCAATATCCATATATTGTTTGTATGGGTTGTTATAGATGGTATGAATGGGAAGGTTTAGTCAACATTTTCAAACTAGGATGACAAAACATTTTTTAAATCCCTATAAATGTTTCTAATGATATGTCTATGGATTTATCTAAGGCCAAGTATAAGGATAAATTAATGTATAGGTAAATGTACTATAATTTTTTTAAAGGGTAGAGTGACTTGTTTCCTTGATATACATCTTTATCTACACACTTGATGTGAGTGTGGTAGGAATATATGTAAATATGGGTAACATCTATGAAAACACCGTATTGAGCTAGACTTGATTAGGAACAAGTGCACAAAAATGGACCTTGCTGAACACCTGGTTTAATACACCAATTGGATTTTCATTGGGAATAAAAAACTCTTCTTAAAACATCTTGATGTATTTAAATTGAAGAGGCTTATGAAAAACATAGGATAATACAATGTTTTTAAGGATTAAATATGTAGGATTCATGATTTAGAAATGTTAAAATTAATTTTCTTATGATTATTTTTTTTTTTCAAGGTTATGTATTTCTCAGAATATGCTTTCTGGTGTTAGTCAAAAAAATTAATGTGAAGGAAAAAGGTTAACATTGACTGACTACTAGAAAATGATCATATACCCACTCTTCCAAACCGTTAGTATAGACCCCAAAACTGTGGGTATAGGCTATATCTAAGAATTGTGGAACTTTGGTCATTGGTGGCATCGGTATAGGTCCCTGACCTATACCCACGGTTAGGAAAAACTATGGGTATAGGTTTTTCCACCGTGTGATAACTCTATACTCATGGTTTAGAAACAGTGGTTATAGCATATTTACAAAATAGCAGCCCTGGGGATTCGATCTCACGACCACTTATCCGTTCACGAGCACCCTTACCACTACCCCATAACCACACACACACACATATATATATATATTATTATATATACTTATTTAAACCTTGGGTATAGAGGAATAAACCATGGGTATATAACTCCTGTCAATTCCCCCCCCCCATAAAAAATAAATTTCCTGAGCACACGCAGGAATCCAATACCCCTAGTTTTTGGAAAATCCATGGGAATAGGTCACCCTATCCCCACGGTTTTGGGGAAACCATGGGGATAGGCATATTTTGATTCCCTATACCCACAGTTTGGAGAAAACCATGGGTATAGTATATCCTATGCCCACGGTTTGAGGAAACTGTGGATATAGGCTATCAGAAAATTCTTATACCCTTGGTCTACCCAAAAACGTGGGGGATATGGAGACCTATACCCATGATTTTCCCCAAAACGGTGGGTATAGTTCCATTTTCCAGTAGTGATTGTTTCTGATGTGGAATGTAAGATCATTATACAAATCAAAGACCTTAGTGGATATCCCATGAAGATAATCTGAAAGGTGGTATGAGTATTGGTTATACATAATAAGATAAAGAGGCCACCGATGACATGTGATTGATACAATATGTTGTAAAAGTATTTTTTAAATTAAATATAAGAATCATGATTACATTGAGGTTGATGAACCTTAAGACATGATACATATTTCATATTATGGGGAAAATTTTATTAAAGAATAATATTATGCAGCCCATGTTATGGTTTAATAAAAAATTTGGACAATGTAAGTGTAACTATTCTGTAATTCATCGATTATGGGATATAAATCGTAAATTTGTTAGTATTTTCAGTATATGATATACATTAAGGAGTGAAAACATTATGTTTAATGGAGATTAATACATAAAATTTAATTTAATTTAATGGTTAAATTTTGAATTAAGTGATAGAAACCCTTAATGTGTTCTAGTTGTTGAGATTATTGTTCTTAGCATGGATAAAGATACGTTAGATTTGGATAATGTAAATTGGATAGTATTTATGACATGAAAATTGATAAATTATATTTTAAAAATTTGTTATATGTAATCATGGATTGAGTCTAAAACATCTTGGATTTATGTAATACATCTGATAATATTTGGAATATCCAATAATACTTGTTTTCCTAAAGGAATAAAGGTAAATCAGGTTATTACAGTGTTTCAAGAGAATATACGATGTTGGTATGTAGATATTGGGAATGTGACAACCAAGAGCTACCATATGATATATGGGGGATAACTGATAAGATTATTTTGTAACCTTCTAGCTAATCTTTTGTATTTTAATCTTTTAGAAGTGTTATAAGGCTAACCAATTATGGATCGTTTAAATTATTCTTTGGATAATGTTTTTAAGATTAATGTTTTATCTCACCATATGAGGATTTTATATTTATTTGATAACCTTTGTTAACATTTTTTTATGTAAAGATAACTAAGGATATATGTAATGAGTTATCTATCTCCCTCATGATTTGCTAGCACTTTATCAATGAAAAATTCAGCACCAGTTTTTGTAGTAATATATTAAGTAGAAATCGACCAAGACACAACTGAAAGGTTATATTGTTCATATAGAAACGAATAAAATTATTTAAGCATAACAACGTATGTAATTAGATCATAAAATAATCATTTAACACTAGGAAAAAGATATTGGAAAGATTTAAAATTTGAAATTCAATTCTATTGAATGCACGGTCTTATAAATTATCATATATTTATGGTTTTGAGGACCATAACTATCAATTCAACCTTCATATTCTAGTGATAAATCAATCGGTATATATATTTCAAAATTTCTTCCATGTCCAATATTCTCATCCCACCCATGTTGTCTTATGTGGAATCCTAGTTATGAATTACTTTGGGTAACTGGCATGTTTCTAATATTGTATTTTAAAAAAATTTAGTATTCATTTTTATGATCTTAGTTTTAAGGAAATTATCATTCATGTATAAAATTTTTTATAACCTAGATGAATTTATATGGTGAAATTATTTTTATGGGGGTAGAATGCAACACCCTGAGATGTTGTGAATTACATTTTTTGAATTAATTTAATATTTTGTTATTTTTTATTTCATAAAACACATAATATAGTTTTTTATACCACATCACTAAGTGTGGCTTGTGTTATTAGAAACACCAATCCACTCAAACATTTAATGAAACACATATATTTGCCTCTGACACATGATAAAATAAATTTTTTTTATATTAAACACAATACTGAGTCTCTTATATAGATTTTGTTATATGCAAGGTATAATTTTGTTAGACTATAATTTATATTAATATTACTATTAAAATATTAATATAGATACCACCTAGCCATTTGGATGGATTTATGAATAAGACTATATAAATTGTGAAAATATTATTTATCCATGTAAAAAAATTTAATTCTTCAGTTTTCAATTATAATAATTGAACATACGAACTTTTAGAAAATAAGGGAATTACAATTCTACTAAATAATTTCTTTATACAAGAACAATTTTATCTCAATAATATTAATTAACTAATTTTTATTAATGTTTTGAATAAAATATATATATTATATATTCAATCATTATTTTTTATACTCATCCAATATATTTGATATGTATAATATAAGAATAAATCAAATCTTTTAAATAAAATTTTTTATATTTCAAAAAAGTTATTTTAATGAAAATTAATGTCAAACTAATTTTAAATACGATTTAAAAAATGTTTAAATTTTTTTTACAATATAATCAAATTTTCGAAAGTGGAAAATAAAAATTAATTTGTTTGATTTTTTTGGGATGTTTTATTTTTTGGATGAATACGAAAAACATTGAATTTTACATCAAAAATCATTTTCCTAAATATTATTTATATAGATTAAATTAATTTCTATTTTATTTTAATGATTAATTATATATATTCTAAATCTATTAATCCAATGTTTTTCATTCTAATAAATTAAAAATTGAAATTGTAAATAAAAACATTTCAATCCTGTGAAAAAAATTACATTTATAGAAATATTTGTGGTCACATCTTCCAGATTAAATATAATGTAATTTCATCCACTTATGTTATTATAATTTGGATAAATGTATTATATATTTGGAATTATAATTATTTATAATTTCTAATAAGTTAAACATAGGGTTTTCAGAAATAAACTGGTAAATTTATTATAATTAATTATAGCGATTAAGAGAAAATTTTGCATAAAAACTAATAAAACATAAAAATAAGGTCCAAAATGACCTACAACCATCAAACTATGGAATTAGATAATTAAAACATGAAAAATGGGTAGTCCCCAGAACATTCACACTACAAAATTCTGAGTAAATAGAGAAATTAATTAATAAATATTGATTTTTTTTGATTAAATGGTGATAAATTGATATTTGATAATTTTAAGGGAGTTTTATATTTACAGATATATATGAATATGGATCAAAAATAGATTTATAATTATTATAAATTTATAAAAAAATTACAATTTCTTGTATGAAGATAGACACAACAAGAGATAATGGTTTTATTCATTTTATTTGTAATCATGATTATTTGTGATTAGAATTCCATTAGAGGAGTTATATGATTTTTTTCTCTTTGTAACCATATTTTTTATTATTGTGTTATTTCAAGTGTTTTTGAATTTTTCCTTTAATTCTCCAATCTTTTTTAAATAAAAAATTCGATTTTTTAATAAATGATGACTATATTTTTCTCTTTGGTCAGTGAAAATTTTCTTCAATGTACTTATTCGCTAAAATGTATTGAACAATTTCATTATATATTAGGTAATAATAATTTAAAGTATAATAAATTATAATTTCAATTTCATTTAAAATTATTTAAAACTATTATTTTACAATCATTTCTGAATGGTTAGTTTATGACATTTTACAAAAACTGTGAAAGGAATCAATATTTTATCTTTTTCCATATGAATGACTTTTACTCCATTTACAATTAGTAGTTTTATTCAAGATTAATTTACCATCATCAATTCCTATTTCCAATGAAAATGATTTTATCAATATTTTGTTAATTTTTATTTAAATTTTTATCAATTAAAAAGGATAGTTTTCCATGTTGTCAGTGAAAGATATTAATACTATTTAGAGGTACTTTTCAACTATATAAATAAAATTTTATTATTATTAGTCTTAATTATGGGTACACCCATTGACAAAACTGCTTGGATAACCTCATAAACTAGAACGTCAGTTAGATCTGATGTAGTCTGATGTAATTTTCAAATCCTTATGGGCTGGAGACTAGCACTTGTGGATCAAGAATGATGAAGAGGGAATTATTTTTCCACAAGAAAAACCCATGAATATAGAACCAATTTTTAAAATCCATAACACATTGGTATTGAAAAATATCCCTCAAAAGTAAAGGTAAGAAAAACCCTAATCATAAAAAATTAAATAATTAGAACAAATATGAAATCACCTCCATGATCTCCACACAATTGTGGGATCACATACCATTCTTGTCATAACAAATCCAATGGCCCTACTAGCATGAATAAATATCACTCACCATCTATAATACATGCCTTCTATTTCGTTGTACCTAGATAAATATACCCTTTATATACTCAATTTCATATATAGGGTGTTAAAAAAATGAACACAATATGATTCCACTATGATATTTCATAAGAATTAAATATAAAATAAATCATTTATTTATAGTATCAAGATAAATCATTGCATATAATATTTTCCCACTTTGAGTTTAAAACATGATTTGGAAAACATTTCGAATGAATTTAGAAAATTAGTATGAATGTTCATTTACATAAAAAAAATTATGAATAAGAATAAATATCAATTTTTGTATTGATGTGTAATTTCATCAATATTGGAATGTATAAGCATATTTAACCGTAACACCATGGTTATAAGACACATGTTTAGTTAGATTTATACATAAGGTTTCTTATAATACCAATGAAATCTGGATATGGTTATCCCTAAAATTCCCTAGATCCCATGTATCTGGTTAACTGGGGAATAAACCAATTAATTAATTACAATCCCTCACCATGTTTTGTTAGTGTTGAAATTCAGAAATAATTTATAGTCAGGGAAAAACATATCTTCCATGTTTTTCCATATTTATAACTACCCAGGATATCATTATCATCAATTAAATAATTCAAAGTGAAATTAATTTATTTAAATTTACATTCATAAATCACAATTTAATAATAAAAAAAAAACTTTTCAAACACTCTATTTGGTTTAAAAAAATGAATACCATCAAAATTAATTACTTTAAAACAAATTTATTTCATTTCATGTCTATAAAATCTTCCATGACATTATTTTACAAGAATTATCATCAAAATAATTCATTTAATTTTAAAATCATTATTATCAATCACATATTTATTTGAAAATATATTTTCAAAGAGGATTAATACACACCATGTAATTTTAAATAATTTATCATGAATATCTAATTTTTATTTGGAAATAATTTTAAAATCCCATTGAAAAATATTCTCAAAAATGTTTTCATATTTTAGTAATTGAATTAAAAAGCCATCGACTTTAACAATGGTATTTTCAATATCTTAAAATTTGACTTACATATAGTGAGGAAAATACAGGCTATAGAAAACAATGTTTAAGAATATTCCAATGCAACAATATTGGAATGTCAAACTCTATATCAATGATAATATTATCCTAACTTGGAATAACATGAATACAAAAAATCGAAAAAATATCCATATAAAAAATATTATGTGACCGAAAAACCATTAAAAAAGAAATTGAATAAAACTGTAGTGCCATGGAAGGAAGAATGATCAATTTAATTGAAGATAAATGTGATAAGGGACATATTATAACTATTCAATAAATATATAAGTGGTCATTGAATCCCCTTGAAATTTCAATGGATAATAGGAAATTTCAATTATTGAAGCCCTCATTAATATTATAATTTTTTGATCACCATAGTGTGGGGTATTTTTATAGAAGGACACCATAGGTACCATCCACACCTTGATGATTAAATACAGGGTTTTAACCAACTATGGCCTCAAGCACTATTTTGGAGATGTGTGTTAACTATGGTAAATAGGGTGACCAATAAAGGGACACAACTACGAACATATCTTGCTCCGGCCATGGTTCATTGTACATTTTTTTAAAATCCCAAATGGGAAACGTAGATTCCCCTACAGCCATGGTACTACCTTTTCTACACCAAAAAGAATGAAAATAATGTTTCATTTCCCAAATCCCATTGAAGGATCCATAAACTAGAATGAAAAATCATATAGAAAAACATTTACATTAATTAAATGGTATATATGTTAAAATTCTCCCATATATAATTTTTTTTTCTCCTCCTAGAAAGCCTCACCATGATGATAAATCCAAAAGGATATGAGGTCACAACTCAATCATCATTGTTTCATATTCTCATTCCTCATGAGAATCAGAAACATGATGTCACCGAACCCTTTTCAGATGTATGGATTTCCTTGGCAGAATCATCATATGGGAACCACCTAGATGAACTAAACTCCTAATAAATGTTATATTATATCCTACATCATGATCCTACTGAATAAAAACACAAGGCATATCAAATAGGTTTTTCATCAGTTGATAAACATGAAATAAATCATCAATCTATTTCATTTTCTATGTAAAATTTATAGAGTATGGAAACATTCCAATTCACCTTGAAACTTCAAACATATCTCAGTTTCAATATCCATTTTTTATGTTTTCCTTTACCATAACATGGATATATTCTCAATAACAGCTTATTTACAATAGATAATTCCAATTTATGCTGATAACTATCCCCATAATATTTCTAATAATTTAATTACACTTCCATTCACTGATAAATAATCCAAATCACAATGTTCTCCTCATAGAAAATTCTATTACACCCAAATTAGGCTTCCCCAACCATTGACTAACAATGTGGATATTTACATGTCAAAAGAAAGGCCTCAATATTTTCAATATTAATGGATGGATGTTAGATAATGTTGAATTAAAAAATAATAGTCTCAAATGGAAATCAAAATATACACTAAATTCATGGACAAAATAAAATAGAATGTTGTCTAAAATTGATATTTCACGGTTTTTTTCTATCTGTCAAAGGATGGTATGCTGTGCTCAACAAGATAGTAGATCACATCTCATCTTGGTGTCCCCAACATATTAATAAGTTAATCCATGTATACAAATTAAAAACTATGTATGATGTAAATCAATGACCCCATAAAATATTCTACATAAAAATATTTCTCATATACTTAACAATTTTTGTATCACAAATTGGAGAAATGTGAGCCAATTTGGACAATAGTTCAATAACCTCCAAAATAAAATTATTTCATCAATGAGTACATTGAATCCCATCAATAAAATTCCAGAATTTGTAACCCCATAAACATGTCAACATAAGAAGTTGATATAGAAAACATAATGGATTTTGATATTAATATATGATCTATTGATAAATATTAAAATTAAAATAAAACAATTATTTACCATTCCAAGAATGTACACAAAATAAATGAAAAATAGAATTAAAAATATTAATATTTTATTTTTGAAAATCTAACTACTAATGATGAAAACCCTACTCCATATAATTTCTCATAGGAGAGATAATGATATTATTATTCAAAAATAATGGAACACTCTAATGATTGATACCATTACATGGGTGTGTCTCCACTATATAATAATATCTAATGATGTAGAACTCATTATATTGTTACTAATCATGGTGTATCATCAAATGAAGATAGGTTTTAAACTGAAATATATATATATATATATATATCAAACCCTATATCATCATATAAGGATACCAAATGCATTCCATAAAATAGACTCATGTGATTCTACCCCTTTGATTATTCATTTATGGACCAAAATAGAATATTCTTTCTCAGATCATTAGTAATAAGGCTAAAATTTCTTGGGGTATAAGAAATAACATATTAAAAATATTTTATGTACTCTAACCATCTCCTCTGATAAAGAATCGAAATTTTCGATAGGAGAATAGAATTCAATATTTTTTATTTAAGTAAATAGTAATACATTATATAAAATGGTAGTTAATCAAAATTATAAGTTCTTTCCACATAAATATTAGTTTCAATTCATTTTATTTATAGTTTTTCTCATGAGGTCAATGATATTGGGAACCATAAGAGACTATGTGATCACCCATTATGAAAACAAAGCCTATACCAGAATGTAAGGCATCCCAAAAGTCCAAAGATCCATTCCCATCCATTAGATTATTCGTAATTCATGATGATGTAAAATAATTCTTCAAATCTGTTGAGTAAATAAATATCATTTCAACTTTTACATTCCATTATGTTTTGAAAATCATAAACAAAATTTTTATAGTAAATTATATTTCTCTTAGAAGTATTTTATTATGAAAATTTTCATTACCTATGAAATGCTCTATGCTCACCCTTGGTTTTCAATGTCTTATTATTGTCTTTTGAAACTAGGTCTATCCATTTTTCTCATAAACCTACAATTTTAATACATAAAATCATTGAAACATATTGTTTCTTAGACTCTTTTTTCCCTAGAATTTTTACTCTGATATTCTCTAATATTCAGACTCTGAATTCTATAAAATCAAGACTCTGAAATATCTAAAATTCAAACTCTGAATTCACTGAAATTCATAATATGAATTATCTGAAATTGAAAAATTGAATTCACTAAAATTTAGACTATGAATTCACTGACTTTCAGTCATTCAAATCACCAAAATTCAAACTCCAAATTCTCTGAAATTAAGATATTGAATTCTCTAAAATTTAGACTCCAAATTAGTGGAAATTTTAGACTCTGAATTCTCTGAAAATAAAACTATGTAATATTTGAAATTCAGTCTCCAAATTACCTGGAAATATAACTCAAAAATACCATTTTTCTAGACCCCAAAATCGTAATAAATAAAATTAAAAATTAACCATAAAACAGATTCTGAATTCCTCATAATTCAGACTCCAAATATCCATTATTCTAGAATCTAATTGTTCATATTTTTAGACCCCAATTCTCAATTCCATAAGAATTCGATTAAATGATTTTCTTATACATATCTCATTTCATTAAAGTAACATTTCATTTTATCATATCTTATTAATGTCAATGTTTCTTAAAAAAGTTTTGTTTCTTAAACATGGTAATGTTTTCCAAGTTATCTTACATGAAACAATATATAAAAATATGTTTTTAGCTAATCTTTGGTTGAGTGACATGTGTCCAGGACCTTCCAAATTTTATGGAAAAATATAAATTTTGTAGGAGGAGATGACTATTGGGATATCTTATATAAATACCACATCAATTTGATGAACTAAAAAATATGTTACAATGTTCAGAAATGACGTGAATTGATTTCAAGAGGGAGAGAATCTCATGGTTTGTGCAATCTGTAAAAATCATTATCAGTCAGGAGAAACATGTTCTTCCTTGTGCAACTCCAATTATTGTTGTGTACATTTGAAGGATTATGTGGATTTTACAATAGCGGTTTTGACTATCTTAATGTTTGAGGACTTTTGAGGACAGAAAGATAGCGATGTCGACTACCTTAAACATTGAGGGTTTTTAGGTATATAAATATAGAAACCAACAAACTTATCGAGTGCTTAACCTAGTGTTGGTATGGAAGACATTATTGAATGTATAAGTGAAGGGAATTTTACCCATGTTAGTTAGATACCATTTTCTTTGGGTTAAAGGATTTCACAGTTTAATTTTTCTTGTTACAAGTTTTATTTCGACATCATTTTGTTTTTGAAATAATTTTTAACTTTCATATACATTGTTATACTTTTATAAAATTATAAATACATTTATATACAAATTAAGATAAAAAATTACCCTAATATTTGTTTATGATTATGTTCTTTATAAATTTACCTTGTCCCTTCCAATTATCCTATTGTTTATGAACCAAAGAGGATTCGTGAATTATCCTTTTTAACATTATTAAATATAGATTTTCTTAATGTTAAAAATTAATGTTTTTAAACATAAAATTCACCAACTCTTTTTTTGAGCATCTACAACTATATTTTTATCCTAAAATAGATATTATGGCATGTATCTGAAATAAATATACTTGTATATTTGTATTCCTGATCAATTTTTTCTTTCTCAAATTTTCATGTTGACGTTTTTTTTAAATATTTTCAGTATTTATAAATATTTTTTTAATAATCATTTTTTTGGAAAATATATTTTGTATTAGAATTCTAGTAATTAATTTTGTTTCTAAAGATAATCTAATTCCATTTAGACCACCAATTTTTGTTGTAAATGATTGTGTGTATTGGAGTGATATGACGTATAACTTTTGTTATTAACACTGGAGTGGACAATTTTTTCATGATCATTGGTGATAAAAACATAATGGGAATGGAAGTCAGAGCCATCAAAAATCATGAAAAAAAAGAATATCAAATAAAATATAAGGTATATAATAATCTATTATGTTCCATGACCAGAAATATCTGCATTAAAATATCTTCTTATTATTCTTGCAATAGTATCTAGAAGAAACATGATGATACACACATTGGAACTTCAAACCTGATAGAAACTAGAAGAGTTAGGTTAATAGATGAATATCATGGATTTAAGTTTCCTTATGGGGAACTATTTTGAAATTTGCTACAATGATTTAGGAAAATCATAAATAGTATTCAATCTATGGGATAAAAAGGACTTGATTATTAAGTTATATTGGACAAGATCATTGATATTATTCCCAATGATTGGGAATCTAAAATTATAGTAATCGATGAGAATAAGAATGATTATGACATTACCCTTATTGAGTTATTTGAAACTCTTCTTTAGCATGATAAAAAATAAATAGAGATGTAGAGACCAACAAGAAGAAGAATGATATTATAAGTGTTTTTTCACTACTACATCTAAAATAAATACTCTGAAAAGGGTAACTATATATAATGGAAAGAAATATATTGTTATATCTGAATCGTGTGAAATTGATCAATCTGAAAATGAATTATCCAATATTGATTAAAGGATGAACAATATTTTTGGAATGAAATATTTTCAGTATAAATATAAGAAAAAATGCACAAAAGAGAAGAAATTTTTTGAAGTAACATGGTATAAACGCAAAAGGGCTACACATATCAGACCTAATTTTCCTATGATTAAGTGAAAATATAGAAAGGATAAGTATTCTAAATTTAATATAAAGAATTACTACAAACCTATGGCTACGAATGTTCTAAATGATAATGACACTTGGAGTACATGTGGTAGTGATTCTTAAGTTGATTCCTATGAATATGAATCTTCTATTCAGTTGAATATTGGTATTATATCCAGATTACCTATTGAAAATCATTGTCTTATAGATAAGGTACATATATTCTCAAACCATAACCAATAATACATTAAATTAAAATTTTACTAATGCAAAATTTTATAAATCTTCGAATGAAGAATCTTCTACTTTAGTAGATAATACATTACAATCATTTGAAGTAGTCCCATGATTTTCTAAATTACTTGAGAATGTGAACTGTAAGGTAAAAAAATATTAGATTCTAGAATTTATGTTTTAACAAAGTTTGTATCAGATATTTTTATAAATCTTGATCTAAAAACTATTAATGATTAAATTATCACTAAAAATAGTATGTAAGTTGATTTTGAGAAACATATACTTTCTAAGGATTTTGAAAATTTCATTTCTAAGAAAAAAATTATAGAATTTCTCAAATTCCCAGACTAATGACTTCGAGGATAAGAATTTAGTCATTAGATTAAAATTCGAAATACTTTCCCTAAGGAAACTCTTAAAAAAAATTTCCCTCAAGAAGGAAAAAATATGGTAAAATGTATTCCAATCCTCATATTCTTAGGAATGGTTTTGGATGTGGTTATACTGACTCAAAACCTATTTTTTGTAATAAACATTTTTTTCCTCAAAGTATTCCTTTTTTTACTAATTTTCAAAGTGGTTGACATTGGTAGAAATTTTTTTCTATGAATAAAATACAATCCTTAGGTTATAATTATGGTTATTTTTCAATGAATATGTAGATAACAAACATATTACGTACTAACATTTATGAATCCAAGAATATTTGGATTCCAAAAGACCATGTTTTTTATTTTCAAGAATATAAATGTAGTACAAACAAAAATACATGTTACATGAATAGTGAATGTTTCCAACCCATTAATGGTAAAAAAAACATCTTTGAATGGATCATGAAGATGAAAAGAGAAAAATTAACTTTTAGAGATAATAATTAGGCAGAAATTTATTGTATAGGTAACATTGTTCTACATGGAATAAAATTAATTTCAAATTTTTTATTTGTTAAAGGACTTAAGCAGAACCATTTAATCATAATCCAATTATATGATGACGGTTATTTTGAGAATTTTAGGAATGATAAATGCCTAGTACACAATTCCATAAAAGATTTTATCATCTCTTCACATAGTAATGATAATGATTATACACTAAAATTAAAATATCATAGGATCCTAGATCTTCCTTGCCTTAGTGCAATAGATGACCAATCTTGGTTATGGAATAGAAAACAATGACACTGTAACCTTAGGAAACTTTGCAAAATCTCAATGAAAAGACTTCTTAAGGATCTTCCAGATCTTAGATTATATTCATCAAATGTTTTTGATCCTTGTAAATATATAAAGAAACATAGTTCATTGTTTAAATCAATTATTGATGTCTAATCATTTGATGAATTATAGCTGGGTTAGATGGATTTTTTCTATCCAATATAATCTAGAAGTATTGTTGGAAAATTCTATGTATTTGTTTTAATAGATGATTGAAAAATATTTTCTTTTGTCTATTTAATTGTAAATAATGTTAAGCCTTTTCTTATAAGAAATATTTTTCATCCAATGTTGAAAATGGGAAAAAATCCATCAATAACTTTTCATATTGACCATGGGGGATATTTTTAAAATTCATATTTTGAAACTTTTTTAGTAAGAATGGAATTACTCATAACATCTCATCTCTATGGACTCCTCAACCTAATTGTGTTGTTAAAAGAGGAAATATAATACTTCATGTTGTAACTAGAACCATGTTGAGTGAATATTCTATTTTAAATTATTTTTTTTGAAACTGTAATTGTTGCTTCATATACTAAAAATATTGTTTTAATTCGACCATTTTTTAATAAAACAACTTATAAATTTTGGACTGGTTGAAAAACAAAAAATTTCATACATCAAGGTATTTCAATGCATTGTATTCATCTTGAATACTAATGATAACATACATTAATTAACACCCAAATCCAATGAATGAATTTTCCTAGTCTATTCAACTACTTCTATGACTTGTCTGGTTTCTAACGAAAATTCTTGTATTGTTAAATAAACAATGCATCTAAAATTTTATGAAATTGATCCTTTTGTTTTGAAACAAACCGAACCTACATATTTGGATTGTTTTTCAAAAATTAGTTATAAATATTTGATAGAACATTTTAAAAATAAAGAAGATAATCCGGAAAATGAATCTAAAGCATTTATCCTAAATTTTTTTACATTATGTTGATGAATAGGTTTTACAAAACCCAAATTTGTTGTTTCTTAAGAATCTTACCAGGGATTGTATCATTGGTGATGTAAATCAACATGTAAGGACAAGAATTTATTTATGAAATGAAGTATAACTTCAAGAATTTATTTCCCAATTAAATAGTATAAGTACAAATCATGATTTAGCTAATGATGAATGGATTAAATCCATGCAAGGTGAACTAAATTAATTCTAAAGAAACAATGTCTGGTCCATGGTTAAAAGACCAACGGAATCTTCTGTAATTTATGTAAAATGGGTATTAAGAATTAAATGTCTTGATAATGGAATATTTGTATGAAATAAAGAATTATTACTTACTAAAGTCTATAATCAACAAAAAGGAATATACTATTAAGAGAAATGTGCTCTAGTAGTAATACTTGAATTTATTTGTATTCTACTAGCCTTTGAAGAATTCTTTAATTTCATACATTTTCAAATGGATGTAAAGTGTTATTTCTTAAATTAATACATTTAAGGGGTATTTAATTTTGAGAAACAACCAATTTTTGAAGACACAAAACATCTTGAACATGTTCTTAAACATAAAAAACCATTATATGGGCTTAATAATTCCCCTAGAGCATCGTATGATATATAAACAAGGTTTTTGTAACAAAAAAATTATGTAACGGGAACTAGTGATACACCCATTTTTTTAAATAATGATAACATCAATGTTTTTATTTTTAAATTTTTGTTGATGGAATTATATTCTGATCAACTTTCCAATATTAAACTTATTAATTTGAAAATCTATTCAAACTATAGTTTTAAATCAGTATGATGGGTGATTTATCATTTTGGAATCAGTTTCAAAAACCTCCAAAATTGGATGGAACTTATATATATCATAATTAATATATTATGTAAGATCAAAAGTAATTAAAGAATAATTTATTTTCATATCTATGTCTTTTTATGAATTATATAGTGTTTTAGAGGCTTAAAATAAGAATAAATCCAATCTTAAGCATAAAATAATCTAATATTTTCAAAAGATTGTTTTACCTCCTTTTGATGGAGAACATTTATTAAATCCACTCTTTGAAAATTTTATATGTTATATTTTACAAATTAGAACATTTTTTAGAATCAAGGGATCAAAATTTACTTTGTGTATTGTTTTTCTTTTTCTGATAAAGTTAATTTATTATTGAATAGTGAAAATGCTGCATTTTAATTCAAAACCCTCCTTTTGATCAAATTTATTTATATGGATAGATTATCTTTTTAATTGGGTTTAAGGTTTAATTAAAATATTTTTTACCATTTTATCCAATGATGGTCAATGGAATTAATTTCACTTTGAAATTGGACATAAACATATGTCAATGTTTTGATAAATATTCTTTCTTAAAAACACGCTATTTGTTTTGACTACGGGAATTGTTATTAAAATAATTACTGTAATTTATGCATACGGAATTGGGTAAAATAGATTCCGTATTTGGAATCAGAATGTCCAAATTATTTAATTAAGACTCTTTTGTTTTTGATATGATGAATAGTAATTATAGTAATTATTACTAATTATAGTGATTAATTAGTAAATCGGGTAAAAAGGGGTAAACAAAATAATGTTATAATAACATAAAATTACCCATCCATGTGACTTAATGATATTTTTTGAGTCATGGGCGACCATGGGATGCCTTGTGCAAACTTTGAGACCCTATGAAATCACTTTGGTGTGATAGTGACCTTTTATCATATTATTTTTTAAAGAAATGGAAATATTATAAAAGTATGTAATACCTAAGTAAAAATATTTTACTTTTGTTTATATAAATGATATATATGACTATAAATAGTCATATAAAATATAAATATATTTCCTTAATCATGGTATTTTATTTAGAATTTTTATACATTAAATAATGAAATTTATTTATGACACAATGATGTTGTAATTATTACCTCATTAATGAATGATTTAAATATATGATATTATAAGTGTTAATATATTTTTGTTTTGAAACATGGGATTCTATCCACGAATTTTATAGACAATTATGACATGTAAAATATATTTTAATGCATTTATTTCTAAAGAATAAAGCTTTTATGCCTTTATCAAAAGTCAACTACCAAAAGTGTCGAAATTGGGATAAATGAGTTTGTTTTTAAAAAAATTATTATATTTAATGGTATAAACGTCCAAAAAATCTAATATTCTGAAAAATGACATATAATATAATAATAATATCATTATTGATAAAATTCTGGGGTTACTGGTATTTTAGAGTAATTATTATGACCTTATAGTTTGAATATCAAAAAAGACGTGGTAAGAATTACTAATTTTAACTAAGGTTTAAAATGAAAAGATAAGGTGAATTATATGTCCTACACTTGTCTAAATACTTTTGGTTTAGTGTATTTCTACCTATTACCCTCTTATCCTCTAAATATATCATTTTGGAACTATTGTAATTTGAAAAACATTTTATAATAAATTAATATTTCATGTCTTTCCAAGAGTACCCCTCCTCCCTCTTATAAAAGGCTTCCACCACTACCCCTTACCCACACCTCTCAAGTCGTTTGATCATCCAAAATCTTGTAATATTATCTCTCCACATCCCTCTCTTACTCCTAGAATCCTCTTTTTGGGAAGAAGTTTTTTCAAGGAAGCCTTTGGCTCAAATCAAAAAGAGTTACCCAATTTAGAGGTAATGTATTCTCTTAAGTCTCTTTCTATTATTTTCCTTATTCACTCAACACTATATTATTTTATTTGATCCCATAATAACACAAGTATCATCACTATACAAGGTTTTTATTATGATAAGAATTATACCTACACTTACACACGCCTCCGTCTAGTGGTTAAAGAACATACTGTTTCTATGGGTGGCAAATTACTGCCTCACAAAACGATGATTGTTCAATATCCTCTTAACACCTTTCAAGGTGGCCATTATGATGTCACTTTATTTATATATGATATATATGGTATTTATTTTTTCTATATGCTTCATAATTTTATTTTTAAATCTGATCGTTATGCTTTTCATGTTGTGGTACTGCGATAATTTCATCTGAGGAGGTGTGGACTACCACCCACTCAAGTGATGTGAATCATTCATCCCAAATATGGAATTTATAAATAATGTAATTAATGAACTTATGTAACCTATATAAAATATATAATATACTGGAATTATAATATATATATGTATCATTTAGTTTTAATTCCTTTAATAAGACAAAGAAATGAAAATCGCGTTCAAGCGTACGTACGGCCTACCGTCTCCATGAACGGTGCATTTCATTTTTTAAATCCAAATGTTATGGAATGGATTAAAATGAATATATAATGGATATATAAGATATTTAAATCATTAATACAATTCTTGAGATGATTTACTTATAACTACATGGGAAATTCTTTTCAAACAAGTTTATTTTTGACTCATGTACCGAACATCGACAAAATATATGATATAAACTCACATAATTAACTAATTATTATAACATGATAATATGTGATAGGAATTGAATAATAAACTTCAAATTATGTCCTAAATAAATTATAAATTGACTTATGTTTATTATTCACAAATATAAATAAACGAACAAGACAAGTCAGACTTTAGGTAAGGGGATTACTTATCTCACTTTTAATTCCATGGGATTTCCATTGTTCGCCAATTATTTATTTCATGTGGTGTATTGTTTACTTAAATTTGATATATATTATCATTATTCTATTTATATTCATGGTATTATGAGATTCATTTGGTTCTTATTATCTTTTGGTCAAACGACTCGATTTATTACAATGAGGTAAGGGTTTTTATCTCACTATTTATTCCCGTGAGATTCATGCTATATATTTCACTTTATCCTTTGAGTGGTGTATGTACTGCCCATTGTTATAATCTTTGTGTAATATACTTTAGTTTATGGGTATTTACATCAACTTTGTATAGTTCTTCTTTCATGGGGTGTACGTTTCGAATGTTACCCAAGTCAGTAAGGGAACCTTTAACCCTCCTCATTATAAAAGACTTATTTTTTGTTAGATCTTTTAATTTACATATTCAAAATGTTGGGATATGTTCTTATATATCCTTATTGCTGTAAATTTTATGTCCATGTGATGAGATACCCTTTTTATCTTTCATCAACTCACTTTATTAATTTTAAATTGACGCCGTTAGGCTGTCAAATTTCTGTAAGGGAACTTCATAACCCAATTTCAATTCTTTGGGTCAAACCCCTATTCATGATTATGTCATACTATGAATAAGTTTGGATGACCTCTGATTGTTTTGCACTTAATATCCACTTATATTTTGTGAATTTATATTTTTCACACATAATTATGTAATTCATTTATCCTTAATCTAAGGATTCTATCTTTGTAAGGGACTTCGTCTCAATCTCCTTTCATTGAGGCAAATTTTGTATTAATACAATAAATTCTTTTATACGCTGTATAAACACCTTTGACTTTTCATTTCATTCAAAGGGAATGTTTTTCTACGAATCGTTTTACTAAAGGACAAAAAGGAATGTTTCCATTAACGTACGCGGTGACAATGATCATTCAGCCACCACGAGTATTATTTAATCTTTGGCTTCCTCAGTAAGCTATAATGTTTAAAAAAAAAAATACCATATACTCTATTATGTATATTGGTATTGAAAATGGTTTTGATAATGGATTTGTTATGTCAATATATTTAAGTGATTTATTTTGATTGAAATGTTGAAATGTTTTCTTTCCTTTATATTTTTTATGTATTATGGTTTTATAATGGTACTTGAATATTTGATGGGTGGTTACGTGATAAACCAAATGACGGGCGGTGCTGTGAATACCAGGATGGGTGGTTACATTATAACTTCCAATGCATTGGGTATGGAAATCGGCTATATGGATATTCCATTTAGTGACATGGGTGGAAGTCGATCGTATGGTTATTCCATTTAATTATGTTTATGTCCCAAGTTACATTTATATGTTATGTGTTATTTATATGTGTTTTATGGTGATATTTTGGTTACAAAAGGGTATGAAAAGATCTTTTATTCAGTGAAGAGTATTTACTATTTCATAAAGGTGAAAAGTATTACTTATGATTAAGTATTAATGGTTTACTTGTTGTTTTGAAAAACTAATAGTTTCCTTCTTTGGGAATCCCTTGCTAAGCTTTTTATACTCATCCCAAGTTTTTGATATGTTTTCCACAGGACATAATGATGAATAGGGTCAAGGATGGGATCAAAGAAATACATGCTATCTAAAAAATAGAACTATACATGTTTCTTTTTAAGAGTTTTTATTTTATGAAAAAAATGAAACTGAGTAGAATTGTCTACTTTGTAATCTTATGAGATGTAATAGTTATTCCCTAATTCTCTAAAACTCTAAACCTGAAAAGAATCTCAATGTGAATTATTCATTTAATTCATGATTAAGTATTGTTTTAATTCTGGGTCCTTATAGTTGGTATCAACGGTCATTTTAGATAACATTAGAGGTTAGGGAATTCTTTAAGCATAAGTGACATTACCATAATGTTTAGGATTTCAGAAAGAGACCTAGTTTTAGATAATGTGAATGAGTTTAAGAAAACATGAATAATTATATTTTAGTATTTAACCCCCTCATAATATATTATATGATGATTCTAATGATATACTCACATTGACCTTTTTGGTTTTAGTAAATGGTTGGATCTAGCAGGCACCAAAGTAATAGTGGATGTGAAGAAAACTGAGACGATTTTCTGAAAGCACAACTGAATGATATGGGAGTTGTAATGAGAACTCATATGGTTATTCTCAACCAACTATCAGGAGTCACTATTAACCACTTGAACCTTGGTGAGTCCTCTAATAAATCATGTATGAGATAACCAAATCCATGTGGAAGTTCATGTAATAATTATAAAGGTAACCATTAGGGTTTATATGATCCTTACTTTTGAGGTAATTATGGGTTACTATATGTTATGATGGAAAGTGAAAGGCATGAGATAAACTTGATATTAAATTATGTTATGGTTACTTTTTATGATTTTTTATATTTTTGGGGAATGTTTTAATAATTATATATTTTTGGAAAAAGGACAACACGCAGACCGTGTGACAACCTGTCGCGTCGGTTGAAGCTGTGGGAATCGAACCCACAACCAAAGTGTGACGTGGATTTATTGCCTACCATTGGAATACGTTAAGTCACTAGTTAGTATGACTAATTATTATTTTTGATTATACTATTAATCATGAATAAGTTGATTTTGGGTTATCTATGGAAATGATTAACCAATCTCGAAGGATATGTGATTAGGTTAATTAGTTTTCAGTATGAGACTTTAAGAGTAACTGATGTTATTTGGAGATAAATGTTAAGATTTACCTTGGAAGACTATGTGATTAAATCTTCCATATATTTGTGTTTCAATATTATTTTGGAGTACTTTGATGAATTTTATGGACAACTTTTTATTGAATGTTCTTTGATGAACTTTGGGTTTTGGTTGGACAAATTTTGGATATTAAGAGTAGTTTTTCTTTTTAGAGATTATTCTCTTTGGGGATTATCTAATCTTGTACTAACCATTTTGGTTTTTGTTAAGGTCCAAATTCATGGGAAATATATAGTTATATTTTTTGGATTAGGGGATTCTCTAGAAGTTGATTATAGCGCTCTTAATTTGAACAAGTCATCCTAAATACTCATCTTTTGGAGAAAATATTAGTTTGTGTTAGAAATATAGTAAGAGATGAAAGTCTACATGACAAGTAAGTATGTTTAATTATGTTTTATTTAAACCTATAAATAAATTCTTCAATTAAATGTAACTTAAAACAAAAATGTTGTATGTTAACATTTCCTACTAGGGAACCAAATACCGTTTAACCCGTCACAAATTTGTGATTTTCTAGTGGTTAACTTCCTCCAAGACATGTTTTCTATCACTATCCATCAGAACATGATAGTTTTTTTCTCCTCTATATCCATTTTTTCATGGAATACTAGTATCTATTATATCGTGTGGCCTTTTTTACTTCTCTTTCTTTCTTTTAAAGTGATAGTTTTAATGACTCCTTTTATGATGTGGGGCTTTCAATGAGGTTTCCGAGCCCAATTTTAAATTTGCAAGGATGAAATTCCAAAAGGGGGGAAGGATGTAACATCCCAAGTAAGTAAAGAATAATATATTTTAATATCTATGTCTATTTATGAATTTGATTCCGTTTTAGAGGCTTAAAATGAGAATAAATCCAATCTTAAGCATAGAATACTCTAATATTTTCAAAAGATTGTTTTAACGCCTTTTGATGAAGATTTTTTTTAAAATCTACTCTTTGAAAATTTAATATGTTATATTTGAAAAAATAAAATCCTATTTTATAATCAAGATATCAAAATTTAATTTGTGTAATTTTTTGTTATTTTTCTGATAAAGTTCATTTACTTGTGAATAGTGAAAAATGTTGTATTTTAATTAAAAACCTCCTTTTAATATAATTTATTTATATGGTTAGATTATTTTATTAATTGGTTTTAAGGTGTAGTTAAAATATATTATTACCATTTAATACAATGGTGGTAATTGGAATTAATTTCACATTGAAATTAGACATAAAAAAGTGTAAATCTTTTGATAGATATAATTTCTTAAAAACACGCTATTGGTTTTGACAACATGAATTATTTTTAAATTAATTATAGAAATTTATTTATTTGGAATATGGTAAAATATATTCTGTATTTGGAATCTTAAGGTCCAAATTATTTAATTAATACTCTTTTGTTTTTAACATGATGAATAGTAAATAAAGTAATTATTTCTAATTACAGTGATTAATTAGTAAATGGGTTAAAAAGGGGTAAACAAAATAATGTCATAATAATATAAAATTACCCATCCATGTGTCTTAATGTTATTTTTTGAGTCATGGCTGACCATGGGATTCCTTGTGCCAACATTGGGACCCCATGTAATCACTTTTGTGTTATAGTGTCCTTTTATCATATTATTTTTTAAAGAAATAGATATATATTAAAAGTATGTAATACCTAAGAAAAAAATATTTAATTTTGTTTATATAAATGATATATTTGACTATAAATAGTCATATTAAAGCTAAAAATATTTCCTACATTATTTTATTTTATTTATAATTTCTAAAAATTAAATAAAAAAAATTATCTATGACACAATGATGATGCATTTATTACCTCATTAATGAAAGATTTCAATATATGATATTATAAGTGATAAAATAATTTTTTTTGAAACATGGGATGCTATCCATGAATTTTATAGATAATTATGACATGTTAAATATATGTTAATGATTTTATTTCAAAGGAATTATACTTTAATCCTTTATTAAAATCCATCTACCAAATAGTTTCGAAATTGGAATAATTGAGTTTTTAAAACAAATGTTATTTTATTAAATGGTATAAAAGTAAAAAAAAAATATAATATTCTTCCAAATGACATATAATATATTACTAATATCATTATTGATACACTTTTGGGACTATTGGTATTTTAGAGTAATTATTATGATCGTATAGTTTGAAAATAAAAAAAGACATGGTAAGAATTATTAATTTTAACCAAGGGTTAAAATGAAATGATAAGGTGAATTCTATAACCTCCACTTTTCTAAATCCTATTGGTTGAGTTTATTTATACTATATATCCTATTATACTATAAATAAATCATTTTGGAACAATTATAATTTGAAAAACATTTTATAATAAATTAATATTTCATGACTTTCCAAGAGTGTCCCTCCTCCCTCTTATAAAAGGCCCCCACCTCTACCCCCTTACCCCCACCTCTCAAGCCCTTGTCTCATCCAACCTCTACTCATATTCTCTCTCATCATCCCTCTATTACTCCTAGATTACTGACATTGGGAAGAAGTCTTTCCAAGGAAGCCTTTGGCTCAAATCAAAAAGAGTTACCTGATTTCGAGGTAATGTCTTCTCTCGAGTTTCGTTCATTTATTTTCCTTCTTCACTCACCTATATATTCTTTTTATTTAATCCCATAATAACACCAGTATAATAAATATTCTAGGATGTTTTTATGACAAGGATTACTCCTAAACTTATACACACCTCTGACTAATGGTTAAAGAACATACTGTTTTCGTGGGTGGCGAGTTACTGCCTCACGAAATGATGATTGTTCAATCTCTTTTTAACACCATTAAAGGTGGTTATTATGATGTAAATCTATTTATATATGATATATATGGTATTTATATTTTCTATATTCTTATTATTTTTTTTAAATCACATCGTTATTCTTTTCATGTGGTGGAACTGTGATAATTTCATTTTTGGAAGTATGGACTACAGCCCCCTTAAGTGATGTGACTCGTTCATGCAAAACATGGAATTTAAAAATAATTTTATTAATGAACTTATGTAACCTATATAACATATATATTATAATGGAATTATAATATATATATAAATATATATATATATGCCTCATTTAGTTTTAATTATTTTAATTTGACAAAGAAATGAAAGTAGCGTTCATGCGTACGTACGACATACTGTCTCCATGAACAGTGGATTTAATTTTTTATCTAGAAATGTTATGGTATAGTATAAAATGAGTATATACTGGATATATTTGATATTTAAATCCTTGATACCATTCGAGAGATGATGTACTTATAACTACATGTGCAATGTTTTTCAAAAAGTTAATTTTTTACTCATGTACCAAACTTTAACAAAACGTATGTTATGAAATCACAAAATTAACTAATTATTATAACATGATAATATGCTATATTAATTTAATAATAAAAATTAAATAATTTCCTTATGCAATTATAAATTTACCTAAGATTATTATTCATGAATATAAAGAAACGAACAAGAAAAGCCAGACTTGAGGTAAAGGGATTTCTTATCTCACTTTTGATTCTGTGGTATTTCCATTGTTCGCCAATTATTTATTTCATGTGTTTTATTGTGTACTTAAATTTGATATATATTATCATGATTATATTTATATTCATGGTATTATTTGATTCATTTGGTTCTTATTTTTTTGATCATACGACTCGATTTATTACAATGACGTAAGGGTTTTTATCTCAATATTTATTCCCCTGAGATTCATGCTATATATGTCACTATGCTCTTTGATTGGTGTATGTACTGCCCATTATTTTACTATTTGTGTAATATACGTTCATTTATGGTTATTTACAACAAATTTTTATAGTCCTTCTTTCATGGGGTGTAGATTTTGAATGTTACCCACGTCGGTAAGGGAACTTTTCACCCTCCTCATTTTAAAAGACTTATTTTTGTTAGGTATTTAAATTTAAATTTTCATATTGTTTGGATATGTTATTATATATCCTTATTTCTGTAAATTTTATGTCCAAGTGATGAGATACCCTTTCTATCTCTCATCAACTCACATTCTAAATTTTAAAGTGATGTCGTTAGGTTGTCGAATTTCTGTAAGGGAACTTTTAACCCAATTTCAATTCTTCAGGTTAATCCTATAATTCTTGATTAAGTCGTACTATGAATATGTGTGGATAACCTCTGATGTTTGAAAATTAATAACAACTTATATTGGTTTTATTTATATTTTTCACACCTAATTATGTAATTGATTTATCATTAATCTAAGGATGTCGTCTTTGTAAGGGACTTCGTCTCAATATTTTTTAATTGATGAAAATTTTGTTTTTATACAAGACATTATTATATACGTTGTATAAAAACCTTTTACTTTTCATTTAATTCAAAGGGAATATTTTTCTATGAAGCATTTTACTAAATGACAAAAAGAAATGTTTCTTTTCACATACGTGGTGACAACGACCTTTCCGCCGCCCCGAGTATTGTTTGATCTTTGGCTTCCTCAACAAGCTGTAATGTTTTGTAAAAAAAATAAATGCCATATAATCTATTATGTATTTTGGTATTGAAAATGGTTTTGATAATGGATTTTTTATGTCAATATATTTATGTGATATATTGTGATTTAAATTTGGAAATGTTTTCTTTCCTTTATATTTGTTTTATGACTTATGATTTGATAATGGTACTTGGACATTTGACAGGTGGTCACATGATAAACCAAATGACAGGTGTTTCCATGAATACCAGGACGAGTGGTTACATTATAACTTCCAATGCATTGGGTATGGATGTCAGTTGTATGGATATTCCATTTAGTGACATGTATGGAAGTCGATTTAATGGTTATTCCATTTATGTATGTTTATGTCCCAAGTTACCTTTATATATTATATGTTATTTCTATGGGTTTTATGGTGATCTTTTGGTCACAAAAGGGTATGAAATGATATTTTATTTAGTAAAGAGTATTTACTACTTCATAAAGGTGAAATGTATTACCTTTTATTATGTATTCAGGGTTTACTTGTTGTTTTGAAAAAATCACAGTTTCCTTCTTTGTGTATCCCTTACTGAACATTTTATGCTCATCCCATGTTTTTGAAATTTTTTCCACAGGACATAAAGATGAATATGGTCAAGGATGGGATCTAGGAAAGACATGCTATCTAAAACATCGATATATACATGTTTCTTTTTAAGAGTTTTTATTTTATGAAAAAAATGGAATCCGAGTAGAATTGTCTACTTTGTAATCTTTTAAGATATAATAGTTATGTCATAATTCTCTAAAACTATAAACCTGAAAAGTTCCTCAATGTGAATTATTCATTTAATTAAAGACTAAGTAATGTATTAAGGCTGGGTGCTTATATATTAAAAATCTTCTTAAAAAGTATTAATATGACAACAGTGAAATTATAATACTTCAATCGGCACCTCAAATTATCTTGATCTTGATGAACCTGGGAAAGCAGTAGATCAAACAACATTTAGTGGTATGATAGGAAGTTTATTGAACATAACATATATTCCTCTAGATAGAATGTTTTTAGTATTAATATGTGAAATATATCTATCTAATCCAATGTAATATCATTTAGAAGCAGTGAAAATAATTTTTTCTATTTGAAGGGAACAATGAATTTAGGTCGTTTATATTGTTCTGTAAATGATGTTGTATTAAATGGGTTTTTGATGTGGATTTTGGTTTATGTATAATGGATAGAAAAATTACAAATAGAAGTTTTCATTTTTTGGAGATTCATAAGTTTCTTGGTCATGAAAAAAGAGACACTCGGTAGCACTTTCTACAGGTGAGGCTATATATGTAGCAGCTGGAAGTTGTTGTGTTCAAGTGTTGTGGATGCAACACACACTCAGAGAATATGGTATGAGTTTTATAGAAAGATAGATATTGTGTGAAAATAATAGTGTCATTTTCATAAGAAAAACCCATCACATCACTCCCATGAAAAGAACATAGACCTTGGGAATCACTTTATAAGGGATGACACACTTATTGAAGAGATTATTTTACAATTTAAATGATCGAATGAGCTACATGCATACATATTTGAAAAATAATTACCCTCTAAGAGATTTTTATATATTAAGAAAAATATAAGAATGATCAGCGTAAGGTAATAATCTATATTAACATTTTTATGACCTATCTCCTTACATTAAGATACTCCTATCCATTTGGGGAGTATATTTGTGTAATATGTTTTTCTTATTAATTTTTTTTTTCAGAACCTAATATTTTTTTATTTAATAAAAATTATCAGACGCTAAAATTTTATATCCTTAATAAATATTTTGAGAACATAATATTTTCATTGTTTAATAAAAACAATTAGAACCAATGGTTTCGAAGAAGAATCTTATCAATATTTCCATTTCATAATGAGAAATACAAAATGTATGTTTCCTTAAACAAATATTTGTAACTTAATTTTTACTTGGAAGTATTTCTATATTGTTTTAAGAAAATATTATTAAATTCACTTTCCATAAATCATATTTTTCTTTTAGACCTCAATAGATAAGAACTTTAAAAATAAATCTTTAGTATTGATATCAACTTTCATATCAGATCAACCTAATCTCATCTATTTGATTATTTTGAGAATAAAAACCATCACCATGAAACCTATATAAATTCCCTCCATATTCGCACCCACATAAGATAATACACTGATTATATATTAAATATCTACCTTTCTTCAAATTAGTCATTTGGTTTTTTGTTTTTCCTTATGGTCTGAATTTCTCATGTTGTTTCCTTGCAAAATACAGGGGCCTCAAACAAGGAACTTAATTATTGGTTAATTTTTATAGAATGGTTAGTGGAAAGAAATTTCATTCTTAAGTATGATTCCTTGATTGAAAAATTCATTGATATTAATGGATGGGAACGTCTTTGAATTTCCATGACCACATATCTTGATCCGCTTTATCCTAATCTCTTAATTAAATTCTATGATATAGTTAGTGTCTACGAACAAAGAGGTACAAAATATTTTTTAAGAGCTATGGGAAGTCTTATACCATATATTTCTATAAGGATGATAATATTTTTTATATACCTTATGAAGGAGAGGCTATTTTTTGTTCTCACAAGTTTTGAGAGAGGGAAAGTAGTTTTGAGAAGGCTAATTCAATTGAATGATTTTGTCATAACGGAGTTAAGTCTCAAATAATAAATTTTCATTCAACCAACTTTATTCTGCTATCTCTATGGATACATGGTTTTCACATTCCGATAAAGGATGATAATGATTCCCTTAATATTTTTTATATCATCAGGATGGATTTCATGGTCATCCTATGAAAGATAAACCTTGTGAAGTACATTCTTATGATGATCATAAATATCAATATTGGAACTCACAAGTCTCAGAGAATTATTAATCTTGTGACATTTCCTAAGGTCATGAATATTTGTTTTGAATCTTTCAAAATTACATGATTCTCAAAACCCAAGGTTTTAAAGATAATGTTGTTTAGTAATGATAGTCAATGAAGAATGAAGAATTATTTTAGAAATAAGATTGGGGAATTCTATGATCTTCCTGATTTTGAGGATGAAGTTATTTGTATGAATGGTGATTCATGTGGAACTTCATAGAAAACCCCATAGAAAGGAAAATAACTAGAAATGAAAGAGATATATTTAGTAACAGAATCTGTATCTACTCCACCTAAGTCGAAAAATCAAGAAATTTTATATTAAAGTGGTTTTTATGTGGAGAGAGTATAAGAAAAAAAATTTAGGAGACTCTGTGATTGGTTTAGACAATGTCAAGGAAACATCATTGAAAACTTAATAATCTGAAGGGCTTTAGAATGAAGAAAAGGAAAACAAATTAAAGAAGAAGATGTTAGAAGCCAAGCTTGTTCAAACCGTTCATAACGATACTAAGAAGGAATCTGAACAAATATAGGTACTAGAATACTTTTACAAGAGTTAGTTAAAATACAAACTATGGGAAATAATGTTTCAATTACGGATCCTATTGTGGGAGAATAAGTAGTTCAGTCAGAATAATAACATGAAGAAGAAGAGGAAGATGAATGAGATGATACAATCAAAATGGTGGAAGAATATCACGACTAGGAAAGTCCTTCTGACAAGTTGATGACCAAAACCTCAAAAGTTGAATCTATAAATATAATTTCATAATGTAATGAAGATGATTCTATGCAAGATAATGATAAACCTTCATAATATGATAGTAGAAATCTTGATTTTATTTATCCTGGTGATGATAAGGTAGTTTCTGAAAAGCATACTGATGATGATGACTGAATTATTCAAGTTTCTAATAGAGAGCATGCGTATTTGAGAGGGTATAAGGTTATCTATAATGTTGAGAATGAAAATAAAGTGATAGTTGATAAACCAAAGAAATTTGTGGTTGAAAATTCTAAAAAATATGTTGATAGAATATCTAAGAGGAAAAAAGAAGAGAAAGTTAAACATCCCTCTCCCAAAAAGGAATCAGTATTAGAAACTTCATCTTCTATGGGATAAGATTTTGTTGTTCAGTATTAGAAGAAGCTAGTGAATACCATTCCCTTATTCCAATGTATTTATTCCATGCCCCATCTTTTTCTACATTTAATCAATTATTTGTCAAACACAACAAGAATTATCATTGAAATGTTTGTCAATATTGAGGTTATGATCATGACCATTCACATTGGTTATGATTTCCATATAATATAATACAAGAAATAAATAAATGGTCTAAATCAGTGATTGATGATCTAAGAATCATGGATGATTTTCTTGATTCAGTAAATGATTCTTTTGATATGTCAGATGACACAATCTAGATAATTACAAAATATTTTTTTAGAGAAGCAGGATCAAGAGCAATCTACCTAGATTCAATAAGCTAGAGACCTGAATATAATGATAAATTATGTTTCACTTAATCTGAAAAAGGGAAGAGAACTCATTAAATAGTTCAAAGAAAAATTCAAATAGTATTAAGATGATGTAATGCATCAAGATGAAATTATTTTGTCTAAAAAATAATGAATTATAGTTCATGAAAAGAAAAATCATGATCCAGATTAACAAATCTTGAAGTTTGAGAATAATCAAAATGAGGTTAATTAGTTAATGGAAACCTTGAGAAAGTTAATTCCGATGAAAAAAATGATTTCTGATTTCTGAAACTATGATAATTTTTTGAATTTTATTTTAATTAATTTTTCCTATCATAATAATTTTTTTGTCATTACATTATATTTCCTTGTATATTTTTATCCTTTTAGGTACATTTTTTTCTTTCCTTCCATTCCTTTTTAATATCACAAAGTTGAAGAAAATAATGGTCCAAATAATATTATTTTGAAGGAATATAATTCTCTCAGAATGGGGTATATTAAGTAAGGTGGAGATTACTCAAAGAATATATTCTTAAGAAATAATAAGTAACTTCTCTAAAAAATAATAGAATACAGTCCTTAGAGATTTCAAAACCTAAGGGGGAGTTAGCCATATTCATTATGTATCATAAGTAATTGGAGATAAGTTTTTAATTAAAGTTCAATAAGTGAAAACCCTATTTTGTATATTCTTTTTCAAAAAGTTTATTGTGCTTTCCTAAAGTAGGATATTGTTGAGTAAATAAGTATCCATATAAATTTTCCATTATTTTATGTTTTGAAAATCACAAACATGTTTCATATGGAAAATTATCTTTCTCTATGAATATTTCTCTTATGGAAAATTTTCATTCATTAAGAAATGTTTTATTCTAACCATTGGTTTTCAATGACTTATTTAATGTATATTCATTCCAAGTGTAACCATTTTTTAAGCCTAAAATTCAGATATTTACCGATCATAAAACCATAATGTTTATTATACTCTGTTTACCCTAGAATTGTGACTCTTAATTCATTGAAATTGAGACTCTAAATTCTCTAAAATTCTGACTCAAAATTTTATGAAACTCGGACACCAAATTCTCTAAAATTCATAATATAAATTCTATGTAATTTAGAAACTGAATTCTCTAAAATTAATAGGCTGAATTATTTACAATTCAGACACAAAATTATTTGATAATCGAACTCAAAATTATCTGATATTTAGACACTGAAATATAAGAAATTTAGACTCTGAATTCTCAAAAATTTAGACTCCGAATTCTTTGATATTCAGTGTCCGAATTCCATGAAATTATACTCTTATTTAAAGGATGGGGCCAAAGCCTCATTTATTATTAAAGAAAAGCTATGAACTCTTTAACTGGGTAGTGGGGGACCCATTACATAACTTGAAGTCCCGGTGGGAATTTAGCCCATGACATGGCCCATAGCCCCAAATTTATGGTCCAATTCCCATTTTGTGAATAGTACTGCTATAGTACCTAGCTTCTATAGTACCCCACAACATTCGCCACTCCTATAGTACCCTGTTGCCGCTATAATAACCTGCCACCGCAACAGTGACCGATGTTTCTATAGTTCCACTCTTGCTATAGTACTGCTATAGTACCCTACACCTAATGGGTTTTGAACCCCCATTTTTCATGTAGGATTATAGGGTGCATACCACTAATCCAAATTATCTAGAAATCAAAATCAGAATGCTCATTTTTTATGACTCTAAAATATTCATAAATTAGATTCTAAATTTACCATTAATTAGATTTTGAATTCCTTAGATATAACACTCTAGATATCCATTAATCCAGAATCTGATTGTTAATATTTGTAGACTCTGATTCTAAATTCCTTAGGAATCTATTTAAATTATTTTATTATAGATATCACATTTCTTTAACGTAAAAATTAATTTTATTTGATCTTAAACATTTTAATGTTTCTAAAAAAAGTTATGTTTCATACACATGATAATGTTTTTCAAATATTTCTTACATGAAATGAATTCATACAATCTATTTTTAACTAACTGTTAGTTGGGCAAAACTTGTACAAGCCCCTTAAAAAGTCAATGAAAAACATAAACATTTGATGTGGAGATGAATTTTGGGATTTTCTCATATAAATACCCCATACATTTTATGAATTCAAAAAATGTGCTACTACATTGATAAATGAATTAAGGTGATTTCTAGAGAGAGAGACTCTTATTATTTGTGCGATCTATGAACGTCTTGTTCATCCTAGTGCAACTCCTATTATCGCTTTGTACAATCAGGGGCATCCAAGGATTGGAAGAGAAACGATCTGACTACCTTTATGTTCTACGACTTCTGAGGATAGGATGAAATATATTCTGACTATCTTAAAGTTCAAGGGATTAGAGGTATAGTATATTAGAATATAATATTCTTATATAAAGTTTACTATGGTATGGATAAGATTCTATTTATTTAATGTATAAATCAAGTGAACTTTATCCAATTTTGATGCATACCATTCTCTTTGGGTTAAATTATTTCCTACCCTTGTTTACCGATTCTTCATAAAGATTTTTTCCATTTTAATTTTTTATAGAATGAAAGTATAACATTATTATACATTCTTTTTGTTTTATAACATAATAAATAAAATTATATATTCTTTAAGGAATAGTACTTCACTAACATTTGTTTATGTTTATATTCTTTATAAATAGACTTGGGCCCTTCCAATTATCAATTTGATTAAGAACCAAAGTGGAATTGTGAATTAACCATTTTTAATAATGTTATACTTATATTTTCTTAAGGATAAAATTGAATGTTTTTAAAAATATAAGTAACCCCCCATGTAATTGAGCATCGATATATATATATTTCGATATTAAAACTCATAAAATGATTTCTAACAATTTTAATTTTAAATAAACAACATTTATGTCAATGATAATATAGATAATAGAGATTGTAATTATGGGAATCAATTTATAAATTAATGGTAATACCCTAAAAATTTGAGAAATATCACTTTATCAAAGGCATTATATGGTTTATCCATTGATATAAAAACATCAAAAAAATTTTCTTTAATTGAGATAGAATGTTTTTGAAAGAATGAGTTATTAGAACATCACTTCTTGAATCAAGAATTATCACGTTTACAATTTTGTATAGTTTTTATGATTCATCAACATGGTAAAATTTAATCTCGAATGAAGACCGTGATCCCCCTCAGGTTTAGTGAAAACTAATACTTAATTCATGAATACCACAATGATATAGTTGACATACTATAAGGATATCTTTTTCATCAAATCCATAAATATTGTAGGTAGGTTGGATAGACTAAATAGCATAAAAATGTAAAAACAATTCAATACATGAACATGGGAGTGATATTTGTGATATCAAACCCCTTGAATCAGGTATGTTACTAACAATAATAAATTTAAATCATAGAGAATCACTTAAACCCTTTTAACTAATTAATAAAATAAACAATATAGTGTAACATATACTTGTTCTTGACTATAAACCAAATTATTTAAAATATTAAACACAAAAGAAAATAGTTCCATCAACATCATTTTTTAACCACACTAGTGCAACCCAAGATTACACATTAGTTTGAATAAACCCTTTATAAATAATTTCATCTAAGAAACCCTTCAACTATTTAAGTTTTTCGGGTTACATGTAATATGTAGTAATATATATGTGTTATTTTACTGACAAAAAAACCATTGGACAACTCCACCACTCTTATTCGTTCAAAATAGAAATTTCAAAATGATGAACATATTTATATTCCATAGAAACTAGAGGAGTTTCACAATAATAGACAACATATTATATTTAAAAACAGAATATGATAAGATTATATCATGATTCAGAAAAATATATTCATCCATACTATTCCACAAGTCCAATTTAACCTGGAAAACATGAATCTATCTATCATGATTTTAATGGTCACTGAATAAAGATAACAATTGATATTGGCCTTATGATACACCTAACATGTAATTTATGAGAATAAAATATAGATGAATCATATCAAGAACCAGAATTCCAAAAATGTCCTCAATTATTGATAAAGATAACGTGTAGGTAGAACAATATATAATTTACTATCCCTTCACCATGAGAGGAGGTTTAATTTCAACTACAAAAAGTATATTCTCTGTAAGAACAATCAAAAGTTTTATAGCTCTAGTTAATATGAATTAATTAAGAAAACCAATTTAAAATAAATTATTCACTCATGATGATGTAATTGTATGTGTTCCATCTTTATCATAGTACCCACATAAGAGTCCATTTAAAACTCATCAAATGTGTAATGTTGCAGAATTCATTGTACATATTGTTGGAAACCTTTTTTCCTAATAAATCTGACAATTCCATAAATTCTCTTGGTATTTATTAGTAAATACCAATACATGGAGTTTTAAAAACATGTAAAAACCTATTATTGTTAACTAAGCATCCTCATGATATACAGTTCATGTGTTCTTCCATGAATGTGTTCATGGAAGGCCATTATTTCGGCATTGAAAAAAATTATATCCCTCTACCAAAAATTGTGATAGATCTAGATGAATTTTTCAATAATGGTCCAACACAAATAATTCTAAAATTAGACTCACTCCACATTAAAATACCGAAAATGATACTATTAATGATTTCATTATGAGTGTGAGGAAATCATTTCAAATATAGACTACCAACAATGTCAATATATATCCTTAGATCCATATCTATAGAATAATTATATTTGGAGAGATTGAGCATAAGGCCCATTGAATTGATATTCACTCAGATAAACATCCAAACTATCAATCCCTTCAGCTTCTCATTCGACACTACCTCATGTGGAAACTGATAAAGATCATAAAAAATGTATCATACAGAGTCACTATCTAATAACCTTGATAAAGGTTTCATAACTCATTAGTCATATATAAAGAACATATTATTGTATTATTACTCTATTAAAAGATTCTTTAATTATATAAACATTACAAACATAATCTTATTTTTTATAACCATATCATTTCACAATATCATGTTATTCTCTTAATGGTGGAAGATGAAAAAAGTCACCTTAATAGAATATAACTTCTCAAATATCTCAATAATTCACTCATACATTATAAACCAATAATATACCACCTCAGGGACATTCATTCTATGTAAATATGATGTTTTATAATAATGAAATTCCTTGTAATTATCTATGTTATCATCCCATTGAGGAACCATCACTTAATCATGAATGAGAACAGATGTGGCTCATTCACCTAGAGCATATACCATTTTCACAACAACCACTAGAATATTCTGTTTAACCAAAGGATTTTATTATTAGGGTTCAATATATGCTCCCTCCCAAAGTTTAATATGAGATTTACATTGGGGAATGGTATTTCATAAAATTCACAGATAATAAATGGATTAATCCATAAATAGGAAAATGAACATCAATAAATTAAATCAGCATTATACATGGGAGAAAAAATTTCACATCAATGATTGGGAAAATCCTTGATTCATATAAATGTATTTCCAAAAATATATCATCTATTAAAATCACATGGTAACTAATGTATCCTCAATTTTACTCATAACTGACCACTAAATTGTGGAAAATCCTATATCATGTCTACCAAAAAATTAAAATATTCATATAGACACCATGAATAGACACATCGTCCTATTGATATGAGTATTTCATGAACCAACCTAGAAAATTTGTTATAATAGAACACGAGTTGACACTAAAATGGCCCAAAAGGACTAACATATACCCATGGACTGGAAACTAGTATTAGGGCATCCTTAATGGTCAAGAGGTAATGACATACACATTAACTATAAAACAATATGAATGTACTGGAATGATCCACAATATTTTGGTATTTCTAAAGTGTAATCAAGTGTAATGGTACAAAATTTCAAATCATCACAACCGTATACATAAATACACTAATGGTGAAATCATCTACAAGATCTTCACAAAACATCTGGATCACATACCTAGGCTATCATGTCCAATATTATGGCCCCACTAATATGAATTATGAAAACTATCTTTCGCTATTTGGTGCATTTTTTTCCTATAAATTCCAAAATAAAGTCAATATATAGCTGTTGTAGTAAAAATCATGTTGGGAAAAATAGTTTATAATGATTCCATAAAAATATTTCATAACAATTCCACATGAAATAAACCATATATACAGAATTACTAAAATATAGGGAATATAAATATTTTCTTAGTTTATTGTAAAACATGATTTTCAAAACATTAAAAATTAATGAATACAATAATTAAAAAATTAAATTTATATAAAATTTAGAATGAATAAGAATTTATACCAAATCATTCATGAATAAATTAATTCATCAAAATTTCATTAATGAAAATTTTCAGTCACAGGACTTTGGTTTCAAGCACTGGGGTTAGTTATATTTGGTAAATTGTTTTTCCTAATCTTTGTGAAAACTAGTTACAAATGCTCAAAAATATCCCAAGATTCCAATACTAAGAAAAATTGGAGAACACCAAAACAAATAAAATATATTACATCATTATTTGTTTCTAATTTTTACATTGAAAAATCATTTCTATGTTGTGTTAACCATTCTTTCCAATCACATCTATTCATCAAATAAATTAGATCTTAATTTATTTAATGAAATCATTCAATTAATGAATCATTCATTTAATATTTATTTTATTATTCATTATTCACATAACAGAATGAAATGTTCAAAATATTAAAATTAATTTAAAAAAAACATCAAATGGTTTCCTTCGAAACTCATGCCTTTCAAACAAAATTAATTAAATTTTACGTCCATAAATCATTTCAACCATTTATGTAAAAAGATTCATTGTTAAAATTTCAATTCAAAATCATCAATTTCAATAAAAAATCTACTTATGTAGGTCAATGTTTTATTTAAGAATCATTTTCTCAAATAATTACAACACACATCACATTAGTTTGATTTTCATCAAAAATCGTAAATCGCAATTTAGAACTCATTCAGAAATCTATTTCATGGATGATAATGAACAACTATTTTAGTTGATTAGAAATTTATTTTGAAACAACATTCTTCTGGAAAGGTATTTTAAAACTCAAAACAATGGAGTGAAAACTAGTGATGAACAAATATAAAAAAATATTAATAAAATGACCCATAAAACTATACAAAATAATTAAGGAAAAATGTCCTCTAATACCAATTTACTAGTCTCTTTGAAAGGATTAACATGATTTGAGACACTATAACTAGACATACTTCTACAATGGTTAGGATAATGAAACATCAATGAAAGGACACATTCAATTTTTAAAAAATTATAATTAAGGGATTACTGATAGTTTAAAAGATTTAAAATGATTTAATATATAGATTAAAACAATTCATTAATTATTTAGTTCGAAGGGGTAATATCCATAAAAATTCAAATGAAAATTTGACTGTTTAATTTTTTGAAACAGCTACCACAATGCAGTATTTATGATCGCCATGAGATGATGGGTCTTCCTTGATGGACACCAATGATATTTCATATTCTTTGGTGACAAAATATAGTGTTCTTTTCCAATCAATGGTCTCCATTGTGACCATGTGGGGACTATTGGTTATATTGGATAGGTCGACCACTAGTGGGCCATGAACTAGACCCCACCCTTATCATGGTGTTGTGATCATTAAAATTTAGGAAGGAGTATCTATTTTTAATAAGAACATCCACTACAACAATGGTTATTATCAATTTACACCAAAAGGCATATGACTATTTTCAACCCAAAATCCTCTCCAATGATATACAAATTATAATGAAACTACAATAAAAAAACATAACTGAAAAGGATGTGATTTTACATGAAATTATGATACAATCCATTTTTTATCCACATAGATCCTCACGATGATGTTGAAGTAAAATTTAATGAATCTATTTCTTTCCATGAAATTAATTTCACTAAAATGAAATACTGAATATTAATATGATATTTTTGAAAACATATATCAAATATTCATTATATTATTTGTGGTTCTATTATGTACCTACAATGCACTAGTTAATGAGTAAGATCTCATGTGATAATAAGATGGTTACATGGATTGAACCTATTTTAGGGATGAAAAGGGGTTGGGGGTTAATTTAATCTAATATGGGACTTTTCCCACTATGTGATGATTATAATTATTGTTATAAAAAAAATTGGGTACCATAGAGAAAGCGGCACAGGACGCAAGGAAATGTTTTGAATCTTATTATAAGATATCCATGTTCATAATTGATGATTAATTATTCCTTGATATTAGGACTTATTCCTTTTTAAATTCAAACGCATTATTCTATGACTGTTGATTTATGATCTATTACTAATTATCTCAGAACAAAACAACACATAATCATAATTCCCCTATTATTATATTAAATGTTGTATTATCATAGAGTGATATGTCCCATGTTTACCCTATAGAGTATATGATCTCACTTATTTCTTATGTTTAAATTTTCACTAGGATATGAATAATATTTTATGCATGATATATCAATAAATTTTTCTTTGTTCAATGATATTTTTCAGATATATTGAATATATTTAATTTAATAATAACATTATTTATATGGACTATAAATAAAAAAACCATAAATATTCCATGTTCTGAATTAGTAGGTAATATTTTATGTTTTCATCTAAAAAAAATATGTACATTTTTCTTGGTTAACCATTGTTGGTATTAGAGAAAGGTTTATTTATTTTTGGAGATTTGGTGATGAAGAGTGTTATAATAGAACATAAAATGTCCAATGATGAAATGAATATGATATATGGTAAACTAAAATGTGTAATATGTGGATAATAAGGTTAAATAATTTAAGACATATCAGGAATTATATTCATGATTATTGGATATCAAAATCTAATTATTAGAAATTAATTATTAGACTATGTTTTCTAATTTATTCAATGGTTAGAACAATTTGTAATTTTATAAATAATGATTATGGATGAATATTCAACTATTTTACTCTTGAAAAACTGAATGACATGAGTTATAGAGAGAATATTTTTATTCTATTAAAAACCACACATTCTATGAATCAATGGGAGAGTAAAAATGATAAATGGATAGGAAAATGGATCATTGAACCTTTAATGAGGAAAACCCCCTTACATTAGTGGGTACTCTAATACAAGATGTTCCTGAAATGGATCAGTACCAATGAAAATATATTTTCTATTCTCTAATGATCAAATATTTAAAATGATGTCATTTTCTGTATCTTTGGGAAGTTGAATCCAAAAAATGGTGGGATCATATTATGAATATTAGGATGAAGAAGAGACATGAATTTATGGATTGAATTGGGTTTAACATGGTATATCTCATTATGTACCTTCCCAAAAATATTGTCCCAAAAATAAAAATGGAATTACCTAAGCTAAAAAATATGGATGGTGAATTTTTCAGTACATATGAATAAAAAATTACCTAAACTATATTTAATACATCTAGTTTTTAATTCATCCTAAAAAATAAAATTTAGATGTTCTTTCATTAATTAAAACCATATATACAATTGGAATTTTATATATAGGAATAGAGAAAATATGATGAAATATGTATGATGTTATCTAAATATATAAATTGAGGGTGGATATTGTTATCATTAAAATGGTCCATTAAAGAAGAGAAATATATATTTATTCCTAAAACTATAGTGATAATACCCATAGTGGAAAGAAAAACGAATATTCTATTATCATAGAAGTGTAGAAAGAAGCATGGGTGAAATTTTATCAATGAGATCAGTGAATGTTTCATTCGTGGAATGTAGCACCATCGTGAATGTGAATGATGAAGATATGTGAAGAAGAAATCCAATGATAAGAATACAGATCATGATAAAATAATTTCACCTCCCAAATCATTTATAAAATAATAATTAGTATTGTAATTATATTAACTGGTGAAAAAATCCATTGGTGAATGATGAATATCAGTATAAATGACCACTTAATCCAATAGAAAAATTAATGTCTCATATGATAACAATATCCAATGTGGGTCATAGAAATGAAGTGGTTAAATTTATACTTATCAGCCACTATATAATTAAAATGTATTATTTGATTTTGGATCTATATATGTTTTTATATCTTAATAATTTCATAATGGAATCTCGTCCCCACCTAAATTATTTGATATTGACTTATCATGGAAAACTCATAAGGATATCAAGATCACATCAAGAGTGTATATCTAATGTATGATCCATTTTTGGGGAAATGTGCACACTAAAAATATTTTTATTCTTACTCAAATTGAATTTTATGTGATTTTGGAAACAAATTTAATTTCTTTTTATATATCCCATATAAACTAATGATAAAGGGTAGTCAAATTAAATATTCCCAATGAAAAAATAATTGTTTATGAGTGTGTGGATGAATATGGAATTCCAATAGTACTTAATTACACTATATAGATATTATTTACTACTCATGAGGGGTATATATCTAAAATAATTAAGTATAAACCTGATATTAAATATAAGACTACTATATACGGATAAGATGATCTATTGCTTATAAGGTTTCCTATTCTTCTCATGACTTATGACATTGATTTTTCCAAATAACTCATACATTGTGCTTCACCTCATGGAATGAATATAAATTTGATGTGAAAATTAATCTATAGACATTTGAGAAGAAACTCTAGGGGAATCTAGAAGAGGTATTAAATTAGTTATGTCCATCACAATGGGGTGTACATATTCCATTTATTATAAAAAATAAAGTTCAATTATTTTTTCAATTATTTTTGGGAACATAAAGGGATTACTCTCTTGAAGAACTATACTCTACCTTATATTGATGTTTTTATTGATTAAATATTAGGAGATAAAAAAATTAAAATTAATAACGTAAACATTCGATATTATTAGTTTAGTTTAAAAAAGGACGACATATCCAAGACATTCATCTATATGTGGTAATATAATCATGGATTTACAGAGATATTTAGAATTAATAATGTAGCATCTATCTACAAGGATCAAATTAATAGAGTCATTATTAATTTCAATGATCAATTTATTATAGTATTTATAGATGACATTATTAAATATTCCAATAATAACAAAGTGTATAATGATGATTTTGGGATAATGCTTTTAACCTTGCTGATGGAGAAGAAATATATGATATTAATAAATGTAATATCATGCTATAGAAAGTATCATTTTTGGAGAATGTAATTATTTGGGAGGGTATATATGTGGATCCCTAAAAGAGATAAGTTATTGAAAAATGGACCATAACAACATTGATGTTCAAAATAAACTGTTTTTTGGTGTTATCTCCATTCTATTGATTATTTTTTTGAAATTTCCTATACCTATCAAATATACTAACCATGTTGATGTGGAAGTGAGTAAATTTACTTGGAAAATATGAATATAATTATAATTTTATGAAAGTTATGATAAGGTTGGATATTTAGATAATAGTCATGTTAACCTAGAGAGGAGAATTTTTAATCTACAGTGATAAATAAAATAACAGATTGGTATGTGTTCCCGTATAAAATTAAATTGTGGTATCTTATTTCTCAAAATATTTGAATGTTCATAGGAATGTTTTCAGAAACCAATATTTGGGACTTGTAGTGGTAATAGTTTCATTGACGATTATGGGTAATTAAATTTAGTGTTAAATGTTTGAAATATATACCATCAGAAAGTATTAATTTATACAATTCTATGGAAATTTATTCAAAAAGATGTTTATTTATAATTTTAGTCATGATAGTGTTAGAATAATGAGGATTAGAAAAAGTTTATGTTTTTTGACCATAAAAATGAAGAATTATCTATCTGATGAATCTCATTTTAAATAATTCTCTATTCATCCAGGTTGTATAATGATGTATAGGGTACATAAAGATAATTTCTAGTGGAAAAAATAATGAGGGTTATTGTTGAGTAGGTATCCAAATTATTTGTATGAAAACATGTTAATTTTGAGAAGAATTATTATAGGTGTATTTTATAACAATGATATATACCAACGTGTCTATGGAAAAAGTTTACATGGTATTTGATAATGGGACTCCATAATTTATTAAAAGGAAAAATTATATTTTTGTTGAAGTTGATATCCATAGGAAATTTACCATATTGTTTTATTTCATTTAATATTTTTCTTTTTATCATCATTCATATTTATAAATTATGGAAGTTGTAATATTACATGGAGTGCCTCTTTAAATTATATATGATCAATATCTAAGGATTTCCACATTTTTTAAGTACTGCTTTAGGAATATTTGAATACAGAGTTGAGGTTTTTTATTTCATAACATCCTCATAAAATGATTTCTCTAATAGGATCCTCCCAATTCTAAAATTAATGTTGAGATCACACTATGTGTATTTTAATGGAGTCTTAGATTAGATGATTTTTTATAGTCGAATTTTATTAGAATAATAACTTTCAATCGAGATTTCAAATGTACCCTTATGAATACCTTTTTAGAAATAAGATTCAGACTCCAATATAATAGGCTAAACTCCAGAAACCAAAACTATTGGAAATAGAGATAGATGATAAAATGGAAGATAAGGATAATGAAATTCCACAACAAATTGAGTATTCAAATAGTTGACAATGTATTAATGTTTACCATCATCTGTGTGACCTAAATTAAAATTTATGAGATGAGTTATTCATTTTAATATCTTCTTTGATGAATGATATTAGGTTTATAAATTATGGAATATTTTGATGAAAATATATTATACCCTATAATATTCATAATCATATCATGATGTTAGATTATCACATGTATATTCATCAATACCAATATCATTTTCATTACATGTTTTTTATATCAATTATGAGAAAATATAAACATGATTCTTCACATATACTAAACTCCTATGTCAGAAACATGGAGCATGACCTTTTTTATGAATAAAAACTAGTATAAACTATATATAAAAGAGGTAATATCATATTGAATATGCCCAATTATCTAGTGAAGATTATCTAGTGGGGTAAAAGCATTAAGTAGTAATATTGGGAACCTGAGGATGCAATGAGGTAATTTTATCCTCATTTTTTGTGTCACAGTGAAACATGTACTAGGGTGAAATAATTTTAAGGTGGGTATAATGGTGTGATTCAAAATTTATAATATACATCCCATTTATAAATAATAGCATTATAAAATTTCTCGATAAACCATCAATGAACATATGTGAAAAGTTCTTATACATTATGAAATTAATCCCATTATATTGTATTTAAATAAAATATAATTTTGGAAGATAATTTCTAACTCATATAGGAAATTCAATTGAACCTAAAGAACTCATTTAAAAAAAATTTCATATTGTATTTTTTTGTCTTATATGTTATATTTAAAAATAAATTAGGGGTATTAAAATATTGAAAATTAATTTTTTACACATTTAAATAATGAGTTAATTTGTTGTTAAAATGTTTTTAATAAAAATAATATCATCTGAAAGTAATAAATAGATTGTTTATGAAAAAATTATTTTATGTGTAAAAATTACCATTATTTTAAAAAAATTAAATTAATTAAATTAATTGATTATTTAGAATTACTATGTAGCTAAAATATAAATTTAAATATTTTAACATTCATTTAATGTTATTTATCAACAATGGAAAAAAAATAAATTCAATTTTAATCATTAAAGATCATTATCTAAAAACATTTTTTATTAAATTTAGAAATATTATTTCTAAATTTATTTATAAAACATATAGAAATTTAATTTGATAAAATTGGTTCTATATTTCTAATCATATGGTCAAATATTTCTTAATTATTCCACAATAATTATTTGTAATAATGAATAGTTACTGTATTAATAATTTCTTACATTGGTTTAGGTTAAAAAGGGACAAGGAATGGGTTTAATTGAATGATAAGGTTTAAAATCACACATAAATGAGTATAAATTTTATTTAATGATGATATTTTGACATTAAATTATCTTATACATGATCTTATTTCCATTGGAACCACTTTCACATTAATATAAATTTATTACATTTTAATGTATTCATAATTTACTTGATTTCCACCCATATAGCATATAGAAGGGAATAGAATCCCTTCCATAAATCACAAACATTGTGATAAATAATAAATAAAATCCGAAAACAAATATCTTACTCAATTCCCTAACTAAGAATCAAAACATATTTTATTCCCAAAATATAAGTTTTTTAAAAATTAATTTGTAAACCAAAGGAGTTTTCCAAAAATATGTTAATTATCATTGGAAATCTATTTTGAGATTCATTCTCCCTAACCTTCAAAAAATATTATGTAACCATATTAACAATTTTTATCAGTATAATTATTATAATTTAATATTTTTATGTCAACACTATAACCATTTTCTACCACCTTTCCATTATATGAGTAATGTAAACATGACTCATGAATATATTTTGATTTCCACTTATCTAAATTGATTCGATTTGTTTTTTATATCTATAATAAAAGGATATTCATATTGATATAATTAATTAATATATGTAATTTTTATGATATTATCTGAACTTTGTAATGATATTTTATTATTTATCATAAGTTGATTTTTTTCCATTGTATACTGAAATTTTATCATACATTTGTACATACTACCATCTGAGTGAAATGATGTAAATAATTTTTGATAAAAAAATATGTATAGTGATAAAATGATATATTATGAATTAATATAATACATATAACATAATAAATATTTTGTAGTTGATTAATATATTAAAATAGTGCTCAGACTGGAAGTGTTGAACTATAAAATGCACGGGGAATCAAACAATTAACACATGAATATGGATTTTAATGAAGATTATTTAAAAAATGATTAACAAGATATTATAAAAGAATGATATATTTCAATATAGTTGTTAATATATTCTTGTTTTAGATTTTAAATTAATATATATTTATTATTTAGGAACTAAATATTTCATAAGAAGAAATTTAGGACAAGATGTAACTATTTACGTTGCGATATCAATTTTCAACAGGTTTTTTAATTATTGATTATCAATTTTGTGATTTAATAGTTTTATATATATTCAATCAAAATTATTTTATAACAATAGTGGTATTTTGTGGGTTGTAATGTTTTATTTTCATTCTTATATGTTTCATTCATAATATGTTCATGAAGTTATTTTATAAAATTTGGAACATATTTCCGGTTTACTATAAATTGTTTTATTCAAGTAAAAATTCATTAAAATATTTCCAATAATTTTATATTTTATTATCCATTGATTATTTAATTTCATCTTCCAAAATATTTTACATTCCCTTCAAAGTAATAAAAGTGAAATTATTATTATGGTTTTACAATATGTTAATTGTCATGCATTACAAGGAATCATTAAAATAAATTCTTCTTTTGAAATTTACTATAAATATGTCTTTTACAACCATTATAAATAATCATTTCATTAAATATTACTTTAAATAATTTCATGTTTGTAAAAAAAATTGTTTTTCTTCATATTTTGGTAATTTAATGTTAAAATTTTATCAAAGGAAAGTATATTTTTTCTACTTTTTCAAAAAATATTTTAACTCTTATTTAATGGTGTTTTTAACTTTTAACAAAATCCATTTATCTTTCTTATTATTTAATGTGGTGTTTCACATATGAAAATTTCATCATTAATTATATTTATGGATTATGATGATGATGTTTTAAGGATTTCAACATGAAACACATTTCTTTCATGTGAGTTTATTACACAATGAGGAATCGATTGTTTTTTTTATGAAATTATTTCACACATATTTATGGTTTTAATAATGTGATTTATAGGCTTGTTTAATCCCTCCTATGAATTAGGTAAATATTGACATCTCAAGAGTCAATATGAATAGGATGGGGATTGAATCCATTTTGGGGATGAATATTGTATGTAGAGTGAACACAATCCATTTAGGGACTTTGTAAACATAGAGATTTGTGTCTTCCTTGTGTCCCATTACTAATAAATTGATTATATAATTTATGTATTTGAACAAAATTACCAAAATCCATTCTTATTATTATGACATTCTCTCATTTTCCATTATTGATTAATAATGATTCCTCACTTTTATGACTCTTTTACGTGTAAATTAAACCTTTTTATGCAATGAATCTTGTTTTTATAGATTATTGGTTGTGTATGAACATCATAAGATATGATCAGGATTTATAACCATTAATATTTTTTAGGACTGCATATGATTATTGATTAATATCAATGTTTTTTATCCTTCCTTAAAATTTAATCTCACTATTTCTTAGGTTTCAATTTTAACCATGTTATGATGAATATTTTTTATATTATACATGCCTAATAATGATACTATGGAAGAAGAATTATGGGGTGGATATTGAAAAAAATATCTATTAATAAGTTCATTATGAAAATATTATCCAAATAAAACAAAAAGTAATCATTATTGGGAATGAATTATTCAGTACTATATTACTATTTTTTTATGTATATTGAATAAATATGGTTCTTTTATTTCTATGTCACATTAATTTCACCTTTTTTGAATTATCTAGTCAAGATCATTTCGTCATGGAAATTATTTTTCCGAATGAAAATTCATGATTTTTTTAATAATTCTAATTTATTTCATATCATTCATGAAAATAGTTTCACTTTCTAATTGTACTATAAGAAATTTCCAATTATATTTAATTGGTTCCATATATAAAATATGTTTTTCTTAAACATGGTGATAAGATTACCTTATTTAAAACATATAAAAATAATACATTATTATAATATTTAAAAATTATATTATCAAGGTCCAATGATAATAATCCAGTCTCAATCTATCACCCTTATAGTTTGGGAAATGATCTATCACAGAGATATGTGTGATTTTAATTTTATAATTTTCACCCATTCCATTTATTTACGGATAATAATGTTTATAAACATAATTTTTATCCCCATATATCACAAAAATATTCAAGGGTTTTTTATGAAGATATGGTCCCTATTTTGTTGAAGATGAATATAGTTTCTCATATATGATATAATTATTTCTTAATTTTTCCCCATATCCATAGCATAGTCCATCATAGATTGAGTCGATCATTCACACAAAGACATATTTTTTATAATAATATATATAGGTAAACAAATGAATTAAAAAATATATAACTTGAATGTATTTTCCTCCCCATTAAACACATTACTAAAGATAACTATCTTTTGTGTTATTCTATTTCCCAAATAAATATTTACTTATAATTGATACTATTAATATATTTTTTAATACTCATAAGTGTTGTTTAAATGAGTGGGAATGAATTTCATGTAGAAGAAATTATTTTTCTATACATTGATATCAAAATTTCAGCTATATCTTAATGTATAAGTCAATTTCTTCATTGATCTATGTTCATGATTAGGAAAACTATTTTAAATGTTTTGGCCAATAGTTATGTTATGAATATATGGGTTGTCTAAAATATAATTTTTGGAATCATTTATTTCTTGGTAGAGTATTTATAATTAATCTAGTGTGTTATTTTATTTTCATCTAGATAAATAAATATTTTATAAAATGTAGTTTTTGAATGTAACTAAAAAAATATAGATCGAAAAGGGGAAATTACCAATTAATTTGTTAGTATATAGAAATATCATTTCCAATTATAGGAAATAAATTCTAGGAATTTTCTAAATTTTATCCATAACATTTTAAAACATATATGTCTGAATAAAACAATTTGTGTAATATATTATATCTCAATATCCTTGGTTTATATTATTGAATAATCATGTGGTATGTAACTACATAATATTTAGTCAAGACTAATATTATAAATTCTAAAACATAACACTAAATGTTTTAATAGAAAATTTTAATAGAAACTATTTTTTCATTCATAGTATGATTACAATTTTATAATTTAATGTTCATGAATCATATAATATCATATATTATTTCCAATTAATTTAATGGCTTAAAACATCCAATGAGTGTTTTAGGTTGTATTCACAATTATGTTAAAAGGAAGTTACAATCTTAGTGGACAAATAATTGGTTGTGAAAATAGGTTTTTTCTCCTTATATTTCCAACGTAATTTTGATATATTTTAACAAATAAAAGAAGAATATCCTATATATTTAATATATATAATATTGTAACAAGATTATTATAGCCATAAAATAACATTATATAATGTCTTGAATGTACAATGAATGACATCACCTCTTTCCCTATCTTACGATATTAATATCAGTATATAAAATCAATTTTGGATTTTTTTTATGTATAATTATTACATCATAAACACAATGTCTTGTGAAAATATCTATATCCACCATTAATTGAATGTTTTATGTTTTTGAAGATTTTTTTTCAATAAAAATAATGTTGAAATAGCGAAAAAAACTAAAAAAACATTAAAAATTTCTCATTGGGGAGACCTCCTCTCTATTGTCAGGGGTTTTCATATCACTACTCACCTTCTTCACATGTATCCCACACACATTCTCTTTATTTTTTGGATAAAATTTTCAATGATATGTTTTATCATCATTGATGTTATAGTGTAGTTTTAATCCTTATGTCCCAATAGTTTTGTAGATTTTACCCACCTTAGTTAATCTTTTATAGATGTTTCCATAGTCATTCACCCTCATCTGACGTAACATGTGTGTGGGTCAATGTTCTTTTCCATAGGCTAACATCAATTGATTTTGGTCTGTCTCTAATAGAACATTCTACCTCATTCTGTTATAGTAACTTTCTTTCTATGTGGGGTTCCTATTAGTTTTACGGTCTTGTGTCTTCATGTTTACGAGCTCTATAGATGAACTTGTCACCATTATTCACTCTCCTGTAATGGTATTATTGTAGTTAAATATTCCCCATTTTGACACTACTGTAGATTATTTCATTTATCATGTTTGGTTCCATTAGATTCGATCCATTTATCCCAATTCCCCTATACCATTACACCTAGATCCTTCATGTGTGACTCCACTCTAGTCTATTTTAGTAGATTCCATGATGATTTGGGTTTTCATAATGGATTTTATAATGGTTGTTAAGCCTTGGTTTCTATTTGTGTGGTTTATTTCATTCTTGAGGGTGTGGTGGAAAATGAATTATTTTCAACAGCCTTTTCATGTTGGTCATTATAACTACCTGCAATGGTGATATTTATCTATGGGTTTCATTACGTCGTAAAGTAATTTGTTTTCTTTTCTTGGGGTTCATTTCATGCATCAGAAGACCTCCACTTCAATTTTTTATTGTTCCTACATTCATAACACTACTATGATAAGTTTAGAATGTTTTCTTGGGGATTTTTAATTGTATTTGTGGCTCTAGAAATTATGCTAAAATGATTGGTGTTTCTAGTTGTGGTTTGTGGCTAGCCCCATAATAGTGTTTTATTGGGATTTATAGTGGTATTTTTGAGCCTCACTAATTTTCTAGGTCATTTTTTATAGTGTTTTGGTGGTCTTGTAGTCTTGTGTCTCATGGAACATGCAAAGGTACATTATGTGATGGAGATTAACATGGATGGATTAGATGAATAATTGGATTGGTATCAATTTATTCAGTAGTGGTGAGGTTTTGGAGGGTTAGTCTAATGATGGAAGATCATCGTGTGGACCACAATAACTCAGTTATTGGTGATTTTATATGTATGGTTCTAACTTAAACTTAAGGATTTTTTATATCAAATATATATAAATGGTAGTCTGGGGAATAATATCCTCTGTGTTTTAAATGTTCTCGGAAAATAACATATTATAATATGATTCCTTTTATATGCTGAGGTATCAAAATAGATTGTAAAAGTGATCTTTTAATAATTAATTGTTATAATATTTAATTTCATTTTACCTGAATATATATCTAGAAAACAATTATTTATTTATATAAATAACAACTCCACGATTTAGTGATTATTATCTAGAGGAAATTGGTATTTTTTGGATATAAGGTTTATCCATTTAAATATAATTAAGTCATTATATTTATTATAAATTCTAGTGTGAATAAGTTATATAAATAAATTTGATTAAAACTATAAAGATAATTGTATTGGATTATATTTTTTTAAAAAAAATATCCGCAATGAGTATATGAAATAGAAAAAATTATTCAAATAGATAAATGTTTTTTGGATACATTTTAACCACATCTATGAGAGGTGGGTTGAGACTTTATTGGAATTATTTTATAGGGTTTTCATTTTAGTCAATATTAATTCTATGCATATATGATGAATGTTTTATTAATTAATGATAAGAAAAGGTATATTTTAAGGATTCCTTATTAAATCTAACAACCCCTACAAGGGTATTTTATTTTTTATTGAAATGCATTTTTCAATGATCACATTGATCATTTCATTCACTTTTAAGAAGTTGTATTGAAATGTATAAGGGAAAATTTTCATTTCCCAAGTTTATGGGAGGCCTATTGTATATAGAATGATATTTTAACTAACTAAACTTATTTACATGAATGTAAAATTCAAAATTAAAACATTATTCAAGCAATTAATTATTGTTCCATGTGTTACGAACATTTTCAGTACATTTAATGGTTTAGAAAAAATATTTAAAAATATTTTTCATGATGTAAGTAAATGTATTATATATATTGGCCACCAATTATTACATGTCCAAAAAATTAATCATTTGTATACAAAATTTATTGAAAACAATTCATAACATTCCAAAATGTTATTTGATACTTTCAGATGAACCCCAATTAAAATTAAAATATGACATAATTGTTATAAAAATTTATAAAAACATTTATCATTGTTGGATAAAATTAAATATTTAGAAATTTATCATGTATTAACTAATAAAAATTCGTGTATTTCACATTAATAGTTTTCATGCATTTTATGAAAAAACAATAATATTTCAATGTTCTGGTCTGTGAAAATTTCACAACATTCAATAGATTTTTCAAATTAAATTATTTTTCTTTTGGAATCATCTATATAAGGGTTGGAAGAATCATTATCTATGAACAATTCATTTATAAACAATATCTTATTTCAACTATTACTTGTTAAATTCTTAAAAAATGGTACTTTTGAATTATTTCATGAGAATAGCAGTCAATAATATAAACATTATAAGGTGAATGATCTATTACTAGATATTTCATGTTTCTAAAATGATAAAATGGTAAAACATGGTATCAATTTTATAGTGGCCTATTATTAACATATATATATATATATTACAATATTTTAGATGAATATTCAATACATTACCAAAATGCAAGACTAGGGACTATAAGTGTATAATGTCTTTGGAAGCATGGAAACAAAATCACCTATCATGGTAAATGATCATCATCATATCTAATAAATATCTAAAAAATTAGTAATTCCCCCAAATACCATTCATAATAATTAAGGGAATGGAATCATTAGAAAGGGGAGGGATTAGAATCAGAGTCAGGGAAAATAAAGAAAATTCTTAAACATAATTGGAACCAATGGGTATGGAAATTTAGAACACAAATTTGAAGATCACACCTTGCATATTAGAGATCCTAAAAAATATTGGATGTTCATATAACAAGAATAATATATAAATAAATATCATAATACATGAAATAATAGCTTAGGGATAAAATATTGAATGGTGGAAGACACAAAAAAATATACAATTATTTTTATAGTAGTCAAGGAATTTTAACCAAGACCAACATGGTGAAAAATCTCCTTTATTAGACTAGGTTCTCACCTTGACCCCAGTTACCCAATGTTGGTGCATTATAACATATTATTAGATGGATGAAAAGAGATCATGTCCCAAAATACTGATAAGTTTAGTATCTGTGGAAGTACTAGATACATACATGAGTTTTATATTACATTATGGAATGAAAAAAACAACATAGTGTCTCCATTGAACACACTAATATCCCTTAACTTAACCCTATAGGTCAGTCATAACATACTTCTTTACATACTGGGAAAAACAAAACATAAGAAATTGGTGAGATCAAATTCTCAGTAAGGATATAAATAATAGAGAAACTACAATAAATAAAAATAAACATCAATGGAAATGTATAAGGATAAAACACAATCCTTTTGAACATACACATCAGCATAATATGGAAGAGATAAATAAAATAATTATATTTAATTATTCACATGAATATTATACTAGTCAAATAATCACATGTAATATCTTTAGCTAATCTCATAATGATGGAATGCATAATATCGGAAATCATAAACAAAAAGTCAATGCCTCAAGCCAAGACCGTAAATATTAATTTTGTCATTGACTTGTGCCAAGACACAAGTTTGAATCATGAGATCTTCCGATATATCGAGGGGCTATAGTGGTCCCTCCCATCAATTAATACGTCCATATGAATTCATCATATGAGAAGGATGAATCATAACATAAACATTCGTTTTAAACTAACATAAGAAATCATTATATTTTAAACATAAACTATGAATGACATAAAAATAGCACATCCACAGCCAAACATTACATAAAACTATCAATAAAATATGAAGTAATTTATCATAATAAATCAACATCAATTGAATATAAAATAAAACAATCGATGATTAAATCGATGAAATCAATTTAAAAACTATTTGAGAGAAATATCTCGTTCTACACTGAAATCATTTAAAAGTTTAATAATTATAAAAGAAAACATTTATTTATGATAATATTCAATTAAAATTGTAAGGGAAGCTTCAAAGTTGTTATAATGGAGGAAAATAACTGCACCTATTTTATATGTTAAAAACAGTCTTTCCTTAATTTTTTGAAAACTTCAAAAAGTACCTTATTTGTAAAATGAATGATCGATTCCTTTAAAAACCTATTATAAAAAGTTAATCAATAGTATAAATGACATTAACCCATAGTCTAGTTAATAGTAAAAATGGTTTGAAATGCATTTTAAAAAATGTATGTGATTGATAAAGAAGTCTAAATAGATACATACTTATAAAAAACCTCAGATAATAAAGAGATTTTAAAATTAACTCTTACCTTGTACATTTCCTTAGTCAGGGGTATGTTAAACACCTCTTCTTCAGGTGATTCCATTTGATTTGAACAAGAGGGCTCTATAGGTTGGATTTCTAATAAATGTAACACCTCTATGTTGAAATGATTATTGTTGGGAGGATATTTAAGGAGGGATTATCCATGCCAAAATGCTTTGGAGGTGTGAATTATATAGAAGGGGAAGTACCCTTTTATAAGAGAGGTGAGGGGAACTTTTGGAAGAGCTTGAAATATTAATTTTTTATAAAATAATTTTCGTTTATAATATATCCGAATGGATTTGTTTTGAGGATAAGGGGGGATCGGTTGAATTCTGCAAAACCAATAGATTTTAGACAAGTTTAGGTCACCATATCAATGTTATCTTTTAGATTTAACTATTAGTTGAAAAGTTCATGTTATATAATGTCTTCTTGTATTTTTATATTACATGGTTAATATATATACTATAAACTGACAAAAGAACCTCATGTCATTAATTAATGACATAACTAACATTATCTATATCCTTTGGATGAATCAGAGAATTTTTGTAATATTGTATCATTTAATAAAATAGTATTTTTTTTAAAAACTCAATTATATCAATTTTGACACTATTTATTATTCGGTTTTTTGTGAAAGTCATAAAAACATTATTACTTTGAAAAAAAATACATTGAATCAACACTAACATTTCATATTTAACTATAAAATTTATGGATGAAATTAAAAGATTCACTTTATTTTTTTAATATTTATAATATCAATTACTTTAATCATTCCTTAATAATAAATTACTGCTTTATCACTGTGTCATAAATAAATTTAATTATATAATGTCTAAAAATTATTAATAAAATACCATGTTGTTGGAAATGTTTTTATCTTTCAAATAAATATCTATAGATTAATATGTCTTAAGTATAACAATATATTAAAAAGTCTTTAGTTATTAAAATTTTAATTTATCAATTTTTACTCATCGTTAAATAAAATATAATAAAAACCCTAACATAATCCATATGAATCAAAAAAGATCATATTTTTGTCCTATGGTTGATTTTTGTGTAAATACACACAACCGATAGAATTAGGACTTATGTTGGGGTAATTATAAAATTATTTTGACATTTAATTTCCCTATTTATATTCTACTGTGGTAAATAAAATTCATATGTTACTATTCAACAAAAATTATTTTCATCCTATTGAACTAAAATTTACATAATGATTACAACCATGTCTGTCATATTTTTTAAATTCAATTCCCAGAAGTGGTAAAATTACATTTTTTTCAAATTTTCAAATATTCCTAGAAGCTGGGTGAAAGACGCTAAAAAGTTCAATTAAATTTTATATATCTAATTTTATTTTAAAAGGACTCCAATGAATTACATTGGACTAAAACTGGTATTATATATCTATTTTTAAATTAAAATAGAATTAAATAAAAAATAATTATTTAAATAAAATGACGGTTTTATATAATAATGTATTGTTTTTTACTATTCATCAATAATTGAAAGTATTTAGAAAATTACAAAAAATACACCCTTATATAATTATTATATTTCAAATCCAAAAATGACGTCAGTTATGAAAAATAAAAATTTTAAATTATTAAAATGTAGGTATTACAATTCATAAATACTTTTTAAATTTCTAATTTTATTGGTTATTGTGTGCAAGAAATCTAGGTTGCGTACAACAGAAGCTATTGTATTATCTGAAGAGACAAATACTGTGGAATCTTGGGGTGTTACATTCATCCCTCCATAAAATAATTTCTTCCTTGAAATTTTCAGAATATTACTACATAAAATCATTTGGGTGTTTTTTCAACATATGTTCCTCAGGTTCCCATGTTGCATGATTCATTTTATGGTTTCTCCAATGAACATCTACAATATTAGTCAACCGATTTCTAAACACTTGTTCTCTGGTATCAAGAGTATTGATAGGATGTTGACAATAAGATAGATCAGGTTCCAGTTCTATTTTTTGATAGGTGAGTACATGCTTTGGGTGAGGCATGTATTCTCACTATTTTGATATGTGCAAAACATCAAGATCATTGGAGAGACTTGGTGTCATTTTTAAACAGTAATCTACAACTCCAATTTGTTCTAGAATTATAAAAGGTCTGATGTACCTGGGATATAATTTACCAATCATATAGAATCATATAACACCCTTCCATGGATGTAATTCAATAAAACATGATCACACACTTGAAATTTAAAATCCTTCAGTTATCGACATCACACTTTTTCCTACTTGGAGCTGCTTTGAGGCGTGTTTGGATAATCTTCAACATTTCCATTATTTTCTTAACTAATTATAGGACAATGATTATTCTCTCACCAACATCATCCCAAAAAGATGGTGTGCGAAATCTATTTCTATATAATGCTTCATATGGTTCCATTAGAATACTTGAATGGAAGGTATTGTAATAGGAAAATTATACCAGAGGTAACAAATTGTCCCACATTCCCTGAAAGTCATATGAGAAAGATCTCAACATATCTTATAAGGTTTAAATAGTCTGTTCTGATTTTACATCAGTTTTAGGGAAGTAGGAATTTCTCAAATGTAGTTTAGTATCCTGGGATTTCTGAAGGCTTCACCAGAATCATGATGTAAAACTGGGATCACGATCAGAATTAATTGATAGGGGTACACCATAAAGTGTTACAACTTCATTAATATATAGTCTACCTAAACATTTTAGCGGTAAATCTTCTCTTATATCATTAAAATATTCTAACATGTTAATACGATCGATAATAAACCATATTAAACCATTCCTTCTATGAGTCTTTGGTATCCCCATGAAAATTCCATTGTAATATCATCCCATTTTCAGTCATGTATGGGAAGTGTTTTCATGAATCCTCTAGGATTGTTTCTACAATCCATCACATATTTACAAACCATACATATTGACACATTATCTTAAATCTTCATCTACATGTTTTCCCAAAAAATATTCCATCAAATATATATACATCATAGTCCTACCACGATGTATAGAGACATTGGAGCTACGAGCATAATAAAACAATTCCCTTTTTAGATTAGGTATATTGGGTACACAAACCATCTACCTAAATTTAAAAATCTCATCTTTATATACAATGTCAACCAATATCCCATCATTAATAATAGTAATATTCTTTTGGAACTCTTCATCAATTGTCTATGAAAATATTGTCCTCTCTATTATAGATTACTTTTCAACCATTTGAATATGTATTGATGTTTCTCCATCCATGATTTTACCCATTTCCATCTTTACAAAATCCATGAACATAAGATCCTTTTCAACTCTAATCTTGTTCAGAGCTCCATGACTCATTCTTATCAAAGGATCTTCCACCATGTTTTACTTCCCTGGGTGGTCGTGAATTGTTCCATCATAATCCTTGATTGGTTTAGGACATAACATTTTCAATATTTTGAGTTCTTTCGATGAGAAAATATACTTAAAACTCTTCTGATTAGTATATATCTCACATTTTTCACTATAGAGAGAGTTTCTCCATATCTTCAGAGAAAATATTACAGCTTATAACTCAATATCAGGAGTGGAATTGTTTTTTTCATTAATTTTTATTTGTTGTGTAGCATAGGAAATGACTATATGATTCCACATAAGGACACAATGAAGTCCTTTCATTGATGCATCACTAGAAATAACAAACCCGTCATTCCTCGATGGTTGAGTCATGGTAGGAGAATTGACTAATCTTCTCTTCAATTATTCATAAAATTAGTCCCACTCTATTATCCAAACAAATTTAACCCCTTTATGGGTGATCTTGGTTATTGGGTTATCCAATCAGGAAAAATTATAAACAAAACACTGATAGTAACATACTAAACTAATAAAACTGAGTAACTCAGGTATACTAGTTTTTACTGGACATTCATGGATTTTCCTTGTCTTTGATGGATCAATAGATATTACATACTTAGATAAAATACGAAAAAGAAAACAAATCTATTAATTCTAGAATTTACACTTTCAAAACACCCCTTATAATTTATTTCTTTTATGATTTTTCAGAATAGTGCTCAAGTGATTTCTAGGATCATCATATATTTTGAGGTTTAATAAGATATCATCAATAAATAACACTATAAATTCATCTAGGTATTCCTTGAAAAATATATTAATTAGATCCATGAATGAAGAGGGTGAATTATTCTGTCTAAAGGGATTCACTATAAACTCTTAATGCCCATACTAGGTTCGAGATGCTTTCATTGGATTGTATTCCATTATTAGGGACAACTGATGATATCCAGATTGAAGTTCAATATTTGAAAAATATTGAGATCCATTAAGATGGTCAAATAATTCATCAATTTGATATAGGAGATACATGTTCTTTATTTTAATATCATTGATCTCCATATAGTCAATGCACAACCTCAAATATATATATTTATTCATAACAAAAGAATTGGGGCTCCCCAAAGAGAAATACCAAGGGGAATAAATCCTTTAATACTCAATTATTTTAGTTGAATATAATTCAACTAATTCCACAATGTCCATTCTATATGGGGTCTTCAACATGGACCTTGAACTAGGAATTAAGTCAATGGAAACTCAATTTCCATTTCTAGAGGATTTCAAGGTAAATCCTTTGGAAACACGTCAAAATATTCTAGAACAATAGGTAAATCCTCTATTTTTATATTATTTTCCTCACCCATAGTTCTTTCTGTAATGCCCAGACCCCAGTTACCCAATGTCAGTGCATTATTACATAACATTGGTATGATCACAAAAGATCATGTCTCGAAAGACGGATTAGTTTAGTAGCCTTGGAAGTACTAGATACATTCATAAGGTTTACATTACATCATAAAATTAAAAACTACAACAACATTATTTCCATAGACCACAATAAAATCCCCTCAGACTATCCCCTCATGTCAGTCATAAAATACTTCTTCGCTTCCTAGGAAAAATGAAACATAGAAAGGGGTGAGCTCAGATAATCAGTAAGGATAAAAATATAGCAGAAAATGTCATAAATAAGAATAAACATTTTAGGTGATGTATAAGACTAAAACAAAATCTGTTTCAACATAAACTTAATCATAATATGGAATATATTAATCAATATAATTCCATTTACTAAATTTCATGGATATTCTACTAGTCGAATAATCACATGCAATATCAATAGACACTTTCATAATGATGGAATGCATAATGCCAGAAATTCGTAACCACATAGTCAAGGCCTTGTGCCAAGACTACAAATAACATTTTTTCAAGGCCTTATGCCATGACACTAGTTTGTCTCATAAGACCTGCCGATGCATTGAGGAGCTATAGCTGGCTCCACCCTTCACACACTCAGTCCAATGCATTCCTCATATGAAAATGATTAAAAGTAACAGAATCATTCATATTAAAACAGTCATATGAAATGTCAATAGTTTATCCGCAAACCATGAATGGAGTAAAAATGAGACATCCATAGTCAAACATATCACAAAAACTTCAATACAATATGGAATTTTTTATCATAATAAATCAACTTCAAACATGTTTAAAATCCATCAAAGGATGTTGACATAGATGAAAATGATTTGTAAAAATCATTGAGAGAAATATCCCTTTTTCATGAAAAAATTTAAATGTCAAACAATTTTGAAAGGAAGAAATTTATAGTTATTATTGAATCAAAGTGTCACATACATCTTTGAAACTTGTGAAAGGAATTAACATTTTCAAAACATTCATGTCCATATACATAAATCTGTAAAAACCATTTTTAAAACATGGACATTAATTAGAATGATTTATAAGAATAAATATTTAAAACATTTAAAATGATGTTTTAATAAAAAGTACCGTAAAATAATACATTTGAGACAACTTTCATGAAACATGTACATGGATAATAAATATGTCCCAGTAGATACTTACATAAAAACAACATTGGATAATAAAGAGATTGTGAAATTAAATGTTACCTTATACTTTTACTTTTTAGTGTGTAGGATAACCTCCTGTATATTGGTGAAATAATTGTTATTAAATTATAAAGGAATAATATACAATATTATGATATAATATATGATCTTTTAACATTGCTTTGTTAATAATATCTTAGTATTATTGTTATTTCAGGTGTTAACGGAATCGTTTTCCTTTATATTCATTATTATGTGAGTCAAATATCTATGGATGGGATGAATATTATTAATATGCAGAATGATATCAAGTATTTAAACATTATTTTTAATCATATATTGAAAATTAGTCTTGAATGGATACTATGAGGAATGAATCTCAACACATTCATGGAGACGGTAATCCGTACATACGCACGAGCGAAAATATCAATCTTTTGATATTAAAATAATATATAATTTGATGGTATATCATATACACAGAATCAGTATGATGTTAAATTGATTATTTTCATCAACTACACATCATTATTATAGCCATAAAAATAATAATGTATTGAATAACAATTACACCATGATGTGGAGACGATAAGCTGTACGTACGAAGGTATTGTGACATGTCATTCAAAGGATGTATAGAATAATGAATTTGGTTGTACCATATTTATAATAACATCGCAGTATATAGAATATACTAGAGATATTTTTTTCTAATGGAAACAACAATGAAGATGGAAGTTGAAGAAGAAAGGAACTTGAAAGAGGTGGTGAGATATTTATCTCTTCTTCGGGTTCTTCCTTTTGATTTGATCAAAATAGATCTTTAGTTTGGCATTATGACTAAAGTAAGGCCTCTATGATTAAGGGAGGATCATTGAGAGGGTATTTGGGCAGAGGATGGCCATTCCAATTGGCTTTGATGTTTCAAATTAAAGAGAAGGGGGAGTACCCTTTTATAAGAGGGGTGAGGGGAACCTTAGGAGAAGCTAGAAATATTATTTTATAATAAGATCATATTCGGTTTCCAATGCCTCTAAAATGGATTATTTCAAGTCTATGATGGGTATGGGTCTAAATCCACTCATCCAATAGTTTTTAGTTAGGATTGGGTCACTATATTAACTTTATCTTTTAGATTTAACTCTTAGTTAAATAGTTTGACATTTACCATGTCTCTTTGTATTTTTATATTATATGGTTAATAAAATTACAATATACATCCAAGAGAACCCTAAGTGGTTCATTAATGTTACAAATATCATTATATATTTCTTCTAGCTGAACCTTATATTTAGTGGAATAGAATATCAATTAATAATGCAATATTTGTTTCAAAAACTATTTTATGACAATTTTGACACTATTTGGTATTTTGTTTTTGCTAAATTCATAATTGCAATATTACTTGGAAAAAAATTAATCTATCCAACCCTAATTTTTTATATTAATCTATAAAATTATTTTTATTCATAATAATTATCAAATTATATTTATTTGGATATTTATAATATCAATTAATTTAATATTTCATTAATTAGGTAATTACTGCATCGACATTGTGTCATAAATAAATTAAAATATTTAATATTTAAATAATATAATAAAAACACCACTATGTAGGAAATATTTCTTTCTTTTTAATTAATATTTATAGTAGAATTTATATTATGTGTAACCCTATATAAAAAATTCTTATTTAATAAACATTGATTTTAACTCATTTAACTCTTCTTTGAATTAAATAATAATAAATGTCTTAATCTATACCAAGTGGACCAAATATATTCATATGTTATTCCTAAGGTTTTTTGGAATAATTATACTTATCTAATAGAATTAGGACATGTGTTAGGGTAATAATAATATCATTTTTACTATTAATTACCCTATTACTTTTAACCGCGGTAAATAAAAGTAAAAAGTTATTATTCTCGAAAAATTATTTTTATCAAATTGAACCAAATTTTACTTACTTATATCATCCGTGTCTCTTGGATTTTTTAAATTCCACTCACAGAAGCGATAAAATTAAATTTTATGTGAATTTGCAAATTCTCATAGGAGGTGGGTAAAAGACGACAAAAAGTTCAATAAAATTTTTATATATCTAAACTCATATTAAAATGAATCCAATGAATTATATTGAACTTATATAGGTATTATGTATCTATTTTGGCCTAAAATAAATTTATATAAAATAAATAATTATTTAAATAAAAAGACTGTTTTAACCAGTAACTCAGTGTTTTTCACTTTTCATCAAAATTGAATGTTTTCAGAAAAATACCAAAATTTCACCCTAAGCTTGTATTGATCTTCAGAATTCAAAAATTAAGTCTATTTTACCAAATTCAAAACATAGAAGTTACATTTATTAATTTAGAATTAATTCTTGTTGTCAAAACAAAAAAGCATGTTTTTAAGAAATAATAACTAACAAAAGATTGATACTTGTTTATGTTCAATTTCATAGTGAAATTAATTCCAATTAATAACATTGGATTAAATTGTAAAAACATAATATATTTATACTTAAAAACCATTAAAATTTATAATTTATCAGTACAAATTATTTTGAATAAAAAAGTTCTTTTTAGTTAAAATATAGTATTTTTCACTATTCATCCAAATATGGATGTTATCAGAAAAATAGAAAAAATTTATTGAAACTAAATTAATATGTCCTGATTCTAATGAAGAAGTTTATTTTTCCAAATTTAATATATAAAATTTTCAAATATTGGATTTAAAAAAATGTTTCACCATTAAAAGGCGGTAAAATATCATTTTTTAAAAAAAATACTTATTTTATATTAAAAATGAATTTGTTCGTATATTATGTCTATGAAACACTTAATATAGATGTTAAAAATTATATAAAGTATAAAAATTTAGTTAATACTATTTATAAATACTTTTTTAACAGCTAGTTTGGTTATGTTGTAGTACGCTCAAACTCGGTGTTGCGTGTAGCTCAAGCTATTAAATTAATTTAATGAGATAACATACTATGAGATCATGAGGATTTAAAATTTCACTCCCTTCCTCCCCAATAATTTAATTTAGTAGAGATACTAGGGATGGATCTAAATGAGAATCATAAGGGTATGTTTCTGCATTAATGGTATGGGACTCCTTACCATCATAAAATATTGTATCCTTCTTCTCCTCTCAATATATTTTCATATCATTGTCTGAAACCCAATCCATACCGAGGATTATATAAAATTCATTCCTAGTTATGACAATCAGATCATCAGATAAAGCACATTTATAGTCTATTTATTAGTCACTTAATGTTTCTAATATTCATTGTTATGATCTTAATATTATTGTGTTTAAAAGTGCATAAGCATCAATTTTAGTCCAATTTAGAAATTGAACTTCATTTCCCATCATTGTGCAATTCATGCATAAAGTGTCAATTTGGGACCACTCAATAATTGCCTGTGGAAATTACAATATTCATCATTTTAATTTGATATTTTGTTATATTATTCATCACTTTGTGTGGAACATTTTTTATTTTTGGTCTGATGGATGAATCAAAAGGGAAGATGGAGATTTTTGCACCAAAATGCAGAAACTTGTTGGAAAAAGAATAATGGGCCTAAGGCCCATCAAACAAATGTGGGGCCCACAAAACAAGCCCAATGAACCTCAACAATATACAGTAGAAATATAAAAATATGAGGATCATTTTATTCTACTGTGGCCGGAGCTAATTCTGAAGTTTTCATGATGATAATGGGATCTGAAGTTGAGATTTAAATGGTGGACCCGACATTAATGCACATAAATCTGTCCCACCATTTCGAACATAACAACCAAACGGCTGAGATAAAATTCCTGAAATTTTCACAGAACATAGAGGAAAGAAGTAAGAGAATATTTTGCTTCTACGACCCCTTATCATTCGGCCTTCTTAAATTCCAAATTCACACGTCAAAATAATGGACGAATCTAGACTCTTTTCCGGGTAAAATTCGAAACTTCAATTTTCTTTTGATTATTCACTCTCCTTATGAATCTATTAATTGTTGGGGGTTGAATTAATTATTGGGTGGTGTACCTAAGGCTCTTTATATTCCTATATAAGGAGCTGGTGGTGAAGGGAATAAGGGGATGATATTTTTCATATCATCTTTTGTTGTTTGTTTCATTGTAAGGTTATGCTGCAAAAGTTCCTATGTAATGTTTTCATTTTCCATGTAAGTTTTTTTTTTGTTCTTAATGAACATAGTTCTATTATATATTTTCCATTCATTTATTAAAACTAAATTTTAACAAAGCACAGTGATATCTCTGCGTTTTGGTGAATTAGTTCACACATACGTGTGAATTTCATTCACACACACGAAGGAGTGCTCGTTATTTCCGTGGTTTTAATTTCATCAATCCAATTCTAGTAAGTCATCTTCCGCCCACTATTGAGAGTATACCATCAATGAATGTCATACCATTTAATGGGTTTTTCTTAGGAGGATGTAATGGCTGGAATGAATTTTATTTTATAAACTAATTGTTGTTAATTGGATAATTAATTTAAGACATCCATTATTCAGTTATTTCTACTCTTCATCTTTACTGTGTTTGAGCAAACTAAATTCAATTACTAAATTACCATATACCTCGGAGAGAACATGAATTTGGTTCTCTAAGTGTATAGTGGATTAGTAATTTTTTTAGTAAGCACCAAACTATAAAATGATGAAGGTAGTGTTATTTTTGAAGAATGGATTCATCAAGAATTAATAAAACCAAAATTGTCTAATAAGTAAAACTCATTCAATCCACCCCAACCATAATCCTAAGATCAACCCATTTTCTTCGAATTGAATTCACTTAGGTTTCTTAGTGTTCTTTAAAACCATCCAAAATCAAAACCAAAGTTGGCTACTTCATAGCCCATCCTTCACCAAATCATAGCGTCTCAAGGTTACTTCTTCGGTCCCTGTGGACTCGACACCTACATGTATTACATCGACCGCTTTTTACTAGTAGGGTAAATTTAGGTGCAACCAATTTTGGAACTGTTTCCAGGGACCAAGTAAGTTACTTAGACCAAAAACCTTCTTTTATTACCCCCATCCTTCTATTCTCATCCCAATTCTCTTATCTTTTCCCTTTCTCGTTTTTTTTCTTTTGGCGCATGTTTGCCTACACCTGCGATAACTCAAACAGATTAGTTAGGGTGGATAATCCTAGGGCTGGGTAGTCAATCACTAAAATTGGTCTATTTACTTTAGATCCAAATATTCCTAATACTCCAAATTCAGACCTTGAGTAGGATACAATGGACAATCTCCCACAAAACCAAATCATAAATCGAGGAGGGAACCAAAATAACAGGCAAGACCCTAACTTGGGAATTGTTACAGACCCGACCATGAATTACAACCTCACACCAACCTGGACCAATGAACCCTCATTCATTAGGCATGATAACATAAGATATTCCCAATATGTTTTCAAACCCCATGTCCTGAACCACCTTCCAACCTTTCATGGGATGGAGTATGAGATGCCTTACCTTCATGTTATAGAATTTAATGACATTGTCAAAACCATGTGCCCACCAAATCAAATTGAATCTGCTAAAATGAAACTTTTTCTTTTTTCTCTAAAGGACTGAGCAAAGAATTGGTTAAAAAAGTTGAGACCAGCATCCATTCACTCTTGGGACCAACTTCAACAAAAATTTTATAAAAAATATTTCCCCCATCACAAAACAATTTCACTTAAAAATAGCATACAAAACTTTTTTGAAAGAGAGGGAGAAACATTATATGAAACATGGGACAGGTTAAAGGACACATTTAACATGGTACCACACCATGGTTTCTTAATCCCAGAAAAAGTGATAATTTTATATGAAGGGTTGGGTCCCAGAAACAAACAATTCATTGATATGATGTGTAATAGAACCTTCAAAAACAAAGCCCCAAATGATGCTTACGAGTATCTAAAAAATCTTACTGAACAGAACCAAACATGGGTAACATCACCATACACTGAGAAGACACCCAAATCTGGTGGAATGTACAATCTTGGAGAAGAAGAAAACCTTAGAGAAAAACTAGTTTCACTCACAAGGAATGTTTAGGAGATTAATCTTAGGAAGGTCCACAAAACCCAAACTGTTGAGCTTGTTTGTACAATTTGTGACAAACATAACCACAAGACTGATAATTACAGAACCATTCCTTCTGTTAAGGATATTCTTTTAGGAGGACCACCAGAATAAGTTAATGCAATGAACATTCAAAATCCACAATCCACAAACACCTTCATTCAAAGGTATAATGACCATCCCAGATTTCGTTGGAAGGACAATCAACAACCAACACAACAACAATGTATCAACCCATACCCTCAACAAAACCTTCAAACTCATAATCAATTCAAACCACAATTGGTCTAATTCCAATATCCTCATGTCTAATATCAACAAAATATCGAACAACCCAATGAATAACATATCCAACAACCAAAGTATCCTCCTGGTATAAACCCACGAGCTCAAGCACCAACCCAAATTGTTCCACAAAGCCTACCAGAAAAACTGTGCAAACAAATGGAAAAAATGAACTTAGAATTCTCATCCATTAAACAAGAACTTTAAACCATCAAAAATGGAAAGGCACACATTCCCACACAGGAAATTACACAACAATCATCAAGGGGAGGGACAAGTTTCACTCAAACAACTCATGAACAACTAAAGGCTGTGGTAGTTTTAAGAAGTGGGAAATCAATTGAAAACCCTAAACAAATAAGTCAGAAACCATGTGAAGCTTCAAACTCAAATGAAAATTCAAATGAACCACAAGATCAAGCTGATGATAATGATAACAATGTGAAAGAAACTACACTTCAACAAACAACTCCACAACCTCCACCGTTTCCTCAATGCATGAGGGGGAAAACCAAGCCTGAATTGAGTGAAACATTGAGGGAAATCTTCTCACAAGTCAAGTTGAACATTCACCTTATCTATTCCATCCAAACCATACCTTCCTATTCAAATTACCTTAAGGACTTGTGCACTTTTAAAAGAAACTTTTCACATAAAAACCAAGTCATTTTGGATGCTAATGTGATTACCACCATTCAAGGGACTATTCGTCCTAAGTTGAAAGACACAGGATGCCCTTAAATAAATGATGAACTAGGATGGAACAGTGTTTTCAAAGCCTTGTGTGATCTAGTTTCCAGCGTGAACCTCATTCCTTATTCCATGTATTGTCAGTTAGTGCTCAAAGAACTCCAACCCACATCTATCACTCTTCAACTTGCTGATTGTAGTGTTCGAGTTCCAAAGGGGATCATAAAAGAAGTTTTGGTGAAAGTTGAAAATTTCATTTACCCAGTTGACTTCATTGTTCTGGAAAATCACCCAAGCTTAGGTCCTAGGGAGAAAACCCCAATCATCCTTGGTCATCCCATCCTTGCGATAATCAACTCTGTTATCCGAGTCCGAAATGGGAACATGACCATCACCTTTGGAAACATGAGTCTAGACTTGAAAATCTATAATGAAAACTCTAAAATTGGGGATGATGAAGAGATCCGTGAGGTTAATTGGATTGGTAGTGTTGATAATGAACTCAATGAACATCATGGAATTACCGAAGGATGGTTAAGTCAAGAAGAGATTGTTTTTCTTTATTCACATGGGGGAAATTTGTCTCCTTGGATTGAATCTCTTTCAGATAGATCTATTGATGGATTTCTATAATCACCAATCAATGATACCATGGTTGAAATCAATAACATTGAGTCCATAGCCATTTATGACACTACTCTGGATAATTTAGTGGATGAAAATTCTGTTAACATGGAACCAATTTTGTCAAGAAATATGAACAAAGAAACTAAGTTCAATACAAAGTCTCATCCTTTCATGGAAATTCACGACCAATATGATCTTGAATTTAAAGTCATACCTTCATCACTAAAGTATGAATTCATAGGGGACAATCAATACTTTCTTGTTGTCATTTCTTCCTATCTTGAAGCCGATCATGAGAGAATGCTTCTAGATGTCCATAGGAGTCACAAGAAATCCATTCGATGGACCCTATCCGATATTCCTGGGATTAACCCACTTATCGGGACTCATAGAATTTTTCTTGAATCTGAGTCAAAGCCATGTCGTCAACCTCAGAGGTGACTGAATCCTAAACTCATAGAAGTAGTGAGAAAATAACTTTTGAAATTTTTAAAAGTTGGTATCATCTATCCTATAATTGAGAGTGAGTGGGCTAACCCAATCCATGTGGTTCTAAAGAAGGCTGTAATCACAGTAATAACCAACAAGGATGGAGAGATGCTTCCAACAAGGGTCAGTAGTGGATGTTGAGTTTTTATTGACAATAGGAAGCTCAACTCTTTTACCAAGAAAGACTATTTCCCCTTACCCTTTATTGATCAAGTCCTCGAGCGAGTGGAGGGTCATCAATTCTATTGCTTCCTCGATGGATTATTAGGGTATAATCAAATCGAATTCTCCTTAGAGGATCAAGGAAAAAGAACCTTCACTTATCCATTCACCACTTTTTTCTTTCAAGCGCATGCCCTTTGGGTTATGTAATGCCCCTGGTACCTTCCAGCGGTGCATGATGGGAATATTCTCAAATATTGAGGGTGATTTTTTTAAAGGTCTTCATGGATGACTTCTCCATATTTGGGGATACTTTTGAGGGATGACTTATAAATGTTGAAAAGGTTTTTTCAAGGTTCAAGGATAATAATCTCATACTAAATTGGGAAAAATGCCATTTCATGGTAAGGAAAGGACTTGTTCTAGTTCATATGGTATCTGGTAGAGGGATTGAGTTGATAAAGCTAAGGTTGAAATCATTCATCACTTTCCCTCTCCTAAAACTGTTAAGGAAGTGAGGTCCTTCTTAGGACATGCTGGTTTTTATAGAATTTTCATTAGGAGTTTCAGCTCTATTTCTCGACCACTTTGTGCTCTATTGGTAAAAGATGCTCCATTTTTATAGACAGAAAGCTGTGAGGAATCATTCTCTACACTCAAGTCAACTCTCATATCTCCACCTATCATGAAATCTCCAAATTGGAAACATCCTTTCGAGCTCATGTATGATGCAAGTGACTTCTCTGTAGGAGAAGTCTTAGGAAAAAAGTGTGAGAAAACACCATATATCATTGCTTATGCAAGAAAATATTTAGTTGATGCACAATTAAACTACACCACAACTGAGAAAGAGTTTCTTTCTATTGTATTTTCTTTAGAGAAATTCAGGTCTTATCTCTTAGGATCACCCATCATTGTCTTCACTGACCATTCAGCCCTAAAATACCTTTTCCAAAAATAGGATGCTAAGCCTAGATTGATTAGGTGGTTCCTTCTTCTTAAATAGTTCAATTTAACCATTAAGGATAAAAAGGGTGTTGAAAATATTGTAGTTGATCACCTCTCTGGGATGAAATTCAAAGACAACTCACACCACCTCCTTGTGTCTATTCATTTCCTGATGAGCACCTCTATTCAGTGAGTGATTGCCCTTGGTATGCTGACATAGCAAACCATTTAGTGATTGGTGACATTCCAAAATTCATAGGGACCCAAGGTAAGAGGAAATTCTTTTTTGATGTCAAACACTATGTGTTTGATGATCCTTACCTCTTCAAGTTCTATCCTAATCAAATCATCAGGAGATGTATTCTCAAGTCTGAGCAAGAGTCCATTCTAAAATTTTGTTATGGAGAGGCATTTGGAGGACACTTTTCTAAAAATAAAACCACTACACAGGTCCTCCAAAGTGGTTTCTACTAGCCTAACCTCACCAAGGATTCCTTCCAATTCTACAAAAGTTTTCCTTAGTGTCAGCAATTATGATCCATTACCAAAAGGAATCAAATTACCCTCACTCCCACCCTGGTTGTTGAAATCATTGATTATTGGGGAATTGATTTCATGGGACCCTTTCCAAACTCTATGGGATACCTCTACATCCTCTTATCTATTGATTATGTCTCAAAATGGGTTGAAGCCATTCCCACCAAGTCCAATGACCACCATGTTTTGATCCGATTTCTGAAAGAGCATATATTTTCTCGATTTGGAATTCCTAGGGCTATAATCTGTGATCGTGGAACCCATTTCTGCAACCTCCCATTCTCTTCACTCATGTCTAAGTATGGTATTACTCATAAATTTTCCACTACATACCATCCTCAAACCAATAGTCAAGCTGAGTTGGAAAATAGGGAAATTAAGCAAATTCTTGAAAAAAACTGTCAATCCCCCTAGGAAATATTGGTCCGAGAAACTCTTAGATGCCCTTTGGGCATATCAAACTGCTTTCAAAACAATCCTAGGCATGTCATCGTATATATTGGTTTATGGAAAAGCATGTCATTTATCTGTTGAAATTGAGAATAAGACCTTTTGGGAAATAAAAAAAATGAACTTTGACATTTCATTGGCTGAAACAAAAAGGATATTAGATCTTAATGAACACGAGGAACTTAGGATGGAGGCTTATGAAAATTATAGGATCAATAAATCTAAATTTCAAGCCTACCAATCAAGGAATCTCAAAGTCAAACACTTTGAACTGGGAAAACTTGTGCTCTTGTATAGTTCAAAACTTCATCTACACCCAGGAAAGCTAAGGTCTAGATGGTCTGGTCCATACCTAGTGCATCATGTGTACCCTCATGGGGAAATAGAGATTCAAGATCCCACAAGTGGTCATGTCTTCAATTTCATTGGTCATAGGTTAAAACCATTCATGTAATTATTCAATAAACAAGAAACAAAGGAGGAGTTAACTGAGATAACATGTAAAACAGAGAAAAATTGATAGATTTATGGTACAATTCGGGCTAATGGCGTTAAACAAAAGCACTGCATGGGAGGCAACCCGTGGTTTTCATGTTTCCAATCACTATGAATCATATTTTGTTTCCTTATTCTTCATTTTGTTATTTTTTTATATAGACTGTTGACCTATTCTTCTTTTATGAGAATGGATGGGTATGAAAGGGGATCACCATATTCATCCGTGCCACGTGGTGTGATCCCTGAGTAATACCTTACCCAGAAAATATAAAGAATACAATGTATCATTAGTTTATTTTATTTTATTTATGTTTTTGTAGGTTAAAAAAAAGTAGACTCTTGACCTGTTCTTCTTTTATGAGTATGGATGGGTATGAAAGGGGATCACTGTATTCATCCATGTCATGCGGTGTGATCCCTGAGTAATACCATACCCAAAAATTGAAAACAAGACAATGTATCATTAGTTTGATTTAAAAAAACATGGAAACCATAAAAATGATGGTACTTGGAATTAAATAAATCATTGTGTTGTTTGTTTTGTCTGCTCTGTTCTTCTTTGTATGGTTTTGGAACTATTTTGGGTGATACATGTTCAATCAAGGAGGTGCCAACATCCCACAAGAGATCAAAGGAGTAATATGGGGCATCATGAACATAAACTTCAAAAACCAGGAGATTTGTTCCATGTTTATCATTTTCAATTTCCTCTTTTAACTCCTCTCCTACCCCCTTCTACCTTCTCTTTTAATTAAACACTGGGGACAATGTTAATCTATTTTGGGGGGAGATAAAAAATAATTTTTTTTTGAAAAAGAACATGCATGGAAAGAAATATTCTATTAAACATGAACATGATAACACACATTGCAAACTCTGAAATTGGATATCAAATAATGTTGTATGCCTTTATTCTGATTTTAATGCAAGTTTAAGTTCATGACCATAGTATTTCGAAAGTGCGGTTGTCCGATATGATTTTCAAAGTTTAAATTTTCATTCTCTTAATAAAAATGCCACAATGCACGTCTACTGGATCGTGGGTGTAAATTTCAGTTCTTGGGTCCCTTTCATTATAGTATAGGGTTTTGGGGTAACTTTTACTTTAATTTGAGTATTTAAAAAAACAAAAAAAAATATATTTTTTTTACCACATATAGAAATGTTTTGTCCAAATTTGTGGCATCCGGAACTTGGGGATCGTGACTCCATAGTTGTCTTTCCTAGAGTTTGGCTTTATATCTCCATTTTAGAGCATGAAATTGAAAATATGTGTGGCGTCCGACACTTGGGGATCGTGACTCCATTGTTGTCTTGCCCAGAGTTAGTCCTTTCATATCTATTGTGGTTAAAAAATAAAAAAAAATAAAAAAATGGTACTCATCTTAATGTTTAATGTGATTCCCACCTAACACTTCCATTTTTCCCCTTGAACAATAAAATGGGCCCCATATCTTTTATGATGCACATCACTTTATCATGCTTACTTGAATTTGGATGAAATGTGGCGATGAATTTGAACAAAGGAATGGGCTTGGTCTTGGGATATTCTTATGAAACTAGATTGTTTTAAATGATTTTTATGGGTTTCATAATTTTTTTTGTTATGAGATATTTGGTTGAGCGATGTGTATTAAAATGTTTTTGCAAAAGGGGATTTGAATTTCATATTTGTAATATATTTTTCTCAGGACTAGAAAAACTCATGTTGGGGAGTCTGATTAGTCACTGAAAGTGGATAATATTCATTGTTAGTATCATAATATTAATGTGTTTAAATGTTCATAAACATCAATTTTAGTCCAATTCAGAAATTGAACTTCATTTCCCATCATTGTGCAATTCAGGCTTAAAGTGTCAATTTGGGCCCACTCAATAATTGCTTGTGGAAATTAAAATATTCATCATTTTAATTTTATATATTGTATATGATTCATCAATTTATTTGGAACATTTTTTCTTTTAGGTCTGATGGATTAATCAAAAGGGAATATGGATATTTTTGCACCTGAATGCAGAAACATGCTGGAAAAGGCATAATGGGCCTAAGGCCTATCAGACAAACGTGGGGCCCACAAAACAATCCCAATGAAGCTCAAATGTATACAGTAGAAAGATAAAAATATGGGGATCATTTTATTCGACTGTGGCCGGAGCTAATTCTGAGGTTTCCATGATGATAAAGGGATCTGAATTTGAGCATTAAATGGTGGACCCAACATTAATGCACATAAATCCATCGCACCATTTCAACCATAACATCCAAACGGCTACACCAAAATTCCTGAAATTTTTAAAACTCATAGAGTACCGAAGGAAGAGAATATGTTTCCTCTATGACCCCTTGGGATTTGGCTTCCTGAATTTCCAAATTCACACGTCAAAATAGTGGACGAATCTGGACAGTTTTCTGGGTCAAATTCAAAACGTCAATTTCGTTTTGATTATTCAACCTCCTTTTGAATATATTAATTGTTGGGTTGTGAATTAATTGTTGGGGAGTGGACCTAAGGCTCCTTATATGCCTATATAAGGAGATGGTGGTTTAGGGAATAAGGGGAAGATATTATTATTATCATCTTTTGTTGCTTGTTTCATTGTAAGGTTATGCTGCAAAAGTTCCATTGTAATGTTTTCATTTTCCATGTATGTTTTTTTGTTCTTAATCAACATATTTCTATTCTATATTTCCCATTCATTTATTAAAACTAAATTTTCACAAAGCACAGTGATATCTCAGAGTTTTGGTGAATTATTTCACACATAGGTGTGAATTTCATTCACACACACGGAGGAGTGCTCGTTATTTCCGTGGTTTAAATTTCATCAATCCAATTCTTGTAAGTCATCTTCCACCCACCATTGAGAGTATACCATAAATGGTTGGATAACCCTTTAATGGGTTGATCTTAGGAGGATGCAAAGGTTGGATTGAATGTTATTTTATGAATGAATTGTTGTTAATTGGATAATTAATATAAGACATCCATTCTTCAGTTATTTCTACTCTTCATCTTTACTGTGTTTGAGCAAATTAAATTAAAATACTAAATGACCATATACCTCTGAGATATCATTAATTTGTTTCACTATGTGTCTAGAGGATTAGTAATTGTTTTTAGTAAGCACTAAAACAGAAAATGATGAAGGTAGTGTTATTTTTAAAGAATGGATTCATCAAGAATTAATAAATCCAAAAATGTCTAAAGAAGTAAAATTTATTTAATCCACCCCAAGAATAATCCTAAGATCAACCCATTTTCTTCGAATTGAATTCACTTAGGTTTCTTTTTGTTCTTTAAAACCATCCAAAATCAAAACCAATGTTGGCTACTTCATAGCCCATCCTCCATGAAATCATAGCATCTCAAGGTTACTTTTTCGGTCCCTATGGACTTAACCCATACATGTACTACATCGACCGCTTTTTACCAGTAGGGTATATTTGGGCATAACAATCCATGATGGTAAGTGATTAAATTTTTTTAATGATAATTATCTTATGATTTTTGACTTACGAATCCCTTAATAAGTCAAATTGGAATTATCTAATTTTCATGGAAAACTGGGAAGATATAAAAGAATGTGATGATCCAAAATTAAATAAAGAATTGGTTAATTTTGAGTGAATGATTAAAGAACCAGCCACCAAATCATTCGAAACATAAATCTCAGCTATTTTGATTGTATAATCATGGCCTTAATCACTTTGAATTTTCTGAGGTATGTTTCCTTGATGATTAGTAAATTCATTTACACGATTCCCCATTTCTCTACAACAATATCTTTGATCATTTTCACCTTCTTTCTTCCCCTTGAAATCATGAGCTTGTGGTCCTTCTCCTATACCCTTGTAACAAAATCCCATCCTCTTTTGGAATGTGTGAGGGTGTTTCATACTGGAATTACAACTCGATAGAAATTCAACATTTCCCTTCTACCCCTTATTTCATTTTCTAACGTGTTCACTAGATATCATATTCTCTTTCTTCGCTTTCAAGCCAGAAGACATAGAGAATTCCTCTTTTGTCTTAATATTACATGAAACTATATCATCGTATGATGGGAAGGATTATGGGACTAATTCTTCACAGTGAAATTGATTTAACCCATCAAAAAAATTGATCAAACTTACATCCTGGGTTATGTATATAATCTGCAGCATGCCTTGGTACCCTTCTAAATATTTCCTCATACATTGTGACATTCTCAACCTATTTTTTCCTCAAACACAAAAATTTTCATTCCATATCAACATGTTTTTTACGAGGAATGTATTTTTTTCTAAGAGAATTTCATTAAACCACCAACATTCCATATTTTATACTTCTTCATCCTCTATTGTGTTTTGAATTACTAACCACCATTGATCTGCATCTCCGCAGATGTGATAAACTGTATCATCCTTGGTTAATAAAGAATATGAAATTTTCATATTTATTAATATTTATGAATTAAATATTAATTTTACATTAAATGGGACTTAATGTTCAATGGAATAACTGAAAAACAACAATTGGTTTCGCCAAAAATCTCATGTTTCACATAAGGCTGAGTAAAAAAAAAGAATAATATTATGTTAAATGGTAGTAACACCTAGCTGTTGTATTGGTTGAAATGAACATAACTAACTAAAATATTATTATACATACTTGTTAAATGTATTTACATTTATCCAATAAATTTTAGAGGCTTAGAATGATAATGAATCTAATTTTAAGCACAAATACTCTAATATTCTTTAAAAGGTCGATTTACCGCCTTTTGATGGTGAACTATTTTTTAAAATAGTTTTTTCACTTTTATATTTTCTATTATAAAAAATAATATATTTTTTATAATCAGGACAACAAAAATATCTTTGGGTGAAATTTTTGTGTTTTTTCCGATAATGTTTATTTTTTATTGAATAATGAAAAATACAGCATTTTAATTCAAAACAGCAATTTTATGTAAATTATTTATATTTTTATATTTTTATTTTATTTAGTTTTAAAGTTTAATTGAATTATATTTTTACCATTTTATCCAATTTTGGTCATTTAATTTAATCTCACTGTTAAATTGGACATAAACATAGGTCAATCTTTATATATTTATTATATCATAAAAACATGATTTTTGGTTTTGACAACTGTAATTATTTTGAAATAAATTTTTTCCACTTCTTTGTTTTAAATTAGGGAAAATGGATTCCATATTAAGTATTAGGATTTCAAAATATTTTTAATAGGTAACTTTAATTTTTAGAACTTATTAATATTTTCTTCTGTAAATAATTTTTTACCATGGTTAAAAGGTAAATCGGGTAAATAAGGGTGGAAATTAATATTATTATAATTTTAAATTACCCTTACACTTTTAATAACACTATTGGATTATATATTTATAACCAAGGGAATAATACATTCGATTTTGGGACCCCATGGAGTCATATGGGTGTGCTAATAAAACTTCATATTAATTACTTTAATGTAAAGGAAAAAGAAACATAAACATATATTTGTTAGTAAAACAATTATTATATGGGGTTATATAAGTGATCTGTTCTACTATAATTATTAATTTAAAATATAAAAATATATCATATAACATGGTATTTAATTTATAATTTTTAGACATTAAATAAAGAAACTTAATTATGTCACAATGGTTATGCAGTAATTGCTTCATTAATAAAGGATTCAAATAAAGGATATTATAAATATTAAAATAAATTTATTTTGAACTTTTTTATGCCATCAAAGAATATTAGGGATAATAATGACTTGTTATATTTTAATTAATGAATATTTTTCTGAATAATCGTGTTTTTATTTATTTTTTAAAAGACATGATATGAATAATTTAGAAATTAACTTAAATGTTTTTTTAAAACAATTAATATTTTAAAAAATTATAAAATTATTCTAAAAATATAATATTCAGCCAAATTACTTAAATATCTATTAAAATTTCATAAATTATCCATTTTGGTTTTCTTCTAATTTTATTGTAATTATACATACCATATAGTATGAATATATAAGGGGGATGGTAAAATTTAATTAAATTAACAAAGGGTTAAACAAAAATGATAGGGATTTAAAATATCTAAAAACCTATCCAATTATAATTGGATGAAATTATTTATACTTATATGTACCTTAAAATATAATTAAATCATTTTATGACCTTTGGAAACCGAAATTTTTTTATAATAGAATAATTATTTTAAACTTTCCTAAATTTCCCCTCCTCCCTCTTATAAAAGGCCATCACCTCTTACCCTTACTCACACCACTCAAACCCCATTGTCTCAACAAAAATCTTCCCAAAAAGCTCCAAACATATGTCTATTCCATTTATAAACCTTAACATATACATAAGGCACTTTAAGAAAAGATTTCGGTTCAGTCCAAATGGAGTTACCCAATTTAAAGGTAACATCTTCTCTCAAATTGGTTTATTTTATTTTCCTTCTCCAACACCCAAAAACCTTAATATTTCATTATTTTATAAAACCCTATATCCTAAATATACTAGTATTATGTTATGAGAATTATTTTAACTACACTTCCACACACCACAATCTAATGGATACGATCATATTGTTTCTACGGACGGTGAATTACTGTCTCACGAAGCGATGATTGTTCAATTATCACTTACTTCCTCACATGGTGGCCATTATGATGGAACTATATTTAAATTTTATATTTATATTGTCTCAATAGTTATTTATATTTTTTATATCATACCCTTATGGGTTCCATAATTGGTAAATATGATAATTTCATTTGAGTAAGTGCGGACTACCGACCCCTCAATGTGATATGACTCGTTCTTGCCATAAGTGGGAGGCATAAAGGACTGAGTTAAAGAAATTATATATGATATTATATTATAATTATAAAAAACCTATGTTTAATTTTGTTTTCATTCAGTTAAAATATGAAATAGATATCAGTGTAGCGTTCATGCATATATATGGCTTACCATCTCCAAGAACGGTGCATTTCATTTCTTATATCCAAATGTTATGTACCATTATAATTACATATATATACTAGATATATATGATATATATGATATCTAAATCATGAATATAATTATGGAGATAATGGTCTTTTGACCACATGGGCAACTCATAATTATAAGAAATTCATTTTTGACTCAAGTACCAAATATCGGAAAAACGACCATTATTAACATAAATGATTATATAATGTTTATAACATGGTATTATGAAATATGATATGGATAATAAATTTGACAAAGGTTCTTAAGAAATAATTAAATAACTTTAGTTTATTATTCAGGTGATTAAAGGAAGAATGAGTCAATTCGGACCTCAGGTAAGGGTTTTTCATCTCACTTATTATTCCCATGTGATTCATGCTATATTTTCCACTATTTTCTTTTTTTGGTGTATGTACTACACATGATTTTATTATTTGTGTAATATAATTTAATTTATGGGTATTTAAATCATCATTTTATGATCCATACTTTATAGGGTGTATGTTTCGTAAGATACCAAATCGGTATGGGAACCTTTTACCGTACTCTTTTAGTTAAAGACCTATTTTATGTCATGTCTTTTAATTTCCTTTTTTGTATGTTGGGATATTATATTCTATATCATTATTTCTCTAAATTTTATGTCTATGTTATTATAAATCCTTTTCTCTATCATCAACTAATTTTATGAATTTTATACTGAATCCATTAGGCTCTCGAATTATTTTAAGGAAACTTCATAACCCAATTTCAATTCTTTGGGTTAAACTTATACATTTTGATTATGTCTGGCTATGAATATGTGTGAATGAAATATGATTATTCTACACTTAATATGCACATATATTTGGTTTATTCATATTTTTCACAAATAATTATGTCATTGATTAATCCATAATCTAAGGATATGATATTTGTAGGAGGCTTCGTCTAAATTTACATTCTATCGAGAATTATTAGTGGATATACACCAATTAAAATTTATATAGTGTATATAATTACCTTTGTCATATTATATCATAAATATCTTTATTCTCATGATATTATAAATTTTTATTATATTTATTCCTCCATTATTTTTTTGCAACCATCTCTCATTCAGTCTGGAACCCTTTAACTAAAATAACATTTTAAATGTTTTAAATTTTTTTCTTATAAATAATTCTCATTACATTCCATGCTTTAAAAATATTTTAAGGATTTATTTATATAAACATGAATTTTTCAAAATTAAAATTTCTTTCAAATTCTTTATTGTGGTATATGACACTTTGATTAAAAAATTGTTTTTTAAATATTATAAATTGTTTTGAAAAAGCATTGATTATGTCAAAATATTGAAATGATATATTGTGATTGCAATATGGAAATTTAAAAAAACATTTATTCTTATTTTAGGTTTCATGAATATGTTGTGGTTATTGAACATTATTTTTGCATATGAGTGGTTCTGTGATAAACCTAGGGCGGGAGAGACCGAGATAGCTCTCCAATTCATTGGGTAACATGAAGGAGGTAAACATAAATGTTTATTATAATATATTTAGTGAATATACTATGATAAGTATTCCAAATGTTACTCCCTAAGTAGCTGTGTGAGCTACAATGTAATCATTTTATAGATTCCACAAGTTACCTATATTATTTATGATTTCTTTGTGTTATTAATAAAACCCATGATTTTGTGTGGTATGTTAAGGATTAAAAAGTATGATTTTATTGATTTTTATATATTGATGGACTCATGTTTTCATTCCTTATTTTATAACCCTTTCTAATATTTTTATGCTCATCCCAAGTTTTTGAAATTTTTTTTCACCAGGTATAAGGAAGGGTAATAGAAAAGACGAATGAAAGAAAATTATTATCAAGAAAAGAACTATTTTTTATATAAGGAGATGTATTTTTGTAAAAAATATGGATAGAGAAGAAATATTTTTCTTTTTTGAGATATTCTATAATAGTTTCTGCCTATTTCTCCAAATATCTAAACTTGAATAGTCACTCAATGTGAATTCTTATCTTATTTCAAGCTTATATAATTTTTATGGCTGGGGCCATATAATTTGTATTCACGTTTGGTTTAGAAGACTTTATGGATTATGAGTTTTCTTTAAAAACCTGGTTAGTCTCTATGTCTACCCATTATGTTAAATACTTATTTTTTTAACTTTTTCAAATCAAGGAATGTCTGTTACAAATAGAAGGATGAGTATTTGAAATGACATTCCTATATCTTCCGGATGACATTCTATCCATAATTATTGGAAATTCATGTTAAAGTAATTTTGATAAATTTTCTAGCATACAAATCACTTGCAAGAAGTTGTTTGAGATATAAAACACTTCCACTATACCTCTATATCATTTTTATCATGGGTTGTATTTAATAAAATCCCATTTCACAATATTATCATATTTTAATGAATGGTAAATATTATCAAGGCATTTTAAAATATTTTACATTATAACAAGATCTTGATTCATATTATGATTTTGAAAAATTTGCTAAAGAAAGAGACCCTTGCACCATATTTTTATATTTAATTTTAAATTATAGTCTTTCAGAACATACTTATGGTATTTTAAAAGGAAAATTGAATGAATTTTTTAACTAAAACTCAGTACTAGTGTTTTATAGAATGCACATTTTATCAGATGTTTTGAAATTATATGTCATACATGATTATTTTATAAAAACTTTTTTCTTTGAACACCCATATGACCCAAGTTATAAAAGGTGTATTTGGATAAAGGAAGTAGATGATTTTGATGTCTCTTTAAATCATTTTTGTAATGAATGGTCCATATATCTAAGTGAACAAGAAGATGAGGAAACCAGGTGGACACCATGATCAAGGTACGATGTTCTTTCATTGGGAATATATTTATTTTATGGAGGTAGAAATATGTAAATAAGAATTCATGAATTAATAAATTAAGGTAATTATGAGTTAAGATGAAATTTATAGGTATAAGACAACCATTGAGGCCAATTCATGGGAGGGTTATTGTTGAGTTTTATCAAAAAGGAAAACACATAGACCATGTGACAACCCGTCACGTCGGACAATGCTAGTGGAGTAGATCCCACAACAAAGTGTGACTGGGATTTATCACCTAACATTGGACTACATGATGTCCCTGGATAATATGAATTTTTCTTTTTAATTAAATGATTTTATGGATCAACAATAAGTTGATTTTGGGTTCTTATGTTTTATTAAATGGAAACCCTTAGTTTTGGAAACAAAATTTGTGTCTATGTGATAAAGGTTGTTTTGGAATATTTTATCTATTTTTGGAACACTATATGTTTTAAATAAATATAATACTACGTGGTCTCATTTTTCGGGTAATGGATGAAATTTTGTTTTGGAAGAATCTATGTTTTTGTTGAGAACATTTGATGATTTTTTTTTATTTGTGGAAATGGTTAACCTATTATAGAGAATATTCGATTTGGATAATTAGACATCAGTGTGAGACATTAAGATTAGTCGATATTATTTAGTGGAAAATGTTAATATTTATCATGGAAGACTATGTTATCAAATTTTTCTGAGTTGTGGGATTCAATATTAGACATCAGTGTGAGACATTAGTATTAGAAATTAGAGTGAGAAATTCGATAATTTTGTTTATTTGCAGAACTTTAGGTACTGTTTATTGAATTTTGGTGATTAAGAGTAGTATTTCATTTTATAAAGTATTATAATATTTGGGTACTATATGATATTATACTAACCATTTTGGTTTTTGTTAATGCCTAAATATAGGGGAAATATATAGGTCAAATTTTATGGATTATGTAATTCTCTTTAAGTTGATTCTAGCACTTCAACTGATACCAAGTTGTTTTGAATACTCATCATTTCGAGAAAATATGTGTTTCTGGTAGAAACTTATTAAAGGAAAAACTCTACGTGAAAAGTATATCTATTTCCTTAATTTCTATGTCAATATCATAAATAAATTTTACAAATTTACGAAATGGAAATAAAAAAAATGAAGATCATTTACTTTTCCTACTGGGGAATAAAAGACCATTTAACCTACCAAATTTTTTTGGTATTCTTATTGTTAACTTTCTCATAGTCATGTTTTCTATCCGTCTCTATAAGAACATGGTCATTAGTTTCTCTTCTATATACATGTTTTCATAGAATCCTAGTACGGGTTATCTCAGGTGACCATTGTACATATCTTTCATTCTATTAATGTTATAGTTTTATAGACTCTTTTTCCAATTTAGGACTTTCAATGATGTTTATGAGCCCAATTTTAAAATTGTGAGGACACAATTTCCAAAAGGAGGGAAGGATGTAACATCCCAAATAAATAACTAATATAAAATTTTCATATTTATTATTATTTTTGAATTAAATATTAATTTTACCTTAATGGCGATTCTAGCTTCAATGGTGTAATAGACACAGAACAATGGGTTTCTGGAAAAATATCATGTCGCAAATAAGGCTGAGTCATATTGAAAAATAATAATATAATATTATATTAAATGGTAGTTAACTCCCAGCTGTTTTATTGGAGGAAATAAACAGAACTAAATAAAATATGATTACAAATATTTGCTAATTTTTTTTACATTTATCCAATAAATATTAGAAGCTTAAAATGAGAATGAATCTATTTTTATGCCTAAATACTCTAGTATTCTTTAAAAGGTCGATTTACCGCCATTTATGGAGAACCCTATTTAAATCTATTTCATTGTCACTTTTATATGATATATTTTAAAAAATAAAATTATTCATTAGAATCAAGACATAAAAATTTAGTTCGGGTAAATAATTGGTATTTTTTATGATAAAGAAATTTTTTTAATGAATAGTAAAAAATACAACATATTAATTCAAAACTGCCATTTAATATAATTTTTTTATATAGTTAGATTGTTATTTTAATTGGTTTTAAAGTGTAAATGAATTATACATTTACAATTAAATCTAATTATGGTAATTATAAGTAATATAAATCATAAATTGGACATAAACAAAGGTCAATCTTTTGATAGGTATTATTTTTTAAAAAACACACTTTATGGTTTTGTCATTCAGAATTAATTAGAAAATTAATTTATACCTCTTCTGTGTTTTGAATTTTGAAAAATGGATTCCATATTTGGAATTAGGAAGTCCAAATTTTTTAAATAGGTAACATTTATTTTTAGACATTATGAATATTTACTTCTGTAAATATTTTATTTGTCATAGTAAAGGGTAAATCGGGTAAATAAGGGTGAAAAATAATATTATAATAACACTAATTTACTCTTAAACATGTCATACCCTTATTAGATGAGATATATCGGACCAAAGGAATCCTTGCATTGATTTTTGGGCCCCATGGAATCACTTGAGAGTGATAATGGATGTTTATATTAAATAATTTAATGTAAAGACAAAAGTAACATAATCATATTATTTAAAAACATTATATGGGGTTATATAAGTGATATCTTCGACTATAAATATTCATTTAAAAGATTAAAATATTTCTTATGTCATGGTATTTTATTTATAATTTTTAAAAAATAAATAAATAACATTAATTATGACATAATGGTTATGTAGTAATTGCTTCATTGATAAAGGATTCAAATAAATGACATTATAAATATTAAAATAAATTTAATTTGAAACTTTTTATGGAATCCATGAATTGTAAGGAAAATAATGAAAGGTTATTTTTGAGTTAATGAATGTTGTTAGAAAGTATAAAATTATTTGAGATTTTTAGAAGTTTTGATCTGATTAATTTAGAAATATACATAAATGAGTTTTTAAAACTATTAATAATTTATTAAATGATAATATATTCTTAAAAATCTAATATTTGAAAAAATGACATAAATAATGTTAAAAATGTCTTAAATGATCCATTTTTGTTAGATTGGTATTTAATTTTAATTATATTTACCATGTAGTATGAATATATAAGAGGATATGATAAAAGTTAAATAAGTTAACTAAGGGTTAAATAAAAATAATAGGGGTTAAAAAATATCCATAACCTGTCCAATTATTATTGGACGATTTTATTTCAACATATATGTATCTTATCTTAGAATTAAATAATTTTTGGACCTTTTAAAACCGAAAATAATTTTATAATAAAATAATTCTTTCAAACATTCTTAAATAGCCACTCCTCCCTCTTATAAAAGGCCATCACCTCTAACCCTTACTCACACCTATCAAGCCCCATTGGATCTTCCAAAATCTACCAAAATATTCTCCCAACATCCCTCTATTCTTCCTAGAATTATTAACTTAATCATAGGGCACTTCAAGAATGCCTTATGGTTCAAACCAAATATAGTTACCCAATTTAATGGTAATGTCTTCTCTTAGGTTATTTTATTTTATTTTCCTCATACAACCACCTAATCTCTATATTTTCCATTATTTTATAACCAAAAACGATTACTCAATATAGCATGATACCATTTTGAGAAGGATTCTAACTACTCTTATATACACCTCCATATAATGGATACAAACATACTATTTCTGTGGACGGGGAACTACTGCCTCATGAAACGATGATTGTTCAAATATCTCCTACCACCTCACATAGTGTTCATATTGATGTAACTATATTTATATGTTATATATTTTATATTTATACTATATATATACTTCTTTATTAACTTTTATAGTAAACCGTTATGGTTACCATAATGGGTAAATATGATTATTTCATTTGAGGCCGTGTAGAATACCGCCCCCTCAATGTGATATGACACGTTCATTCCATGCGTGGGACATATAAATGATGGAGTTAATGAAATTATATATGAAATTATACTATAACTATAATATACCTTTTTATCATTATGTTTTCTTCTGTTAATACATGATATAGAACTGAAATTAGCGTTCATGCGTACGTACGAGTTACCATCTCCCTGAATGGTGCATTACATTTCTTATCTCCAAATGTTATGTAATATTATATATAAAAATATATACTAGATATATAAGATATATATGATATCTAATTCTTGATTATCAGTCTGAATATAATAGGATTTTGACTACATGGACAATATGTAATTTTAAGAAGTTAATTTTTGACTCATGTACCAAATATTGACAAGACAACCCTTATTAACATAAATGATTATGTAATGTTTATAACATGGTAATAATTATTATAATGGGGTTAATAAATTTTAAAATGGTTCTTAAGAAATTATAATTTATCTTTATTTTATTATTAAGGATATTAAATAATGAATGGGTCAAGTCTGACACGAGGTATGGGGTTTTCATCTCACTTTTTATTCCCATGAGATTAATGCTATATTTGCCACTATTTCTTTTTGTGTTGTGTATGTACTAAACATGATTGTATTCTTTGTGAAATATAATTTAATTCATGGGTATTTACATCTTCATTGTATGATCCTTATTTCATGTGGTGTATGTTCCTTATGATACCAATTTGGTAAGGGAACCTTTCACCATAATCTTTTAGTCAATGACTTCTTTTATGTCATGTCTTTTAATTTTCTTTTTATTATGAAGGTATAAGTTATTATATATTCTTAATGATTTAAATTATATGTACATGTGATGAGAGACACTTTTATCTCTCATCATATCATTTTATGAATTTTAATGTGATGTTTTTAGGCTGTCAAATTTCTGTAAGAGAATTTCTTAACCCAATTTCAATTTAGTGGGTTAAACTTATACTACTTGATTATGCCATTGTATGAATATTGTGAATGAACTATGATTGTTTCACACATAATATCATCTTATATTGAATTTATTATTTTTTTCACACATAATTATGACATTGATTTGACCTTAATATAAGGATACGATCTTTTTAAAGGACTTTGTCCCAATTTACATTCCATTAAGACTAATCCATTATTACAAACCAATTCACTTTTATATGGTGTATATACTATCCTTTGACATATTATATCAAAAATATCCTTATTCTAGTGACATTATAACCTTTGAATATTTTTATACCTCAATTATTCATATTCAAGCACCTATCATTTGGTTAGGAACACTTTAACTAAAAAGTCGTTTTAATTTTTTTTTATTTACTCTTCTAATTCCTTCCCATTAATGTCCATGATTTAAAAATGGTTTTAAGGATTTATTTATATGGACATGAATGTTTTGAAATTAATTTTGTTTTAAAATATTCAATGAGGTACGTCACACTTTGATTCAAAAACCTCTTAATTAAATGTTTTAAATGGATTTTAAAATGGTTTGATAAAACATTTATTATTACAATATCTTGAAATGATATATTGTGATTGCAATGTGAAAATGTTATCATTCCTTTATTCTTATTTAATTTATTTTGAATATGTTATGGTTACTTTACATGTTTTAGGTATATGGGTGGTTTTGTGACAATCCAAAGGGAGGTGAGCTCGTGATAGCACTACAATGAATTGTGTAACTTGATGGAGGTAAACATAAATGTTTCTCCTAGGATATATAGGGAGTATAAATTCATTGGAATTCAAAATTTAACTCTCTGTATAGTTATGAAAGCTACAACTTATGTATGTTATGGATTCCATAAGTTACATTTATGATTTATGATTTTTATTTTTTATAAATAAATCCTATGATTTTATGTGGTATGTTAATGATTGAAAAGTACGATTTCATTGATTTGTATGTACTGATGGACTAATGTCTTCTTTACTTGTTTTATAACCCTTAATGATATTTTATTCTAATCCCAATTATTTCTAATGTTTTTCACATGGTATAAGAATGGGTTTGAGAAATGAAAAATTAATGATTATTTATATAAATAAAAGAACTCTTGTTTTATTCAAGGAGTATTATTTTTCGGAAAAAATTTGATATTGTAGAAGTGTATAATTTTTTGTTGATATGTAATGTTATATTTACGGCCAAATTCCCTAAAACACTAGGACTTAAAATATCCTCAATGTGAATTATTAACTTATTTCAAGATTATGTAATGTTTATGGTTGGGACCTTATATAAACTGCCATGACAAACTTTTCCCATTCGCTACTCCCCAAATCATGAAATATTTTCTCCAATGAACATATCCATTACTCAGTAATAAATAGAATTGCAGTCCCATTGAATATTGGTAGTTGTTACCTCATGAAGCGATCTAACATTGATCTTCTACATTGTGGATCTGGGTGCTCCATTCGCATAAGGTTGTTAATCATAACATGAGTGAGTTGTCCCAATATGGTTATATGCTGACTAGCACCAGTTCCATCACTAGGTCCACAATAAATTTCATGAATTTGAGGGAAATCCCTACAAGTATTACCTACATTGAAATGGTTTCCATTCCTTCCAATAGGCAACATTTCTAAACAATGTCATACACTAGATTAGTTTATGAATTGCAATGCATAATTTATAATATGTAATGTACTTAACCTTAATTTAACCGTTTATGCATATAATTTGTAAGCATAAAAATGTTTTCATTGCGGATTTATTTACTCATAAATCTTTTATAATGGTTTTTAAGGAAAATGTAAATTATCCTATGCATATCCCTTAGGAGTGTCAAACTAGGTTCGTAGTAAGACTTGTTTTCATGTACCATGATACCGCAAGTAAAACCCGAAACTCCATGTTGGAGTTTTCACTCCTAGGTACATCTATTCCAGAACCATGTCCACTTATAGAATCTAGATCAGTATGTATTTCATGGAAAACCAACTTAATATATACATTACCATATATTTTGGATGTTATTCTATACTAATCCTCAAAGCCTATCATTGGTTAATTTTCTCTAGTTATATTTTTTCTAAGTCTAGTTTCGAAGGATTGTACTAACCTTTCCCAGATACCAATTATAATTCCCCATCCCCTGTTACCCAAAGTTGGTGCATTATTACATAAAATTGTCATTATCGAATGATATCATGTACTGAAAGAACGATAAGTTAAGTTTCCCTAAAAGTACTAGATACAAACGTAAGTTTTTCATTACATTATCAAATAAAAAATCATTGTGTATCCTCTGAACACACTAATATCCCATAGCATATCCCTAAAGTTTATCCATAATATAGTTCATCACATCCTGGGAAAAATAAAATAGTAGAAACTGTTCAGCTCTGATGCTTAGTAAGGATAACAATATATCATAAACTATCATAAATAATTATAAGCATTTAAGTAAATGTATAAGAATAAAACAAAATCCTTTTAAAAATAAACATCAGTATAATATGGAAATGATAAATAAAGTAATTCCATTTTATTATTTACATGGATATTCTACTCATCAAATAATGACATGTAATATCAATAGGTAATCTCTTGATGAGGTTATTCATAATTCCGGACATCTTAACCATAATGTCAAGGCCTTGTGACAACACCCGAAATAATATTTTTTTTCAAGACCTTGTGCCAAGACACTAGTTTGTCTCATTATATATACTGATGCATCGAGGGGATATAGTGGGCCCCGCCCATCACTCACTACATCCGATTAATTTGTCATATGAAATGGGTGATACGTAACATAAACATTAGTATTAAACTAACATATGAAATGTTAATGCCTTGACAATAAACTATTAATGACATAAAAATAGCACATCTGCAGTCAAATATATCATAAATCTATCAATATAATATGGAATATTTTATTATTATAAATCAAAATCAATTTAACATAGAATAAAACAATAAACTTTGACATAGATGAAATCAATCCATAAACTACTTGACAGAAATATCTCATTCTACATTGAAATCATATAAAAATCACAATAATCAAAAGATTCATTTATTTAGGAAATATTAATATAATCAAGAAAGGGAAGATTAAAGGTTCTTATTAAGGTGGAAAATATCCACACCTTCTGTATAAGATAAAATAAATTCCCCCTTTAATATGTCGAAAAGGTGATAAATTACCTTGTTTGGTAAATGACAAAAATATTTCTTTCAAATCATTTTTTAAGAAGTAAAACAAGGGTACAATGACATTAACCCATAGTCCAGAAAATAGTTAAAAAATTTAAAATAAATTTTTATGAAAAATGGTTTTTGATGATAAATAATCCCTAGTATATACTTATGTATAAACAACCTTTGATAATAAACAGATTGTAAAATTAACTCTTACCTTGTACTTTTCATTAGTTGAGGGTACGTTAACCTCTTCTTCTTGAGGCGATTCATTTTGATTTGAACAAAAGGGATTCTTAGGATGGATTTATGATAAAATTAAGGCATCTAGGTTGAAGTGAGGGTACTTGGGAGAATATTTTAGTAGGGGCTGGCCAAGCCAAATTGCATTGGAGGTGTCAATTTGAGGGAAGGGTAAGTACCCATTTATAAGATAGATGAGGGGAACTTTAGGAAGAACATATAATATTAATTTATTATGAAACCATTTTTAGTTTCTAATATCTCCAAATGGATTTATTATGATTATAATGTGGGGATGGGTCGAAATTATTTCATCCCATATATTTTAGATGTGTTTAGGTCACCATATTAACTGTAACTTTTTTATTTAACTCTAAGTTAAATTGATTAACTTTTACATTGTCTTCTTGTATTTTTATATTATATGGTTAATATAGTAACTATAAAATTCCAAGAGAACCTCAAGTGGTTCATTAACGACATATATAACATTATCTATGTCTTATGTCCAAATATTAAATTTCTTTTGAATATTATATCATTTAATAAAATAGTATTTGTTTTAAAAACTTATTTTTGTCTATTTGAAACTATATAGTATTTGTTTATTTGGTAATGTCATGAAAACATTATTACATCAAAATAATTATATTAAATCAACCCAAACATGTAATATTCAAATTGAAAATTTTTGGGTGGAATACATAGTTTAAATTTACTTTTATTTTCATATTTATAACATAAAATATTATAATCATTCATTAATAATAAAATTGTTGCATCATCATTGTGTCATGAATTAATTAAATTATTTAATGTCTAAATTTTTAAATAATATACTATGAAGCAGGAAATCATTTTAGCATTCTAATTAATATTTATAGACTAATGTATCTTATGTATAACACCAAATTAAAAATGGTTTACTTATTAACATTTGAATTAAAACCTTTTAAATATTTTTTTAAATAAAATATAATAAATGTCCAAATCTAATCCAAGAGGATCAAAAAGTATCTTAGTTTTGTCCTAATGATGATTTTGGTCAAAATAAAATTATCAAATAGAATAAGGACATGTGTGGGGGTAATTACAATATTAATTTTACCTTTAAATTCCATATTTACATTTAACTGGTAAATAAAATTCAAAATTTACTATTCAAAAAAAAATATTCTCATCATATTGGAAAAAGTTTTACATACTGATTACAATTGTGTCTATTGGATTTTTTAAATTTAATTCATAGATGTGGTAAAATTACATTTTATGTAAATTTTCAAATCATCATATTAGGTGTATAAAAGACATTAAATAGTTCAATTAAATTTCATATATACAATATTATTATAATATTACTCTAATGAATTAAATGTGACTAATATAGGTATTATGTACTTATTTTTACTTTAAAATAAATTTAAATTTAAAAATTTTATTTAAATAAAATGTCGGTTTTAAACGGTAATGCAGTGTTTTTCACTATTGATAAAAATTAGATGTTTTCACAAAAATACCAAAATTTCAGGAAATACTTATTTGGATATTTCGAATCCAAAAAATGAAGTCCATTTTGAAAAATAAAATTTATAAAATATCAAAAAAGCTGGTATTACTATTCAAAATTTCTTTTTAAACCAATAGTTTTATTGGTTGTGTTGTGCTTGAACTTGGGGCTTCATACAACAAAATCTATTTTATTTTTCAATGAGAAACATACCATGGAAGCTTGTATTGTTAAATTACTGAATGGATTTCATACACCATTCAATCCATTTATTACTAAACCATGTTATCCCCTCCTATTAGCCCTGTATTAGTAAATTGAGTTAACTACCCATTTGTGTCTTGTTTATATCATGACATATTAATTTTAACCCAACTAATTGGAGGAATATATAGCTCCAACCAATCTCATAGTGAAATCATATATAAATGAGGCATAAAATCATAAATAATAGTTTCATAACCCATTAGATGAATTAAGTGTCAGGAACATTCAAACATATCAAACCTGATGGAAAGAGATACATGTTTCAAAATCATTTCATTAAAAGCATAACCACTGAAGGAGAAACATATTTCTAAACATATAACCCATGAAATAGAAACAGATTTCATCAAAATATAACCCATGAAAGATAAACTAGTTTCATAAATACCGTGATAATAAGCATAACCCATTCATAGAAAGAATATGAATAGAACCTCTAGTTAATTTCCTAGAATGGATTGAATAACATCAACAGATAACATATCAGATGGAAAATAATTTTTACATATCATTCAAAGATGGTTCTTGATGAAAATAAACATTCTTCATAGAAAAAATTAATTTAATACAAAAAACCATTTGAATATAATTTTCTTATAAAATAACATTAATTAATATAAATAAAATTTGAAATCATTTGAAATTTTTTTTCATTAAAATCTTATAAAATCAGATTCAAATTATTTTAAAAACCATTTTCCATGAAAAAACATTTAAAACATATCAAGAAAGTATAATTTTTATTAAATCCGATTTAACATGAAATATTATGACAAATTCATGAAAAAATATTTATCATCATTTTACTTGAAAACATTTGAAATATTCTTCCAAATGTTTTGAAAACCATTTCTTTGAAAATAGTTCTAAAACATATAAATAAGGATTTCAAACATTTTGAAAATAATTTTCATTTAAAAATTATAAAATAATTTTGAACTAATTTTGAAAACAATTTTCCTTGAAAATTAAATTGTGAAACATTTTATTAAAAATTTAACATTTAAAAACGAAATGGAAGTGTCAATAAAATTAAGGTGGGAATATATGTACATGTCATATAATGTAAAAAGAACATTCCTTTTTCCCAGTAAAAAAGTTTGAAAAATAATTTTTGCAAAGGAAAAAAGATGATTAATACAAAGATATCAGTAAAAAAGGGTAAATATTTCATTTAAATATTATATTATAAGGGTACAATATTCTTAAAAAACCCCTTTTAGAAAACATTGTTTTGTAGGAAAGTGGATTTATAACTGAAGAGAGGGTAATGTCGTGATTTCTTAAAAATAGATTCTTAACTATCTTATGTACTTAATAATAGACTAAATGGAACCAATAAATGAATAAATAATTAATATATAAAGGATTATAAAATTCATAAATTTTCTTATGTTATGGATTATAATATTTCATCAATTGAATCATAAACATAACAATCATGAAAAGTGATGATATTTCCTCAATGAACTGTTATATCGTGGCTACATGAGATCAAATTATCCATGTATGAAAAAGATAATAAATGAACCATAAAATATCATTAATGGTATTAAATTCGTGATATAACATGTTAAATGGAAATATATAAACCTTGAAAGGGAACATAGCTGCATAACAAAACCAAAGTCTCAAAGAATGAAAATTGAGAGAAATTTATTCTTCTGATTTGGTTTCTTTTGAAACTGAATCCCCATGAATGAATGATAATAGAATAGATACGTGAATACACATAAAGTTAAGTATAATTTCAATATATTTAAATCAGTTGATGTAAATACACAACATAAATGTAATGAGGGACAAACATAGCAGGTATCTCGTGAAAATAAAAAGTGAGATCAAATCCCATTTCCTTGTCTTTTGAATCTCATTGTACTCATTCAGACCCCCAATAAAATAGAAAATAAAATATTTTAGATTTCTTAAATGACCATATTATTATATGTAATCAAATATATTCTTTTATTAGGACCATATATTAACCCTTGATAACAATTCTTTGTTAAGGTATCACATTGTTAGTTATTCCCTTTATTCTTATCATGTTTCTTAATAGGTTATATCATTGGTGCATATAATTTATATCATTATTTACAGAATGTAAAACATCATAAAAATATCATTTATATACACTATATTTTTATTATTTTAATATATGGAATATATAAGTATCAAATAGAATACATTGTTAATGGAGATAGTCGGTCTTACATAATAAAAATGCTATTTAAATTTAATTATTATGTTGAATGACTGAAAGTAAAAGTCATATATGTATATATATATATATAATATTTATAGTAGATTTATGAAATCCTATACATATTATATATTCACTAAAACTATCCTTAATGTAATCCATGTAGTTTATGAATGAATGATATAGCTTTTAGGGTCGGTAGTCCACACTTCCTCAAAAAACAATTATCGTATTTACACAAAATAAAAAGGAAAATATATTTTTGTTGTAATAAGAATATATAAGTATTAATAAATAGTAAAAATAACATTAAATATACATAAATAGATATCCTGTCATAAATTCCCCCATGAGTGGTAGTATGGAAAATTTTACAATGATCATTTTGTGAGGCAGTAGCTCAACAAACACAAAAACAATATGTCAATTACCCATTATATAGAGGTGTGTGTATATGATGGTGGAAAACAAATCATAAATACATTAAAGTACATTTAATTTACTAGTTTTTTATAAATTCATGGAAAATATAATGTGTTGGGTGTGGATAATGAAAATAAAATAAATGATCTTGATAGAAGATGTTACCTCTTAATCGGGTAACTCCATTTGGTTTATGCCAAAAGGCCTGCATGGATTAATTTTCTCCAAAGAAGATGATTCTTGGCGGAAGAGTGGTTATTTTGGAGGATTATTGGGCATATATTGTTTCATTATAATAGGTTGGAGTTGTGTGAGGATGTGTGAGAGTTAGTGGAATATTATAGGGATGGAAAAGTACTCACATAGAATTTTTTAAAACAAGTTAGGTGTACACTAGTTATTACCTTAGATAAAATCATACCAAAACAACCTATATTAATAATGTACATTTTATGGAACATACAGTTCCATTCGATGGGTTTTGGAAAAGTGGATTGGTTATTTTCCCCCCTGAGATTAGGTTTTAGTCCTCAATTATACATAATTTTACCTTAATCACCATGGTTAATTTTAATCACTTTAACTAAATATTATACTGATTTAAATTGTGTTTGTCTGTTTTTTGAAATTAAATTCATAGAAGCCAAAAATTTATGATTATGTCTAATCACATCAATGGGATTAAATTACATATTTTTAAGATAGAATGAACGTAAAAAATTATATTATACATTTATAATTAATTTCACGTCAAAATTTATTACAATAACCTATAAGGGTTTAATAGATCTATAATCTATATATTATGACCATTAAACAATTTATGAATATAATTTTACTTTAAAAATTATTTAAACAAAAAAGATGATTTAACTAAAAAGTAGTATTTTTCACTATTCATCATAAATAGAAGTTTCTCAAAAAAACCAAAAATTCACCCTAAGCTATTTTTAGAATTAAAAATTCAAAAATGATGTTTATTTTATAAAATTTAATTTCAATATGAGTCTAAAATTATTTTTATATTTATTATAGATGGACATGAAGTGTAGTACATATTATTGTTCAACATATTAGGAATTTACCAAAAAGTACATCCATCAATATCTATATGTTTAATTTCAATAAAAACATTAATTGATAATTTTGATAATTATTTGTTATTATTTAGTACACCATGTTTAATAAAGAATTTATAACTATATAATTTTAAAAATTAGACTAGAATGATGTTTCATAGAAACATGGTGTTTTGTATAACATATCTGTAAGAACCCAGGTTTTTCTATGAATGACTTTGGAATATTCTTGATGATATTCCAGTGCAGCGCCTTCAGACTGCATGCGATTCCGAGCCCCGTAGTGGCCGGAATTAAATTTCCAGTGCGTTCACACTGGAAACACCAAATAAATGTGATAACTCCTAAACGGTGATCCGGATCAGGGATCCGAGTGGACGGATGGGTTCAGAATGGGGTTTTTACCCTATGAACGACATAAAACTTGTCGGCGCAGGACGTTTGGACCCATCGCCCACTTCTGGAACGTTAAACGGATTATATAAATAAATTAATTCGTTTGATGTTGAAACACAGCTATCTCTTAATCGGTAGCTCGGTTTGGGAATCCGAGGGCACCGTTGAGTTTGGAGCGTACCGTTTACCCTAGGTGGGGTATATGTTTCGTGGGCACAGGCCGTTTGTGAAAAATGGCCCCAGGGGCGTTTTCGTAATTTAGCGTCTTCGGACATTAAATTTTATAACTTCTGAACGGGGTCTCGGATTAAAATTCCAAGACCTCCATTGTGCTCGGGAGGTTGTTTTTAGCCTAAGGAAGGCTAAATCCCGACCCCGCCAGGAGTTTGGGTTCGGGCCGTCAGGCGGGTGGTTAAGTGCTTTCTATTTAAACACTTAACTCACCCCTCTCCTCTCCCCTTTCTTCCCGGGTGCCCGTTGCTCCCAATGATGGAGGAAGCTCCTCGTCACCTCGTCCCCTCCGGCAAGGCAGCGGCACGGTGGCAGATCCCTCGCGGCGAAGCACCGGGTAAAGCCCAACAAGGCAGGATCACATGTTTATTTTTTTTAAACCCCCCGCACCTCCTTTGGATTCATAAATTTTGCATCGAATCGCTATTTTTACTATCGAGCGAAGCCTGTAGTGGGGTAGGATTCGATCTGAGGTTTCCGTCGCACTTTTCGGATCAAAATTCCGAGTCTTGAGGTGTTCGCAGGGATCCGACAAAGTCCCGGGAGGCTTTTGGTGTTTTCCAACGAGAACCAGCGGCGGCGACGACGGCTTCCCAACAGCGGTCCGACGGTCTTCAAGGCGGCGGTGGGTTTGTCTGGGCATTGGCACAAATGGCCGAGCGGGGCGGCTGGCGGCCTACGGTGTCGCGGTGGAGCGGGGAGCTCGGAAGAGAGCGCCGGCAGGGGGCGCCGGCGAGGGGACGTCCGGGGTCGCGGCTCGCGACCCCGCTGGGGAGACCGAGACCCGCCATAAGCGGTTCTCCGCGTGGACGCGACCGGCCAACCGGCCGGTCGGTGGAGCAACCAGCGTGCAACACTGGTCAAGCAGGAGGGGGCGGGTCGTGGCTCAGCAGCCCGCGGGACTGGCTGGACCGGGCCCGGCTGCTGGGCCGCGGTTCAGCGGGCCGGCCGGACCGGGCCGGTCCGGCCCAGGGAAACCCCTTTTTTTTAAAATGTTTAGACGCCCGTATTTCGGGCTACGGGCGTCAGTTTTCCACGTCGTCTATGGCAGCGTAGATCTCGTGTCAAGGCAGATGTTTTGAAATGGTTTTGGGAATTTTTAATTCCCGAAACGAGGGGCCGCGGAGGCACGACGCGTCTTTAAGTGGACGAGCGTTTTTCCCGAGATTCTTGTTTTGGACGACGCGGACGCGTCCGACGTCCGTTTTGAGCGCCGTCAGTGGCGTTGCGACCCTGGATATAAGGTGGAGGTTTACAAGGCGGTTTTGGGCATTGAGACTGGATTTGAGGCATGGGCCCCACGGCCCGTCTTTTGAGCTGCGTGCTGCTTTTAGCGACTTTCTCACCGGGCGTCCGTTCGGGGCGTGCGAGCAGTCGATTCTGGATGTTTTTCCTAGAGGATTATGATGGTGCTATCCTCCCGGCCTAATTCGGTACGATGGTGCGGGGCCCATGAGGGTCGTTTGGGCGTCGACGATGATTTTCCATCTTTACCACCGGGCGACCGTTTTGGACAAGTGAGTAGTCCATCTTGTGTTCTTTTTCGAGAGGATCGCAATGGTGCGATCCGTTCGTTGAGTTTCAGGATCGGGATGTGGGTCCCATGTGGCACCGCTCCTGTGCGGTGCACCGGAATGAATCTTTTTCTCTGGATACCAGTTGCACTCAAGTGAGTAGTGCTTTTGATGTGTTTTCCGGAGGGGATCGCAATGGTGTGATGCGCCCGACTGTTTTTGGGGCCGAGGCTCAGGATCACGGGACACTGTTCGATCGTGAGGCGGTGTTGGTGACATTTCCGTCGGATATCCATTGGAGGCGAGTAAGTAGTCGATCCCACATGTTTTTCTGTGAGGATTACAACGATGTCATCCGTTTGGTTGTGCGGAGCCTCTTGCACGATCTTGTGAAAGGTGGAAATGTGAAGGTGCCTCGGGGGGCAGTTCTTCTTCTATGGTTGTAGGGGACCCTTGGCGTGTGATCGCGCGCACTCCCGTGTGAGTGAAGTAATGCTGGAATAGATGTGGTTGTCCATTCCCAAGTCGTTGAGTCGGAAAGTTGGAAATGTTACGTCACTCCTTCGCGTTGACGTTGGGTGTCGTGTGCACGATATCCCTTGGGCTGGAAATGTGGTAAACTTTGGGAGTATACGAGAGCGCTTGGAGCTACATGTGGTTTGTACCTGAGACATTCGTGCTCTTGGTTGGGGTTGACATGGGGCCACACGTTGTGTGGGCCCCATGTGCGTGCAGTGTTCTGCTTTGCGTACTTGGACCTCTCGCGGCGTAGAGGGTCCCGTTGTGCTCGTTTGTTCGACCAGCAGGGTTGAGTGGTCTCCCCCTGGTTTCGTTTTCGATGGATTGGCCGGTAGCGGTGCTAGTGACACCCAGTGCTGGAGCAGACGCTGCACCTCTTTTGGGTGAGTTGTTCTGGAGTTGGGTGGTTGCGCGATACCCACTCCATGTTCGGTTGGCTAGTGTTGTCCCCACCAGTGGAGGTGGCCAGAGCAGTTCTGAGTTTGACCCTCCAGCGGGGCTGGGCAGTGGGTTACTCATCGGCTTCTCGGGTCTACCCTCCAGCAGAGACTGGGTAGTGGGTCACCCGACACACTTAGGGTCTACCCTCCAGAAGAGACTGGGCAGTGGGTCACCCGATACTCTTAAGGTCTACCCTCTAGCAGAGACTGGGAAGTGGGTCACCCGATGCTATTAGGGTCTACCCTCCAGCAGATACTGGGCAGTGGGTCACCCGACGCTATTAGGGTCTACCATCCAGTAGAGTCTAGGCAGTGGGTCACCCGACGACCTCTTATGGTCTCCCCTCCAGCAGGGCTGGGCAGTGGGTCGCCCGCCGTCTAGTCCCAGGTCTACCCTCTAGCAAGGCTGGGCAGTGGGTCGCCAGTCAACTTATTCCAGGTCTACCCTCTAGCGGGGCTGGGCAGTGGGTCGCTTGATGATGTATTAAGGTCTACCCTCCAGCGGGGCTGGAAAGTGGGTCTCCTGAGGATGTATTAGGGTTTACCCTCCAGTGGGGCTGGGCAGTGGGTCACCCGATATCCAGTTATGAATTACCCTCCAGCAGGGCTGGGCAGTGGGACACCTGTTGGCATTCCAGGCTCAGTCCTTTCTACTAGGCTAGCATGTGGCATTCCTCTGTGATTACCGGAGCGGGACCCCATAGTTACAGGTCAGTGTTGTAAAGACCTTGACTTTGAGGAGACCTCTCGATTGTAGGGCAGTGACGAGGTGTGGTTTGACTTTCCCCAAAACTCTCAAGTACGAGGGGTGCTTTCCCCCACCGAGACGCCTCCATGTGACGTGACTTAAAACCGTGCGGGCGAGTCAGTGCCGCCCAAAGTGGATAGTATCGAAGTGCGGTGATTGAGCCCCATGGATTGTGGTTCAGGGAAGACGTGTGGGATTCTGGGCATCGATGGTGTTACTTCTGGGACTGTTGGCTACTCTTTTCTTGGGCCGAGCTATGGGACGAAGACCCCCTTACGGCATTGTTCGGGCTTCTTGTTTGAGCGTAAGGATATGTATATACCTTTTTCTAGTACACAGTTCTTCAGTTTGGTTACTCTCCTTCTAGGAGAGGCAAAGACACGTGGGGTATGCCACGTGATTTCTGTGTCTAGCTTCTCATGGTTGGCTAAGTCTACTCTCCTGCTATAGGTAGAGAAGGCTCGATGGGATGTTCATCTTCTCACCATTTCCAGCTCCTTATTCCTGGATGATTCTACTTCCTTCCTCTTGTTGGGTTGAGCTGGACTCTTTACTGCACTCTCTGTTGTACTCCCTTTTCTTTTCCTATTCACTCTACTGCTCACCCTATGGTACCTCCTTTGTTTCTCCCTCGAGCCTTCGGGGTATCCTACTGAGTATTTTTATACTCACCCCTGCTTGGGCTTTACCCGCACTTGGTGTGCCCTTGTAGATGATGGACAGGTGGAGCGTGGATTCAGTGGAGCGTAGGAGTTTGGGAGCTTGGACCGCGTGCAGTGGTCGTGGCTGGGTTCTAGGTGGGATACCCGTTAGCTTTTTCTTTTTGTTTACCTGTTGTCGGGTTTGACACTTTTTGGTTGGGTGCATGTTTTGCCCCTTTTCTTTTCAGCTTGTACCCTGTACTGTTTAGAGGACGATGCACTCTTGTGGTTTATTTATAGCAGTTTCCCTTTACTTTTCATTTTACTCTGCACTTTTGCATTGAGTATACTGTGTGTGTGTGTGTGTGTGTGTATAGGTGCTTAGGCAAAGGTCTCCCAGAGTTTTTGTGCCTTCGGCACTGGTCGCCAGCCCCTGGCCTATGGAGGCGGGCTTGGGGTAGTTGCAGCTCGAGCCTGGGTAGGGTCGGGTCGTGACAAAGTGGTATGATAGGTGGTTCGTTCCTTGGGACATTGTGCGGATGTCCCTAAAAGAGGAATTGGTTGGGATATAGGGAAACAGTCTTAATGTGTCTCGAGAGCGGCTCTCAGGCCAGGGAGTCCAGTGATGGTGCGGCGGCCGACGTATCCATTCTCCCAGACCTTGATAACCCGCTTGTTGACTCGGCATGCTGAGACACTTATTGTATATAAATTTGGTTTGTGCATCACATAGCGTCGAGTCTTTGATTGTCCTTCTTGAGTCAGCTCCCCATTTTTGTTGTTGGTATATACATTATGCTCATCTGACCGCGGTACTCCTTGATAATATTCAGGATGTCTCCGCAAAGATAGCCAGCCAGGATACCAGCATTGGGTGCGTGACGACAACCCTGTGAGCTACGAGGCCATAGTCCAAGACCCATCGTACAAGACCTTTTCTCCGGGTGGGCCGGTAGAAGCACCCCCACCTGTTGAGCAGCAGGTAGTTTCAGCAGAGCAGGCTGAGCTTGAGCGCAGGTTGAGCGCGCTCCGTGAGTTCCAGTGGAAGAGACCGCTGAGGTTCAGTGGTGAGCCAGACCTTCATGCAGCAGAGGTTTGGCTAGAGATAGTGGTTTTCCTTTTCAGTCTTGTGCAAATACCAACAGATCAGAGAGTGTCTTTGGCAGCGACCCCTTTTTGTTAATCATCTTGGCATTGGTGGAGTCTGGTGACTCTGTTTCTTGACGAGTCGTCACATTCGTGGGATGACTTCCAGTTGTTGTTTCGTGAGGAGTTTTCCCCTCCTACTTGCACTCCATTCGGATTCATGAGCTCCTGCAGTTTCAGCAGGGAGGGATGATGGTGGCCGAGTACGCGGCTAGTTTTGCAGACCGTGCACGCTTTTACCCGGACTTGGTCCATGACGACAACCTCCGAGCGCAGAAGTTTGAGCAGGGTCTCCACCGAGAGATTCGTTCTGTCGTAATACCCTTGGGCATTTCCACATATGCTGGGGTGCCAAAGCAGGCGTTGGTGATAGAGATATTCCTGTCATGTTTTGCGGTAAGTAGTGGCAGTGGCCGTAACAGAGGCGATACGTCTTCCGTAGCTAGCAGGCGCTGGATGACAGAACCTCGATGCAGGTGGCCTTCCCACTGCCGGTTTCGGAGACGTGGTCTTATACCACTGTGGTGAAAAGGCGCAGGGCCTCAGCTGAGTATGCCCTTCGGTGAGTGGATCCCGGGTCATGGTCGTACACTGCAGTGGTGCCGGAGGGAACTAATGCAGCCCAGAGAGGGTCAGTTCTATGCTTGTGACGGGCGAGGTCACTTGGCACGAGACTTCCTGACCTGAGTTGCTGTGAGCTTCAGGCAGGCAGCAGGCGCACCACCACGGCGGGGGCAGCGCTGTGATCGAAGTAGTACCCAGAGAGGTGGTTATAGTAGAGGAGTGGGAGGAGCTGGTAGTGGGGGACGATATTACGAGGTCTTACCATCACCACTAGGCAGTCCACGTCAGGCTCCGGGATCAGACAGTTGGGACCGCGGACAGCCGTGAGCTTTGGATGTCTACGATCCTGCGGAGCAAGGGATGATGAGAGGTACCCCTGGAAACTCTTCTACTTCTTGCAGTAGAATTTTTAGACTCTATGTATAAACTGCTTTCCTCCCTCCTCCTTGTTTGATGTGTTACCAGGGTGACACGGGGCATCGGGTGTAACCTTGTGTTGGTAAGGTAAAAGGCATGGGACCTTTTTCTTTAGTCGATGGTGCCGAATCCTTCGCCTTTTGAGCGTGTAAGAGAGCATAGACTATGGAACCTTGCGTGACCAGATATCCTTGGGTGTTTCACCATATGGATATTCTGAAGGATGGAATCACCGGGCCTTTTCCCAGGTGTGGGCGGTGATTCCAGTCACAGCGTGCGATGTAAGGGTTTGACAGGGGAGGTGAGCTACCCCCGAGGGCCTTCGGGCCGTTTGAGACCATGCAAAGGGATGGTGAGGTACCCTATCGTCTTTCCCTAACCCCAAAGTCTGGAGTGGGTGCACAACCATGGCATGGGCCGACCTTGTGTAAACGGATCGATCCTTTGGTCTGTGTGCGGTGACGCAGAGCTGGGCGTGGGTTCTTCTGGGTATGGGAAAGCCAGATGTGGGCTTATTACCCTGTGTTGCTCCCTGGTTTTTCTTTTTGGGGATGAAAATCTTGAGTAAGTGAATGATGTAAGAACCCAATTTTTTCTACGAAAGACTTTGGAATATTCTTGATGATATTCCAGAGCAGCGCCTTCAGACGGCGTGCGATTCCGAGCCCCGGAGTGGCCCGAATTAAATTTCTGGTGCGTTCACACTGGAAACGCCAAATATATGTGATAACTCCTAAACAGTGATCCCGATCGGGGATCCGAGTGGACGGATGGGTTCGTAATGGGGTGTTTACCCTAGGAACGACATAAAACTTGTTGGCGCGGGACGTTTGGACCCCTCGCCCGCTTCTGGAACGATAAACGGATTAAATAAATTAATTAATTCGTTTGATGTTGAAACACATATATCTCTTAAACGGTGGCTTGGATTGGGAAACTGAGGGCACCGTTGAGTTTGGAGCGTGCCTTTTACCCTAGGAGGGGTATATGTTTCACGGGCGCGGGCTGTTTGTGAAAAACGGCCCCAGGGGCGTTTTTGTAATTTAGCGGCTTCAGACGTTAAATTTTATAACTTTTGAACAGGGTCTCAGATTAAAATTTCGAGACCTCCGTTGTGCTCGGGAGTTAGTGTTTAGCCTATGGGAGGCTAAATTCCGAAACCGCCAGGAATTTGGGTTCGGGCCGTCGGGCGGGTGGTTAAGTGTTTTCTATTTAAACACTTAACCCACCCCTCTCCTCTCCCCTTTCTTCCCTGGCGCCAGCAACTCCCAATGATAGAGGAAGCTCCTCGTCACCTCTTCCCCTCCGGCAAGGAATCGGCGCAGTGGTAGATCACTCACGGCGAAGCACCAGGAAAATCCCAAGAAGGTAGGATCGCGCGTTTATTTTTTTTTAAAACCCCCACACCTCCTTCGGAATCATAAATTTTACATCAAATCACTATTTTTCCTATCGAGCGAAGCCCGTAGTTACGTAGGATTCGATCTGAGGTTTCCGTACCACTTTTCGGTTCAAAATTCCGAGTCTGGAGGTGCTCTTAGGGATCCGACGAAGTTCCGGGAGGCTTTTGGTGTTTTCCGGCAAGAACCAGCGGCGACGGCGGCTTCCCAGCAGCGGTCCGGCGGTCTTCCAGGCGGCGACGGGTTCGTCTGGGCATCGGTGCAGGTGGCCGAGCGGGGAGGCTGGCGGCCCGCGGTGTCGCGGTGGAGTGGGGAGCCGGCGAGAGGGCGCCGCCTGGGGGTGCCGGAGAGGGGACGTCCGGGGTCGCGGCTCGCGACCCCGCTGGGGAGACCGAGACCCGCCATAGGTGGGTCTCTGCGTGGACGCGACCGGCCAACCAGTCGGTTGGTGGAGAAACCCACGCGCAACGCAAGTAAAGAGGGAGGGGGCGGGCCGCGGAAAGGTGGCCCACGGGTCTGGCTGGACCGGGCCCTACTGCTGGGTCGCGGTTAAGCGGGCCGGCTGGACCGAGCTGGTCCGGCCCAGGGAACCCCTTTTTTTTAAAATGTTTGGACGCCTGTATTTCTGGCTACGGGCGTCCGTTTTGCACGCCGTCTACGGAAGCGTGGAGCCCGTGTGAAGGCGGACGTTTTGAGATGGTTTTGGGAATTTTTAATTCCCAAAACGAGGGGCCGCAGAGGCACGACGCGTCTTTAAGTGGACAAGCGTTTTTCCCAAGATTCTTGTTTTGGACGACACGGACGCGTCCGACGTCCATTTTGAGCACCATCAGTGGAGTTGCGACCCTGGCTATGAGGCGGAGGTTTCCATGGTGGTATCGGGCGTTGAGACTAGATTTGAGGTGTGGGCCCCACGACCCGTCTTTTGAGCTGTGTGCTGCTTTTAGCGACTTTCTCACCTGGCGTCTGTTCGGGGCATGCGAGCAGTCGATTCTGGATGTTTCTTCGAGTGGATTGTGATGGTGAAATCCGCCCGCCCTAATTCGGCATGATGGTGTGGGGCCCATGAGGGACATTTGGGCGTCGACGGTGATTTTCCATCCTTACCACCGGGCGACCGTTTTGGACAAGTGAGTAGTCCATCTTGTGTGCTTTTTCGAGAGGATCGCAATGGTGAGATCCGTTCGTTGAGTTTCAGGACTGGGATGCGGGTCCCATGTAGAACTGCTCGTGTGCGGTGCGCCAGAATGCATCTTTTTCTCTGGATACCCGTTGCACTCAAGTGAGTAGTTTTTTGATGTGTTTTCCCAAGGGGATCACAATGGTGTGATGCGCCCGACTGTTTTCGGGGCCGAGGATCAGGATCATGGGACGTCGTTCGAGCGTGAGGCGGTGTTGGTGACTTTCCCATTAGATATATGTTGGAGGTGAGTAAGTAGTCGATCCCACGTCTTTTTTCATGAGGATTACAACGGTGTGATCCGTTTGGTTGTGCAGAGCCTCTTGCGCGATCTTGTGAAAGGTGGAAATGTGAAGGTGCCCCGGGGGGCAGTTCTTCTTCTGTGGTTGTAGCAGACCCTTGGCGTGTGATCGCGCGCACTCCCGTGTGAGTGAAGTAATGCTGGAATAGATGTGTTTGTCTGTTCCCCATTCATTGAGGCGGCAAGTTGGAAATGTTACGTCACGCCTTCGCGTTGACATTGGGTGTCGTGTGCACGACAACCCTTGGGCTGGAAACATGGTATACTCTGTGAGTATACGAGAGCTCTTGGAGGTACGTGTGGTTTGTAACTGAGACGTTCGTGCGCTTGGTTGGGGTTGACATGGGGCCAAACGTCGTGTGGGCCCCATATGCGTTCCGTGTTCTTCTTTGCGTACTTGGACCTCTCGCGGCGTAGAGGGTCCCTTTGTGCTCGTTTGTTTGACCAGCAGGGTTGAGTGGTCTCCCCTTGTTTTGTTCTCGATGGATTGGCCAGTAGCGGTGCTAGTGACACCCAGTGCTGGAGTAGACACTGCACCTCTTTTGGGTGAGTTGTTCTGGAGTTGGGAGGTTGCGCGATACCCACTCCATGTTCGGTTGGCCAGTGTTGTGCCCTCTAGTGGAGATGGCCAGAGCAGTTCTATGTTTGACCCTCTAGCAGGGATGGGAAGTGGGTTACTCATCAGCTTCTAGAGTCTACCCTCAAGCAGAAAACGGGCAGTGGGTCACCCGACGCACTTAGGGTCTACCCTCCAGCAGAGATTGGCCAGTGGGTCACCCGATGCTCTTAGGGTCTACCCTACAATAGAGACTGGTCAGTGGGTCACCCGATGCTATTAGGGTCTAGCCTCCAGCAGAGACTGGTTAGTGGGTCACCCGACTCTATTAGGGTCTACCCTCCAGGAGAGTCTGGGCAGTCGGTCACCCGACAAACTCTTAGGGTCTACCCTCCAGCAGGGCTGGGCAGTGGGTCGCCCGTCGTCTAGTCCAAGGTCTACCCTCCAGCATGGCTGGACAGTGGGTCGCCTTTCGACTTATTCCAGGTCTACCCTCCAGCGGGGCTGGGCAGTGGGCCGCCTGATGATGTATTAAGGTCTACCCTCCAGCAGGGCTGGGCAGTGGGTCGCCTGAGGATGTATTAGTGTTTACCCTCCAGTGGGGCTGGGCAGTGGGTCACCCGACATCTGGTTATGAATTACCCTCCAGCAGGGCTGGGTAGTGGGACACCTGTTGGCATTCTAGGCTCAGTCCTTTCTACTAGGCTAGCCTATGGCTTTCCTCCATGATTACCGGAGAAGGACCCCCTGGTTACGGGTCACTGTTGTGACGACCTTGACTTTGAGGATACCTCTCGACTGCACGGCAGTGACGAGGTGTGGTTTGACTTTCCCTAAAACTCTCAAGTATGAGGGGCATTTTCCCCCACCGAGACGCGTCCTTGTGATGCGACTTAAAACCGTGCGGGCGAGTCTGTGCCGCCCAATGTGGATAGTATCGAAGTCCGGTGATTGAGCCCCTTGGGTTGTGGTTCGGGGAAGACGTGTGGGATGTTGGGCATCGATGGTGTTACTTCTGGGACTGTTGGCTACTCTTTTCTTGGGCTGAGATACGGGACAGAGTTCCCCTTACGGCGTTGTTGGGTCTTCTTGTTTGAGCGTAAGGATATGTATATACCTTGTTCTAGTACCCACTTCTTGGGTTTGGTTACTCTCCTTCCAGGAGAGGAGAAGACGCGTGGGGTATGCCACGTGCTTTCTGTGTTTAGATTCTCGTGGTTGGATGAGTCTACTCTCCTACTGTAGGTAGCAAAGACTTGACAGGAAGTTCATATTCTCATTGTTTCCAACTCCTTGTGCCTGGACGAGTCTAATTCCTTCCTCTTGTTGGGTTGAGCTGGACTCTTTACTACACTCTCTGTTGTACTCCCTTTTCTTTTCCTGTTCGCTCTACTGCTCACCCTTCGGTACCTCATTTGTTGCTCCCTCGAGCCTTCGGGGTATCCTACTGAGTATTTTTATACTCACCCCTGCTTGGGATTTTCCTGAACTTGGTGTGACCTTGCAGATGACGAACAGGTGGAGCGTGGATTCAGTGGAGCGTAGGAGCTTGGGATCATGGACCGCGTGCGGTGGTCGTGGCTGGGTTCCAGGTGGGAGACCCGTCAACTATTTCTTTTTTGTATACCTGTTTCCGGTTTGTGGTACTTTTTGGTTGGGCACATGATTTTCCCCTTTTCTTTTCAGCTTGTACCCTGTCCTGTTTAGAGGTCGATGCGCTCTTGTGGTTTATTTATAGTTGTTTCCCTTTACTTTTCTTTTTTACTCTGCACTTTTTCATTGAGTATGATGCGTGTGTGTGTGTGTACAGGTTCTTAGGCAAAGGCCTCCCTGAGTTGTTGTGCCTTCAACGCTAGTCGCCAGCCCCTGGCCTATGGAGGCGGGCTTGGGGTAGTTCCGGATCGAGCCCGGGTAGGGTCGGGTCGTGACAATATCCCAAGTTGGTGTTGTGTGTAGTGCAAGAAAAGTAGATATTGTGTGTATAGAAATCCAAGCAAGTATTTACTATGAGAAGACTGTTTCACTAAGTGTTTTAATATATATATATATATATATATATATTTCTAGTGTCATGGGAAATGAAAAATAAAAAAATGATAAATTAAATAAAAATAAAAATAATCCACCAAATATCGGGTTATTACATTCTACCCCCTTAAAAATAATTACACCATCAAAATTCAAATGGGATAACGAAGATTTAATTCATTATTGTTTCATTCAAAGAATCCCACATCATAAAAATGAATACTAAAAAACCTCCCCTAATTGGGATTGTAGGGATCATAATACTTACCCAAGGTAATATATAACTAGGTTTCCATACAGAAGAAAGTTTGTTGGGAGTGAATGTTGGATATGAATGAAAAGCATAAATATTTAGAGGGTGTGATTGAACTCATCCATATTAAACATGTGAATGATTAATGAAACTTTTAGGACCTTAATGTCATAAATGTGTGACGATTTAGAAGTTCATCAGTTCAACAAAATTAAGTTATTAGGACAAAATATTTTCTTTTTATCGTTATCCTAACATTGGGTAGTTTTTTTATTGACTAAGAATATAATTAAATATACATACATGAAAAATATCTTTAAATAATATTATTTTCTTCTACTTTTATCAATTTCTAATTCATCCATTACTTCGTGTAATGGATTTCAAAAAATTGAAATGTATTCCTAAAGGGCTAAAATATACATTTAGAAGATAATATATATAGTAAAATAAAAAAATTTATTACTATTCATCTACAACTATTCTTAAATTGAATATAGATAATAGATAAATCTCTAAAATTAAAAAGTCACACTACTGATTCATCATAAATAATTATTCATATAGAATAATTATACATTAACTAGGAAATCACATAGGCCTATGGTAGGCTTAAAACCCCTGTTATCCTTTTTCCCATGGTTTCAAGACCCATGTCCTTTCCGAACATTATTAGTTGTCACACGAGATAGATGGTGTCCTTTTATAAAACAATAGTAATATAATTTCCAAAAATCTATGGACATCCTTGAAATATGTTTAATATCTAATAGACATTAAAATAATGTTTTCAATAAAAAATATATACATATATAATTCCCCCAAATATTAACATAATGTTCTCGTGAATGTATAACATTATTACCCTTATAAAAGATGAGAATTAAAAGCATTTGAAAGAATTTCATGAAACCAGCTTATCCTTGATCCACTATATATCACAAAGTACCGCTTTTTTTCACCTTCCAAAAAAGGTGAATAACCTTATTGTATATTCCCATCTAACATGGTAATAACTGTAATTACCACAAATAATTTTTGAAAACATGAATGCTTCATTTTTCAATATTATATTGGATCTATTCCATAATTCCATAAAATGTTGTAAACATCATCAATGATGGCACAAACCAGCTTCCAATAATTCCTTACACGGTTAAAGGGTAATTAGTACCCTATATTTTAGTTATTGCTAACAAAATTATCATAAAATAAAGAAAATATTAGGGTTTTCTTTCTTTTTCCAAAATTCTACCATTTTATTAAATCACATCACCAGTCCATCAGGAACATTCAACAAAACATTATAATCACTTAAAAAAAACATAATTAGACCAATCTGGTATATTTCAACATTTATATAAAATAGCATTTGATTAAAAAAAACATTATTCAACTCCTTCCTTCTACTATTAACAAGGCTACTCCATAAAAATACATAATAAATCTTCCCTTCACTTTTTATATGTAGTCTCTTCATTATCAGCAATATAACCATAAATCATACCACCATGCTAATTATCTGTTGTATAATTCCTCATGTGATATTGAGTTTCATAATGAAAATTTATTCTACAGTTAAATAACATAACATTCAATGGAATCTTAATACGTCCAATATTATAATCCATTTTGTTAACTATACTCTTCATCTTTCCTATGAATTACTTTTCTTTGTGTCCTTATTTTTCACATTCAAAACATATTCTTGTTCCTTTGAAACAATCACTATGGCGATTCAATACACATTCATTACCCAAAGGAAACTAAATATTTTTCCCCCATTGACAATGCTACTCGTACTCTCATTGATGTAATTGATTATATTAATTGGTGAGTCTCAGAGTTAGTTAAGGCACACATTGTTAATCATGATCTGTGAAAATTGATTAGGCATGATCATAACATTTTTTCCACCAATAATAATCCCACGTGACATACAATCATCAAATCATCCCTCACAGTCATCATTAAAACAGTTCCACCCAGTTCATAACATTGACTTAAACCAGAAGCATAGTGTGGGCATTACATATTATTGTTGAAAACCACACAGTTCTGAAAAGAATAACTTATAATATTTTTAAATCATTTAACATTCAATAATATATGACACCATATGTTCATCATAGTTTATACATATAAAGTCATTTAATTATATATTTCATAATGGTTAGTGAAGTGTTTGTTAATTGCCAAAACATATCCCCTGAGAGTGTCAAACATGGTATAGAACAAGGCCCATTATCATGTACTAGATTATCCAGAGCCAGGCTCGAAACATCTTTTTGGAGTTTTTACCCCTATGTAGATTTATGCTAGAACCACATCCACTTCTAGTATATAAATATAGATTAATATATGGGAAACCAATAACATTATAGGTTACCAAAATTCTAGGATATTTTCCCAGATGTTAACTCTTCCTTATACATATCCTTAGAGATGTCCCTAGACGTATCATTAGAAATATACCAAGGGATCTCACTATGGTTTTCTGATCATAGATTCCAATATTTTATTAGAAGTTTACATTGATACTAAAAATAGCAACCCAATACTTACAAACATGGATATTACATCATTTTAAGTGAATATTCAGTACATTACAAAAATACTGAAATAGAAAAATGGGATATTTCTAGGGTTCTATAGAATAGTTGTTATAAGCTACCCCTATAAGCACGGTTTAACAAAACCATTGAAATAGGTCTCATGCACTATTCATTGTGATAAAATGTCATGAAAAAATATAGTGGGATCCTCTATCTCCACAGTTTTCAGGATTAATACATACTTCATAATAATTTATAACATAATATAAATATATAACTGATGTCCTTGATGGTGCAATTTTTGGTAATCTGAAATGTAAGGGTGGGGTGCATGGATCAAATCTGATTGAGGTATTATTTTTTAATCTATTCCAAGGTTTTCCATTTTAGAAACAATACCAATAGCCATATTCTAAATCATGAAAATAGGTCAATTTCCTTTGTTGAAGACATTGAGACCAATATCAACAGTTTTGAAAACGTTGGAAATATAATGCTATTTCCATGGTTTAAACTGTGGAAATAGGCCAGAGCAAATTTTGATGACAATAGTGCACATGGTTGTGAATAACCATGGAAGTAGTATAAGTCTATGGTTTTTTCCCCTTTTTCCATAGTTACCAACCATGGAAATAACTATTTTTCAAGTTTTGATACATGCCTGAGGTCCATAAGAATTTAGTGTTTATGGAGATATGGAAGGAAAATATTATATCCTTATGAAATATCATAAAAACCTTCCATAAATATCTCTACCTTGAGTAAATATACCTAAAACCGTTATTCATAACCTGTGGAATAGATATATGAGAAATTTGAGAGCTCTAAACCCTAGTAAGGTTAAATAATGGAAATGTGTAAGCATAAAATGAATAAAAGGGTGTGGAAATTATGTAAAACATTTCAAGATCAAACCTTGATTTTTTTGGATCATAATTAATATTAGCAGTTTCAAAGACATGAATCAGAAGGAAATAATGAACATTTTCCCTAAAAGTTTAATATTGAAAATAACAATGGGATTTTGGTAGAAACATAAGCATATACAATTATTTCCATAGTACTCATGGAATTGTAACTGAGACTATCTTAGTTATACAAGTCCTTTACTGAATTGGGGTCACAACCTACTCTAGTCCTATATTACTTTACAAAGTTAAACCATTGTTCATGCTCTATATTTCTAAATCGATTTTACCCATCATTCCATCCCTATATTATATAATTGAGTTCACCCATCATTCAAGATTTGTATTACTAAATCGTGTTCATATCCCTTTCATGACATGTCTATGTCAGGAGATATAAATCATTACCCATTGCATTGGAGGGAGATATAGGTCTCCCCTATCTGATAGTGAAATCTAACATACATGTTAAACAAACTAATAAATAATAATATCATAATCCATGTAATGAAATGAGAATCAGGAAAATGTAAACAGGTCAAAACATGTGGAAAAGGTACAAGTTTCTAAATAATTTCCCCAAAATCATAACCTGTGAAATATAAATAGATATCATAAAAATATAACCCATGAAAGAGAAAAGTATTTCATCAAAATATAGAATGTGAAAGTGAAATGGTATTCATTAAGACAATTAAATTAACTATAAACCATTCATATAAATAATATGAATTAAACCTTTAGATCATTTCCTTCAATGGAATGAGTCACATTAATAGATGTCATATTAGATGGAATGTAATTTTGTTTTATCATTCAACAAAATTTAATGAGGAAAATATTGTTTCTTCTTTGAAAAATTATTTTTTATACATAAAACCATTTGAAAATAATTTTATCTGAAAATAACTTGAAAAAATATTAATAAAACGTGAAATAATTTTAATTACATTTTTACTCAAAAACTTATAAAATAAGCTTCAAAATATTTTCAAAACATTTTTCAATGAAATCCTTAGGATAAAATAAAAATAAAGAACGAAATTTTTTTGAAACACGTTTTACATTATAATATATGAATAATTATTGAAAATGTTTTCAAAACCATTATACATGAAACCAAATGAAAGATTCATGAAAATATATTCAATACCGTTTCTATGAAAATATATTTAGAACTGATAGATAAAGATTGAAAAAATTTTGAATTTTTTTTCCAAGATAACATATAAAATAAAGTTGAAAAGATTTTGAAAATTATTTACCATGAAAATTAATTTAAAAAAATGTTCTTAAATATTAGCCCAATAAAAATTAAAATGAATCTTCAGTGATATTCTAGATTGTAAATCTAAACATGTCGTAAGAGGAAAATAGATCATTCCATTTTCCTGGTAAATTTTTTATAAAATTGATATTTTTTAGAGAGAGACAAGAAAATTTAATTAATGATATTGGTAAAAAATTAAAAAAATTTATATAGTTATTATAGGAGAATGGTATAACATTCATGTAAACCCATTTTAAAAAACATTGTTTTGAAGGAACATAGATTTCCAATATAAGAGAGGGTATATCAAGGTCTTTTTATAAACACATTCACATCTATCTTATGTACCAAAAAGTGGAATATATTGTACCAAAACATGTGTAAATAATTTAGACCTATAGAAGAAGAGAATCCATATACGATATTGAGAGATGGATAATATTATTTATTTAATGGAATCTTAAACATAAAAATCTTGAAATGTGATAACATTGTCTCAATGAACTTATCTAACTTGGTAACTAGGGATCATACTCTCCATGTAAGAAAATTAAATTAAATAAAACATAGAATATCATGATAAAAATTAAATTCATGATATAACTTGAAAAATTTAACTATATAAACCTCAAAAGTGATTATCAATTCATATAAATACATGAGTCTGAAAGAAGGAAAATAAGACAAAACTATTTTACCGATTTGGTAAATATTGAAACATAAACCCATGAATGAAAGATCATATAATGTATATTTTAATACCCATAAATTTAATAATAAGATAAAAAATACAATTATGGGTAGCACAGACACCATAGAAAAGGAATTAGTGGAGAACATAGCACGTATCTCACAAAATAAAGTGAGATGAAATTCCCACAACTTATGTCTTGAATCTCATCATACACATTAAATAAAAATTTATAATAAATATAAATTTGTGATAATTATTTTACAGGACCATATTCTTATATCGAATATCATCTATAGGTTGATTGTGAGCATATATTACCTTCTTGTTGACAATCTTATGTTATGCTTTCTCTTTGGTTTTTATTCCCTTTATTCTTCGCACAAGTCTTAACTTGTTTTATATTAATTACTTATAAATTATATCATGATTTAAGGAATGTAATATATGATATAAATATCTTGTATATAAATTGTCAATTTATTATAATTATCAATAAAATATAAAACTATGAAACAGAATACACCGTTCATAGAGACATTAGGCCATACATATGCATCAATGCTATTTCCATTTAATTTACGTGTTGAAAGAAAGAATTAAAAGAAATATATGTATATATATATTTATATAAATAAATATATATATATATATATGTAATTATTAGTGAAAATTTATGATATAATATATATCTTCTATATTCACCAAAATCATCCTTAATATAGTCCATGTAATTTATGAATGAACCATATCACTTTGAATTGGTGGTAGTCCACACCTCCTCAATGGAAATTATCCTATTAAGGCCAAATAGAATGTAACAAATGATAAGGGTTGTAAAATTAAAACATGGTATTATTTAAAAAATAAATATAATATAAAAAAAATATGAACATCGTGTCCATCATAAATTCTATCATGATAGGCTATAGTGAAAAATTTAACAATCGTCATTTAGTGTGGTGGTAGTTCACCGTATACAAAAAAAGTATATTAATTCTCCATTAGATGGAGGTGTGTTTAATTGTTGGACAAAACCAGAGCATAAAAAAATCCTAGTATATTAATGATACTGGTTTTGTTATAAAAGTATGAAAAAATCTATAGGGGTTGGAGAATGAAAAAAAGAAATGATCTTCATAGAAGGCGTTACCTATTAACTGGGTAACATCTTTTGGTTTGGTCTAAAAGGATTATATGGGTTTATTTGTTTAAAAGGTGAGGATCATAGAAGGGATGATTTAATGTAAGTGGATTTGAAAGATCCTTTCCAAACCTAAGAGGTTTGAGAGGTCCGAGGAAGTGTGATAGGTGGTGGCCTATTATAGGGATGGAAAAAGACTCCCCGAGAATGTTTTTTAAACAAGTTAGGTGTACCAATGTTCTTACCTAAAAAATCAATACAAACCAACATAAATCAATAATGGAAGTTTTATTTCTGAAATATGGCCATAACATGTGATTTGGATAAGTTAATCTATCATTTGGCCCTAAAAGATGAGGGGTTTGTCGCTAACTTAACTTAATTTGACCATTACAATGTGATTAATTTTAATCACATTTACTAATCCATTTAATAAAAAATTAAGTCGATATTATTAGAATACAAATATTATTCTTATTAAAAAAATTATGTCAATTTTTTCAGATTAAATTCACATAAGTTGAAATATTATGATTAAGGATAATCTCACATATGGGAAGAAAGTATGTGTTTTTAAGGTATAATGATGTTAAATTTTTTAATATGTTTTTATATCCAATATAAATGTGAAATTTATTCTAATGATCTAAAATATACTATTAGATTTATAATAGAACTAATTTGGAATTAAAAATATTAAAATATAAGTTATCATTAGATATTATTTGAACAAAAATTTAGTTCTTAAATAAAAAGAACCATTTTCATGTATTCACCCAAAAAATTAATTTTCATAGAGAAATACCAAAAAATAATCATAATAAAATTTTATAACTATAAATAAAAGATGCATGTTTATGTTATAATATTAAATTTCTAGATGTTTCTAATTGTTTTTTATTTTTTTTATAGAACAACATGATTTAGAGTTTATAATATTTTTTAACATTTATGAATCTTACTAACAATTGTATCTTTCATTATTAATGTGTTATATTTATAAAAAGAATATAATTTATTTTTGAATATTATTATTATTATTCAAATAAGTAATTTTAAATTCAAGGTTATAATTATATCATTTAAAATTGTGTAAAAATGATGCTTCAACGAAACCTAGTGTGGTATGTAACGTACGCCAAGTCAGTGTTGCATATAGTGCAAGTGAAGTCAGTATTACATGTTGTGCTAGCCATGTCATTATATGTGTGTCACTTAAAATAAAAAATCATTATAGCTCAAATAACCCATTAAAAAGAACATGTTTCCGACATATATCTCATAATATAAACATATGATATAATTGGATTTAATATTCTCATTATCACAATGGGTTAACAGTGTAATAAAATATAGACCATAACACTATGTAATTTAGTAAATTTTATAATAATTATGACCCAATCATGAAAAGTGTTTTTTTAATACAATTAGTTTTCGTTGTTATGGAAGTCATACTTAGGGGTCCATTTTAAAAATATCAACATTGATTTTATGGGGAATAAAAATAAGAACATAATTGAAATTTATTTTTGGTTTAGGAAAACCTTTTCCCAAGAATTATGGAAATAACTTCAATAAATATGAAAATACAATGAAATATGAATTTATATATAAATTCTGCGACTCAAATAAATTTTTTGAGTTACCTAGTCCCTTACCATTACACATGATTTTCATGAAATAATTTAAACTCCATTTTTATGAAGGAACAAATAATAAAAAATGTTTCAAAAATTAATTCATAGTTATTTTTTATATACTATTAATTGATACGAGTTCCCTGCTTGTATTATATTGTTGTAAACTATTCTGAACATTGGTTGTTAATAATTATAACCATATTGAACTAGCTTTGTAAATGTGGTGTATATATTCATTTTTCTATATATTTTCATAAATTTAAGTAAATTAAATTCAATATAATTGATTTTTTATGAAGAAATATAATTTTATAATACAATTAAACTATTTTTTAGTCATATTTCATGAAAATGAGAATGGTGTCGAACTAATTTTGGGTTATTTACAGAAATTGATAGATTTCATTACAACAATCATCATTTTTTGTGTGATTGATAAATAAACATTTTAAACAAAAACACACACACATAGATATTTATATGTATATATAATTTATATATATAATATACCATATAATCTCTAATCAAAATCAATCTATATTTGGGAGTGATGGAAAATGAAACATGTTTTTTTATAGAGTGATTTTCCTCACAACACTTGATCAATATTTTAGTTACCCAATAAATGAGAGTGGTGAATGTTGGTAGTAAGTTATTTTATAAAAATTATAAATGTATTATATAAATAATTTTTCTTCTTTAATACCATATTGAAGACTGGCCCTGATGGCTGGGCATGAAAACCTGAAAGCATATATTCATAGAGGCTGTAATCCACACACCCATACTAATAACATTTTCTGTTTCATATATTTGATGGAGGAGAATGGATTATGGTAATACCATTATAATAATAAAATTATAACACCCTTATGATTATGACGATATTATTATACTATGTTTATAATTAGTTTGGCACTAAAATTCGATGAAATAATCTTTTTGAAAAATGTAATACATATATTAAAACCTTGAACATCCTATTAGAAAATAAATTATATTTTAGGTAAATTTAAAAAATAATGTACTTGAGGCCAAAGTGTTTTTAATGTACTTCATAAAGATAAAATGTTTGAAGAGTTTCTTCGATACTTATAAATATCAATGGTGTATTGATAGGGTGGAAGAAATTAAAATTTTATATTTGGGGAAGAGGTACATTTCACGTTAAAAAATAGTAAGGGGTTGGAATGGAAATTCAAGAATATTTTGCGAGTTAGGCATGGGTTGTTTTATGATAATTGTATTTATCAATTTACAAAAAAATAATTTTTTCAATAATGTTTTATGTCCATATTAAATTATTGTTGTTTTTCCACCATAGATGATTAATTGAAACACATATTTGAATTAATTAAATATTAGTCTTGTAAATTATATAATGACTTGAATTATATGTACATCTTTATTAATAAAAATCTACCTGAATAATCTCAACTTTTTATCCATTTATATTAATTAAATTTATATGTTTGAGATAATTACCTAATAATCAAATCATATAATGTGATGAAAAAATATTCATTTAAAAAAAAATCATTTCAATCATTATGTGTTGTTAATCTTATTTAACATTCATTACCTATTGAATTTTTTATGAATAATTTTTATAAATCCTTAACCCTATTTTTACATATTTAATATAAACCTTATTTAATTATTTTATTGAAAATTATTTGATATGTAATGACCCTAATAGTGGTAGCTTAGATCCAGTGGTTACATTATTAAATTACCACTATATAAAAGTTAAAACATCTTAAAAGACTAAACAGTTTACTATTAATTCTTAACTAGATACATAAATGAGTATAAAATTGAATTTGAGAAAATAAAATTTAACATATTATTTTTATTGAGTAAATTATTATTCCAACCATGAATGCCTTACAAATATATCATAATACACTTCATAGAAACCGAAAAATGAAGCATATGAAATGGTTGACCTTATATTCATAGTAAGGGAATGTGTATAGTGAAATAAATCATAGTACGAATAAGTTATGAATAATATATAAGAAATTAATGGTGATAAAATAACTACATATGAATAATCAAATGAATATGAAAAATATAAACTAATATAACACCAGTTCAAATGATAACATGGATATCAATAATTGATTTCGTATTTATGTAATGCATAATGTCGAACATCATAATAATACAACCATGAACTCATACCATGAAATTATAAAAAAATGTGTATGGCCTCAACTAAATACCCAAAATATTTTGTCAGATGATACCTATTGAATAATATATTGTCTATTTGATTATAATACCCACAAGTCATAAGATAAGTCTAATTCATTCTTCGTATGAATAAGCATTACAACTTAATCAACTTGTACTACAAAAAACTACTTCTTTATTAGAAATTATAAAAAATAGTTTGTAATATTTCCCCAATCATAATAGTAATAATATATCCATGGAAATATTATGGATGGAATCATTAGAATATACACTTTGAAAAATAAAATGATCCCTTAAAAGATATTTTAGTATATTTACATATATATACATGATCACACGAATATTTTAAGAAGAAAACACACATTTAATTTTCAAATCATTAATTAAAAGTATATAATATTATAGTATTTTAAGGAAAAATTATTCCATTGAATTATCACTAAAACCGTTTAAATGAATGTTAATGGAATTTAGTGGCCATGATAGTTCAAATTTTTTTATCATTCCTTGTATGAAAAAAATATGTTTCTTTCACTTTTGGATACAATGAAAAAAATTAATTTATTCACAAAATGATAAAAAGAATACCATTAGAAAATTAAATATAAAATTAAAAATAGGTAAATAAGACTTCACTAATTTCTTATAGAATACTAAAAACAATATAAATAATATTTTAATTAAAATATGTGAATGGATGAATAATATTCACGAATGAATTGAAAAAAGTCATTTTTTCTTTAAAACATTCTTTGGGGATTTCACGTTCCTAATGAGGGAAAAATGAAATCAATAGTTTTAATTATTATAGAAAAACATAGGATAATAAATTAAATTGGGTTTTAGATAGAAATATGAAATAATTCCCACAACTAATACATAAAACTTTTTTTTCCTGAATAATAATGAGATTGTAAGATAATCTCTTACCATAAGATCGATGTGAATTGAAAGCACTATAAACTCTAGTATAAAAATTTTAACTTTTTTTATAATTTTAAAAAATACTAATATACATAATTATAATGTATTATATTATAAAAATATTATACTTTAATTTATTTATATTAATAAATCATTTAAAAATATTAGTTTCGGGGTGCCAACTATTTATCATGAGTGTTTCAGTGTTGTAGTTGGTATCCATGAAATTTTTTCATGGTTGAAAAATATAAATAATTTATTAATTAAATGAAATAATATATATATTATATAATTAAATAAATATTTTTTATTTAAATTCATCCATAAAAGTTGTAGATATAAAAATTATTTACATTTTTCGTGGAGATGATAGGCCATAACGACTCATGAACACGATTTTCATTTTCTATTGAATATAAGGATATGAAGATAGACATTAATTTATCCATATATAAATATATATAAAAAATAAATAACATATATATATATATATTAAACATAAAATTATAAACATAATATATAACCCAAAATCAATAAAAAATCACATCGTTTTGTGGTGGTGGTATTCTGCATGTATGCCTAAGTGAAATTATTTTTTACTATAATTTATAAGGTAATAAAATAGGTATTAAATTATAATTATAAAAAAAATAATTACTTATTAAATATAATTTATAATCATTAAACCATATTAATTAATCTCAATGATTGATTGATATGGAAAATTAATTGTATCAGTATATTTATGTGATAATCCACACATATACATTGTAGATACATTACCTTCATATTTGAAGTCATTGAGAGTTAATCAAGTTAGATAAAAAATAATTATAACAATTCCAAATTTTTAGGATGCTAATTTTATTATTTTTTCATGAATACTATAGAATTAGATGAGTTATAATATGAAATAAATTTGATGATAGTGGATATGATTATTACCACATCATTGTTGATACTACTTTAGATCATTTTGTAAAGAACATAAAAATTGAATTTCAAGAAGTCCAAAAGCTATTCATTATATATAAGGAAACATAGAAGACAATTGGGAATTTTTTGTTCAAGGTAGGTTGAATAATGTAGTTCAAATAAGAGATAATTGGGGTTTACATTAAAATGTGGGGGAGTGGACATACTTGAAATTTCATACAAGATTAAAATATAATAATTTCATACTGAAGAGAAATGTTTCCACATGACCTGGTATTATAATTTTTGATATATTTATGTTCTAAATTGGTAGAATATATTATATATACATGTTTGGTTGGATAAAATATCATTATATATTGGATTTACCCCCATCAAACCATTATAACCATAACTATGGTGAGAACAATTTACTATTTTTAATAATCATTATGAAAAAATGAAATTATCCTCACTAGAAAAAATGGACAGTTTGATTAAAAATATTTATTCCTTTTTATAATTTTCAATGAATAAATGATTCGTAATTAAATTAAAAATTAAGCATAAAAATATACAATGAAATTGTTTTTATGAAATTATTTTATCTTAAGGATAAAATTTTTTGATACCAAAATATAAAAATAATTTTCTAATAAAATAAATAATTTTATTAGTAATAATATAAATTATATATTTTTTTCTTTTAAACCAATTTCAAAACAATATGAAATGTTGTCAATTATTTTAATGAGAATAATTTTTTTTATAAATTTTTTTATTTTTCTATATGCTTCAAAAAATAAATCTTTTGAATAAAAAGTTCAAAAATTAACTCTAATATAATTCATACATGATTATTTAAAAAATAAATATCTTTAATTCAAATAAAATATGTAATATTTTAATGAAGTAATTATAATATTTTCTCAAAAAATCAATAAAAATTATTTTTCAGCGTAAATATATTTTTAATCATATAACGAAATTATCAAGAATTAAGTAATTATATAAAAATATATTTTAATCTCATAAAACTATTTTATTAAGTTATTATTGCTATTAATATAATATATTTTATGGTTTTTTATAATGGTATAGTATATTATAATTCAATTTAACTTTGGTTTTTGTGTATCCAAATATTTTTAAGAAATTAAATTTATTTAAAGGGAAATAACTCAGAAAAAATAAGGGTGTTTCAATATACCCCAATTAGAATGAAATTATAAAAAAATTACATTACTATTATATAGAATATGTTGTAATATAAATTTAATCAAGTCCTCATGTTAGAAACATGATTTCTCAAATTTATTGTTGCACCACAACAGATTGATAATGTCAGTTGTCTTGATTAACAATTTCTCTTTAGGATCCGGAATCCGTACTGGTCGTATCTTATAAGAGTGATCATGATATAGTGGTATGATCTATGTGATCATTTCAGTTGAAGTAAAAGGTTTGTATATCCTCTGTAGAGATACATGAAGCAAATAAAGAACTTGATACTTATTCTATGGAAGTTACACTGGATAAGCTACCATCTGGATTTGATCAACAATTTTGATGGGAATGATATTTTTTGGGAATATAATTACCTTATTTCCAAATCCCAAGAACTTTTTCTAGGAGATATTAATATGAATACCTTCTTACCAACCTAAATGTTTTCAACTCACCAATGATTTTAAGTGTAACATTTTGGTTCACTTTGATCTTCCCTTAAATTTTATTGAATATATCTATGATTCCCCCCATTTACATTGATATATCATGCCTAAATATGTTTCTTTCACTATCATGATTCCAAAAACATCAGACTTTGTAAATTATTTCCATAAATTGATTCTGTACTACACATGACTAATGTTTCCATTGTCGAATGAGTTATATGGGTGAAGGTGGATAGTGAACTATCATTTTAGAATCATAAATACACAAAAAAAATCATATTTATTCTTCAAAACCAATATTTAGAACACATAAGATGGGTGGGGAAGAAAAATTTGAAGAGTCACATCATGAAAGCTATAATGGGATCATACACATTAATGATTATTCTTGATATTCAAATTATATTTAAGGGAAAAAATAATGGTTGTACCATTATAGTAATAAAATTACAAAACAGTAAGGGTGAGGAGTTTTTTACAATACAGTTATTATTGATTTATAAGAAAATGAAAAATAATGAATGATTAAAAATGATGCAATACCTACAATAGACCTTGAACATCCTCTTGTGAGGGCATTAGATTTTTGTAAATTAGTTTATTATTGATTGAAAATTTGTGTTAGAGCATGTAAATAAAATAAAGGAGTAGAAATTTGGCTTGTTCTAAAAGGATATTTTGAAATTGGAGTGGAGTATTGAATTTGTGTAGGTGGTTCCCCTATAAGTGAAGAAGATGGGATTTTACATGGAAAGAAATGATAACTAATAGATTTGATTTTAATTGCCTGAATGTTAGTGTTTTTTGTGTGGACTGTTTGGAGAGACATGTTGGAAGAGATCTGAAACGTAATAAATGTTTTCTTAAATCTTCAAATGACATATTAATTTAGGAAAAATTTCATCCAACATTGATTAGTCATTTAAAAATATATTACTATTAATTAAATATTAATCTTGTCCTGAATTATGCTAATAATAATATAATTAAACTATTATTAACAGAATTTAATGAGATAAATATGAATTTCAGCCTTATTTACACAAAATGAATTTATGAATTGGATAAAATTAACATTTAAATTAAAAAAATAATGTATAGAAAATATTTTTATGTTAAAAAAAGTAATCATTAAATGATCCTTATCTTATTTAATATTTATATTTTATTAAATTTTTGTTAATCCATTTTTATATATGTTATATCATATTTTTATATTTTTAATTTAATATTTATAAATTTTTTAATAAAAATATTTAGAAAGGTATTGTTCTTTAAAAATGATCATTTTACTAGGGTAAAAAATATTTACCCAAGGAATATTTATATTTATTAATAGAAATAATTTGTCTAGTATTAGTTAATTTTTATCTTCTCTTTAAATTTAAAATATATTTATTTAACTCAATTCATAAAATATAATTCCAAAATAGTAATAGATAATGTTTTTTTATTAAAATATTAGTTATGTTATAAAATATCATATATAGATAAGTAATTAAAATATGATATTTTAAAATATAGAATTTTTATTAAAATAATTTTTTTATACATGTAATTGGTTTCCAATTTCAAAATTTATCCTTTCATATTAAACACCCGGAAATATTAAATAACATTATTTTTCACTATTCACCTTAAAAGAAATATTTTTGAAAAATACTACAAACTCAACATTAATTTAATATAACATTGATAAATCAGAAAGGGTTGTTAATGTTTCAAAACAATAATTATAATAGTGGTAATATAAATCTAGATATAAATACATATAAAATAATTTTTGGATTCCTATATTTCAACGTATAAAATGACCTTTGTTTTATGATACAATTTATTATATTTTCATAAATTAGTCACTTTCAGTTACACCATCGTTTTAACATCTATAATAGTAATTAATTTGTTCTATTTTTTCTATTGTTTCATGCCACAATTTTTTCTCCCACCCTAAAAAATTAGTGGATAATAATTACAAAAATTATGGGTCCTTAAAAAATAATTGATATTCCCCTATTATTTATTGAAAAAAAATCATAAAATATTATATTTAATATATTGAAAATATGGTATCACAAATTAAGCAATTATAAATGTATTAATCTTTTCTCTCCCTTGAAATACACCACTATAAAACTGGTATTATCTAGAGCTAATTCTTTAACAAAACTAGCCAAAACGCCATTAAAGACCCCCTTTTCAGTGCTAACAAAAGCACTGTTAAAGGGGATCTTTAACAACACTATTTTTAGTGTTATTAAAGGGGATGTTTTATCAGTGCCTTTAAAAAACATTGATAGGGGTTTTATTAATGAATTTTTAGAAGCACAGATAAAGACCACCCCATTATCAATTCTTATTTACAAGCACTGATAAATGTATACTTTAAAAAAGTTCATTAAAAATAGTATTTTTATATTTTTATATTGATATAAATATAATATATATTTTTTCAAATATGTGGTAGACAATGAAAATAGGAATTTAGACTTAAAATATAAGATATTTTGTGAGATAGATTATAAAATGAGTAAAACATATTTTTAATTAATAATTTTTTTATTATTACCAAGTATTAGGCATTTAATATCATTTTTAAGAAAAAAAAAACAAATAATGATCTCAAATAAGTTGTAAACATAACTCAAACTTGAAATGACAATAAATTTTGATCCGAGTGTCCGTTTAGGCTATACCACATATCTAATAGAAGCATGTGATGATATCCTTTCCTTGATCACTATGAGTAATCCCTATTCCATGTTTTTCGTGCCTAAAAACTTCTTATGGCCTCAAAAGCGGATTTTATAGTCCGGATACCACAATTATTTAACATTCGATGGATTTTATGCCTCGTATATGGGGTGGTTTTTTCCTTTTTCAGTGGGGACTAAATTTATTCCAATGTATTACATTCATATTGATCTTATAGATTTTAATATTTGTTATTCTTTATAATGTATTTTAATTTGTAATCAAATATATAATAATATATACATATTTTTTATATATTCAAAAATAAAAAATTAATTTTCTAAATAAATAAATTAAACATAAATAAAAAATATATTTATTAATATATAAATATATATATAAACAAATGTAAGAAAATGTGAAAAAATATATAAATATGTATATATATCATAAAACTTAAAAAACTAGTATAGGTATGTGGTAAAGACACTGGATGTTTATGTGGTAGGTCTTACGTTCAAAACACTCTAGAAGTAGGGTAGCACATATGGGGCTATGATTATCTAAAGCACTAATAAATAGGTTGGGGAGTGCTAATAATGTGGTGGGAAGGTGAGAAGTGCTAATAAAGGGGAGTGGGTGGGGCATGAAAAAACATTATATATCCTTTATCAATTGATCCTTTATAATTATTTTTTAGCCCTCTTAAAGGCCCCCTTTAACAGCACATAAAAATATCTTATAATGGTGGCCTTTAATAGTGCTTAAAAAGTACTATTAAAGGACCCATTTAACAATTCATTTTTAGCACTATTAAAGGGGTACTTTATCATCTCTTATTTAATATTAATAAAATTTATTGGCTTTAAACCATGCATTGATTATGAGATCTTTTTTGACATGATAAAGGAATTTTCTTGTGGTGTGGAAGTCATATTTTGTATAAGTGATAATATTATATATGTGTACATTTCTTTAGGAGATCTTATTTAATTGATGACATTTTTCACATCATCAGTGAGAGAAACATTAATTCTCGAATTTAAAACAATTTCATGTATTTCCATTACTATTTCACTCTAGTAGTATGTTTTAAATATAATTTTACCCATTTAATAATATAAATTAGTTTTATTGAATACTGTTCCATCTATAAACATTTGTGTACCGTCTAAATTCCCTGAAAACTTCTTGTACGATATAATTTTCATTTTTAATTATAAATTACCATTTAAAATCAATTTTTTTCACAATAGTGCGGTTCATATTTATATATTTTAAAATGGATTTTTAATTTTCATTACCTCTATTAAAATATTCAATTTTTTTTATGAATTTCAATTTTGATGTATTTATGAAAATTTAAAGAATAATTTTTTTTACTGATACGCTTTGATTCAATATCAATTGGTTTAAAAATATGATCTCCAATTATATGGTTCATGAAAAAATGGGTTTTCATTATAAGAATGAATATAGAATGTGATGTTAAAAATTCCCAAATATGAATTTTTATGTTACTGATATTAGTTTTTAATTATCATATTTTACATTACATTATTTGCAACATTATATTGTATTTTGTAAAATTTATTCAATGCCATTTTAAAAATACACAACATTGTTTTATAAGATATAAACTCTTATTATAATTTTTATATTTTCCAAAAACGTTCTAGAAACTCCAATCAGGTTATATATTTGACTATTGCTACATTTATATATTCTTTTACTAGTTGTTTTGAAATTGAATTTTTTTTAACATGATGTTTATTTAATATAAAATCATATTTTATTATGGATTATTGTTTAATTATTTAAATATATAACTTAAAAGGGTTAAATAGGAGTTACATTGAAATGGTATACATAGAAACAATACTATACAATATTAAAGAAAATCCTATAGTTGGTGTAATTGATCACTAATTTGATCTTGTGAAGAGGAAATGGTACAATTATCCTCAATATGAAAGTGAGGCTTTACATATTATTGGTTTTTAACTTGTTTGGTATTAATAATCATTAATTAATTTAACCAGGTTTTATGATCACCATAAAATTTATTTTTTTCGTTATTTTCATCATTATTCTTAAATACTTCTTGAGTGGAGTTGATGTGAATAATTATGATAGTACCAAACTACTAATAATTTAGAGCCATATTATATATGATATCTCTAGAAGTGGTGTTTTTTTCTAATAAATTTTGAGTACCTATTTTTTAGTAGATTCAAACCCCCACCACAAAATTTTTTACATTATTATTTCATTTTATATCTCTTCACACTTGGTCAATATATATATTTTTTAAATTACCTTCAATATAGAAAATATATTTTTAACCTTGATAACTAAATTGTTGATTGGAAATGAAGATACTTATTATCTAATTTGATAATTATAATTTGAAGTATTTAAATTATTAAATCATTTAAATTGGCTAATGGAGAAATATTTTTTAATATGAGGGCACGTCATGCATTAATACCATTTTTATAAAAACATTTTTTATCAATAAAATGTTCTTTAAGATAATATAATAATTTTTTGTATATTAGATTAATTGTTTTATTAATATTAAAAAAAGAGTTTCATGGAATAAAAATATACTCAAAATGTAATTCTCCATTGGGAAATCCAAATTTAGATATATTGATGAGAAATTATTTTTTATTAGAATAAAAAGATTACATAATTTAAAAAATTATTAAAATGAATTTTCTACATTCCATACAAATTTTAAAATAGAATAATTTTATAATTTAAATTAATTATTTATCGAGAAAAAATTATTATAAAATATTTATATCATTCACATATAATGATAAATTTAAAATACACGTCGTTATTATTAAAAACACTCCCTTCCACTATTAACCTAAAAATTATCTATTTTTGGGAAATAAAAATGTGTAACCTATGATAATATAGTCCTATTAAATTAATTTATATTTTTAATTTCCTAAATTGAAAATTAAAATTTTTTTGAATTTCATATTTAAATAAAATTAATAAATACAATGAAAATTGATTTATATTAAAATAATTATTTCAAATATAAATTATTGTTATTATTATTTAATTCCAAATTCCAAATATATTAGTTTTAATAGGTTATTATTTTCAAATATATTTCACTACTATTTATATATAATATATTTAGATTCATATAATAAAAATACATTTTCCCTAAAAAGTGATTTTGCTACAAAAGTACTGGTTTATGAATAAAATGATCTTATTTGTTAAATAACTACAATAATTTATTTTATTAAATTCATTTATGTAAAATTTAACATTTATTTATCATTCTATAAATATTTAGATAAAAAAATACATATTTATATAGATCAATTCAATGGAAAATGTAATATTCTCATATTTAATATGGTTAAAATTCTCTTAGAAAAATGTATCACGATTCATTTCAGATTGGTGAGCAATGTGAAAAAAAGAATTTGAACATAATATTTATTTATTAGAAAATATATAATAACATAATGTGGTTTTTGATTTCTTCCCTCCTTGAATAAATTCCACCCCCACAATTTTAATATTTACCCTGTAATGATAATTTCTAAGGGTATTTATAAGATCACAATGAAGAAAGGTAAAACATCTAATAGAATATCAATCATAATGTCAATAGATATTTTTTATAACCCATGTTTTCAATTATAATAAACATATATGGAGATTATAATCATTTTTTCAATATATTCATCTATATATGTCAATACGCCTTTTGAATTTCAAGAGACATACCTACCACAACATCATTTTCATGATCCTATTTCAAATTGAATATTAATAATTCATATGGTTATAATAATATCAACAAATGTAAATGTAAATTTTCATGTTAATATGAAAAATCAATAATAAAATATTTTCTCCAATGAAACCATCATTTCAATATGTGATACATCCATATCAATTGTTATATAATTTGATCAACTAATGACTCATTAAGTTTAACCATAGTTGTCAATGATTATTATCTAATTTATATTTCTAATATAAATATTTTGTTATCCCCCAAAATTGTCTATACAATGCATGAGGATTACCATATAATATTAATAAATAATTTAAAAAATTGGTATGAATACTTGAAACTTTTTCATGCACTATGTGATGATCGTGTTATGTAGCATCCATCCTTTTTCGGTTTATTACCCCAAGGAATATCTCTACTATTGTATAAATCAACATTTGTGTATAAAATATTATTTCATTAATATGAAATAATATGATCTATACTCTACAAATATTTTATTAGGTTAACCCACACATAAACTTGTCCCTATGGTTTTAAAAATGTTAATTTAATCAAAAATCCAGAAATTTAACTAAAATAATCCCCTAAAAAACTAGACCCTACTATGATATCAATTAAGGAACCCAATTCCATAACATACAGGTTCAATGCTAAAAATTAATCATTTACACAAATGATTTTTACAATGTAAGAAGAAAAATTGTAAACGAAATAATAATTTACAACATTTACAAAATTTAATCATAAATTTCCCAAATTTTCAAATTATTCAATGAAGGGATGGTTCACAATCCCTATTGATGAAATATAAATGTATATTTCGTTATGATATGTGTGATCATTTCATGATTAATAGAAAATAGTATACCCCATTATAGAATACTTATATCTTACAATAAACATCACAATATTGGGAAAACATATATATGAAAGGGTTGATAAAAAATTTATAGTTTTGTGAAAAGTTGAATAAATGATCATCATGATGAAGAAATAAGATCTTATTGATTGTTTTATATTTTATTCATTATAAAAAAAATGTAATTATGAATTTTTTGATTATAAAATGAAAAGAGAGCCTCAGTCAGAGTATAGATCCCACAATTCTTACAAAGTCCTTCAGATTCAATTTTAGGTTTTGGAAATTTTCTATGGGTGAATTTTCCATCCAAACTCACACTATTTCTTGAAATAAGTTTTTGATTATAGTGATAAGGTGATTCAATGAGAGATTTTTTTAGATGTTCAAAAAAATCTATTGATGCTTTTATTTATTGTATGTTTTCAAAATCAAAAATTATTTATAAAAATAAAATCTATTTATTGTGAAATAATGGAATAAAAGAGGCCACATTCATTCCAAATGGTGGAAATCAGAATGAGGGTTTTATATAAAGACTAAAAATACTGGATGAATGTGATGTCATAGAGACTTCCAAATAATATTTTTCAATTTTATCCAAATAATTATGTTCTCAATGTCATGATGAATTCATGATACAAGTTGGAGTTTATAGAAGTTCATTTCTTATGAAGTCTATGTTTCTCTGTCTCGCATCATTGGTGTGGGAATCATCAAACAAAAAAAATTTAAAATTGTTGGTATGATTGATTTCATTGAGGTACTAATTTAAAAATCCATTGGCTGAGCTGGTCCATCGGATGCGGTGTTTCACAAATCTAGTAGAGTATTTTAGACATCAATTCATCATAAATTTTATTGATTAAAAAATATAATTATATTTTGAGTTTTATCTGAGTAAGGGATGTTTGTTAAAGTGGATTAGCATGTTGGAATTATTAGGACTAATAAGTTTAACGTGTTAGTGTTTTCGGAACTAGATATATTGAATGAGGTGATGAATATTAACAATGTAGTAAACCATTTTCGTTAATAAAATAAAATTTTGGATCTCTTCTAGTAGGTTAATATCATAGGACATGTCATGGCACTGAGACATCAGAATGATAATTTATGGTGTGTTGTTATTAGTGTGTTCAAAAAAGAAATCTATATATTGATTTTAAAATTGGGTCATGAGTCATTTGAAAAGGAGTGAAACTGATCTACTAGGGTGATGTAGAGACCATTTCATCAGTAACGATCTGAGGAAGTTTATAACAATAAAATAAAAGTATATTGTTTTTCAAAATATTATGGATGTGGTCTTAAAAGGGGTTTTAATTCTACATAGGTTGCAATGATGTTATTTGTACAACATTTTAAAAATATGATGTTGGTGTGAATCATCATTATGAGAAGTCTTTTGATATTATATTTTAAAAAATGGGTCCAAAAAATAGTGTGATCAAATGTTTCTTCATACTAAGAATCAGTCTCAGATTGAAAACTAGTGTTATAATGTAGAATGATTAGGATGTAATAACATGAATGATTATTCAAGATTGTTTTTGATGAATCAAGAAGATTAAAGAAGAATTATATGATTTAATTATGTAGTTGAATGGAATGTCAACTTATAGTTTATCGAAAATTTATTTAGAAGGAAATTGATATTAGTTTCCCACACATACCACTCTTTTTACATCAATAAAATAAGTAAGTACATTATATATTCAAAAGAAGAAACAATATTCAAATGTATGGGGAGAGAAAAAGAGTTGAGTCGGAAGAAAAATATTTCTCGATTGAGTTTTCGTGATTATGTTCTCCAGACAGAAGAAGAAGAATAAGAACAAAGAGGTTATAATATTATACTATGAAATTATACTAATGTTTATAGGGATAAAAAGTGGTTCTGAATTCATTATAGAGTATTATTTCTTATCAATTTTTCCATTCTGAATAATCAAACATGGAAATCATACAGTGCTATCTAACTGATTTTTTATACAATGCTTGGAATGGTTGTTTTACCTAGCTGATGGGTACGAAAGTGAAGTCCTATGTTTTGAAGAATAAAAAAGTTTAAGTTGACAAGGGAATATAGTAACATGTTTATAACCAACTAATGAATATTTAATAACTTGTTACATAATCCTTTTGTATATAATTCATGATAGAAGTAGAACATCCACTATTTTTATCATTATTCTAGACATGTGTAGGGGTGTATCCTTATTGTGTTATCCAAACTAATGTATTGTTATCTAGTAGAATGTGGGGTATCTTAGAATTTTCAAACCATTCCCAGGGCTTGATATTATTATTGAGTATTTAAGCTTAAAATACTTTTGTTCTATTGTATGTATGAATGTTATGTTTATAGAAATGTGGTAAATCATTAATTGATGGAAAAGGTTGTTACACATTAACGATAAGATAAAAAACAAATATATAATTTTTTCACACCTCCCCATCTTTGTGATACATTAAATAATGTTGGGTTGATTCAATAAGTATCTTAGCCATATCTCCCTTCATTTACACTTTTTATGATGTTTTTTAAGAGAATTAGTTATGGAAAAATTAAATTGTGTGAATATTAAATGGATTACAATATTTTAACAAATGATCAATCATATCTATAATGATTGTGTCTTTCAATATCTTATGTATCATGGGTAGGATGTTTTGGAAGATGATATAAACAAATTTCTTCTACTTATTGATAATTTTCACATACATGGGTGGATAACAAGAATCTAGAGAATTAAGGAACAAATAAGAATGTTATAATCTCATTACATTGTTAAGGATTGTTTCTATGAGTTAAGAGAGATTTTAGTACCATGGGAGTCGTGCAATATTTAAAGAAATTTTATGAAGGAAATAAAATGGTGAAAAAATCAATGTTAAAAATATGAAGTTTGAAGAATTGAGATATGAAAATTGGTGAGTATGTATAATTAGGTGACTTCTTTATAAGTGTGAATGATATTGTTTTCACCAAAACAAGTCACGGTGAGAAAATGGATTATTGATGATTTTCTACAAGATCTTGAGAATTATTCTTGATAAGTTTGAATGAAAAATTTCATATATTGATGATAGAGATATAGAAACCCTATCTCTTGGTGACCTTCATTGTACTCTAATTACACATGAAATGAGAAGGGGTAATTTTATGAAAGGAAACAAAGTTGATCAAGATATTTCTTAAAAGGCTTCCATGAATAGGAATTAAAAGAGTATTGTTTAAGATGATAATGATAGTTTTCTAAATAAAAAATTGCGGTATGAAAATATATTAATGAATTATTATCCTTAGTTTTTGATAATACAAAAATATGTATCGTAAAATATAATGGGAAGCTACCCCTATTATTATTTAAATATGGAGTTTTTTGATAGTTTTTTTTGAATTTATAATAATGAAAAAATAAAAAAATGGACAGTGATGATTTATGACTAGGAATATATAGTAGGAATCATAGTGACAAGTAAAAATAAATTTCCCTTAAAAAACATAAAAACATATCCATATCTAAAAGAAAATAATTTTTTCTATATATGATTATGTGAATGATATTGATGTTTGTGGTGAAATGATCACTCATATTGTTAGAGAAAATATATTCATTTCTACAATTAATGATAAATTTTTTTGGTACTAATAGTTCTTTAAAAAATAAAAAGACTCTGTAAGATTTTCACCTGAAGATAGAATTTATTTAATGTATTGGAATGATATTACATCTTTAAAAATAAATCAAGAATTTGAAGATGAAAATTACAACAATAATAAATCAAGAATTCATTTCTAAGGATAAAGAGTAGTTACTATAAATGTTTTAAGTTTTGAATAATTTTCCTAATAATGAAGTTAATAAAAATTTAAATCTTGAAATTATGTTGATGGAAAATATAAGGGGTTTGGAACATGATAAAAAAACTATAATAAGCATCAGGGATTTATAATTTTAAAAAATTGTATGACTAAATTTAATGATTTTTTTTGAATTGGAAAACTAGAGAATAATCTAAAATATTTCCCTTCATGGGATGAGAATAATTTTAAAGTAGTTCATAAGAAAAATAAATCTTGTAATTTCATGTGTTTAGCCAAAACCAAAAAATAATATTTTAATTCATAAGGTTCTCAAAATAATGAGTGTGAAAAATTATTTTTACAAATTTTAGTTTTGATAATGATGGGATGATATAAGATTTGAATAAAATGATTTTAGATGAAAATAAAAATGTACAGACTCAATAATGTTTTATGGTGGAATATAATAATTGTTCTAAGAAACATGTTCACAATTCATAATAGTATGAATTCTACAGATTGATTTATTCCTTCTATGGAAAGTACTAGATCTATATTTGTTTTGGGATTAAATAAAATTTTTGGCAGTTTAATCTATTACATTAAAACTATTCCAAAACATATAAAATGAAATTATCAAGTGGGAGTCAATCATATCAATGAAATAATTATGATAAATATGTGTTCAAATTTAAAAATATGTTCCAATCATTGGAAACTAATTAATAAAAATGTGAAAAATAAGGCATCCTACAAAAGCGTGCCTTGTTTTGTTACCAGAAAAAAATTGTTTCTTAAATATTATCAGAATTCAGATGTGAATAATGAAAAAGGTAAGAAAAATAACTTATCAAATAAACCAGTCTAAATTTTAAAAAAGGAAATTAAACCTAGATCGTGTATAGTTGGTGTTCTTCTCACATGATATTAGATTTGAAATTGTTGAAGAATTTTAATGAATTCATATAAGGTGTAATGATGTTAGGGAATAATGAATATCATAGAATTAAAGGTTTCAAATCCTCTCTATTGGGGAATAAAAGAAAAAATTAGTGATTTTTTTGTAAATGGGTAGAAGCATAATCTATAGAGTGTTTCCCAACATTTTGATGATTGAGATAATATTTTCATTAGAAAATATTCTTTAGTTATGAAAATAAAGGACGATGGAAATATTGTTATAAGAGGACAACATAAATAAAATTTATTCGTGTTACTTAATATTGGAATTCATGTTTGTTGGGAATGATGGAATAAAATTAGTTTTGGCATAAAATAATTAGAAATGTGTCTTAGAGAAACATAATAATGTTATCAAAGGATGGTAGTGTTTGTGGTATTACAGATATGTTAGGAAGAATAGATTAGTGTTTTTAAATTTTTCAAAAAGGGAATATAATAAGCTTTGTGTATAAGAAAGTTTATATTTTTTAAAATCAACCCCTATAACATATTCATTCTAATATTTGTAGACCAATGATAATATAATCTACTTTTAGAGGTAAGTACATAATTTCAGTCATTGATTATTTTACTAACATTACTAATTTTATTTATTTGAATCATAAAATGGAAGCTCTAAATAATATTATGCGTTCAAATAGAAGTGTTCAGATGAAATGATAATATTCTATGAGAAACTTATGAACAGATAATGGTGGTGAATATAAGAATAAACTGGTCAAAATTTATCTTAAAAAACATGGATTTCAACTTTATTTCATGACACCACACACAAAACAAAATGGTGTTACTAAATGGGATATTAGAATTTTGGAGAAAATAAGGTGTACTATGTTACATGAACATGGACATTGACATCAATACTATTTTCAAGCTTTATGAACATATTTTTATATTAAAACCAATTTTTCTATATACCATGTACAAATATTACTCCTCGTGAAGTGCTCTATAATAAAACTCTATGTTTGAAATAGTTATCATATTTTGGGAGATTATGCTTCATAAATATCCAAGGTGAAAACCATTGAATGTTAGATTTGAGAGGTGAACATGGGATATTTCATAGGAATTCCTTGGATGTTATAGGATATATATTTTTCTATAAATCAATAGAGAGAATTTATAGTTAAATTATTTAAAAATTTATTTTGAATGCAGAGGATGACACTATAAAAAAAAAATGAACATGTAGGAGTTGGAGAGGATGAATGAATTGTTAAGAACTATGAGATGGATATGAAAAATTGTGGTGGTAGAAATATGGATGATTCAAACTCGTCTATTTTGAGGTATGAGGATTAATTTCATATATATCATCTTAGGATAAGGAAGTAGGTTGAAGCTCAAAACATTATTGGTGTCCAAAATCAAAATGATCAAACAAGAAGAACATCAAAACATGTCATTCATTATTAATTATATTTTAATTTAAATATAAATTATGTGGATGGATATTTTTTGTATCCTAAAAATATTTTAGTTATGAAGGATGATATGGTTAAAATTGTGATGAAAAATACTCGGGACATCGTTCCTAATCCAAATTAAAAAATGTTCTTTGAATAAAAGTTTTATTCTGAAACAAGTTAAATGAATATGGTTAAGTGATAAACAAATCATGGTTTTTTTCAAGGGATACTCAAAAATTGATATTAATTATTTTGACGGGACTATTTATACAATTTAATGGTTAGAAATAATTAGAATATTTACATAGATTTCATCACAATGACGTTATACCTTTGTTGATGGATATGAAACAAATTAGTGGATAAATTGATGAAGATGTATATATTGAAATTAAATTTGAATTTTTTATTAGGATGGATTAAAAAGATGTGTAGATATTTAATAAGGTAGTTTATGGGATAAATCAATCTCCAAGGGACTAATACATTAAATTGGATACCTACATAATGAAGTTGAATTTAACAAAATAAGGGTTGATTGTAATCTCTAAATTAAGGATTTCCATGATATTTTATACATTTTTATTGTATATATTGATGGTATTATCATTTCCTGGAATTATGGATGAAAATTTGATTGGTTTCCTTAATATATGAAGGGTTTTTTTTGAAATTCCCATTCATGGTGAAATAAAATACCATAGTGGGTTACAATTACCACAAAACAAGAAACTCATCATTAATTCTTGAGGAAATAATTATAAAGAAAATTATTATGTTTTTTGGAATGGAATGCTTTAAACCTGTTCCCACATCCCCATAAATGATAACCAATTTGAATAAATATAGAGAGGGTATGGATGTTGACTCCAATGTGTTTTGGAAGCCTATTAGATGTTTTTTATATTTGATTTCATTATGACTAGACATTATTATTGTTGTTTAAATTTGTGATAGAGTAAAATTTTTTCCAAAGTAATAACATCCATTCGATTGGAAAATATTATTAGATATATTATAGGCACAATATATTTCATAATCATGTATTATTGCTTAAAAATAATTGACTAGTTTGGCTTCACTGATTCTGATTTGGGATGAAATGTTGATAATTGAAGATCAACCTATGGGCTATTTTTATTTTTATGGAAAATTTGTGTAATATGGAATAATAAGATAAAAAATTCAGTTACAATTAACATTGATAAATATGATTATGTGTTTTCACTAAAGATTCTACACAACATTTATCGATGAAGACCTAGTTTGAATACTTACATATTGAATTGAAGTTACCTCTTCTCTTGGGTTGTGATAAAAAGATATGTAATAACCATATAATAAATCTAGTGAAACATTCCCATTATAAACGTATTGATATAAAATATCCCATTATAAAAGATAATGTTAAGAAGAATGAACTCAGGCTGGAATATATTCCGACATTAAAAAAGGATTCTGACATATTCAATAAACTAATAGCAAATGAGGATTTTTTAAAACTGGGGTTGAATGTGGTCATAAAACCTATTTCTCTCTAATGTTGTGGTATGTATTTCAATCCCCTCTCTAATTTGGTCATTGGGATGTTTTTTAGGGGGATAAGAAGATATTTTCATTAATATATCCATTTACATGTGCTAAATAATTTATTGAAGAAAATATATATGAGGATTTGGTGGTAATTTATGAACTCATAATGTATTGGTGTAAACTATTTTAATATTTATTGATGTGTTATTAGGAATATTTTTAAAAGAAATAGGACGAACATGTGAATAGGATAATAATTTTGGAGTGTTTTTATATTTTAATAATAAGTTTCTCATGTCACTATTTTTGGACATCATGGTTTTGATGTCAACCACACATGTTACCAAAAATGATTTAGTCCATATGGGATTAAAATGGTTGATAAGTGATCAATAAAACGAGGTTATAATGTAAATTTATTTGTGAAACTTCAATGAAAAAATACCCATAGGGGAGACCGGAGGGGATATGTTAACTGGATGTTATTTTTGATGATGAATGAATTTTATGCTAATTGATCTGTATTTTTTGTCATTATGAAAAATCATGTCACTTTTTATGTGTTGTAGATCAGATACAAGTGGAACTAAACATATGGAAATAGAAATAAAATTCCTATGAATGTCTCTTATAAGTATTTTCTATTCTATATATGTTCATTGGGAGAATATATCTTCTAAACACACCCTATTTACTGAATGAATCTTTTGATCTGAGTGAGACGTTGTTAAGAATTATGAATCTATTTTGATATATACAATAATAAATCAAATGGTTCCATTGAAATTTTAATGTTTTCAAAATCATATGTCCCCCTAAATATTCAATCCAATCATTCTAAAATAAATAGAGAAAATACAGCTGAGTCATTCTGAGTGGTGCCAATCAGATTTAGGCTTGGATGGAAAGATAGATAATGTTAGAAGAATGGGAAGTTAAAAAACATTAAAATGTAATCTAGACATTTCAATACCGATCCTTATGTTTTAAAAGTGAGGAAGATTTCATTATACAAGTATGATTTTGTATAACAATATAGGTTATTAGGTCATTGTTTTTAAGTATCAGTTCACCTATGTGAGAATAACTGGATGCAAACTTTTTCAAAAGGCTCGACATTTTGATGTTGCCTAACTAATAATTAATCGACCCATCAAAAGGTCCGATCCATCAGACGAGGTATTAAACTAATCTATCGAAGGACTTCTGACATATATCCACTAGGCATAATGTTGACTAAAAAATATAATTTTCAATAGTGTTATTTTGGAAGAAGAGATGTTTTCTGATTCAGATCAGTATATGGGAATTGATGGGACCTATGAATTGAATGATTTATAGTTTCTGGGACTATCCTCCAAGACTAAGAAACATGATGAAACTTCAACAATATATCCAACTATTTTCATAAAACAATTGAAATTTTGATTTTATTTAAGTGGGTTAAGATTTATTGGAAAATTCATAATGGAAATACATCAGAATGATAATTTAGGGTGTGTTGTTTTATATTAGGGAAAGAATTATAAACTCCAATTATCATTTCAAATTCATTCTAGAGTCATCAGAAAAGCGATGAAACCAATCGAATTTAGTAATGTAGAGGCCATTTCATCAGATTCACTTTGACGGTGTTTTGACAATTTAGATGACTAGGAGACTTTTGTTGATAATATTATAGATGTGTTGAAAAAGGGGTTTTAAAAGATTTAAATTTTATAATGGAATTATTAATTGAAAAATTAGAAAATTTTATTTTTGAATGAATCATTATAATGATAATCCTTCTGTTTTTTTATTTATCACGTGGGTGAAGAAAATCGTAGTGATTATATGTTTCATTATAATGAGAAGATGAATTAGATTCACAACTACTTTCCGACTTAAAAATGATTTTTTGTCCAAATAAAGATGAAGATTCATGAATTTTAAAAATTAATTAATAAGAGTAGAGAATTATTTAATGAGTCAAATAAAAGATTCAACATTAAATTAAAAATCTAGTTTATGTAAAAAAGAATTTTATTTATAATGATATATTAGATTACCTTCCATTCCTCTTCTGGTTCACCTATAAATAGAAGAATGTACATTCTACTTTTGGATGACTGAAGACTATAAACGCATGGAGAGAGGGAAAATAATTAATAGAGATAAGAAGATCTCTAAAATTATTTTTCTTGATGAAAAGTTCATGATATATCAAGAATGTGGAAGAGACGACTGGATTGGACAGAGAATTCATACAGAGGTTCCCATTGAAAAATGAAGAGGTTCATAATTTCTTTTAGAGTATTATATCTGTTTAGTTTTCTTTATTGATTCTTAAAATTGGGGAATTAAACTGATCAATCCGAATGGGGTTTTTTATGTTAATAAATGTTATTTTTACCTTCTTTTGGGTATTAAATTGATGTATTTTGATTTGTGTAATTCTAAAATATGATGATTATAAGTTTTTACAGTAACTTGCTTTGAATAAACTAATGAAGGGTTCCTGACATATTACACAAATTGTTTTATATCATTCATGTTAGAATAAGAACACATATTATTTTAAAGATCATATTGCTACAGATGTTTTAGGGTATATCATTCATTTTGAATCTATACGAATGGAATTTTTCTGGTGTATAGTTTGGTATTTTATTATTTCAAAACCATGCCAGAGACTAGCTACTCTTATTAGGTAGAGAAACTTCAAAATAATTATGATACTATATATGTGGGAATGATTTTTTAAAATTTTTAACTCTTTAATAAGAGCATATTGTAGTTTCACAAGAATGATAACAAAAAGGAAAAATATATAACTGATTTATGCCTCCCCCTCTCAGTGTTACATTGATCATGATTGATCCTTTTCACTTAGTATGGAAAAACCAATCAACCTGTTATCAAGAGAAATATCATAAGAATTAGAGAAAACAAGTTCATGGGAACATATCTTATTAAAAAGAGTATGAAAAACTGTAGTTATCTTTAAGGAATAATTGAATTACCAAATTTCATAAATGATAAAAATTACACCATATAGATGGATTTTAAAAATATTTGAATAAAAATATGAGAATGTGAAACAGAACATAATAATATTCTCTTTAAATGGGGAATAAGAGAAAATATAGGAAATATAAACCTGTTGAAGAATTAATTTCAACCTAATTATCATAAAATTGTGGGTTTGGATTAATTACCCATGTAACCACAAAAATTTTGGTTAAAACGTATGTACCATATTGGTATTAGAGTAAAAAACTGTGTACCCTATTGGGATTGGGAAAAAAACTCATCTACTGTCTTAGTACTGTGCTGAAAAGCTTGGTACCCTATTTGGATTGGACTAAAACCCTATGTACCCATTTTATATCATGTTATATAAAACATAAATGAATATATTCGTGGGTTATATAGTATCCCATAATAAATAATAATTATTGACACTTCTGCAATAAAAGAAAGAATAAAAAATTATATATTTCAAACATCACTTATTTACAATTGGAAAATGGATAGGATTCTTGAAATAATCTACAAAAATTTTCAAAGGACATTCAAATAATGTATGTGTATATGGGTATAAAAAAAATTCTTACTATAACATAGTAATAACTAACTGATGTTGACATAAATAAAAATTTCCTCTTTATTATTATTGAATATGTAACATTAAAATATAATTATAAATAAATCCCAGTCTTTTTAAAATCATTAATAACAATGGATAATTTGAAATTAAATTTAAAAAAAATGTAATGAATGATCCTTTTAGAAGAATTCCTATATCAGTGGAAGAATATGTTCACATGGGAAAACATTAAAAACCGAATTTCGATTTTTTTCACTATCATAAAAGGATATAGTATTGTTTCATTTGAAAAGTATTTTTCAAAAGTTGTATTAAAATCATTTATAAAAATTTAAATAAAAAAAATTATTTTGTGTATCCTCAACTGATATATAATGTTTCCTTAGTAAAATTTGAGAATAATATTAAACAAATGATCATGAACGGAATACCTTATTAATATTTTCAAGTAACATTGTTGGAATAAACAACCTTAAAGGAATGACAAATATTCCATTTGAAAATTATTAAAGTGAAATGTAAATATAATTCGTAATAAAATTTATTTCAATTTCAAAATACTATATGATAACTTTATATGTAAGGAGAATATAAAAATTGATGAAAACAAATCTCATTTTGATGGGATGGGAAATATTGTTAACAACATTAAATTTTATGATGGGAGAAATCCATCGATGAATAATTATTTATTCTATCCATGTTATTAAATAAAAAATTAGTAAAGAAAATTTAATTTCATAAATGGATATAGGAAAAAAAATCCTTTAAAAATAGTAATAAATGAATCATTTTGACACAATATAAGAAATTCAGTAAAAAAAACCCCATACCTTTACAGTCAACAACATTAAAGGAGATACAATTTTATGTATGATAAATATGAAACTATTAATTATCTATTTATTATCTTTATTCATATATAGTATGTTATTTATAGTTAATTTATAATTATTTATTGTAAATATATTAATCAATAATAGATAATTTTAACCATTAAGAGTTTGTAATGGTCATTATTTTGTGCATAATTGTAATGATTAGGTTGATCCTTATTCCTTTAAAAAAATTTCATCAATAAAAGATATTTAATGGTATTTGGATAGATGTTTTATAATTATTTCTATAGTTTTTATTTAACTATATAATATTTTTAGTTTCAATTCATGATGATTGAATCAAAGAGGAGTTTGTTTCAGTAATTGTTTATGAATAATGGGAAGTATATTAATAATAATTTCAATGTTAATATAACATTTAATAAACATTAAATTAAACATTATATTTGGATTAATTTTTAATAATTCCCATAATTATATTTATATTGTAACACATTATATAAATTTATATCATTATTCATGTAGTTCCCCAAACCAACACAAAACAATACATGCATTAATTGATGGGTGTGTATCGTAAAGAAAGCGATCTTATGTCATGATATCAGTATTAATAAATAATAATGATATAATTTATATTCTTCAATGTTATTATTAATATTTTTAGGATATTTTGAAATTCTATAAATTACTAGGTATATGAATAACAAAATAAGTAACCTCATCGAGGATATAGTGTGCACGTTCATACATATGATGTTTTCATTTTCTGTAAAATGAGAGAAGGGAAATAAATTGTTTAATATTTATAGAAACATAATAATTATATAAAAAAATATTTATTTATGAAAACCACTTTCATTTGAATCAATATATGTTTTTGATGAAAAATAAAATGTGAAAATCATAGAGGTGGTAGTCATCATATACACATGAATAAATTTATACTTTTCTATGGATATATGGTGGAATGTTAGTAATTATTATTACAAAAAAATAAAAAACAAATAATTATATAAATATTAATGATTATATATTATAGTAATGGGTAAAATAGGTTTAGATAAATAATATAGGTAAAAAAATATATTTGATTGGGATTAGTACTTATGTTTTCAAATTGAACATTACATTGAACTACATCTTTGAAATAAAGGACATAATAATTGTTATAGTGAAAAATGGATTATGGATGTGGAAGGGGAATATAGGGGTTGTAAAATGGGTATATTTTTCGTTGAATTTCTAATTATTAGAGTCTATTTTATGGGATTGTTTAATGCATCATTTATATGTGAATGGAATGAAACATTCATAAATATAACCTCATAATATATAAGTACCAAATTAATCAAATATAAAGTGGATTATAAATATTTAAATAATGAAGAGGATTTATATTTTTTTATCAAAATATCAACCACTCATTTTCTATCCAATATTTAAATAATTTATTTTTAACATTACACATAGTTAAAATATATTTATCTTATTTCAACATTATAGCGGAAGAAATATTTTAAAGCTAGGAAACTATTTTTTTGATTAAAAATAAAAACACAATTATTATATAATAAGTATGTAATGATTTTTAATTTTGAAAACATTATAAAAACTCTACTATCTAAGGGGGTAAAATTAAATTCTAAAATTAGTTGACATTATTTGTGGCAATAATTTTTATAAAATGTGAATTTTTATAATAAAAATAATGGTTTGAGAAAAATTATAAACATTATGGATGTACAAATCATTAAATGGTTTATTATCCTAAAAATTATTGTAATATTTACTAAAATGTTATATATGAAAGATTTTTTCCTTGTTATATCATAGATTAAAGAAAAAATGAAAATATTTTTTCATTATAATATATGATTACTTAAGTTTTAAAACGTCAAAAAATGGGTTTGATAAGTTCACCATAATATTTATCAATGGATTATTTTTTATTAGTATACATTCATGAACATAAATGTATTTTATAAAAATTTTATTTCATCCTTATATATTAAAAAAGTAAAAAATGATGTGTTATTAAAAGAAACTATATTTGTCACTATTCACCTAAAAATAAACTATTCTAGGAAAATACCATAAATACATTGTAAGAGAATATTATTATTACACATAAAAATATAACTTAAATTTGTTATTAATATTCTATGCTTTTAGAATAAAACATTAAATACAAGCATAATATTGTAATTAAAACTTTTACAATAAGAAAATGACATTTAAAAATATAAATGATATTATTCTTCATTAAAATAAATAACCAATTATTCCAAGGTTATATTAACATGAAATATATATATAATTTATCACTATTTTGGAATATAAAATTTTGTTCCATGGAATAAAAATTCCAAAGTATAACATGTCATTTATTTGGAAATAATTTTTTTGAATAAAATGATTTTATTAATAACTTAGAAACATTTATTTAACATTATAAATTCATTGATATTGAAAATAAATAGTCATTTTTGTTTCATCATAGATTTCAAAATACAATTATTTCAAATTATACACTTAAATTCTACATCTACATTATAATTCATGTATTTAATACTTATAATTTTATAATAGAAAAATAAATTATTATATACCTTTTTTCTATAACATGTGAATGAGTCTATGAATCTTATTTTGTAATTAAAATAAAATATACACTGAAATATTGTGGTGTTATGGTTGGATGAGTGTTCACCCATCAGACATTGTTATGGGAATGATATGAAAATAAAAATTACATCATTATTGAAATAATAACATAATATTGTTTTCAACTGACAATGTGGGTAAGATCATATAATTTAGAGGAATATTGAAGTTTCACTATTTTATTGTTAAATGATTCTCATACCATAATTCACAAACCTATTATAGTTTCTCTTTGTAAAGGCCATTTTCTATCAAACGTATACTAATATAGAATAAATATTATAATTATATGAATGAATTGTTAGATTCGTTGTTCAAAAACAGGTATATAACTAACATATAACTGATCATTTTAAAATTAAAAAAACATTATAAAAATTGATGTGTTAAAAAATATATTAAAATATCTTAAAAATAAATAGAAAAATTTAATACAATTATGTATTGACCCACTAATTCTCATTGCCTTAAGAGAACAATGAGTCATTATAAGGCCTCAGGTAACATCCCCAGGATTCCAAAGGCTAGAAATAAATTTATAATTGTTCAACCGAATGTGGTGGATGATTTAATATTTAATAATAATAATATTAACCACGAAACCATAACTGAAAAACTTGATATATGATGAATGAATAAAAGAAAAACATCACAACTACACCATTCATATCTAAACCGCTCAAAAGTATGCAATAGTGGAAGACTAAAAAATTATCAAATTAAATAAAGGGAAACAACTAAAGACTCTTTTAAGACCATATTACTATAATATTCACAATCCCAATGTTTAATGATCACTAAACATCCTGAGCATCATGAATTAGTGATAAAAATGTGTGAAATTTTACTTTTACTCCTGTCCCGGATGCTAGAATCTGCAAAATCACAAAAGTTATAAACAAGCGATAAGTATAAAAATCAGTAGGATATCCCTATTTAATTCTATACTCATTCCACTATGATAAGAAATAAAACAACATTATTATAAAATATTTCATGCAAAACAATTTTCCAAAATAGTTCATAAAAAATATTAATATATTACAAAATAGTTTGCAACAAATGTGTGCCAGTGAAATTAAACCTAATTTTTCAAATTTTTTTTTTTAAAAAATACTATCAAATCATCATTTCAATTTCTTAATATCCTCTTTGGCATACATGAACCATTTGACACAGCCACACAACCAACCATACATGTTATGTTACGACAGTTCCATTCTCATAAGCGGTTTCTCATCGATCTACCATGTTGTCAAATGATATATGTATCCCATGTTTTATTAATCATTGGGAAACAATAAAAATATCATATTTAAAAAAATCCATTTATACTAAACATGAACACACACCTCACATATGCACAATAATCATGCCATAACAACCCTTTAAATAAAATTACATTTATATTAAAAATAATATTTCATTTAAACCATTAAAATAACAACCTGTTTCAATAAAAAATATTTGTATTGAAACCCCATTTCCAATGAAACCATTTAAATGTTTTATAAAATCATTTATTTAAAATTGAGGAATCAAAATCAATTTCCACAATAATTTATCAAGATTTTCAAAATAAAAAAATTGACAAATCATCACTAAAGATAATTATTCCATATATAAAATCAATATTTTACAATCATTATTATCCAATTTATTCAATTTCAAACTAATAAAATCCATTCTCGAAATATGAGACGAGATTTAATGAACCTACCTCGATGGTTTTGCTGAAACATAACAATGAGCAAAGAACGCACAAGAATCTGGGTGGATTCTCTATGAACAGTCATAGATATCTTCTCCTAGAATTATCATGCATCAATATTGAACTACTATCCAAAAAAATTGTATACATAAAAATGATATTTTTATAGTTTAGAATGAAAGGTGTTGTATGATTATATCTAGGAAGATCTATGAAAACGTGACAAAATTGGATTGAATAGTTGCATACCTCTAGAATCAGATCAAGAATCCATGAAACGTCTTAGATCACCTCTTATATAAATAACAACACCAGATATAGAATTATTTCAATTTAAAAATATTATATCTACCCATATAAGGTTTAGTACTATCAAATACATAATAGTAAAGAATGAGATCAAATAAAACGAGACAAAAACGATGATGATCAGGCACTTACCATAGGAATCTGTATTGAAATCCTTAGGGGTGGGCTCTGTGATGGATCCAAATCATTTGGGAAAGGTTATCCCACCTCCGAGGAATAGAACTCTAGAATTAGTGGAATTTTTAATCCAATACGAAATAATTATAGCAAAAATGAACAAGTTCATAGAAAAATAGGATCTAGTTTTGACTATTGTGCACGGTTTGACCGCATGGTTTGGGGAAACCATACACAGATCGTCAGACCATCCATATGGCCTGAAAACTCCATCCATGTCCCCCATTCTCTCCCATTAGTTACCCTTACCATTTTATGAAAACTCCATTTTTTATAGAAACAAACTCTTGTATGGAAACACTCTCTTTTATCTAAACATCTTTATTTTCATCAAACCCATTCAATGTCGCACAATTTCAATAAAACACATCTTTTAGATAAAAAAATGTGGAAAGGGTTACACACCGAAAATAGGGTTACTAAATTCTCCCAACCATTTGTCTTTCCATCCCTCTAAAATATAAAACCATCGTCGCACCAAATGAATTCTTGATACTGCCCATTCATTTCTTTCTCACATTCCAATGTATTATTTAAAATCAGACCATGTTTCCAGAAAACTAGAACTCAAACAATTATTTTTCCACTCCATACATTCTCTTTCTTATCCAAGATCCACACTGGGATATGTAAAAATGAAGCATCAAACTTATATTCCACATGATACAATCTGATCACATGGTTATGATCAGGCTAATAAATCTTCAACTGAGATATGTAGAACACATTGTGTGCTGAATTGAACCACAGTAGTAGTTACAAATGGTATTCAACCTTTCAAATCCATTTATTTATTTCAAATGGGCCTATGTATCAAGGAGAAAACCTTCTCTACTTTCCAAATGACGATTTCAGAGCCTAGGAGAAATCCTTCAGAACACATGATTGCCCATTGTAAGGGACAATAACCATTAGCGATTGTTTGCATATGTATTCTGATGACACTGAGAGGTCTCCATTATTTTTCTAATCAACTGAATCTTATCTATTTATTCCTGGACATGACTAGGACCCACTATAGAAGTTTCACATGTTTCCAAACAACATATTGGAGAATGGAAAGGACGCCTGTATAACTCTTCAAACATGGCCATATCTATCGTGGCTTGGTAGATATTATTATATGAGAACTCCACTGAAGGTATATTGTCATCTTATGAGCCATCGAAATCCATTATAGAAGCTCACATCATGTCATCCAACCATTGAATCATCGACTCAGACTGGGAGTCTATCTAAGGATGGTATACTATGCTAATAGTCAACAGAGTTCCAAAGAAATTCTTTATGGATATCTAGAAGTGATTTGTGAGCCTTGTTTCACTATTTGACTCTATTGAAACTAGTAAACCATGTCTCATTACCACATCATGGAAATAAATCTTAGATAGATCCACCATAGTACGAGTTTCATAAATAGGGATGAAATACGCCTACATGTTATGCTGATCCACTATCACCCATATGTAATAGTGTTTACAAGCCATTCTAGGGATTCCTGTAACAAAATCCCTAGAAATCGGATCCCATTACCACATAGTAATAGGAAACGACTCCAACATACTTTTTGGTCTCTATTTCACTACCATAACAAGCTAACAGGTTATGCAGTTTGGAATGAACTAATCTTCATTCCTTTTAATGTTGATGAACCAAAACTACCCCTTCAATGCCTTATACATCTTCTCTATACCAAGATGTAAAACCCATATCAAATGGTGACAAGCATAATGATTTAGTTCCTAACAATCTATAGGTACAAACATCTAATTATTTTACCATAGCAGTGTATTCCTGTTAGGTTTCTGTCCCTCAATAGCCCCCCTATATTGAGTTTTGAAATCATAACCAGGCATTATTCATCATAACATTATTCTTATTTAACCATATTTACTAAATTAGGAACTTTCATAGCTGAAACATAACCTTCAACATCCCCTTGGTCTGGACATTCAACATTTAGGTCGACTAGGATCGATACAAACTACCATTCATCTGAAGCCTCTTTTTCCAACTGAGTATATGAGTTTCTGCTCAATGCATCTACCACCAAATTCTCTTTTCCTGATGTAAACATCATGCTAATGTCAAACAGATGGAGTTACTCCATCCACCTCCGTTTGCTTAGATTTAAATCTCATAATAAGAAAATGTGTTTCAAACTCTTATGATCTATGAACATAGTGAATTTCTAACCAAAAAGACAATTGTTCAAAGTCATCTAGGCATGGATGAACACACGTAGATCCATATAATGTGTAGGGTAATTCTTCTCATGAATTCTCAACATCCTTTAACCTTAAGGAACAACATGGTCTCTCAACACGAGAACACAACCCATCCCAGACCCCAAAGCATCATAGTACACCATAGTCACCTATCCTAGTTTTGGAAAAATCATGATAGGTACTGATGAAAGGATAACTTTCAACTCCACGATAGATTTCATGAATACCTATATCTATTATAATGGAGAATTCTTCATTGTAAGAGCTTTCATTGGTGAGTCTAGTAATGATATTTCAAGGAAAAAGCATTGGATGTTGCCATCTATACCAATAAAACATTTTATCTCAAAGACAATCATCAGTGGTGTCCATGAGATAACAACTTCAATATTTTTAGAGTTCACTAAAACACCATTTTTAGAAATCAGATGACCAATAAAGAATATCACATGGATCCAAAAAACACATTTTGATAGTTTGTCATAAAAATGATGATCTTTAAATATTCCCAACATTGATTCCATGTGTTTATCACGTTAAAAAATTGTTTTTGAATACATCAATATGTTTCTAAAAAAACAATAACAAAATATTCTATAAATCACACCAATATCCCATTAATAAATGCCCATGAGACCACTAGTGAATTCGTTAGACCTAAATTTATGAATACATATTCGTAGTGGCCATATATTCTTCTGTAAGTTTTCTTTAGAATATCTTCCTTCTGAATATGCAAATGATGATCCCCATATAACAAGTCAATATTTGAGAACAACTAATATCCACTCATTTTATCAAATAGATAATCAATGAAAAGTAGTGGACATTGATTCGTTATCTTACTTTGGTTTAGCTTACAATAATCAAAACACAGCCAGAGAATTCCATATTATTTTTTCACAAACTAAAATAGTGTTTCCCATGAATTTGTACATGGTTGAATGATACATTTTTCTCTATCTCCATCAAATGCACTTTCAGTTCCCTTAACTCTATTGGTACCATCCTATAATACAGATGTGAATGTGGAGTTGTCCCCAGGAGGAGATAAATCCTAAAACCTGCTTCCCATATAGGTGGAAACCCTTAAAAGTGCTCAAGATGGAATCCTAGAATTTTATTCACAACTATCGGAAAACATACATCCTCGATCACTTATATGGTTACCAAAGTCAATGCCACCAACTGGTATGAGATCATTCAAACTGTTGATGCGAACAAGTGCATTTCACCTTCTTTTTCAACCCTCAATCCTCTGAAGAAATGCTCGATGTCATCTTCAATTTTGAAACTTACTATTATACTATAACATTCAATGTGGGAATTGAACATTTTCAACCAATCCATACCCATTTTTACATCATAGAAATTTGTGTCCAACACCAAGAAGTCCCACTTCCATTCATATCATTCAATAGTTAAATAATTGGCTCAACACATGAAGGCTCAAAATTATCAATGACCCAGAGGAGATTGGAGTTTTGTCATAGAAGGAATCATTTCATGTTTCAAACATAGATAATAGGTGTCCCACATTCTCTTCACCCAAGAGATAGATTTCTTAGATCCTCTAGTGAAGACAACCATACATCCTCCACTTGGATTTTTAGTATGGAATGATATCATAAATAGTGTATCTAGTGGCAGTCCCTACTCAATGGCTTGAAAATCTTAATCGATGATTTGGACCAACAATTGGTTCACCTATGGAACAGGGAAAACCAAAGTATCAATATTTTCATCTAACTAGTTCTTATGATGCCTATTGAGTGCAATACTCTAAACCAATAACAAACTCTATAAATCTGACTCTTTAGAAACCAATAGTTTAGTATTCTAAATTATATCACATCTACTATCGCCATATTGTTTTCTAAGAAAACCCTCCATCCTTGTTCAAAATTTTATTCAAAACTTTCAACTTTTTTTTTTGAAAATAAAAACATTTTCATAATACCCTACTTATTTCCTCTTCTCAAAATCTGTAATTTGAAAAAAAATCCCTAATATTTCAAAAATCAACACTTTTGCATAAAAAATATCATTACTCCAAATGATGTGTGAACTCATAGTGGTAATTCATTACTCTAATTCATGGAATGCTTATCTAATTGGTAAACCCATGATAATGAAAGTTTAGGAACAAATAATTTTCTACAAACACATATGTACCCGACTTCCCTTGTAACAAGACAATAAGTAAGAAGGGGTTAGCTACACCCTTTTAGGATATAGATTTAATGTTCTGAAAACCAAACTCCTTTTTAAGAATACAACCCCAAGGAATAGAAAATCAGTAATTTCATATCCTAGGCCATGAACACCGATGACTACTTGTTAGGAATGTTTTGAACAAGATGATACCAATTGTAATGACCGGCTAATTTTCATCGGCTTGAGACAACAACAAGTCATTACATGGCCTTAGGAAAAATTCCCAATATGCCAATTACTTGTAATAAATTCTGAATGGATTCAATGAAAGTGTTGTATGATTTTCCCTTTAATAATCAATCTATTATCCAATCAACCATAACTGAAAATCTCACTATATGATGCATGAATAAAATCAAGACATCTCCACTCCATTATTCATATCAAAACCACTCCAATTTATGCTACATTAGAAGACACAAAAAATAAAATAAAGTAGTGGGAGCCAACTATTCATTCCAATAAGTCGAAATGACTCCAAAATCCACATACCCCATGTTCTACGATAACCAAACAACCAGAGCATCATGAATTGGTTCTTAATACGTGTGAAATGTTACCTTTTCCCCAATCTCGGAAGATATCACCTACAAAAGTGCCAAAGTACCAATGTAGAGGTGAGTATAAAACTCAGTAGGATATCCAAATTGACTTCCCTACTCACACCAATAGTACTGGAGAGTTAGAAACATTTCTATAAAATAGTTATTATAAAAACAACTTGATGGAATATTTTATAACTAAATATAAACATGTTCCAAAACTATTTTAAAAAAAGTTTACCTAGGCAATTAAATATAATTTTATCAAAAGCTAAAATTTCATAAAAATACTAACATAGAATTAAAATCATTTCCCAATATATTTTTTGGAATTCTTTAACCATTCCACAGACCCATGCAACAAACCATGCATGCTATGTTATGACAGTTGCAAACTCTTGAGTGGTTTCTCATAATATACCATGTTTTCCCAAAGTAATTGTATCTCATTTTCTGTTATGTATTTTTCACTAATCACATGGGAATATTTCAACCATGCCCCATATATTCAATATAAACACCGACAAAACATATTCCCAAAGATCATTCCAAAGCAACCCTTTTAATAAAATCTCCATTTTATTTAATACCATTATTCATTAACAACATTAAAATTCCAACTCGTTTCTATAAAAGGTATTTTTATTGAAACCCCCAACCAATTAAACCATTTAGACATTCCAAAAAATAAACCATTTAATATAACCATTTAAAAATATTTAAACTCAGAAACAATTTGTACAATAATTTATTAATATTTCACAAATCGACGAAAAATGATAACTCGTAACTAATGAGATTTATTCCATGCATAAATATAGCGTTTCACAAAAAATATTATCCAATTTACTCAATTTGAAACTATAAAAAATAAATTCTACAAGGGTGTAATGAGTCTAAATACACCTACATCGATGGTTTTGACGAAACTTGAAAATAGACAAAGAACACATTAGAAGTTGGGTTGATTCTCCAAGAACAGCCTTAGATCTCTTCTCCTAGAATTATCACGACCCAATAATGAATTATTTGGAATCAAAAAATCATTATATACATATGATTATTGTAGATATGAGAAATATAGGGGGTTTAATTATTATATCTAAGATGATTTAAGAAAAATTGATAGAACGAGAATGGACTGTGACATACCTCAATTATTGGATCAGGATTCAACGAAACCACTTAGTTCTCCTCCGATAACAAGAAAAAAATATGATACTGCATTATTTGACATTAAAAATACTATATCTAACCAAATATAGTGTATATATAAGAAATAAATAAGAGAGAATAAGGATATCTAGTAAAATCAGACAAAAGAAAGATGATGATTGGGCACTTACTGTGAGAATCTGGATTGAAATCACCAAATGAGGGCTCTATGATTTCTCTAAATAATGTGGGAAAGTTTATCCAACCATATATGGAAATAAATATCGAATTATGAGTGGATTAAATTCTAAAAGAAATAATGAGAGAAAAAATGAGACTGTTCCTAGAAAATATGATCCAGTTTTGACCTCTACACACGTTTTGGATGCACGGTTTGGACCAACTATGCATAGACAATACGTCCTTCCTTTTGTCCCCAAAACACCATATATACCCCCAAGAAACTACCATCAATCATGTTTACCCTTTTAATGGAATCAACATTTTTATGGAAACACCCCTTTTTATGGAAAAACACTCTTTTTTGGAATCACCCTATTTTATAGAACTACCCATTTTTCATCAATCCCATTCAAAGCCACATCATTTTAATAAAAATTCATTTCACATAAGAACATTAGGATATTTTTATGTACCCAATCTTGGGGGAAATAATTTTTTTAATTTATAGTGATATAATATTTATTATGTTTTGATTATAAATAATTAAAAATTTACCAAATAATATCAATAAATAACTAAGATATCAATGGTTGTGATTTCATTATGATATGACACACTAAATGTTAATTATTTATCTATGGAATAAGCATTAACATTAGTTAAATTTTTTTTATGGAAATTAATTTAATGAATTGGGATCATTGATGCGTTTAATTATAATATTCATTTAATGAATAATAGTTATAAAAAAAATAATATAAAAGACCATGTGATGGTTGATACATGGGTAATAATTATTAAAAAATGTAACAACATTATTAATGATATATTCCCATTAATGGAGTTTAATAATTCATTATCATTGCACAATATATCATTATAAGAAACAATGATTTTGGGAGGTCATGATGTTATTCATAGATTAGGACACTACTGTAACATGATTCCCACACTAGGTTTTAATGTTATTATTTCTTATATTAATATAATTATAGGAACCCTACTAGATTATTTATGATTACTCTAATACTCTTCACACCCAAGGAATCTAATGGAATGAGTTTTATTCTCAATAGTTGTCTTTTGGAGGATGTTTACCATTTTATTTTTTTTGATTATAGTTTGAAATTGTTTCCAAATAACTTTATGTTGTTATTTTTATTTATTATTAATGAGGCTATATTTATGGTTTTTTGATCAGTTTTCTTAGTCTTTGATCATATATTTGTTGGTTTATTGATGAATGATGTATTTTTGTCAGGTTTCTATAAGTTTTGTGGTGTTATTCCTTTTTCCTACTTGATGTAATTATGCAATGGTTATTGATGACATTGTTAAGGTAGGGAATTTATAACTTCTATTATATTATTATATGTGGATGTTTTATTACCATTCTCTTAGTTTCATTAAGATAATATTTGGAATTTATTTTAAAAAGTAATAAAAATAAAACATGAAATTCAAATGGGGATGTGATTTACATGTTCTTTATATTCATCATGTTATCAATCACAAGTTATTTCCTAGATTGATTGATATATTTAGTCAATAAAATTCAAGAAAATTTCTGAAATAATTAACAAGAATATAACTAAATAATAAATAATAAACTTAAATGGAAAAATAAATGTGGAAAATTCATATTGATGGTTTTTTATCATAATCTATTTTAAATTTATTATACAATGGTGAGATATGATAATTTTTTTAGTTATACAATTTGATTAAATTTTATAGATATTTATGTAATTTGTTAGTTATTATTGTAGTCATTATGTTTATTTGATTATAATAGATCCAGGGCTTTTAGTTATTATGGTAGTTGTTAGTATAAGGATATATTATTGTGTAGGTATTGAGTGATTTGGTGGTTGTTATTGCAGTAGATTCCTAAAATGAAGATATCATTTGATTGTAAATGGATTTGGGTGATAGTGACAATGTATGGTGAATGGTTATTATTGATGTTTTTTAGAATTATATTTTTTTTTATTTTTTCAATATGGAATGGTAATTAATAAATAGTTTATATTATAGGATGGGTTATAACAACATGGTTAATTTTAGGGGATAATTTAAAAGGATGGTTAGGTGTGTGATATAATGGAGATGACATAAGGTTTCACTTTATTTAATAATAATGTACTATTTTTTGTATAATAATTATAAAGGGTGAAATAAATGTGGTATTAGGAATATTGTGAGATGATAAAACATTAATAAAGTGGAAATTTAAATAGGTAATAAAAAGAAAAAAATGATATCATATATTTGGTGGTTGTTAACTGAGTAATGTGAAGTAATTATTACATTTGAAATGGGATTGGGTATATTTTTTTTTGGGAAATTTTGAGGTTGATATGTTTTGAAAAAGTTTACTACTATAAAAACAACATTGTTTTTAAATTGGTGTGATTAAATTTTTTTATAGAATAACAATCCAATGTATATTTTCCATATAAATGGTAACCAAATCAATCAAATCATGGATCAAATGGTGTTCTAAATCCCCTAGACTAGTGACTAGTACATGTGAAACAAATAAAATAAAGAGTGAATGAATTTTCTAGAATAATAAGGCATTATGAAAAATAAATTTATAAGAGTCGATAAAGAGTTTATATTCCAAAAACATCAAAATTAAATTGATTTATGTCCATGAAATTGTATTTCAACAAAAATATCAAAAATAAAACACCAGGAAAAAATCTTATAATCTTAATGCATAAATGTGATAACATACTTCACCTTTTCCACTATCTCTATTGGTTTTTTTATCAAAAAATTAACAATTTATATGAAGTTACATTCCATTATATGTATATTGAATAATAATTCCTAAAATTGACTCATGTAAGTGGTAGGGGTCAAAAAAAATCATATATAGATCTCACTAATAACTCTAGAACAAATACGTAAACAATAAATTGCATATGATAATTTTTAAATAAAAAATGGAATTGAAATATTTTCACTATCAATTGAAAAATTATTCAAAATAACTCATTTGATATTACAAATCTAGTAAAAAAGTTCTTTATAATAAAAATTGCAGTTATAAGCATCATCTTCAAAATAGTTATGAATAATCATTTCTATCAAAATTGGAATGAATAATATTTTTAATCGAATGATTGAATTTATAATTATTTTAAATAATATTAGTATTTTAAAAAAACATGGGGTTAGATATTTGAATTTGAAATGTTCCTTGAAATTTCTATGGAATATGAATCTATGTGTGTACACACTCAAAAGATCCCAAGTCCTAGGGGAATAGTAGATAATACCATTGAATAAACTACTAATCCTCCAAATATTTTTGTTATTATTTTCATCATCATATCATTTATAGATATTAGTTTACCAATCATGAATATAGTTCTTCCCAACAAATAATGATTTCATTTTCTTCATGGTATTAAAACATACTTGTGTTATCAATCATTTCAACAAATATAAAATCATTTCAATCAACCACCCAATCATCTACCAGTTTAAATTTCAAAAATTGTCATTTAATTTCACAAAAAAAATCTATTAATGATTTTTATAAAAAAATATGGCCTTTTAAATAAACTAAATTAATTTAAAACAAAAATATGTCTAGTCCCTTTCTATAACTGATGTCCTCAACAATATCATTCTGCAATCCACTCATTTGAATATAAATAATTTAATTTAAATCACTCCATATTTACAAATTATGTATAAAAATGAATTTATTGTAACATTTTAGGACATTTCAAAGTCATTTATCAAAGTATAAATGAATATTTTAAAATAAATCCGAAATCCTATACAAATTATGTAAGAAAAAATGGTTTCAAATGATTGTAATTTCCATAAAACCCAACTACATCATTTTCGAATCAAATAAACACCAATAATGGGATCCAAAAATTTAGATTATATAGATGGAAAATCATGAAGGGGTCATAGAAACACAATTAAAAAAATAATATCCTCCAGTTAAATGTTTCTATAATAATTAGATATAGGTGGGAATGAGATAGGGTGGGAAAACACAAAACTCATTGAATCTTGAAAAACTCTAATTGACCAATGAATATTTTGGAAATGACTCCCAATTTTACCAAATGTAATTATGAAATTAAAGTAGACCATATCAAAAATTATAGATCGAGCATTAATTCCTATGATCTATGATTTTTTAGAAGCTATATGGGTCAGATCTAGTTTATTAGTGAAGAATGTATGATACGAGAACATACGTTTGAGAATCTAGATCCAACAATAAAATATCAATAGAAAAAAATAATGAGGAGAAATATATTTAAAAAAAGTATCCAAGAAGAGTCTCATTAGTTGAGAAAAAATTATAGTGTGTGAATAATGATGTTATTTTGGGTGGCATTAGGTTATAAAATGAAAATTAAAATAGTTGAAACACATCCCTAGGGTTTGTTGCATGATTTATGAAACCATGCACACCTTTTATGGGATAATGGAAGATGTTCACATATTGACCCTATGAATTAAAAAATAGTGTAATGTCTATTCATAAACCCTATGTATCAAACAACAATTTTTGATGGATATATTATATAGTTAGTTCTAACCATGCAACTATATATATTCCCCAGTCATGGATGAGAACATATATTGAACATGATTATGGGCTGAACCACATGGTATTCTACAAACATTCTCCAATTGTGATTAAGAACATAAACCTATAAATATTTCCAATATTCAACTAAAACTACCCATGATAAGAATCGAACATAATATTATCTACAAAGAAATGTATGTATCTAAATTTTAGTGTTTGGATGTTTCAATTATTCCCACTATAAATTCATTCATCCCACAAAAATCCTATCAAAGAGAATCCATGGAAAATATGTGACTCTTCTTCTCTCTAATAAATCACTGTTCATCCCATGTATCATGAAAAACAACTACATTATTCCACAACACAATAACCAATGTTATTTATTTCCAAATATGTGTATTTATCTAAGGACAAATAAAAAAATAGCTTCACTTTTCTGAATATATCATGTTTCTCATCAAGGTCAACCAAAATCAACACATGTGGTAGGTTTGAAAGGTGCATCTTGATATAAAATGTGTGAAGCACATTATTGATTTATTTAATATATGTAATGAAATACAACTAGTATTCCACCTTTCCTATCTGATCAAAAACCACAGATAGTCCTATGAATCTCAGGGCCAACATCTCTAATTTACCAAGTCATCAATGACCCAACTGATGCGAGACACTCAAATATACTAGGTCACCGACCAAGAACACTAATCAGAGTGGAAGATGATCATAATATGAATTATTATATATCTACATCATTTTGATTCTCAAATGAATTAACAAAATGAATTTTGTTATATCCATGAACAAATGAGGTCCAAAAAGGTAAGATTAATCCATATCCATAGAAATGATAGTTTACATACATGACTATTTATAAAAGGCCTCAAATGGTACTATTTTAATGGAGGAATTATAACTATTTTTATTTGAATAACAATAGTTTCCAAAAGGGATATCCCAAGATACACCAAACTCATGGACATATGTGAGAATAATGTCCCCCAAAATAAAAATAGCATGTTCCATCTGTCCATTAGTCTGAAGGCAGTACATCTTGGAAAACATAATGTAGGATACAATCACCTCTAGTGGGACTCTAGATATTATTATTAAACATAAGATCACTATCAATAATTATATAATATGGAAATTCATCAAATTTTACAATCTATGTCATGTATAGATTTCACATGACTATAACATTTGTCGTATCTGGAGTTTTAATAATGCGAGATGATTCATTAAATAAATAAATCAACCAAAATATATAATTATATTCTTGTGTTTTAAATTTAATAAATATTACAAATTCCATTTTTATCGCATCCCACGTCAATGTCAGTATAATCATTGGTTGATGTAGCCCTGAAGGTTTTTGAGTGTCAACCATAATCTTCTAGAAAAAATAAATAGAAGAAAAACATGATTGACACATAATTTTATACATAGAAACCTTAAATAATACCTCATATTATAAAACTTTTTTTCATTATTATGTTTTCCACCCATTGGAGATAATGGAAATTCCCCATTATAGCCTTCATTATAGTTAACTAGTCCATAATCCAGTTTCCTAAAAAACTGATACCCTCCTAAAATAAAGATTATTCAGCAATGGAATTTCCATAAAATAAATAAAACCTAATTAAATTAAACACATAATCAATATTATAATCATGGATAATCATCTTGAGAAGTGAGGATGTAAACTGAAGACTAGAAAGAACAACCTCAATATCAAAATCTAAATCCCCCAAATGCATTTGAGAAAAGAGAGAAATCAAATTCAATTCCGTAAAATATTACATTATGTGTTGGAATAGAATTTTCATTATCCATGAATTATAAAAGGAATTACCCATAATAGGCATGTTCAAAATTTCTACGTGAAAAGGATTTGGGTAATCCAAAAACCACATATGAAGAATGTTTATATCCCTTTTACAGAAGATATAAATCCTAATTTTTTGATAGGAGTAGATGGCAACATTAAAAAAATATACTATTTAAATCTCATATTAGCCTGAATCATAGTGGATATTTTATGATTTGGTGTCTAATAACTCTTTCCATGATGTTTAATCAAACAATAACCACAAGATAACATGTGTTCAACTACAAAAGGAATATATCTGAAACCTATTCTTAATGAATTAGTGATGGCCACATAGCCTTCTCGAGATTCTAGAAGTGTAAATACTACTCTAATTGTAAATTGACTATTATAATCCTATGAGGAAGACTGAAATTTCAAATTCCATAAAAAAAGTTTCCCTTTTGAGTGAGAGATGTCCAAATAGAATCCATGTTTGAGAAATCTTTCACAAACTTGTGATATTAACCTACCATGATGAAGAATATCCAAATCATTAAAATGTTTTATGCTTCCTCCAATAACCAAAAATCTATCAATTTCATGGTAACTGTTAAATTTAATTTTATATAATGATCATTCCAATTATACATTACCTCTAAAATTAGGATGCATCATTCAAAAATAATGGAATAATGTTAGTGATTCCAAAAGATATCCAAAACAAATTATAAAAGATGAACATAACCCTCCAAGGGTTTTTATTAAACAATGACTTCATATATGAATACAATAATGAAATAATGAAGGAACTATTTAAAAACCTATTTATCAACACCATAAACATTTTTGAAGTATTTTTCAGACAAAATAAGATGATGGCACACTAATAATACCCACGAGTACTCTAATTTCTAGTTTAAAATATCAAACTTCTTCATTATAATATGGTGATAACCAGATTAAATATCTTTATTGTATGACCAATTACCATCATTCTAATGGTCAAATAAAGTATTAATATGGTGAAATAGACACATGTTCTTTATTATGAATCGATCAATCTTTTTATAGCCAGCACATATGAGGGGGTTCCTACAATACTCTTAGATAATTTCACTAGTTCTACCCAATGTGACACACTGGATTACATGAATGCTTTTCACATCAATTCATCCAACTATTACATTAAGTACTAAAATTTAGTTTGTTCCATCCAATAAAAAGTAATATATATATGATTATTACATAGAACTATGTCAATAGAAAACTATACCTCCCTCGATGGGGGGAAACCAAAATATTTTGATAGAAACACATTAGGAAACTCATCTTCTATGGGATGCAGAACACCAAACAATGATTCATGAACTAATAGAAAATAAAAAATTGATATCCTCTGAATGAACTATATAATAAGATTCCTTAGGTGGAATTATCCCTAAAATATAGGATACTCCCAATTAGGGATTATAATGTAGAAAATCAACTAAAATAGATGATAGTAGATTTATGGTATATCGTCTAATCCATCATAAGAACAACATTATATTTTTCTATATCCAGATCCAAAAATCCCAAAACACACTATACTCTAGATAAAGAGAATGTATAAGATAAAAAAACTTACCCTTGTTTATCTTCATCCTTAGAGGTTTATAAAACTATATTTAATACCACATGATATCTATATAACACCTAAACTTATCGACAATAATAGGAAAAATAATGGAATGGGAGGAACCATAAAATAAATTAGTTACAAATGACAGATTGATATTTATAGTACCCCAAATTAGGATTGGAACACCATCATATTATACATTACACTAATTTGTTATGTGAAAAACTATTGATCCTGATACTTTTGTTGGTAGCCCCTTTTTTTGAAGAATATTAGTGTCTCATAGATCCAATAGGTACTTCATTACCACAAAAATACGAATAACATAAAAAACATAGGAAACCATATGTAAATAACCACAGTTTATCTAAGAGTTACAGATAATCGATGCCTCATTACAAGAATAACATGATTATCCATGTTTTCTACATTGGAAACATGTTAAAATAACATTAAAAAATACATTAGATGATTTTGAAGAAGTACTATATCAAGAATCACTACTAAAATTTCCACCGTGAGACTCATCCTTCGTTGTATTACCATTAATAGGACTAATAAAGCTACCAATGAGATTTTGTTGAATTCCCATAAACCATGATTTGCCATCAATTTATTGTTCTCTTATCAAATATCTATCTAGAACATCAGTATATTAGGTTATATTCAACTAGAAAACATGATATCATTTATCTATTTTAATACCCTTATCAAACATTCATTATGTTTTTTTTCAAATTTGATTCTTTCTTAGGTGATTAATTTATATTTTCAAAAAAAATGTTTGGCCTAATGATACAATGTCCTATCACTATGCTTAGGTTAAGGAACATTATTAACTAAGACAATACCATTGATTCAAAACATAAATCCTCTATTAAGGGAGGCCCAATGTCTCTCTATATAATGTACATATAATTCCTTGACATAATGATAGAATTGAACCATATTATTCAAGTTTATTTGACTTTTGATGTTTACAATTTCACCTTAATAAAGACTATTTTCTATAAGAACTTAATGAGTATCTAAATTGTTTTAAAAAATCCTAACCCACCTAGTGATCATTGATACCCTATTATGATGGTATTTGTAGACAATATATTATTGGAATAATGTACATTATTATACCTAATATTTTTTTACATATGTTGTCTAAATGGGAATAGGTGTAGTTACAAAGCCTTGATATTTGTCTTCACATTCAACAATCACTATAAGGTTCTAATCAACTGGAGAATTTTCTTTGTAGTGTTTATTTTGAATCCCTCTACTAAAGACTAATAAAATGTCATATAGGGGGAATAATAATAAAAAAATAAATATATAACAATAGATTCATCAATCATGTGTCTTGAGATCATCGACTTTGTCAAAAATTTCAATAGTGAAACAGAAATACATAATTAAATAACTATAAAATGTCTAGAATCAAATAAAAAACTCGATATCACTTTTCTCAACATCGTATTATAGCATAAGGCCAGTTATGATGGTATCTATCCTAGAACTAGTTTGAAACAGACACATTAAACTATAAAAATAATTTATTCTATCTACTAATACATCCTATGCATTAATTCGATTAAAAATAAATGATACATCATCCAATTGATATTGATTGTTCATATATAATCATAGATAACCCCCTTCAATTGAGCCCGAATCAAAACTGACATGAATGGAATGGTATTCCCGATCCCCGAAGGACAATGAATAGTGTAATAAATAACATACAATTATGATGGAATTATTTTACCATGTGGATAACTCATCATGGAAATGATTATGATAAGAATTAATAATTTTTTTTTTAAAAACCTCCATAGGATATAAGTACCACAAACAGTTTTATACAAGACCCAAAAATGATATTTCAAATAAGACTACACGTAATATTTTTAATACAAGAACCCAAAAAATACATATAATTTGATGATCAGATGTTACATCGGTCACACCGATCCTAAAATGTCCTAAAAATTATGAACATTAATCACCTCAATGTAGTAGATTTACTTTCCATTGACCTTGAATAATAATGTATACAAATTCCTAAGGGAAATATACGGATTTAGAAAAATATCTTAGTATATTCTCAGCAAGTCTTCCATAAGAAATTAATATCAAATAAACCATATTTTCACACTTCATAAAAAATTATAAATTTCAAAACATTTAAATGGATAATACAAAAAAAATGTAAAACTAAATTTCCATCAAAATTATAAGGTATTGTAATCCTTTTTAAAATATAAATAAATAAAAAATTATATAAAAATATTCATTCAAAGGAATATTAATAGAACACATGAATTTATAATATTTTTCCATCATCGAATCAATATAACCACCATTGGTGCTATTTTGTTCTGGTCATAATTTTCTTCACAATATCATTAACAAATATATCATTTTATATAAAAAATCCATTCATCACATAAATAAAAGGAATATAGTGGAATCTATAAGAATAAAATCCTTACCATAAAAATATTTTGGTTAAAATTTTCATCATCAATTAATTGATAGATATTATTTATCAAAACCAAAAAATAAATCCACCTAACTAACTAGGATCTCAGGTGTTCCAATGTAATCAAACATACATGGGGGTATCATTAATTTCACTAAACCTCAAATCATTTTACACAACCATTAAATTTTCCCCAAGTTCAGGTTTTGAAACATTACATTACCTTTAGAAAAACCAATTTTCAATATACATAATAATTATATCATTCCTTTATAATAAATTCATTTCATTTAAATAGAAAAATCATCTCAAACTTTTTCATCTCAAATGTCATGTACCAACCTGAATATTTTAAAATAGTAACTTTTAAATTGAGAGAATGTACGACAGACAACACAGAACATATAAAGGAACATAACCTCTCCATAAATTATTGTATAATTATTATTTTCAATAAATTTAATATAAATTATATTTTCAATGCACACAATATTGAGTTACCTTGAATCTTAAAAAACAACAAGTTTCTTCGATAGCTTGTGTTACCCATAAGATTGAGTTTTACTGAACAACAATATATTATTAAAATATTAATTTATAATATAACATTGATGTTAAATTAGGTTTTCAACAGGATTAAATATCATATGAATATTTATTATTGAATTCATTTCTTACCAATTATTTTTAAATGAATATTATAACTAAGTGAATATAAAAGGGATGTTATTTTTGTAAAACTATTATTATAAGAAAAAGGTTTTTATTATAATATATTAAAATAAATAAAATTTATGAATTATATAAATGAGATATATATATATATATTATTCAATATTTTTTTGATAATTGTCCTATAGATTTTATAAGAATAATATAATAACCAACCCAATTTACACATAAAAATTTATATTTTTCAAAAAGTAGTTTTCCTACTTTTCATATTGTACCAATTTTTTATCGAATTTTTTTAACATTAGAAAATTTTATATGTAAATATAAAATTTATTTTTTATGAAAAAATAGACATTATATTAGGGTGAAATTTTTTATTTTTCTCTCTGGTTTTATTTTTAGATGAATAGTGAAAATACTGAATTTTAATTCATAACTTTTTATTCATATAATTTATTTAAAAGGATAAATTATATTTTTGATTGGTTTTAAAGTTTATATAAATAAATATTCATAAATTAGTCCATTTTAGTTCATTTTAATCAATTTCATGTAGGAATGTAATATAAAAACATGGCAAACCTTTTATCATTTTACATTGAAAAAAAAACATTGTTGTCCCATCAACTGCAATAAATTTAAATAAATTTATAATACATTTGACATTGGAATTTGAAAATCTGTATTCCATGTTTTTAATTAAAATAATTTATAATATAAAATATGTTCATAATAGTTTTTGAGAAAAATAAATAATGAATTCAATTGAAATTAATTTCCGCGATTAAGAGAAACAATTTCATAACAAAGCACTCAACCTTGAAATTAAGTTCCAAAATAACATATAAACTTGTTAAAAAGTCATTAGTTGTTAATATTTTGAACATATAATCTCTTTAATGTAATAGTTTTAATTACTGAAGCAATCAGAAATGAAAAATCAAGGATGGATTTCCATTTTAAAAAACTTACAAGAATTCCACTCCACCTCCATTATAAAAAGTCATTCACCCCTCCCACTTATTAACACCTCTCATGACCATTGGATTGCCCAAAATTATACCAAAATATTTCCTTATATCCCTCCTATAATCCTAGAATGCTCCCTTTGGTCAAAACTCAATCCAAGGAAGACTTTTTGTATAACCCAAAATTATTTACTCAAATAAGAGGCAACCTTCTTCAAGGATAGTATTTGTTTCAATTATCATCCCAACACATAAATAATTTTTATTTAAAATATATATAATAACCTTATTATATTTAATATTATTATATTTTTAATATTAAGGTTTCTACCAACACCCAAAAAATCATTAATCAAATTGGTTAATGAAAAAAAGTTCATGTAAGGAAAACTACCTTCTTACGAAATGACTTCGTTAATATTTTACCAACGGTTATGGTTGGGAATTATTATTAAGATGCTTTTTTAAAATATACATGTGTAATTTATGTTTTATTCATGGTTATTTAAGTTTTATGTAATTCATAAATTAATTATTTTTATTTTTTGTAAATATGAAATAATTATTTGTGGAAATGTGGACTACAACCTCCCCAAAGCGATGTGATTGACTCGCACTATACATGGAAAATTTATAGGGGTGTTTTAATAAAACAATGTGACATATATGAAAGTAAAATTGTACTATAATTATAATAAAAATATAAATCAGTTTTTCATCCTTTTAATATTATAAACAAATGGAAGTAGTGTTCATGAATTCTTAAAACATACAATCTCAATGAACAATGAATTTCATTTCATAGGTAAAAATATTTTTTTCAATTTTAAATGTATATAATAAATATATGTGATATTATATCATAGTTTAAATTCTTTATATTATTAAATCATTATGCACATATGAATAAAAAAATTATAAATCATAACATACTAAAAAGCTAGAAAATTAAATATGGAAATATTAAAAATAATGAATTATTGTAAAAAAATGTCTAATAAGATATTATTAGAAGAAAATATATGATATTACAAATTATTTTATAGTTATATTAGATGTTACTTACATGCATAAAACCATTACAATGGAGGTTAAATGATTTTCACCTAAAAGGAAATGGAATGTAAGGGATTTCATCTCACATTTTCCACCTGTTAGATAAATCCCATCTTCACTAATTACATATCATGTATGATGTGTCTATTGACCATTTTGATATATTATATCCTAAGTTATTATATCACAACTGTATATTTAATTTAATTATAATTACTTCATCTTTCGGGTCTTTAGTTAAAAGTTACCATGGGATAGAGAATTTAATTAACCGATTAATTTTCATTGGGTAATATTACTTCCTCATTATGGTTAATATTATAAGATTCTATGTGTAATAAATTATGAATATATATTTTTATATTTGCTCTTGTTTAAGTGTATTTAATTTTGACACATTTAATCAATTTATATATTGATTTTCACATAAAATTTATGTTCTTTAAAAGGGTTTAATTCATAGTCTCAATCGGTACTGGATTGTTTAAAAATGAATTCCCATTAGAGTAAATTATTGGATAATAATTTAATATATCCATTAATTTTCTTTTCTTCATGTTATTAGTAACCTTTTTCTAGTAATTCTACCATTTTACACTCTTTGGAAATTAATTATTTTATAAAATGTATTTAATAAAACCTGACTTCATTTCTCACCTTAGTCGGAGATCTTATTTTCTTCTTAAAACCCTATTTTATAACATTTTTCAATAATGTTTTATCATTTTCTAAAATATTTATAAAAGTTATTTTTTCCCTTTACATAATTAATTAATTTCATCATTATTTATTTTCAATAAATTTGGTTTTCAAAACAAAAGGTTATTTTCCTCTATAATGTTATTAAAAGTTATTTTTGTACTATATATATTCATCATCGAGAAAATTTATTAATTTTAATAAAAATGGTATATTTGGTATTGATACCATTATTATTATTCCCCTAGATTTAATTTATTGATCTAGATATTTTTTGTATTGAAATTCAGTTCCTTGATTAATTTTTATTGTCCCCTTGAAATAATAAATTTCATATGATCATTGAACAATGAATATCCTTAATTATACATTTCATTAATAATATATATTTTCATTTACTAAAAATTATTACATATTTATATATGTTGTTTCATTTTAATGTAATTTATTTACAAGGGTAATATTGGAAAATTTATATCTTTTACCCCATAAGTATATTTGATATGAAACATTGTCTTGAATTAAATTGATTATTTGATATATAAGGAATGATTTGGCCATTAAAGATATGTGTTAGATACCATTTAATGTGATATCCTAGATGATTTAAATTAGGTAAAAAACTTTTTAAGTTTGTTTCCAAGTATAATAGAAAATATTCTACCCACGAATTTAAACTGTCGTGTGAAAGGTATTGATAGTGGAATGCTAAACCATATTTTAAAAAGAATTCATGGTAATGGTGTCATGTTTCTTGGAAATATTAAATACAATAATTAATTATTTCAATCATTTGGAACTCATTTTTAATTTTCCAAGAGATTTTTCCATTTAAATTATCTGTAGATTTATTTCATTTTCATTTCATTGATTAATTCGAATGTGGTTAAATTGTTTTCTGTTCCATATTGATTGTGTATTATGAATCTATTTAAAAGGTATGTTATTTCTTTTACTTTCCTTTTTATATTTTTAATTCATTTCATAATAAATTAATTTATTTATTGTCATGTGTTTTTAGTTATTTCATATCTATATTGACTATTATAATTCATTCATTGTTATTTTTTTTGTAATTTACCCTCATAGAGAATTTGGGTTCACCCTTATTTTGTTTCCATTACCGGAGATTCTTTTCTTTTAACTAAGGATGATATTAAAGGATATAATATATGGTATTTTGTTATAGTCAAGAATAAATATTGTTTTTGTAATTAGTGTATTCCTTTGTAACAAAATAATAATGGTTATACCTGATTTTCTATGAATACTAAACACTTTGGTCCTTTCGGATTTGATTCCTTATAATCATGAAAATTTAATGGTTCTTGAAACTAGAATTAGAATACTTGGGCTAGGTCACTATAGTTAGTATCATTAGAATTTCAGTTGAAACCATGTGAACTAGAGTAAGGAAAATATAGATTAAGAAACATATCCCTAAGTTAGACATTGAGGCTGTGTATAAAAGAACATACCAAAATTTTGGAATGGAAGATATTTTTGGTTCTTCCTATGTATAAATCCCTCTCTAAATAATAAATGTGTATGTGGTTTTTATGAGATGTTCCTAGCAGTAGAATCTCCAAAAAAAATTCTCGGGAATGAATCGTGAATAACATTGCACTTGAAAATGGGCCTTATTGTGCATTATATTTGAAACATCAAAGGGATATTTTCAGGATAATTCACATTTTTATTACAAACCATTATGAATGTTTTTATTATATAAAAAAATGAATAACCTAGGATAATCCAATGTTGTTTTAGAATTAAAATATGATTTCATGATTTAGATATCCAATAAATGATTATATGTTTCTATCACTATAACTATTTTTTCTACCAATGTACTATCTAGTTTTAGTGATTGGATTGAACTTGATTGTGTCTTTTTAACATTGGACAAGATGTTCAAGTTTGTGATAATGGTCAAAAAATGAAATTTTGATAATGGTGAAAGATATTATGTTTTTCATAACCCGTTTTCCTAAAAATTATTAAAAATATTTTCCTTAAACAACTGCCATACTCACTAGAGAAGAGAAGGATGAAGTTTTATATTTGATCGAATGGTGGAGACCGTCGAGGTAAAATAGCTCGATTTCCCCCATGTAATAAGCTTTGAAGGAGACACCCGGGAATGTGTCCCAATGGAATGGGGAAATGATTTATGTGTGGGAAATAGTTAAATAATATAAATAATTATCATTGAAAAATAATGATCAGGATTGATGAAAGTAAATATCATCATGAGGATCCATTAATATTTTTTTGTCTTAACTACTGGTAACCTGGGAATTACCCAAGTCAATTATGTCTTCTATAGGATAATCAATAGGTCATGGAAGGATAAATGTGAAAATAAATAGATGATGTATTTATGTATTGTGTTGGTATTGTAAACTATAGTTAAAATTCTATTTAGTGTTCATCCTTCTTTCATGTATGTACGTGATATTAATTTTTTAAATTCTTCTAGTAGGTTTTAGAAAAAGGAAAACATATATGCCTAGTGACATCCCCTCATGTTTGGAAATTCAGTAGGGCATGAATGTCTGATCAAAGGACACTAAGGTTTTTGAGCCTACCAGTGGCCTATGTGATGTCTGTGTTAATGTCTGATAATTATTAGTTAAAAAATTGATGAATAAATATTAATAATTAACTACTAGTATTATTTTCTATGGATATAAATTAATATATTAAACATATAAATTTTTGAATATAGTCATATACTAGATTAAGGATTTTTATTATGAATCTTAAAGTCCATAAATTTTATTTCCTTATGAATCGAAATTCATTTTTTGGATATTCATTACATTATTTAATGGTTGAATTAGAATTTGACTAAAGAAGAAAAAAAATATGAAATTGTTCTTACGAAATTGAAGAATATCCAATAATATATTCCCTTATATTCATTTCTTAAAAAATAATTCCCTAACACAAGGAAAGTATCCTTAAAAAATTATCATAATCCACTAATTGATGTTGAAATAATGGTATTTTAAATCATTAATGATTTTTGGATTTAAGGACCTCAACATTCAATTTATAATTCACATGTTTTGAACTATGACCTCATTCAGTCCCTATAACTATTTAAACCTATTCACCAAGTCTATATTTTCATGTCTCACTAAAGATCTCATGTGTAGAAACCAAGTTAAATGTGATTCTATCTGACCTTTTTATGTATCATTTTCTCTTATAAATAGGATATTTCACTAAATATTATCATGCTGTGTGATTTAAATAAACCAACATTCAAATACAAAAAATAGACCATGAAGATTAAATTTACACGTATAGGACACAATTTATTTATGGTGCAGATAATGTAACACCCTGAATTTATTAATGTGTATGTTTTTATTCAATAGCATTTATGACACGCCATATGAAACATGGATAGAAATATATCCACTTGATACATTATGGGGTATTTAATATTTTAAATAAATTTAATCTATATTACAACATTCAATAAATTAACTACTGAGATAGCCTTCATCACACCCAATAATCAATTTCGTCAATTACTTAGATTACATCATGACCAAGATTTACCGAATGACAACATATTATTAAAATATTATTATTTAATATAATAGGATATAAACTATCCATTGAATTATAATTTAATATCATGATTAACTATGATATGAATATAAATAATTTAATTAATATTTTTCTAATTAACTAGAAATGAATATCAGAACCAATTTATTATAAATAGGGTTTTTTATAAAAACTATTATTGTACACCAATTGTGTTTTATAATAATAATATAATTATTTACCATTATTTTAATAAATTAATTTAATATATATTATATATATTTAATCCTATATTTATTATATTGATCCAACTAATTTGATAGCCATAATATAACCTACCTTTTGCATAAAACCGAAATTTTTATAAAAATATTTCAACCACCATTTAATGGAGAACATATTTTAAATCAAATTTTTGGAACATTTATAAATATTATATTTAGGTGTTCATTTTTTTAATTATTAATATTTATATGGGGTAGGGATTAATTTTGGTAATTTTTTAATTACGTTTTAATTTTTGATGAATAGTGAAAAATGCTGAAGTTTAATTCATTACGACCATTTCATCTAATTTATTTATATTGTAAAATTATACATTTGATTGTTTCTTAATTTTATTTATATCAATTTTACATAACTAATCCATTTTAGGCTTCTTTAATCTATATAACATTGAAATTGAATATGAAAACAAATTAAACTTTTGATCATTTAGCATTAAAAAACATCTTTGTCATCCGATCAGTGGGATTAAATTTAAATTAATTTTATCGAATGTTTTTACTATAATTGTCATAAGTGGATAAAATATTTTTATAAATAATTATTTTTAATATATAATATGTAGAAATTATTTTTTTAAAAAAATATTAGCAATTTTTATTAAAATTAATCATAGAGATTATGATAAAAATTTGTTTAACCAAGGACTAAACATTAAACATATCACCAAAAATGACATTAAAAAATAAAAAAAATTAATATGTTAATACATTGAACATATAATAATTTTTTTCTAATTTGGATCATTTTTGGATCCACTTGTCATGGAAAAAACATGGGGGGAATTTCCTTTTCTAAAATTTACAATAATGCCACACCTCCCGCACTATAAAAATTCACTCACCCACCCCACACATACACACCACTAAATCACATTTTATCTTTGATAATCTCACCAATTAATCTCCACAATTCACTACAATAATCATATAATCATCCATTTGAGAAAAAATAAAACCAATTAAGTCCTTTGGTTTTAATAAAAAGGAGTTACTAGAATATGATGCTACCTTCTCCAATAATCATTTTTGTTTCATTTATCAATTAGTCACATCAATTATTTTTATATATTTTTTATATTATAAAACAATTATATTAAAAATACTGAAATTAATTAATTTTATGGTTTCTACCTACTTGTTCACACACTTCTATCAAATGGGTAGCAAACATTCCATTAGTGTACGATGAACTACAACCTCATGAAATAGTTTAGTTCATTTTTCCATTACCACCGCTCATGGTGGGGAATTTGGATGAAAAAACACATTTATATGATATATATTATACTTATTTTTATTATTAGATCAGTAATTTTTATATAATGTGTACCTTCATTCTTTACTTTTTTGGTAAATATGATTACATTGTTTGCGGAGGTCTGGACTACTGCCCCCTCAAAGTGATATGACTCATTCACACTATAAATGGAACATATAAAGGATTAATTTAATAAAAATATGTGAAATATGTGAAAAAGATGATTTTAGAATTATAGTTTAAAAATATATCATTCAATTTTCCTTTTTTATATATAATAAGGAAGTGGATGTAGTCTTCATGCGTTAATATGACATACTTTCTCAGTGAAAAATTCATTTCATTTACTATCTTCAAATATTTTTTATTATTATAAATTTATATATAATTAATATATAGTACTATTAAATCATATTTCAATTTCATGAGATGTTGAAATTAGTATCTATGTAGTAAAACAACAACAAGTCAAAACATTCATGAAAAACATGACAATTAAGATCTGATATAATGAATATAATGAAGGGTTGTTAAAAATGGGTAATATGATTTTATATAAAGGTAATATATGATATTATTAATGATATTATGATTCTTTTATATGATAATTAAATTCTTCCAACCATTAAATTTGACGTAAAATACGTTCACCCAAAAGGGAACACAAGGTACGATATTTCCATCTCAACTTTTACATCTCTGAGATAAATGTAATATTAAACACATAAATGTTTTTTGAGGTGTATCTACTAGTTATTTTGATATATTATATCATGAATTATTATATCTTCATGGTATTTTTAGTTTCAATTACAATTGATTTCTTATAATGGTATTTGAATTAACAGAAATCAATTGGTAGATAATTTTATAACTCAATTCCTTTTAATTGGGTTATATTACCTCCTCATTGCCATTAATATTTTAAGTTTTTTTGAGTGAACAATTTATACTATTTTTTTATTGACACTTTTTTATTTTTAATTACAGTTGAAAAACATAATACATTCATTTATTGATTCTGACTTCAACATTATGGTTTTTTCAAGTGTTTACCTCACAATTGCATTTTGGTTGGGAATGTATAGACATGAATTTAAAATAGAGGAAATTATTGGATCATAGTTAAATAAATTATTTCATTTTATTATATCAAGGTTATTAATGGACTTTTTTATGTAATTTTACAAATTTTTCAATCATTGGAAATTAAAATTTGTTACAACATTTATTTTAACAAAACCAATATTCATTTATAATTTTAATCATATAACATGTTTTCTCATAAATATAGTTTTTTTAAATGTTTTAATCTTTTAAAATTTATTTATAAAATTATTTTTAACCCTTTAAATTATTTGCTTAAATGTCATTTTAAAATAAATGATTTCAAAATGTATTTAAAAACAGAATTTTATTTTCATCAAGAATGATTTCATGGGATATTTTTATAATATTTCCATTTATCAATGATGAAAAAATTTATTTTTACTCCCTTTGGATTATTGTGTATTGATACAATCCTTATTCTTCCCATGGATGGTGTCTGATTGATTTTTCTAAGGATTGTGTTGACATCGACATCCATGATTAGTTATTTAATTCCTTATGAAATATTCAATTTTATTTAATCATTTAACACTAAAATTCCTCTAATTATTCATATAATCAATCAATTATATAATCATTTCACAAACCATATAAATTTTTTTACTTATGATGTTTACCTTTAATGTTATTTGATTTACTTGGGAAATATTGGTTAATTTTTTTCCTTTTCTCTATACAAATATTTTGTAAGGAATGAGTTTTTTTAACTTATTCCATTATTTGATACTGGAAAATGATTTAGCTCAGAAATACACAGGTTGGGGACCATTCAATGTCATCCCTTAGATATTTCAATACTCTCATGTGAAAAAATGAGTTGGTAATAAACCTTCAAGGTTTTTATTAGACAAAAATATGTGTTTCTACCCAAATATTTAATATATTTTGTGAATGGTCTTTATAGTACTATGATAATTCATCTTGTAAAATTCCATGAAGTTGAAGATATCATGTGAGATGATTCCATATAATTCCATGAACTGTACTATAAAATATATTCTATGATATTGTAAGTGAGAAATTGTTATCCTCGATTGAAAATTTATATTGTAATTAGTTTATTCATTTGTAATACAAGAATCATGTATATATATGGTTTACCAATACAATTAAATTATTCAGTCCTTCATGATTTAATTCCTTGTAATCATGCCAATGTATTGGTAGTTGATAATGGATCTGGACTATTGGGGTTAGGTCACAATGTGTAAAGAGAAAATTCATTTATTAAATCAGTTATTTCAATTCATGGTAATTTTTTCATAATGACTATATTATTTCCCAATTCCCCATTAAAATTAGTTTATCACACACAATATTCATTTAAAAAATATATTATTTAATACAAAATTATGATTTTGAATTTAGTTAGATAATCAATTTCAAATTAATTATGAAATAGTTGGTTCAAAAGATATAATTGCCTTACGAAACTACCTACCATGATTTAAAATCACAGAAAAACACAACAAGGGATCCCTGAAGAGAGAATCAATGTATAGAATAAATCCTTAAAATGAAATAAAAAAATTTCTCACATAAGAATATCTAGTAAAATTTTTCTATAATAACAGGATCGAGGTAAAACACATAAAATGATGATTATAAAAAAACTCCCCTTTACCAATGAAGATCCAATAAATGTCTCCCAATATCATGGATGATCTATAAGAAATAGAATTATACCATGTCAAAAAAATAGGAAAAAAATTAATGACCATAATAATAGATTTTTACCATGAGAATATATGATGATCATGAAGAACAATAAAGAATGAAATATAAATAAAAACTAAATTATGGAATCATGATACAATGGTCCAAGATCCATAAAATTCAATCACTGATAGTTAGTTAATCCCTAATATATCAAAGATGATATTTTTGTTAATGAACCCATTATAATATTAGAATAACGAGGTTAATTTTATAGATATTGGGCTTGAAAATTACATTTTATAATTAGTGACACTTTACCAAAAGTTTAAAAAATATTTTACCAACTAGTGCCACATTGTGTGATATTGGAATATTTTCACAGTTTGGAAAAAATATTTCAAAATATATCAACCAAATATGAATTAACCCTCTATATCAATACTCGTGGTATAAATACATGAACCAATATAATCGAAAATCATTCTTCATACTCTAAAACTCAAACATAAGTTGTAGAGTTTTCATGGATGACTGAAACTGTTTTAGAAAACATTATCAGACATAGAGACCACATTAATTTTCCAAAAGACACAAAATATCCATGATATTACTTGAAAAAAATCTGATTAAAATTTTAATATATCCTAAAAATGTCATTTAGAGGTTACACCTAGATTTATGTAGGATACCCATAGGTTGAGTTTGTGTCTATTTTATTTTCATTGTACTTATTGATATTTATTAGACACACACAGTATAGTTAGATTACCCTACTAATGACTATATTCAGTTTTATGTTTTATGACCTTTTTCCAATAATCAGTTTTTAGAGGTTGTGTATGGTTAAATGTTTCCCCTTCCTTTTTCTCTCCACCATGTATTTAATATATTGTACATCATTGAGGATATGGGTATTACATTTCATCATGATATGGTCCAACATTGGAAGAGGTGGGTATGTGGTTCATGTACATTATTATTAAATACCATATAATGGGATGATTATTTTCAAGGTATTTATATTTATATGCATTTGTGATATTTTTTATGTGGTTTAATTAATGATTTTTTATGTGAATATATAGCTATATAGATTTTAGGTTGATGGGAGTGTCATAACCTGAACCATTGTGGTTTGAGCGATACTAATATCGTCAGTGATTTGATATGGGGTACATTATAATATATCTATTTTTATATTATATTAAAATAAATTTATGTTGTATTGGGTAAGTGATCCTTGGTTATCATTAATAAACTAGTCACTTAGTTTTGTTATGATTCGTCTATACAATTTACGCACTAATAAATTATTATTAATGTTCCTTGTTTTCATCATATGTTTTGAGGAGGACCTTAATAAATAATATTTTTTTAATACAATATATATGTATATTAAGCTCATTGGGATGAGTGTGGTGAATGGGTCAGACACTATTAGCTTGTGGTGGTTTTTGTTGTTAGTTTGTGTTCATGGGTCATTTAAATAAGAGTTTATAAAATGTATTATTATATATATTTTGTGTTTATATGAAATTAAATGTAAGGTAGAATATGTTTATTTTTTATTAATGAAGTATATTCAAGGTTTATCCTTTATTTGTTGGATTTATGAGTTTAATGAATCTAATTTTGTGTTATAATAATCTATGTGGTAATCCCTAACCCATAACCTGTTAGATGTGGTATTTCGGGGAAAATATGACTTCATTATTATCATAGGATAAGTTCCAATGGTGCTGGTTCATTATAGAGTTGGATTGGATATTTTGGATAAGAGATATGATAGGTTTTGAAGTAACCAATTAGTGATGATTATATTTTTTTGGTTGGTCAATAGTTTTTATCAAACAGAGTATGTTACATTGGAAAAGACGACAAAAAAGGAATATATGTTTAGGTCACACTAAGATATGATTAATGGACCATAAGATACATAACATGATATATTATTTGATTCATCCTCCTAGATATGTAACTATGATTGGTTTACCCATAATTATTTATTGTAAATATTTTTTGATTTATAAGGATTATAGGGAAGTTAAAATAAATTTAATTAAATGGCCTTTGTAAATTATTTAATGTTAAGGTTAGGATCCCTTATTTTCTTAATATAGATAGATATCTATTTCTTCCCAAGATATTTATGATATTGTGGTGTATAAGGATACTCCATAAGATCATTAAAATATTTATTTTAATGAGTATTATACATGGATGGTGTATTCTCATAGTTCATAAATTAGTTCTTGTATAAATAGTTGGGTTTTGTTTATTATCATGTCACATAGAGGTCTTTTGAGAAGATAAATATTTTTTTTGATTCATTATACAATGAAACATTTTAATTTAACTATATTTAGTTTATTATTATGATATTATAATCTTTGGGGAATTTTTTTGTATATGATATTGTGACGATCAAGAGGCATCATGGGAAAATTAACATGATCCATTCAAAGTTAATATTTCTCTTCAATATTGATGATAATATGTTGGCAAGATATATTTTTCTCTTATATAATGGATCTAATGTGTTAGTGGATAGTATTTTGATAATTAATATTATTTATTATCCATCCAACATTATTAATAATTAGAAATTTTAGTTGAATAAATGTCAGAAGAATTAGTACTAGATATTTAGTCCTAGGTAACCCCATTTATCATTAAAACATTTCCAAAAGTGAATCCAATTGTAGAGTTGATATAGATTGTGAAATAGTAGACCAAATCATCTTGAATGTGGATTTCATATTATACACATAGGATCATATTTATATATGTAAATCCTTAGCTGTATGAAAATTCATGGTTTTATCCAATGGGAATTAAATCTCAACTTCTATATTCTAATTTATCTATGTACAATATACATCAAGAATCTTCTAAGAACATGCTCTTGGTATTATATTCGTATATGGGTAATAGTCAATGGAATCATGATTTTATAGATTTCATTAGTAGTTATCATGTATTTGGAAACCATCTTTATATACTATCATTATAATAGTTATTTTTGTGGACATATAAGTTGAATAAGGTATGTTGGTTTTTGGTTAGTAGAGAGAGGATTGAGTAGAAAAAGGAAAATCAATGGTGATTACCATGATCACATTCATTGGGGGGAGCATTGTTGTCTATGTTATCAAGATACAGGATATCAATTAGAAGTACCATATGATTGTAAGATATACACTATGAACTAATAAATTGGAATAAAACTAGGAATCATTTAAATAACTATTCATTTATGTCCAATGTATGATTATACAATTTTGATTCATAATATTCTTGATCATTTGTTGTTCATACCCTGGTATAAACATAGTTACCCAAGGCATGGATATGTTTTGGGGTTATTGTTATTAAATATTATAATAGGATGTTAATAAGGAGTACATTAATTATATCAATGTTATGAGATTATAATGTGGATATATTGATTTTTAGGAGATCTCCTATGTTGGAATATATATATATATATATATAATTTAATACGAGGAGAGGGTTGGTTGTATTCAATACAGGATATTATTTATTTATTGAGAATGAGAGTTTTTTTCATTTTTGATGAAGGCGTGTTATATGAGTTCATTTGTGGGAGTATGATAAGGGATGTAAATATACAGATCCTCTTTTATTAATATTTGATGAGTTTTTTTTTTCTAGATTGGATTAGGTTTTCATCTATTTAAATATTTTATAAGACTTCCCTAATGAATTTCATGAAGTGTTTTGATTGTTTCCTCATTGTTTCTAATCCATTATCATAGGCCACCTCCTGCTTATTAATGTATGTTTCTATTCTTGTTACCCTACATTCCATATTTCCATAGGTGAGAGTCTTTCATCCCATTAAATAGAGATTCATTCTCCATGACCTAAAGGGGATAATGGGATTTTAGTTCCTCCTTCAATGGATTCCTCTATTAAACTTTTCACCTCATCCAGGTCTCACTCATAGAGTAAAGTCATATACATGGAACACCACCTCTATTCCATATCATTATGTAAACCAGTTAAATAAACTTCTTCTTTTTTTATATTCTTGTGTATCTATATAGGGAGTATCCTTCAATCAAGAGATTAGTCATTTTGAGCATCGCTGGAATTTCTGGATGTTTGGATCAGATGACACATTTATACACCATTGTTGGAGTTCTTCCCAAAGAGTAATATTAGGTGCGGAACCATGCAATCCCATGTTTATCGTGAGGTATCTAATGACTAATTCTTTTATTTTACAAGTATTTAATATCATGCATACCATGGTTTTTTTGATGTAGTTGATGCCATGTGTTCATATCTTCCAAGGAATTCACCTCAAGGATCGCATGGTTTATTTGAGGTAGATGGAGAATTGGGTTCAAATATTTCAAGGATTTCACCTTTGGGATCCCATGGTTTGTAAGAGGTATATATTTTGGATCAAAAGTTTAATTTATTTTGGGGATTAATATGTCGACCAAAACTCCCCATGAAGGTGGATCAAATAGATTTGTCCCTTGTTGGGGAAGATATCAAACATAGTTTTTTATTAATGGATGGATTATATCACCCCATTAGAGGAGTATCAAGGAGGTGTGTACCATAATGGGTATATGTTACACTTTTAAGGTTGACCAGGAATCCCACAAGGCAAGATCATGGAGGTACAACCCTATGATAGAGTAACTGAAATTTTTACTGGTGGATGGATCTGAACTCCAGTGTAGTTGGATCCAACAGGTGTGTCCCATAATGGAGTGATTTTATATTTTGAAGGTTGGTTGGAACACCCCTTAGGGAGAATTGGGTAGGTAAACCATGGGATCTAGCACATAAATGATTTACCTACATTTTGATCACAATGTTAGTGGAAGCACATCAAGTAGGTGTGTCCCATAAATAGTAGATGTATCACTATGAAGGTATATCAGAATACCCCTTAGAAAAGATCGAGGAAACATTTATCTAGTAGAGAGCACCTAAGATTATTGTTTGTTAGGATTAGAACTTATAGAGGGGTCTTATGTACCATTTTTTATAAGGGATCAAAACCCATGTAGTTTGATGCCACAATATATGATTGGGGGACATAACAAGTCCATATTGTTTAATGTCACCCGGAAAGGCCTCAGGTGTTGTGAAAGGATCATAGTTAAGGGATATTGTGGGGCTTTCACATGAATCCTACACTTTGTAAGTAAATTTCTATTGGATGTAGTTGGTGTGGGGATTACACGTTGATTCATCTCAAGGGACCCAAAGGAGATGTTTTCTCCCAAGTGAGGGATGTGATCTTATGAAGGATGTGACCTGTAGAATACTAATATGGATGATGATGTTGTGTTTAGTCATGGGGGAGATTTATTAAATGTCCCAGTTAGTTTTAAATCAAACCCCAAATTTTTTCATATTGGATGGGGCTTATACATAAGGAGGACTCCTAAAAGAACATGTTCTTGGGGATTACATGTGTATGTAGTACATTTTAATGGTGGGTGGGGATTTTATATATAAGGTTGGTCTAAGGGGTTTATTGAGAGGATTTCAGGATTACCACTAATCTATAATCCCGTGTGATTCATTATTTGTTTTAGAAAACAGAGGATGTAGTATATCTAATGCTCTTGTCCTCAGTGAGGCACCAGAAAGTGATTAATTGGGGCATACATGTGGATGTTTCTCATAGAGGATATCATTCCATGTGAGGAGAATCTAAATCCATGTGAGGAGGATCTCAATCAATGTGAGGAGGACCTCATTCCTTGTAATGGCATTCTCTATGAATATCATCCTATGACACTCACAAATAGAGAATCATATTTTTGTTTCACAAGTTATGGTCACGGTTTAATGTCATGTGTTGAGGATGTTGAAAATTAGTAGTTATATGTCATATTTCTCGTATGTGAGGTACACACCCCTTATCCATTGGGATTATATGATCCTAGCATATGAACCATGTGTGGGGGAAGGATTTATAAATTCCAGTTTCTAACAACTAATGGAGTCCTCAATCTGGTGGTCCACGTTATTGTTCCAATGCTGAGAAGAAACCGTCATTCGTATAACTATGCTGAGATGAAATAGGTAAGGTAAAAATTTCACTAGAGTTATAGTTGTAATCACATGGGGGAATATGAAATTATTGTGTGATATTTTCAAGTGGTGTGTGCAATCGGTGTGGGAAATGTATTAGTGTTTCCTGAAAAAGTCCCCCAATCACAATTCTCTAAAACAATGGTATTCCATGGAGTCCCAAAGTAGTGGTGCAAACACGATTGGGGGGTTGCATGAAAGGGTAGGGTTGCATGAAGGTGTGGACATTTCACAAACTCTAAATGGGATGAATGTGGTTGTGCATGTTTTACTCAACCTTGGCCCCATTCACATGTGGACCCATAGGGAACCTATTGTTCATGATTTTATACATTGAGTGTTTCTTGTCGTCATGATGTCATTGAAGATTATTCATATGCATAGAAAAGAGAAGCATCGTCCTCCAAATAGTCACCCAAAAAATGGGGGGATATTTTATTTATATCTAAAATCATCGATGATGTGCATGTAATATAAGTTTCAGGCAAGATATTTAACATTCAACTTCTTCTTTCTTGGTTATGTTCATCCACATAAGGAAATATAATTACATTGACATTGGATCCCATGTGTCATGTGTGAGGATGGGGTTTCTTATGCACAAAAATAATATATTCCATGTTGTTTCCTTTTATATTCAAGTAACCATTTCAGAGGGAATATTAAATGGAATCTTATTTGGTTCCCTATGTTCTTGTGAGTTAATTTTGATGTTTTGTGCATGGTAATAAACATTCCCACCCCCAACCTTGTTGTTATTATAATTTATTATTAATTTGGATGTTGAATTTGGTTCTCTAAAAGGTGGAAATGTGTAGCATTAAATAGAATATAAGTTCTAACAAATTCCTACTCTTTGAATCTGAGTTAATATGGGACTATATGGTAGGGTTATGAGGTAAATGTTGAAAATAGGAATTCCATTACATGGGTGTGCACAAATTTCAATGTTTGGTGCATAAATAGCTTACATTAGAATGCATGTCAATGGTAAAAACCTATAAATAGGTGTAGGATGTCACGTATATGCCACTTTTATGTTATGTATGATAGTATTATTTCCTTCATGTTTATAAGGCAACATTTTTATGTGAATAACTGAGCTTCGGGAATAATTTAGCTTTATAACAACTCATTCTGTGACTATATCCGTGTTTTTTGAACATTCTTCTAGTCTTATGAGTATCATACCCTCCTTCACACAAATCCTTCCATCGATCGCAATCCTTATTTAGACTATTCATGCTCACATGAATAGGCAACCAATATAGCACAATTGAGATTGAAGTTGTTGCTGTTGATTAGATAGCTGAATGTCCAAAATCCTTAGATCCCTTATGCTAGGAGTGGTGTGTCAGAAAATAGTATGCTCGTAGAAATTATAATAAAGGGAAAGAATACTTATCCCTTGAGTAACTATCCAAAACATTTTAATTTCATGTTATCATATGTGGTCCCCATCCAAGCACATGAGGATAACACGTAGTGATCATGGATCACACATGAAGATTATCTCAATCCCTAGAACATAAATGTTGACTTCCACCCAACATTGTAGCATGTGAATATTTCCATATATGAGTTCAATATGTGGACTAGGATAGTCATGGGTGGGATCTAGGTGCATATGAATTACCCTACCATGATACCACCATTTTCCAATGTAGTGTGATGGACAATAGCTTCTATTGGAACAAAGAGTTGGACCATTTATTGGGTGGAATCCTCCCCAGATAATAGACATGGGTGTACTGGGTATACAACAGAATCCTGGATTTTGTGTAGGATATTATCTATATTGGATGATGTGAGGTGTTTTGGATGTCACCATTCCACTTCTACAATCTATATGAGGTAGTTCTAGATCTCCTCAGCTGATGTTCCATAGATACTGGAATCTTCCATCATTATCATGGGGAACTACACATAAGTTTGTGGGAAATCCATTGCATCTATGGCATTCCACAAGAAGGATTCAAATATGAATTTTTTTCCCATCATAGAACACCAAAAAAATATAGGAAATAAACTCATAACTCTATAAAAACATTAGTAGGAGATTAAAAAGAATATAGGTAATTCCACGATCTTTCATATGGACATTCTGTTCTAGGAATTTTTGGATATGATTCCTAAGAAGGACTTGAATGTGAGTTTTACCGACTAGTAAAAACAATGTGAATAAATTTTGAAGAAGAGGATGTATGGATTGTACTAGTAAATCCTATAATATTTATAGTTTTATAAAGGAATGTATTTCTTGGTCCAAGGCTAGGATCCACTAGTTTTCTATATGACATTTATGACCACCTACCTAAGAGGTATGATGCTTCTTATCAGTGAAACAAGGATGGGAATTCTTCCAGGGACAATGGTGATAGAATATATTTTAGAGGTATTCAATAGAGTCAGCTTTGTGGTACCTGTGGTGGCCCATCTCTATAGAAAAATCATCCTTATTTCATGGGGAAGCATGTTTTGTAGGATCTATTGACTGTTGTAGTTCATACATGGTTAGATCATAGTGCATCTCTGGGGTGAAAAATTCTTGAACACCATTCATCTTCCAAAAAACGATCTAAAGTCATCTCTACTGCATATTTCTATGATTTAGTAGGTCACACATGGTGGGTGTGGTCAAGATAATCATTTAGATCTATAAACATAAAAATGTTAGATTACTTTCCTTATTAGCTCCATTTTTCCCATTATGGAAAACATCCATGGAACAATGGAATATAATGAGTACCTATAATGTTTCATAGGTGGAGTGTTGGGGGACCTGATCGACAACCATATATAAAGTTATCCGTAAATGTTATCTTACATTCCAAGTAGTTTGGGTTCCATCATTGTGCGATAAAGATAATCTACATGGGGTTATATGAGATGAAGAACTTATATATCATTATTTAACTATGGGGAATGTTTTTGAATGTGGGATTAGGTGAAACTATTGTGCTTCCACCAACCAATGTTGACTCTGGCCTGTTGATGGATTATGCTATCAATTGGGTGGTATAATATCTGGAGGAAATTAGTTGGAAGACAATTTATGTGGTTTATAAGGTGAGATAGTATCTAGGAAAGTGACTAAGAAGGAGAGAAACAACCCAAGGGGACAGATAAGCATCCCAGACAGCTCAAGATGGAATTTTGGTGGGGATGGGGCAAGGAGTCGTCACACCCTTGCCTCCTAGAGGAAAAGGGTCTCCAAAAATCCTATGTGGAATGAAATTTCCATCCACACTTATATGAGTAGGCTAGGTGTAATCCTTGGTAGAAGAATAAGAACCTGATATTGTCAGTTACAAATTCCATATTTCCTTCTCTATGGATTTCTTGTGAGATGCATCGAATGTCACTATCAATAGATGACCTGTGGAAAAGATGAAGTGATATAGTATTGATCTACCAGAACTCGGGCTCATTAAGATTGCGACCTATGTGAGATTCCACCAGAGACATGTGTATCTGATGGTTATGGTCACTAATGCATGTTAGTGGGAGAAATATGATCCTCCTTACAGCACAATATGAGTTGTTTTTTTTCTATTAGTCTGATGTGGAGGAGACACCAACTGTTGAATTTTCATCATATAAGGTGTAACTAAATGATAAAGGGTCACATGAATCTAGTAAGGAATAATCCTGGGGGTCAGCCACTCACAAAGGGAGTCCTTGGAAACTTTGTTAAATTGCATCCTCTGAAGAATACACTATATAGATTCTCTATAAAATCCATAACTTACATTCCTACCTTGATCCATCTTGTTTCATTTTCAAGAATCTATAAGTGAGAAATGAACTATATAATTGAATATTAATAATTGGAAAGGGCCTTGTACCCTAGGGTTCAATGTTGAATTGACGAGTGAATAGGGAAATGATCTAGGACCTATGCCTGATGCTGTAGTGGTTGGTGGATCTACTAAGATTGTGGAGGTAAGGGTGACACCTCATATCCCTATGTTCTCCATATTATATATTGGAGAGACACCCGAAAATTCAATTGGCGGATCAATGTACTAATGAATCTATGTACCAATGTATAGTTTTCATATAAATCACTATTTAATGATGTAAAAAATTATTTCATGTCACATAGACTTTCATTTATTTTCAAGGGGCCTTTTCATCAATTTACTTTCCTGAATAATAAATCTCTCACTCGATCATTATAGGAGGATTCTGTGGTGACTATTAAAGTACCAATAGGTGTCGAAGGGTATGTTGTGGTGGATCTCACTACTGAGACTCAAGGATTAAAAATTACAATGATTAGCTTTAAGTAGTGCATTCCTATAAAATAAATTCAATAAACCATTTTCATGAAAAAATTGACTAACTTGATCATGTTTCAAGTATTTATTGAAATATTGTGTGACTCACATGTGGATACAGCTAATGAATCTAGGTTCTCTTCCCAAATGGATACACCAGAACATGAAGATTTAGTCATTCAAGATGAATTGGAGTTGTTCCTTGTGGAATAAACTTTTGTGGTCATGGGTGATGCCACTAGATGGGAGGATATTTAGGAAGGATGAAATGTTTTTTCTTAGGATGGGTCAAGTGAAGATGAATGAACTCTTTACCTCAAGCTTAATCTATTTAGTAGGATCCTAAAAGTGGAACAAGACACTAATTTTCCTCCATCATTTTCTGAATATGAGCATGGACCTCCTAATGAGAATTTATATTCTTTGTCTGATTTCACTGATGAAAATCAAATATTCTGATATTGATCATGAATATACATAATATGATTCATCATCTACACATAGGATTTAGACAAGGTGAGTCGGATTCGTTCCCTCCACCTTTGGATACATAATATGAGCACTAGGGGGGGGATTATTATTTCATCCACACACTAGTTTTTGACATTCTTGTTGATCTTTTTGATGATGGAAAGTTAAATTTTGATGTTTCATAGATTCATAAAATCTATGATAGAATGTAAAAGCTACAAGAATTCAACCATGAAATCTAACATCTAGTGGAGAAAAAAACAAACATTTTACCTTAATAGACACACAATTAGATACCATCAATAGTTTTACGGGACATCTAGTGGTGTCAATGAATTAAATAAAGCTAGTAACTTCTCAAAAATCTGACCTCCATGTTGATCATGACAAAACAAAACCCAAAGTTCATGAGATTTTTACAATTATATATAAAGAGAAATCATAGATTGGGAGGTGAATACAGTTATTAGATTCCACACCACCAAGGCAGGGGGATCTGAATCACTCTATTTCCAAGATGAAGTCATATGGTCTATTTTTCTAGGACTAAATAAAGGATCCCACATGTGAATTCAATTTACTAATGCCAACATATTATTGGTTAAACCTTTTTCATGCACTGATATAATTAAATTTTCAACTTTTAGTTACATTACATAAATATTTTTTATGATAAGTCCAATTTCCAATCCCTATGATAATGTTACTCATGCTACCTATGAGAATCATAGGATGACCAAATGATAAAACATTTTTATGAAATAATCTAATAATAATTTAACACATAGGGTATGATACTTTTGACAAAATACCATGTCTGTCGGGGTTGAGCGAGTTTATGTCTAGAGAATGTGGTTCTCTGGACATAGGTCATTATTTTACAACATTATATAGTACATGACTAGGATAATTCCATGTGTGTTGAATAATACTCGATAAAAATTGAAGGGTATGGGAGAATCATAATGCATGAAATCTGGAAAACCTGGAGGGTGAAATAATGGTAGAGGATAACTATGGACAATTTTTGAAACATAGAAACCAAAACACATTGCTTGAAATGGGGAAAACAATTGATGGTTAACTGTTGACCATGTTCAGAATGCATATCCTTTCTCATATTATTTTCCAAAGTGTTCCGGGGCATTGAACTAGGATGATAGGTGAGCTAGTATGGCATGAGACCATAAAATTTTGGGTTCCCTTCATACATAAAAAAAGATGATGATCTCAAAAGGGTTAAAAGAAGCATGGAAATAGAGTGATGGAATGTTTTAATAGATTATAAAACTATTTGAATTACACTAATGTGGATTAAATCACATTGGTGTAGCAGTATTTTTAAGAAAAAATGTCAAACCTATATTCCATGGGAGGTTAATATTATATGTATGACTATAGTTGAAATGTGAATGATGTGGTAGATGAGAATCACTATAGGTAATGACCTCTCTAGTAAGGGATTATGATTCCTTACAGTTTAAGATCATGCACTGGGGACGATTGAGTATTTATTCAAAAAAATATGTGCATGGAGAGCAGCTATAACCTGATGTGAATGAGTTCAAAGGAGGAAAAGTTCCACACTATTATTTTAGAAGACGATTCAAACATAGTTTTATGTATTGATTCATTTACATGGAATCCCTATTTATAGTCATATAGTTTGGACCATGGGCTCATTTGTGCATATCAACAATATCATTACACACCCTACCATATATCCTAATCCCACGTGATTCATGCTCGATGTGGGAACATGGAAAGTTAATGTGGGTTCCCTGAAATCTGAAAGCCACATTATAGGGGATGATATTCGAAATTGATAATTTCCAATAACATTTACCATCCTACACAACGTGTACAGATGCATAGAGGGGTGACACAAGGGTTATTCAAATTCTACTATGTTATAGGGATGTGAAGAAGGGGTAATTCTAGACTTATGAGATTGAGATAATGGGCGACCAATGGGAATGATCGACTATTAACACCATTTGAATCACCAGTAAAAAAACACAATGAATCATGGATGGGGAAAGAAAATTTATGCTTGAATAACGAACATGTTCAAAATACAAGATCTGCTATTTGTTACAACAAATCCATCATGGAGTTGGCCCATGATTAGAGGTGCCCCTCGGCTGGACACAGTTTCTTTTATGGGACCATTTTTATTTGAAAGATGTGGGAAATCCAAACTATGAGAAACTCAATGTGTGGGGGTGGAATAATAAAATTTTCTTACTGGATTAAACACTCTAGGTTCCCAAAAATGTGAATTTAATAACACCTATGGTGTATATTGGATATAAGAATTTAAAAGTAGGTATTGTAAACAATTTAATGTTTTATTTCGTTGACCATGAGTGAACATCAAGCGGGTATGGTTAGTTTGGTGGATTTTAAAACCAAATTTTAATGAGGTCCAAGGGGGCCTAAATCCGTACATCACATCCCTAGAATTACTTGCACACAATTTATTATCAAGATTATTAGTCCACAACGGGGAAATAAATCTCAAGGATTTGATGAATTCTGTAATTGGTCTTGTAGAAGAGAAGTTTTAGAATCACTACATATCCCATATAGATAGGAATCAAGCCTCAGGTAGTTATAAAATGGTGGCATGAATAGTTAAATTCACAATATCTGGACCATGGATGAAAATTTATAGTCAAGTTGCTTGTACTATGGGAGGAATATTTTATCTATGGGTATACATATGGCACACAAGTTGTAAAATTCCACATAAATGAGGATAATAAGGTTGATGTACCACATACAAGACTTATGTAGAGCCACAAATGGTTCTTTGTCATAATTCATATGCCCTAATGGGGGCTAATGTGATGAAATATTAATGAAATTGTTACTAGGCCTTGAGATGAGATATTTATGAATCACTATGTATCTCATAATGATGTGAATCAGATCACATGTAGTTATAGAGAATGGCATGGCAAAATACCAATACCGGTGTGGCTGATCAGCAATAACAATGGACTCTGAGGCGTCCCTCAATTATAATGGGTCAGCCCATATTTCGGGGGAGGGGAAAAATTTTCTAATCATCCCGCACATATCATATGAGTCATTCCAATTTAAAATAGGGTAAAAATCATCTCTTACATAATTGGAATCATATTTTTTAATGGGTATCATCGTAGTTTATTGTCATGCATTGAATAAGTCAGAATTTTTAGTTTACAGTCATAAAATTCGAAATATATTGGAAGAAAATAGTCTAAAAAAATAATTCATGAAGCCTTTACAAATAGGTTATGTTTGGGCCGCCTGGACTATAGGCATTTATATAAATGTCATAGTTTTTAGTCCATAGAAAATGATGAGTGACTCAAGAGGATATCCGTATTTTGTTGTTATGAAATATATAATGTGAATAGAGCCATGGAGGCCTACCATCACATAACACAGTCTGGATATAATCCATTATTTAGTTTAAAATCGTGATTCATTGACTTGTTGTAATAGTTTATGAACATATTTCATAGATCATAAAACATTTTATAAGGTCATGGAGTTTGGGTTAATGAACGGGGATTTATCAAATTGGTATGTGTAGCGAGACAGAGTGAAAATGTAGATGTGAATGAGGGCCTAGGAGGGTCAATACCATATTATATATTCTGGAGAGGACATCCATATAGTTTAGAGTCATATTTCATGGATAATTGGCTATAAATTTAAGGTCATATAGTTCAGAATAATTTGGATAATTTCTTTAAAGTAATGTGTGTATTTTGGTGGAGTGAAAAATGTGACGTTAATGAGGTACTTGGAGTCCAACCGCTATAAGAAACATATTGATGAAGATCCTCCAAGAGTTTAATGTTATTATTCTTTGACTATGATTCAAATTATAAGTACCTAGAAAATGGATGTTTAAAAAAAATTAATTTCATGTTTCATGGAACATAGGTTGTTAGTTTTTGTTCATGTATTTTGGACCAAGAACACTATTTATCATAATATTCATATGATGTGAAAATTAAACATCATATTGTCTCAAAAGAATTTGTTATAGAATTTAACATCATGCTACTTGGACACTGGTGTTATGTATTTTATCATCATGCAGATGGGACACCATTAGTTCCTCACAAGATTTACTACTTGAGAAACATGCCTTCAGTAGGAGGATTAATGAACTCTCTAACTATAGTGATCACAGAGTATGGACCCTTGGAATTGACATTATAAATAATGTATCATCCTTCACACATGGGTTTCAACATTGGTGTCTTCTTTCATGGTACATTCGAATTCTAAGGCCGAGTACCATATCACTGTGGATAAATGAGAGGATGTAATATTTATTATTGTACACTCTTGAAATCTTGTTATGATTCATCACATGATTTTCCAAGGCCAAAATAATTTTCACTTTGAGGGATTCCAACTGAGTAGGATTGAATTCTATCATTCCATATGGAATATTTTGGTCATAGAAAACTTTTTGAAGGGATGGAAACATTATCTAAATGAAAAAAACTATCTTAGTTCAATGCACTAGGGAATATGGTGCCACATGGGTGGAATTGTCAGTCATTATCTGATAAGACCAGAGGGAATTAGGGATCTTATCTAGCACACTTTTCATATTCTAGACGACATTATTTTGAAAAATGTTAGATGAAATCTTATTAAATTCCTTAATATGTCAATTTTCTAGTAAAAGTTATTAGGATTTATGGTTTAACTAGATAATGTACAGAATGTACAACATTTTCAGATTAGTAGGCCAGAAGTTGTGGTTGTTTTCTATGAGAGTGGTGTGAGGAAATCCATACTAATGAATGATTTGGGAGCTCATAAAGTCAATCTTCGATCGAGACTTAACTTCCATGAGGGTAATCACATCTACCCACTTGGAGAAAAAATCAATCATTGGCATAATGAACCTTTACTGGAGAGATCATGCAAATGGGTAGGGTCCGAAAATATCATGTATGAATACTGAAAAGGTACAAGATTTCATGGTATTATAGAGGATATCCATAGGTCGAGGAAAATATTTGTCATGAATCTTGAACAGATAAAAAAATATTATCTAACATGATGTAGTCATGGTGTATAGTGTGCGAAAAGTATCCCAATATCCAAAATATAGTCGGTGAGCTTCCACCCTCCCTGATGGGAACCAAACAAAAAAACAGGAATTCCCTACATAATATAGGTAATCTCAGTTCCATGAAAATGATAGATGATAATTCCATCAAATCCATGTTTATAGAGTGTCTTCTCAATGTTAAGACACATTGGAGGGAAAACAGTGATGTGTGTCAATTGATTCATTCATGTTAGACTCTGTCCATTATAAGGATACCATGATGGAGATACCTGAAGAAGTGGGTTGTCTAGATAGAGAATTTTTCTAAAGTGGCGGTGGGATGGAGGTCCCAATGTTGAAGAAAAAATGGTAGGCTGGTTCTCTCGGTGTTTGTCACCACCATCTGTAATTATGGGATCAATAACTCTCTGATATACCACATGAATGAACATGTAATCTTATATAGGAAATAAAAAATCAGTTTGTAGACTAGATATTGTGTCGGATCATCCATTCTACGACTTGGGAACATGGGTAACCTATGGATTAGATGGTAACTAGGTTATCAATTGGAGAGTGTGCTTTAATAAGGGAATGAGTTTGGGACATTGGATGATGTGATCACCATTTATTTATTTTATTATGAACTCAGAGTATCCCTTTACATGCATGTTGGGGACATCAATCTCAAGGGACAACATGATGCTAGTAAGGAGATCATGATACAATTCCTCATTATTTTTTCATCCATATGACTACATGAAATAACATGGTAGAACATCCTATAGAGTCTTGATGAATAAGATACACATAAAAAATCTCTCTATCTAGGGGTCATTGGAATTCTGAGGCAGAGTACCATATCACCATGGAATGCTATGGCCGAGTACCATATGTACCTAATTTCAATAATCTGATGGATCAATTCCTAGCATGCCAGCCAACTTGTCCACATTGAGTGATCAGGATATCTGTAGTGGGTCTTCATGGGAAACCATATATATATTGTGATGCTAAAAATAATGATGCGACTTATATACTATGGAAACTAGCATGATGAATCTCACCACGATAAAAGTGTATCTGTAAAATGCTTCACGGATCAAGATACTAAGATAGTATAAACTATACTATCTACCTAAAATCACTCTCTTATATGGGAAGTGAACTGACTGACCATTCCATGGTAGTCATATAGAGTAACAGAGGATTTATGGAGATGGGAGGAATCCGAACAAGTTGTTTTTGCAGATACTCTTGGATTTATTTAAGGTCTCTCCAACACTCTTCATTCCACAAGTAGAAAATACATTTTTTCACGATATTCGAATATGGATAACTATTTCCAACAGGTTTTTTAATGAATCTATGTACATATGATATATTTCCATAAATTCCTCAAATATCCTAGAAGTTAGTCATAAGCGGGATCTAGATTATTCCCTTGATCATTTTTGGATTGATCTCAGTGCCTCTTTATTTGATGATGAAGTAGAAAAATCATCATGAGGTATCCCTAAATTAACACTTTAATGGTTTCATCACTAAATTCTATGTGTGAATGAAGTAAAACCATCTCCTTAGATCATTGATATGGTCTTGATGCTAGAATGATTTGGCCACCAAATCCTCTTCATATTGTTACACTGGTGTCTCGTGTATTTTTTTGAAGATGTAGTCCATGTATCATTGATATATGGTTGTTTTATTTGTCATCTAGGAAGAAATTACCTAACAAAAAATCCTTATGGAGATATGAATATGGTAGTCTCCTCATCTTTAGGTTTCATCTGGATTTGATTATACCTTGAATATCCATCAACGAAGGAGACAGATTGGAACATAGATATGGCATTAATAAATAACCCTATCACTGTTAGGGGAAAATAATCCTTTCAATAGTGATGATTGACTTCATACATGTTGAGGATGACTCTGATTTTTTCATTATCCTTTCTGAGAGGAACTATATTCCCAAGACACATGGGGTACAAAACATCCTTGATTAATTTTGATTTGATAGTCTTATGTACATTGGCCATGACCATGGAACCATGAGAAGGGTGAATTTTCAAGGTTGTAAATTTGAACATACATGAATAACTGGGAGACCATGACGGTGGACAGTGAACTGGGGGTTTATTACAGGCATCTCATGAAAACTCTAGAAAAATATATTATGATTTTTTATTTGGAAAGCAATGTAATACTAATGTTCTTATGCATGATTGGTTGAACTGATCATATTTTTACATGGAACACTCATAGAGCCAACGGTCTCCTTAATCTACTAATCAAAATTGGTGGAGATACACTCATAAAATATGGGAGGAGCCTCTTCTATATCCTCTTTATAATCCGAATTAGGATAATTAGTGGTAGGGGATTAATTTAGGCAAACTTATTTTTTAGGAACATTTGTTCTTACCTAGGTGGATGCATAATCCTTTCTCATGGACTCCAAATCTAATGAGACATTAGAAATATTATATGTCTAGTCATTCCTATCAGGCCTTTGATCGTAGGGTCTATGCGTGATATAAAAGTAATTGTCATCGGTTAGTTTTCATAGAAGAAACTCATATCGGTGAAACAATATAGTATGAAGTAAATTGTTGGAAATAGTAAGAATGTCTCTATAATTCATAGGGTTAGGGGATTTTGGAATCTCTATGGTATAGCCTATGTAGTGGTATGAGGTAATATTCAATCGTTCCTTGTACATAGGGATGTGACACCCTTTAATCTCTAAAATGACAAATAAAAATCCCAAATATGGAATCATGGATTTCAATTGGAGAATTGGGGGCATTAAATCAGCGTACATAACATCATATAGGCTAGCTACAAAGGTTCTCTGATCCACCTCATTGGACAGATCAAGCATCCCCACTCTCGAGTAATAGTCATCATATAGTTGGTAGGCTTTATGGGAACCAATGGAAGATGCATCACCCTGATGTACACCCACTAAAAAAATGAGTGTTTACCAAAGTAATTGGGGACACAAGTTGGGGACTTCTATATATAGATGGATCAAGGGCCTACACATCAATTCATTTTCTGTGCTATCACGTGAGACATCCATGAATTCATCACTTGATATAAATCTACATACATGTTGTTCTACCAGATTTTTCCACCTGATTTCCAATTAGTCGTATCATAACCCTAGAACTTCCATTCAAGGGGTCTCAAATATAGTTTAGTCATTCCTAGAATGAAGATTATTTTGGTTCGGATGATATTTATCCCAATACAATTTCTAATAGGAAACATTTAATTTCGACACAATTGAACTATTATGTGATGTGCAATGGATGAATGTTCCCCTGTATGAGGGAGTCTTCATATTCTTCAAAGAATTAAATGAAACAATGACATTATTCTTTATTGTCCTCCCTTCCATAGAAGGCTTTTTTAGTAGCTACATATTATTTGAACATGATGGGGCCTTTCTAGGATTCTATGGTGGCCTCATGCCCTTCCTTGGAGAAGAGAAGGTACTTGAGAATCAGTGTCCTTGTTGGAATACTATAGTAGTGATTTCATACATTGGACATACATAAAAAATTAACATTTACTAATTTAAGGAGACTCTATTTAAATGGAATAATAATAGGCACTACAGTTTATTACACATGATTCTATCTGGGGGTACCAATATCCCACGTCTCATCTGCTAAGTCACAACGAACAATTATTGGTTGTCTATCGACTAATCGTGTCCAAGATTTAGCTTGATGCATCTGATCATTTTTTACTTCACAATAATGACCCTCTCTTTTCATATATATAAATTACTTGTAAATATATAAATATTTATATTACAAAGAAAACCTATTGAAAATTGTATGTGTTCATTTCCATTGGAAACATGAAAAAAAAACAAATTCTTCATAAAATGTTCTTTATTATCTCCCACATATTCATTAGTAAATAAAACCCCTTTTGACATATCGAAACTAATATCATTTTCAATTCATGTGGAGAACATACATTAGAAAAGGGTGAGCTCAAATGCTCTGTAAGGGTAAATAATAGAAATATGAATCATAACATAAAACATTTATAATTATATGAATAAGAAATATGAAAATAATATGCTACATATCAAATATCATATTATTTAGTCCAATAATAAATCATTAAAATATATAAGACCATATTCATAAGGGAATAAATTTGGCATAAAACAAAGAATTTTTGAAAACCCAAAATTATATAATATTGTTAACATGTGTAAATTGAGACTGGTCCACTCATAATGTTATTAATGTGGAATCCATCACACAAATAATTTTATTGACAAGCAACCAGGTCCATAGATAATGTTTTTCAACATGCAATCGAGTTCATGAATTACACTATGACCATGTATTCAGTTTCACCCATAACATTGTGAATTTTTAATCAGGTTAATGTATAACATTTTAAACATGAAAATAAAGTTAAAGAATCAAAATTATACTAATGAATTATACATAATTACCCAATCCATTGGTGGGAGATATAGTTCCCACCCACCACATAATGAAAACCAAAATTACACTTACCACAAAAGCATATATCGTTCATCATGCCAGAAACTAGGAAATGAATTAGGATTCATTAATATCAATCCATAAAAAAATAAAACAACCATAAATAAATATAGATAATTTTCTTGAATAATATACCTAGTAAGTCACATGTTATAAAAAATAATTTAATCTATGTGGAAAACAATTTTTAGAGATTAATTGAAATAAATATTGATTAAATAGTTGTTTCTGTTTGGAAAACATATTTTTAAAAATGAAAAACTTTATAAAAACTATTTCAATGACAATACCATTGAAAAAAAGTAAATTGGAGCACTGAGAATCTATGTTTAACATATTTTAAATCCTTTTCCATAAAAAATCCTAATGTATTCAAAGTAACATTTTTAAAATCACGATTAGAAAACCTGGTTTTTGAATTTAGAAATATTGACTGAAGAGAGAATAAAATTACCTAAAAATTATAATATCATAAAAATAAAAAAATTATGATAATAACCTTCAATGATTATATGATTGAATATTTGGAATTATATACACCACACATATGAAATAAATTATTAATTAATAATATATCATAGAGAATAAAAAAGTGAGATGAGAAACCCATTGCATTATACATCCTTTGTGGATGAACATTATAAAACATCCCCTATGACGGTTTTAAGAATGTTATTAACCTAATTCTATAACCATATTAATATATATTCTATAATATATTACATTTTTATAACAAATTATTTCCCATTATTTAATAATCTCCAAAAAGTTTCATTATTTCAAATCATAACTACATTGTTTTTTTAGTATGACAAGACTTTTTATTTTTAATTACTCCTACATATATCATTATTTAATAATCTCAATAACATAAATTCTCATTTAAAATAATCTATATTATTTATAGACATATTTATAATAAAACATAGTATTTTGTGATAGGAAATGGAATATGTTGTTCTTGGAAATGGTTGGTTGTACGTACGGATGAACCTTGTTTCCATATTCTTATCCTATCAAATCAACGAAATGAAAATGATATAAATTTGAATTATAATTAATTTACCATTTTTATTTCATATATGAATCATATGTTAATTATTCTCATCCATAATAAATTCTATGTTAAGTGTGGATGAATCACATCACTTTGTGGTGGCAGTAGTCCACACATCCCCATATGATATGTTATCGTATTACCACAAAATGGATTTCATGAAGTGTTGTGTTATAAAATAATTACATAATTGTAAGTACATTATTAATATAATATATATAATATATATTTATATGTCCATAATTATTCTCAACTTTTAAAAGTGGTAATGGATGAACGAGAGGAATCAATTCATGAAGTGATACTGTATCTAACACACGAAAAATGATTGCTTATTCCATCTAATGGAAGTGTGTGAATATTTAGGTCATACCCTTATCATGAAAATATATAGATATATTTTATATACTGATTTTATAATATAACCATGAAATGTGATAATTTAATTAGTGGAGAGAGAAATAAAACCAAAGTTCCTATTGAAGAACATTACCTCTTATGCAACAAACATTCATTAGATCTATTCTTAAGGCTTCTAGGATGGGACTTTTGGTTACAACAACATCCCTTGGACTTGTATAATGTGATTAAGATATATTTTTTAGGAATTTTATGATCTTTATATATTATTTGGATGAAATTGTTGGTGATGGGTGTTAATTACAATTGAGGAGAGGTGGGTTTACGTGTTTAAAATAATGATTACTTTATATTTAAAGACAACAAAATTTAGGAGGAATTAATTTTCATGAAATTGATTATTAATTACTATTTTTTATTCTATTTAAGATCTATAAACACCCAATCTAACCATTTAATTTTGTTTTTTTGATTTATCTCAAGCTTTTATATTTTATCCTTACCCCTTGATGCAATTTAAACTATACTAAAGGAAATAATATTTTTACCACATAAAATATTAAATCATAAAAATGAAAATGTAATAGAAAACTAATTTGTAAATTGTTTCAATATATGAAATCTAATTCACTGAATTATGTTCACATAATTATGAAAATAATATTTAAAATTTATCCATTTGATATAACAAGAATGTGGGATTTTAAGTGAAAGGGTCAAAAGTTTAAAATGTTTTTATATCTAATTATTATGTGATATTATTTCCGATAACCTATATTGGATTTATTGAATTATAATTACACTAATTATACTATAATCCCCATTTTAAATATAATTTATCTATATAATTTGAATAAATATTAGTTTCCATTTGAAATGAATCGTTTTTCACTATTATCGAAAAATACAACATATCCGAAAAAAGAAATTCCCCCAATTTTTTTTAAAAACCAATTTCAAAAAGGTAGTTTATTTTTTCAAATAAATCTTATATAGGTGTAAAATTTTTTTCACAATATTTTCTCCATTAATTTTTTAAAAGAATTCCTTTTAAGAAAAATAATATTTTTATGAATCAATTGTGTTTTATTCTTATAATAAACTAATCAAAACTGTTGGATGTAATTTAAAAAAATCATTATATAATAAATTAAATTAATTAATACCATAAAATAATAGTAGTTAATTTAATTATTAATGATTCAATTCCATTGTCATAATTTAAATAGTTTTTTTATAAAAACACATCATCTATGTTCATCATGTTTTTTCATCTCTAATTAATTAGTAACAAATAAATTCATATTATAAACATGTGTAAACTATATTTATTTAATTTAGTTAATCTCAATAATCCCCTATATTCTAGAGGCTATTTTATTATAGTGATATTTAACTTACCCTTTTTGGAGTTTTTTATACACTGTGTTTTGTGAAAAGTAAGCAATTGAAGGGATATAATTTTGTAAACAAAGGCATATTGTATAATTATTTGGTGTTACATTATACCCCCTAAAAATAATTATCTCCCTCAAAAAATTTTTTGGGAGATAAATACCTGAGAATACCTTCATCTCGTCACATCTTATTGTTTATAATTATCTTACTCATATTGGTGGTTTCACCATAATTCTTTAACAATGTGAGTGATCTTGTTTCGTAGAACATTACCTCTATGGTCTATAATTTATACATGATGTTCATTATAAAAAAATCATTCTCTAGTGGTAATAATTCCATATTTATTACATCTAAAGTTTTAATAATTTATATAATCAAGAGAGATACATGGAAGACATCATGATCATGATGTAGATTCAGTGGAAGAACAAATTGATAAGCTACCCCCCAATACATTTAAGAATTTTTACAAAAGTTAAGACTTCCAAAATATTAAATTCTCATTTAAATTAAATGATGGTTTTTTAAAAATATCGATTTTAGAAAACCAGAATAAAAAAAGGGGATAAAAAATCCTTATTAAAAAAAGGAATGAAAAAGATCAAGATCACCCCATGAATAGGATAGCTATTAGAATAAATTTACTGGAAAGTGAAAACTTGGAAATAAAAGAAAAATATAACAATCAAGTTCTAATAGTGAATGATAGAGAACATGATCATTAATATTTTAATTACCAAGAAAAACATACCCTGAACAGGCCAAAAATGTCATTAATATCTTCATAAATGATGATAAATTGAAAAACATTTATTTCAACATCATTTGAGAATATATAATTACTTGATGTTATCGCAGGAGTAAAATCTCACCCTTTTATAGATCATTGATCAATTTACACTTCATTTCATAAACTGAGGAAGGATGTTTAAATTGTACTTTCTATATAACTAGTGGATCATATGTTCCATAATGGGATGATAAGTCACTCATTTTGCCTCTAGTTATCAGAATAATAATAAAATGTTGTAAAATATTATCAAATAAATATTCATCTGGTTAAGAAATTCATTACACTCTAAAACCCCTTCCAATGTTTAGAATTAAAATATTCATAAATAGTGTACCTTATGAAAATTATAAAAAATTAAAATCCAAAAATTTGGAAATATAGTTACAAAAATTCCAAAAAAATCAACCTATCATAATCCCCCAAACATCATGATGTAACACTTAATTTCCACATACCAAACATATGATTATCACAAACATGTATTCTATTGAAGAATTTCAATATCATAAATTTCCATAAAACATCCATAAAAACATGAAATAATGCAAAAAATAATAACTCTATCCTCATGCCAAATAGTCAATAATCCTATAAACTCTATCGATAAACCACCATGTCACTATAAATTAAATCCAAGGGAATGAATACTATCTCATTTATTTTATCACAATCAATCATATCAATAATTTTCCATTATCCTAAGATACTGAATATAAATATGGTTATTATTTCCATAATAATTTGTTATCTAAATACATTTCTACTCAATCACTTTTCCAATTTACCCATACCTTTCAACATATACATTTAAATACTTGAGGAAAAACAATAGTGTAAATATCCTTATAATTTTCATTATACTAGAATTCAGATAGAGGTAAAAAATCTAATGAAATTCAATAAAATTATGAACAATAATATTTTAATGGGTTTCAATTATGAAATTCCCAAATAAGTAAAATGAGAATGATTTTATTTAACATTTCTGATTTCATAATTATTTCTTTTTTACATTTTCTTTTAGAGGCTGTTTTGGCATATCAATTATATTTTTTTATTTTATTGGGGAATCAATATTGATATTGACCAAAAGAATTGCATTTGAAACATTAGATTTTGTGTAGTGTATTCTAGTGAGATATCTCTCTATTTATTCTATTGTATTTCCTCTTTTAATTACTATAGATTTATTTTTCTTGATAGCCAGGATTCCCACACATGATACATATTATTGTTCCATGAAAAAATCACCTATGTAATCCATCCAAAATTTTATGAAAGTATTTGATGAATATTTTCTTCCTTTAAGGTGGAAAAACACTATATTTTCAATGAAAATCCATATTCCACTTCTTATCATCATATCCTTGACGGTTTTAGGCTTTCATTTCGTCTTTTAGTGCACATTGAACTCTTGATTCAATGATTCCAGATTGCATTACAAAATATTCCTTTATAATACATGGTATAAATCCACTAATAAATAAATAAATTTTACATTCAGGTCTAATAATTATAATGTATAAATTCCATTAATTCATTGTATGATTTTCATCTCATATAATGATGGATTGATCATCCTTTTGATACAGCTCAAGAAATTCCATATCCATATATATATATGTAGAATATGGGGGAAATACATTATGTGGAATATCCTCTTAAACTCATCCCATTACATTTCATTAATTTCTTATCCTTACCTCATATTCTTTGTAAGATCCCACAATTTATCTTCTTCTCCTTCGGGATAATAAACATTTTGACAACATCATCATGGCTTGACCATTAAAGGGAAAGAAAGTATTTTCATAATTTGTTTTCCCATTACACAATCACTAGTGGATCTGAAGATGAAATGAAATAAGGTAAATGTTTAATAATAAAATAATCAAAAAAAATTTTTCCCTCATTTTCTCATTTGCAATCCAATTATGATTCAAATATTGTACATGAATTGAAGCACAATTTTTCATTACTGCTCCCATATCATTCATTTTCTCAGGAGGAAAATCATTCCGCAGCCCATCACATATTGTATTAGTAAAGATAATTTAGGTTGTATCCTTTGACTAAATCCAAAAAGAACATTTTTATAATTAGTAATAATAATGAGAAAACAATTGAGGCAATTTAAAATTCATATAAATTTTAATACATGACACCTTAGGTTCAATCTTATGTTATTCAAAATCATTACAAAAAACTCTAGGAGTAAAACCTACACATAACATTATAGTTCTAACTATGATTTTCTCATTCTAGTATCCAACATTTAACTAATAATTTGGTATAATTCCAACTATAATTAATCTCTATAATTATATATATATATACAATATCAAAATAGATGAATATTTATATTACAACAAAATCAAGGCAGAATCATAGGTGTTTAGTGTCTTTCGAAACATGGAATCAAAACTAACTAGTTCATAAAATATCTACATTGTATACCTATTATTGATTCATAAATATAACCCTTATTCATGTATTTAACCAAATACTATTCTTCATATATAGGGGAATATAGAAATAAGAAAAGGGTGAGATTACATGCTCTGTAAGGGTAAACAATAAAAATATGAATCATAAAATAAATATAAATATATAATTATATGAACAGAACCTTTGAGAATCATATGGTATATATCTAATTTCATAATCATGATTTCTATAAGAAAACATAAAATTTAAGAAGACCTAAATTATAATAGAATAACTTTGTCATAAAATATGGAGTTGTGGAAAAAAAATAATCATATAACATCTTGAACATGTGAAAACAGAGACATGTTCCATCTTTATGTTATGTTTGTCAAATAAGGCCCCAATATAATCATTTTGGCCAGAAACCAGGTCCATCCAGAAAATATTTGATCATGTATTCAGGTTAATGCATTACATTGTGATCTGGTAATCAGGTTCACACATAATGTTGTCAATATGTAATCAGGGTCTTACACAACATTGTAAACATTTAACCAGGTTCACACAAAACACTTTGAATAGAAATACGGATCATTCATAACATTTATACTCATTAGTCATCCATCATATCCCAATTAATTATTTGGAGATATAGGTCCCACTAATCAAATAATGAATTCAACACATACATTTTCCACAGGAATATAAATCCTTCATCATATTAGAACTCCTAAAAAGAAATAGGTTAAATAAATATCAATCCATCACAAAAGAAAAACAACCATAAAATATAAAGTTATAATGTACTTGATAATTTATCCTCTAAATCATATGTAACACCATGTAATTTTATCTTATATGGAATGAAATTTTGAGATATCCCTTGAAACTATTATTTAGGAAAACAACCATTATATTGTGAAAAATGCATTTTAAATAATAAAACATTTAAAAATCATTTTTCATTAAAAAAATAATCCTGAAAAATATAAATAATGAATTTAAAAACATTTTAATCAAATATGAAATACATTTATGTGAAAATTATTAATGTATAATAAAAAACCATTTTCGAAAACATTTATAAAAACAAGGTTTCTGAATGAAACAAACATATGACCAAAAACATAAAAACATTAAATAAAATATATTATATAATAATTTTTTTTAAATTAATTATAATAAATTTAAAAGGAAATTATTTAAAACTCATAAAAGGAAATAATACCATAACATAACATTTATCTCAACGAAGGAATATTGGGGCAAATTTAATATACCATAGTGGTACCTTTTGAATTGTAACCCCCATGAAATGGGTATCATAAAATTAATATGTAAATACCCATAAACATAAATATAATTATAATTGATAACATTATAGGGTAAAATATAATAAAAACATATGAAATATGTTTTTAATAAGTCATGACTTTCACAGAAGAAAACATTTAGAAGAGAAACCCCTTACCTTACACTTTCTTTTAGGACAAACATTTATAAACTACTGTATATTTTTTTTAGAAAAATAATTTTGTAATGAACGATATTAATATTAATGATATAATATATAATAATTTTATTTTATATTATTTCCGATTCATTAACAATATCAAAATATTTTTAATAATTCGGGCAATAATTACTTTGTTTATCGAGTAAATTTGGAATTATAATTTCATAATCCTATTACATAGATCACGATTTTATAATTTCTAGAACATAAAACATTATATAAATATCATAAATAATTAATATTTGTTTATTTATAACAATAAAAACTATTTAGTCATAAAAATCGAATACACCCTTCATGGAGATGGTAGGTTGTTCGTACGCATAAACGATGTTTCCATTTTCAAATTATTTTTAAATAAAGTATAGTAGGTGATAAATATATATAATAACTACATTATCATTTTAGTGACATATATGAAACATTGTTTTTAAAAAAAACATTAATACAATCACTGTAATATGTGAATGAATCAAATCGCTTGGACAAGATGGTAGTCAACACATCTACAAATGATTTTATCGTATCCCCACAAAAAGGAAATAAATAAGTCAGGATTTATATATTAATTATAGAATTATAAATACATTTACATATACATCAAATATATCATTTATAAACTTTAAATACATCATTATTCCCAACCCTGAATGGTTGATTTGGATGAACGAATGATATAAGTTCGCGAGGCAGTAGTATGTCGTACAAAAGAATGATGATTTTTTATCTCATTTGGGAATGTGTGTGATGTTCCAAGTCATAAAATTGGAATAAAAAATATATTTGAAATATAGATAATATTTTTTATATATAATTAAGATACAATAAGAATTTATGTGCTCGAATTGAAATAAAACAATATTGTTCATTGAAGAACATTAAATCTTCTTCAGGGAACGTCAATTATATCTGTTCTTAATGGATGTAAGATTTGTATTTTTAGTGAATAGAAGTATTTGTATATGGGGAGATTGAGTAGGAGTGTTTTTTGAAGATATTATTGTATCTTCATGGATTTTTTGGTTGAAATGGGTGGGTGTGGGGTGTTCTTTATACACGAGGAGAGGTGGGTTTAAGTGACTAAAATAATGATTACATTATATTTTCAACCAACCACAATGATGAAAAATAAATTTACTTTAATTTAATTTTAATTCATGTTTCTTTTTATGTTAGGTTTTATAAATACATCAAAAAACCATTATGTTTTTCAAATTTTATGTATGTTAAGCTTTTACCTTTTAACATAAATCATGGTCACTTTTCAAATATACTAGAGTAAATATATTTTTAACTGTGGTAAATTTTTTATAACTAAATAATTAAACTCACAACCTAATTTGGACCATAAGATTTCAAATATTTATTTTACTTCACCAATATAAATTCAAATAATTGAAAAATTATATATAAAATTATTCCTACAGACGCAACGATAATGTGGGTTTTGAAAGTGACATGTTAAAAAGATAAAAGTGGTTTAATATCCAATTTTAGGGTTAAATTGAATAAAATTAAATAAATTGTATTTAGTTATGTATAATTGAAATAATTGTAATTTCAAACTAATTTAAAATTTAATTTAAATATATAAATAAATTAGAGGAAAATGTAGTTTTCAATTAATATATAATATTTATCCCTATTCACCAATAATGAAACTTATCAGAAAATATTCAAAAAATTAACCATAAGCTATTATTTATATTCGAAATTCAATAATGAAGATTATTTTTTAATAATAAATCATATCATTGTGTAAATAATTGTTTTTTGTGTATGTCCACTATCAAAATGTGGAAGAATTTTTATTTTGAAAAATATTACTCTTATGCTTAAAATTGGAATAATTTTTATCTTAATCCAATAAAAAATATTGGATAAAAATAAAAAAAATTGAATAAATATATTAAATATAAATTTTTACTGTTAAAATGAATAGTGGTTAACTTAATTTATAAAGATAAAATGTCATTATGGGTATAAAATTGTTTTTTATAAAAAAAAATTCTTTATGTCCAATTGGTTTTTTGGTTTTCATTTATAATTCATTTGTAACCGAGGAATTCATTTTATAAAAATTTGTAATATATATTTTCATTTTTTATTTATTCAAATTCATTATAGCCATACTAATTTCTTGGTTTTATGTGTTTTATTAATAACATTTTAATTTTGGAGTTCATTTAATCTCAGTGTTTTGTGAAATGTAAATTATCGTAGAGAAAAAATTTATTTAAAATTGGCATACCATATAATTTTGTGGTGTTGAAGTAGAAAATGCTTTACCTGGTCACATAGAATGTTCATATATGGTGGCATGTCTAATAGTGAAGGTTGGGAGGAATCGGTATATTGTTCTCTATACAAGATAAGTTTCCATGTCTCTGTAAACTACACAACATGGCTTGAAGTGCCAACCTGAGAATCCTATTAGATTTCATTCGTTATATTATTCCTTCAATGAAATTGATTTGGATAATCAAGGATATTTTATTGTAATTCTTCCTTATACAGTATTGTGAAGCGTTCTATAAACTAAACAGTGTTTGTAGAGGCATGCTGTTGGTGATAATCAAAGGGGCCCTCATATATGGGACTAACTATGGGTATGATTCCCAAAATTAGAGGAGTGAAAGCAATGAGGGTATGAGATGGATTTGTCATTGTTTGATGACATTTTTTTCCATTTCATATTCAATTTTTACTCTTCTTAGATTATGAGGATTGCATTGTGGATGAAAAAAATTATCCATAGAAGGAGTTGTGATATCGGGATGCTTGAGCTAAACTATGCGGGTTCAGGTAAACCATGGGAACATGAAAATACTCTGAGAACCAACTAGTTATTATATATGTGAGTCATGTTGTTGGAAACTTGTGATCATTCATCTTCAATGTCATTCTTAGGCTCAATGGAGACATGTGCCACCTCTGTTAGGATAATTATTGACCTGACCTGATCATTATACACTATTCCTAAAGCCAAAACATGACCATATAACATTTTTTGAAGGTATATCGAAGGATTCAATGGTCTGGTTAATGATCTGAGTGATTCATTGTGCACATATTCATGGAGATTCTTTCACTCGAGAAGCATTGAATGTCCCAATTCTAGCGCATTGAGGAAATAACTGGGGGCTAGGGAATCTGTTAATGAATCGTTCAGGTTCCTCCTATCTAGTAATGAATCTCTGGGATCCAATCCCTAATTAGGGGATGGGTCCTAATTAGGGACGTAAGACACATTCTCTCATCCTGGAGGCTATAGTTTATGGTCCAGTACCTGCCAATTCTGGACCGAGTGAGGCTGAGCATGATGAGGCTACTGTAATAAGTGAGGCTCTACTGGCTATGGTGGAATCAAATATAGCGACTCTGCAAACTCAACTAATACAATTTCATCTATATCATCTTTGGATTCCCTTCATTAATAACTATAGGAGGAAATAAATGTTCTTTGTTGGAATGTTTTATGTATTCCTCCAAGCATTGGGCCTTGATAGAAATATCACGGAACCCACCATAGATATTTTTAGTGATAAACATAGGAACCAAAATAGTATTATTGTTCCTTATAGAAATAATTATTATATTCTATTGATTTTTTAGAATATCATGAGAATATGTGAGGCCCTTCCATTGGGAAATATAATTTTGGCACGCTAATCAAACAGAAGATTTTACATGATGAGGATTACAATGTTTGCCTTGTGCATGGTGGTTTTGAACATGTAGAGGTATTTCATGTGAATATATTCCCATTCACTCATAGAACCAATGGTATAGTAGAAATAAAAGAATAATTAGGTAATTATATATCCCACAGGATACATTAGAGCTTGGTGTCATCCTACTGCTATTGGGTTCCGAACATGGGATTTCACCTTTAGATAAAGTTGGATAAATTCTATATATGGTAAACCATTCTATTAAACATGGAAATTCCTGATTTTCAAAAATCAGGTTGTTCATTGATTTCATCCACTAATGTCGGGATTGAATTTCTTTCACGTGGAATTTCCACCTATTACATTATAAGGGCATCAAGGTGAGTGGTGAGAGTAGCCATCAAATTATCTTGGTGAGGGTCCCTTCCCTAATGATGATTACTAACCACCAATGCATTGATATGATCATAAACCTAGTCAGTAGACACAATGTCCAATGAAGTGGCTCGATCTGGGTCCCATGCAAGACTTTGACACTCCTAAAAAAGGATTCAGTGACTAATATCAAGTTTTCTTGACATAAACTATTAACCCTACATTTTCATGAAGTGACGGTTCACTAATCTCATCTAGGGACAACTGGGAGAGGAGGAATATATTCTACCACGGGGGTGGATGAATATAATAATGTCATAGACTTGCATAATATGGTCTCTGATCATAACAGATATCATTGATAATCCTACTCTAATCTACGACCTAGAGGATCATGGTGGGAACTATGGGTTTGACTCATATCCTCTATGCAAGTTTGAATAGATCAGAGGGATCAAGATATCCCATTCTATTGTTGATGTTCCAACCTAAACGAAATAATAAATAAGAATCTCTATGTCTATGTTTGTTTCATTTTTTGATAGTCTAGACACCTATGTGTATGTCTACCTGATACTATAATTCCCTAGGATGGGGTATTCTCATTCATACACACATCTGCTACCCCATTTTTGGAATACTCAAGAACAACCATGTGTACTATAATGATATCTAGTGGAAAATCCTTAATATCAAAGAGTAGGTCATTATGAAGTTGTATAGGGTTGAAGTAAAAGTACTGACATTTCTCACATCATATGAGATTCACATGTTGAGATTCTGCTTCCATGATTCTACGTAGCACTATAAGGCTCCTTACATATCTATATTTGATAGTCCAAGGGTAGTCAGGTGATTCTTGTTGTTGAGGCACTAGGAGTGATAACAACTAAATCATTCAAAATTGTTGATCAATTTAGTATATGTTATCTCATCTTATTTATTAGTTTAAGAAATATTTGGGGAGGTGATTAAGAGATTCATAGATTGTTTGGTGGAATCACGCAGCCTGTACCTTCCTGAGAAACATTGAAATTTTAAAATTGGATGATTCATTTGGACAGAACACGTCCAACAACTGATTAGTGGTATTATTATCCCACATTGTTTCTTACACCTAAGATGGTGAAAACTCTTAATCATCCCAAACATAAATCAATGTATTTATAGGGATTTTAGGAGGAATAGATATGGATTTGTGTGGTAGCTGGATGGAAAATAGAATATTCTATATGTGATTCAACTATTTTTATATGCTAGATCATTTCTTGAGGGTTCTACCAACAACATCATCGTGTTCGTATAAGACCAGGTTTTCACTAATTCCTCATATACAAGGGTAGGGAAACTCATCAGTGATTTTTCCTGTAGATCACTATCTAATGGAGTGAAGCCATAACAAAATGAAAATCCATGATATGGGTTAGTGGTGGAGGGGGAGATTGGCGATGATTGAGAATGTTTTACCCTGATACCCTATAAGGGATCCATGATTTCCACCACCATCATGTACCTATTAAAAAATTTCAGGATCATATAAATATCACCATAGAGGATGATTAATTTCACCATCTAAGATCTTTCCCTAGAATCTGATGTTGAAAATTTGGAAAATATTCCACCACTAAATTATAATCATTCATTGAATATATTTGGTGGATGATATTGATAATGTCTTGGGACTTACAATTATTTTCCATCTATATTAGTGTATTATTCTTCTACCTTGAGAAAATTCAACATAGTATTTTAATTTATCCCTTTGGGGAGAACCTCTATGTTTTTAGTTGAATGGCCATGGATGGTCTCCACTTTTATTTGTTGGGATATGAGGAGTGCCTTGATACTATTTTTTTTGAGGAGGACCTCAGGTTTGATTTATATAGGATTGTGGAGGACCTTTACTCTTGTTTTTGATGAAGTATATATAACATCTTCTATAGTCGATGGAGATAGAGGGATGACCACATGATGTCCCAAAGTAATGGCATGGGGAGGTCCTCTGTAATAGCTAGTTGTAGCATGAGTAATACATTCACATGGACCAAAATGGAAAATAAAGAGGAACTCCATGATTTAGAGATGGAATATGGAGAAAACCTCCTTATTGGTTATTGAAATAACTGGGAGGACCTTATATTTGATTGGTTGGAACATGGGGAGGCATCTATGATGACTATTTAAGGAGTGGGGATGACCATGTACTAGTAGTTTAAAGAGTAGGGAGGACCTCTTCTTTGATTGATTTTGGATTGAGGATGGCCTCTTATTGAGATATGAATATCATGAGGTGGATGTTCACAATGATTCAGTATGACATGGGGAGCGCCTCTATGTCGACCAGTGGTGGGAGAAAAGGGAGGGCCAATTTACTAGTTATCAAAGCAGGGGGACCTCTTCTTGAACTAAGAACAGCATGAGGAGGACCTACATGCTGATTGTGAGATCCAGAATGACCTCCAATATTGAGACGTGTCCTCAACATTGTAATACATTGAATATATCTACATATATTTCTAGATACATGTGTTAATACAATATGTGATTTTGAGGCTCTGTGTCCTGGGAATTAAGATTATTAGTACATTAATTATATTGATTATTATACTCATGTAATTTGATAACAAAATTGGATAAATCTTAAATGGAATCTCGCATCCTAAATCCAAAATCATGGCTTCTTTTGGAATGTGTTTTTTATCGAACGCATATCATAAAATATGTCGACACAAGGCATTTAGTTTTTCTTCCATTAGTGGTATGTTAAGATTATTGATTAATATAATTAATTTAATTAATTGATTATTTCCACCTAACTCAAATGTATATATGAATAATTATATGTAGAATGACCTAGTATTAGCCACAAAATCATGGGACCATCATAAGATTCTTCCTACCCCTTCTGTTGGTGGGTCGTATCTCACAATGACGAATCTATGGATTAAAAAAGATCTGAGCATAGTGATGGTAGTATATTCAATTGGTTACATCCACATGTGTTATTTGATGGATAATTATCTAATATCAATATAGGACTCATAAATTAAATGTGTACTAACTTTTGGATTAAATTGTTTGAGCAGAACAATCCCCTCCTTTAAACTATATCAATTTTTTCCTTTGAATGTGTCCTTGTTCTGATTCAAATGTTTATTCTGTTTTTTATATCCCTATATATCCGTGTTCTTTTAATTTAACCATAAATATTATAAATGATTGATAAAAATATATTCTCATTCCTCTTCACCTCAATTGATTCTAATTCTTAATCAGTTGAACCCCATAGTCCCAGTTTGACTTTATGAGGTTGTATAGATACCAGTCGGACCCCTAGAATCATGATTGATTCAGGTGAGAAATATGGATCAAATAATTTGGTCTATATCTTGGATTGTTTTGGGATATGATTCATACTTTTACGAAATATAGATCTAATCATCATAACTAGTTGAAACTGAGTCATGAAGGATCAGGCGATGTTGAACATCATGAATGAAGTTGATTTCCATCCACTAGATAGACAAAAACAAAAAAAACCCAACTATGTACAAAAATATCGGGTGGAAATAAGGTGAAATATAGGTTATAATGTCTTTATTAAAAACATGGATCCCTAATTTGAAAATATGTAATAACACCAAAAAAAAAAGGATATCTCGAATAACAGACATCATGTTGGTCCCTGGATGCAATGGCTAGTGTTTTAGAAATTTATAAGGATGTAATGGTGTGTATACCTCCTAAAGAACATGTACCAAATTATCGTTTGGAAAAACCATTTGGATGAGAACATGACTGGTACCTTATATGGGAGTATAGGACTAGGCACACAGTTTTGTTCTGATGTACATAGACATGACGTACATAACATTTACATGGGGTGGATAAGTGGACATGGGAAAGAACATGGGAGAGACACTAACATACATTGGACAAACATTTATATCCCCCACCTTCCATGTATACCAACACGTCTAGAGAGACATGTATCTCTAGGAACATATACAAGTGAGGGTGTGGGATAACATACTTTACAGGTCCCATCACAAGTTGTGTGGACCTCAAATACTTTTTATGAAACAAAAATGATTTGTATCTGATTTTTATTTAATGTTCTGCATGTGAGTAGATTATCGTGACTGGTTTATCAATTATTATTTGATGGTTCCCATTATTATTGTCGTTGATATATTATTTTAAATGATCCGTGAATTTCTCTTATTATGAAAATGCCAAATTATGGTAGTGATCATGTTGGATAACTATAGGCTTCCTAGAGAGTGGAACCCCATGGTTCTCAATGGTAACTATCCTCTTGAGATACCTATCATGAAAAATATTCCTATCGAATAGGTAATAGTTCATCCATGACCAGATTGAAACCCCCTTGTCACACTAGTGAATGAGCACTTCAATTATTGAGTGAACCCCCTCCGCCCATTTTGGGTTCAGTTCTTCTATCTACCAAATGGAGCACCCTAATCAAACAGGTAATTAGTCCTCTATGACCAATGTAAAACCCAAACATCACAATAGGTCATGGTTCCTAAATATACAGAGTGGAACACCCCCTCAAATTGGGTTTCATCCCTCTATCATCTGAGTGTTACCCCTATCAAATAGGGTAGAGGTCCTTGGGACACTCATGTAGAACGCCACCCCAAAAAAAATTATAGGGATGTGGTCCTAAATAGATACATACTGAGTGGAACTACCCAATAAAATAGGTAGAAGTTCGTCATGATGTTAGAGTGGATCCCCCAATCAGCTTGAGTGTAGGTCCTCTATGGATGATTATAATGTCAAGCCAAATTGACACACTATAATGAAGTTTCTCTACTAAGATTTTGTGACTGGTAAATTTTTCAACACATTGGAGAGGAATGTTCCTTCAAATGGTTACTTCTGAGAAGACATGTGAGATGTTGGGCATCAGTGGTAGATTCTGGGAACTATTGGTGACACTTTTTCATGGGGTGAACTGTGAGATAGAGATCCCATTTCTCCCTCTTTCAGGCTCCTTTGATTGAGAATATATCTACACATCTACATCTATATTTTTATATTTCGTTACTCTAATACCATGGGCTACAACGGAACATGTTTTATGCTATTACCTGTATGTGTTTAACTTCTCTTTATTGGATGAAATTAGTCATCTACGACATGTGGAAAGGAATCAATGTTTAGTTTATCTACACACCATGTTGATCCACTTTTGCTTGGATGAGGTTACCCTTTCTCTTATGTTGGGATGAGCAGTATTTTGTTTCATATATAGAGTCCTTCAATTATCATTGTAACACTTACTTTTCCCATTTATTCTTTCGGGAGGTCCAACTGTGTATGTATATATGCACCTCTGCATGTGATTTTCCCACATGTGTCATGTTTATACAGGATACATATAGGTCAGCATTGACTGTAGTGGAGTATAGGGATACTTTTTATTTTGATATGTGTATGGTAATTGTGTCTTGGATATTATGATATAGTATATCTCATTGTTTTACCATCAATGTTTTTTTATATTGGTACATCTTTATGGTTCTGCATGTAATGTTTCCCCTTACTTTTCAGTTTACACTATCTAACACCTATATAGTCAAGTTGTTTTACATGCATTTTTGTTTCACAAGTTTTTTTTGAATCTTTTATTAATGTTCCAATGTAATTAGCCATTGAGATGGTTGTGTATGTGCATATAGATACATAGGAAAATGGAAAATCTTAATAGTTATTCATTCTGCACTGGTCTCTAGCCATTGGGATACGATGGTTGGATTGTGGTAGTTACATATCATGCCTATGTTAGGTTCTAGTCATTACATATTAGTATGAAATGTCATTAGATCCTTTTGAGGGGTTTTTGAGTAGTCCCCTTATGAGTATTTGTTTGGGACATTGGGAAGTAGTGTCAGAGTTCCTAAAGTGCATCTCATAGGTCATGGATTCCAATGATGGTACGGGTGTTTGACATATCCATTCATCAAGACATTGAATACAATATTGTTGACTTGGAATACCAATACATTTGTTTTAGTGATAAATTGAATATGTATCATATAGTATTGCCTATTTAATTTTCCTTATTTAGTCGTCTCCCTATTGTTTTGATGTATATATTTTTTTATTTGGGCCTGGAATGTGTCAATCAATTTCTTGATCTCTCTGTGAAGACCACCATCTATGTTATGAATTTCTAGATCGTAAAGATGAACAGGTGGGTGAAGATTACTAACTTATGGGTACATCAAACAAGAGATTTTTATACAGTTAGGTAGGCAGCACCACTCTCTCTTATGGAGCATTTCCGGTACCAGTATAGTAGGATGATGATATTACAGAATTAGTGTACCCTATAAGTTCTAGGAAAATAGGTCACTAAGGATCCACGAGGTTCCAAATCCCCAAGCAGTAGTGGATTATCTTGAGTTAGTGATCAGAGATTTTATACTTGTGTAGATAGTGGGATATCATATGGTTAACTCACAATCAATTATATTTATAGAGAAATAGTTGGTTTTGGTGGTAAGAACAAATGAATTACATATGCTAAGTGGACAGTGTGGTTTTTCAAACAATGATCACCCAACTATTATGTTAATCCAAAAACCATTATTATGTGATTAAGGTCAGTTCTGATCCTACAGAGGGATTCTTCTTCCAGTGAAATACATCCTTATGATGTTATTAAAACCCATGGGGTGATTCTGTACAACCAATTGTGGATAGTTTCTCGGTGTGGTGGATGATTCCCTATGACTCGCATCTCCATTATGTGAGGATGTGATGGGTTGTCAAATAATTCCTTGGTTATGGAGAGGGGAGATTAAATGGAATATATTAACTTTCAGTAGATATGACATCAATATGGGAGTTTCTAGTGTGGTTTTTGGTACAACCTATGTCAATACTTCTCATTATATAGTTGTTATTTTAGATTTTGTAGCCAATTACACATATGAAAAACCACTTTTGAGTCCTATGGATTCCATATGAGGCGCTTTTACATGAACCTTGTGTTGGAATCCTTATGGAGATTATTGTTGGATGCATCTTTCGATCGATGGGATAACATTACTCTGTAAAGGGAGAGAGAATCACAATAAATCATTCAATTGAGACATTCATACCCTATTATTTTTTCTTTAGTATTGAGTAGTAGTTGGCCATCAATGCTCATATGATTTCTACTAACTAGTTTGGTAGTGATCCCATGTAATGGGATGTAGTTCCGACCCCTCACATGAAGAGGAGTGATTCTTGAATTGAGAAGCATGAACTCACTCAGAAGAGGTTACAACTGATTTCTTAGTTTTATAGTAATACTCTTAGAGAAATGGATATTATGAGCTCATAGCTTCATGCAATGATAGTGTGTTTGATGATGTATTTGGTTTACCTAACCATCGTAAGATGCACCTGTGTACAATATTCAATCTAGGATGGACCGATGTTTGTGTTACCATGTAAGATGACCCAAATTGGCCGCAATATCCAGTGGTGTGGTTGGCTTTTCTACATATGTAGGGATTTATAAGTCCTAGTGTGTCCCCCTTGGTAGCCCTATATTTTTCATGTAGAAGATCAACTGAAGGATCTAGATTTTCCTCACCTATATGAGGACATGATAAATAATTTTTACACCTATACATGGATTTATGATATCATTGAATTGTTGTGACGTGTGATATGCTTCTCATCGATCGACCTCTCATCCTCCAGGCACCAGATAAAGATTTGCAAGGATAACAGTCAAAATCTACCATTATTATGTCGTTATGGACACTATGAGTTCATGGTGATGCCGCTTGATGTGAGGAATTAACCCATAAAGTTAATGTTCATGATAAATGAAGTTTTAAAGCCATAAAAGGACTAGTTTTTTTATTCATCGTCTAGGAAATACTCCTCTACATTGCATCAGTGGAGGAACATGTAGAGTACATGTGGATGGTCTTAAATTTTCTTCTAGATAACCTACATTGTGGTAAACTCTTGATGTGAATGTTGTAGATTCATAAGGTTCACTTATAGGGAATATCATTTCTATGCAATTTTCTACAATGGACCCAACACATATTGATAAAATTATTTCTCCAGATCCACTCAATCGTGTTTGATAGGTTCTAAAAGTTTTCAGATTCTATAGGTACTATAGGAGATTTTTCGAATACCTCTCTACAATTACAGATCATTTGACCACCTAGACATAGAAAGGGATGTTTTTTTACCTAGACTGGGTTGTTATAGAGGAACATTGAAGAGTTTAGGTTGAGGATTTTGAGGACCCTTCTGTTGAGACTACTACAGGAGGGTGTGGGGTACATAGTGTAATATAATGCCTTAAGAGATAGGATCAGCTGCGGGTCGATGTAGCGGTAGGATTTTATCATATACAAGTAGAGGCAATTGAGACCCCCTTAGAAAAACTACATGAATCATGATCTAGATAAGGTAGAGTTATTCTCCTCTCTACGATTTTTGAGGAACTAACTAATATATGACTGTTTCAGGGTTAATCAGGACCTTAGAGTCTCCGATATGTCTTCCCATAGAGAGACATGAATTGCATCCAATAGTACTGGCCATAGGTCCCACACAACTATAACTTCAAGATAGTATATACTAAATGGAAGGTAAACATATTTTTGGACGACCATAGAATGGATTACTAGGATCTCATGGTGTAGGTGGATTCATTTAATTTTGATTCCTTAAAGCTGACACTAATGGAGTAGGAGGGTACAACTTTTCGTCATTTGATTGTGTTGATTCATCCACCTATCATGTATTTGGGAGAGTCCCACCTGGGAGACATTGATTGAATGTTTTTTCTTGCTATATTTCCATGGGGTGATTACTAGATATATATTTTTAAGGAATGAATCACATCATGCATTTCCAATGAATGATGGTTGTATTATCCATGATATGGGAGGAGGTGATGTGAGAGTTCCACAATTCTTTACCAGCAATACATCTTAGCGTGGGAAATATGTATAGAGACATATATAGGTATTTTTTCTGTTCCGTCGTGAGATTGTTTGTTTCAGAGATTGTTTCCCAATGCCTCATCAATCAATGGGTGATGGATGAGCACAATGTTATGGAAGGTCTGTTACAACCCCTAAAGATCTAAGAGTAGATGTTGGATTGAATATCCATGGACATGGATAGATGAATTTCTTTGATAGTGAAGGGACATGTTCCCATGTGGGTGATATAATATTTAATCACATTATATGATAAATTACTCATAACCTGGGAGAATAATTTTGTAAATAGTTAGAGGGAAATTGTTTATAGGGGAGATTGTTCGCCTCCACGAGGTTCCCTCAATGATATTTGTAGTCATGATGCATGGTTTTTATCATGCTTATCAATAGGACTGGAGGAGGTATTGAGGACCCAGATGAGGATGAATACAACCTTTCAATCATTTATGTATAGGTAGACTAAGATTAATATACAATTTTTGGAGGACATGATGAGGGATTGTTCGTTAGACAACAAACTGAGATAGGATGATCAATTCCCCATAGATGAGTTCGTGTATAACAACATAATCCACTCTACAATCAATTTGAAACCCATTAAGGCCCTTTATAGGATACCATTAATTTTACCAAGGTTATAGAAATAGATATGGGAGATGTATCTTGTGGGTCTAGTGTTGGTGTAAAAAATAAATGATAGGTCCCGGTTATCTATGAGAAAATAAGGCTTGTCCAAATATGATAGAAATCATATGAAGATCACCATAATTGGCCCTTGGAGTTTGTGTAGGGAGATCAATTAATCTTGAATGTATTCCAGTGATGATAAGTTGAATTTTTTTCCAAGTATAGAAGCTATCCCCATGGCTAATCAGGCCATTCATGGTCATGAAAATGTTTAGTGAGGTTTCTTACCACCTCACCCTACCCTTATAGATAGAGTGGGTGCATAATCTTCTATGTGTTATAGCTGAAGATATATTTCCAAGACCCCATGAACATTATATACATGGTAGATTTAGACATTATGGTTATATCCACCTTTTTGGAGCACTAGGTTGAAATTGGAGATCAATAAGAGAGGGCATTGTGTGGATGACCCATCACATTGGTTCATTAATTCTAGAAGCATGGTAATGGGAAGGATTGCACCATAGAGAAGGAGATCTAAATGAGGGATCATTATCCCATGATTTTTGTTTTGTTTTTAATTTCATGGATTAAAAGGGTGAAGGATATATTGATGTTTAGACCTAGATTTTTCAGTTTAAGGTTTTCAGATATTTATACATATATTTCCAGATGCAAGATCTCAAATAGAGTTCCTCTCTTAGTCATTATGATCCTAGAATTAATATGACAAACGTATTAAAAATATTTTATTTTATGGGAATATAATTTCTAAAATATAATATCATAATTCATAAAAAAAATTGGAGATCAAAATCCTATGTTCAGAGTTGAGTCTAGAATGCAATTTTTCCCTAGGCATGACCTAAAATAGGATTTTTTAGGGTGATGAAATATTTCACCAATTGGTAGTACATTTGATTGGGTAATTAGTTAAATTAATTCAATTAATAGGTTTTTTAATATTAATAATTTTTTTTAAGAATAATACCATGGATAATTGACCTGGGTTATTCTCATAATCTTGGGACCACCCAATGATTCCACCTTCCTCCTACCATTGGAAGATCATACCAGATGAAGAAAAAAATATGGATTGAAAAATATCATAGTGAAGAGAACATAATGACATAATTTTGTTGTTGGTGTTAATATTATTTCATTACATGTGAACCAATATCCATCTAGGAAACATCAATTTTTGGTTTACACACTTTTTTGATTAAATTTACTAAGTAGATTAAACCCCTATTTTTATCTATGAATAATGTGGATTTTACATATTCTAGTGTTCCAATTAAATTGTTTATTCATCTTTTTATCTATCCCAAAATATACCCGTTCATTCATGATTTCGAAGAAAGCTTTTCAATGGTCAATACATATTTTTTATGTTCCATTCCACTTAATTTTATTTATTTTCTTCATTAGTTAGACCCTATGGTCCTAGTTCGGCATTACCAAGTTGTATTGAGTCAGATTGGACCACTAAAATCAAGACAGATTCATATGAGAGGGATGAATTGATAAATCATGGATAGATCTGGGTTTTTAGGAGGTAGGTGATCATTTCTACAAAGATAGTTCAAATCATCAATGATGGTTGAAACCAAGGTCTACAGTAATGAGAAATGAACCACCATCATGATGTGAATTTATTTCTCTCCACTATATGTATTGAAGCAATAGATACAGACTAGATGCACTAATATGGGGGCTAAAAAGGTTATATCTATAGAAGAATGTCTTAATTAAAATAATAGATCAGGGATTTCAAATTTTTGAAAAATCCTGACTACACGCTATTTATCGAACAGAACGCACAGTGTGTCGGGCCATGGACATGGTATCAAGGGTTTTGGGAATGTCTAAGGATTGAATTGTAGTATCCCACACACAAATCGAGTAACGTGTCACCTTGTTGATAACCTATGTGGAGTCACACTTTGGTAGGTCCCTGTGTGTGTGTGTATATGGCCAAGAACATTGTCATGTAATGAAGTACAAAAAGAGTGTAAAGCACAAAAACATGTGGTTGATTCATTGAAACATCCATTCAAAAAAGCGGGACCCTGAGTAGAATGGGAATTCCATGTATATCCCCCACATGATATGTTTACGTATAATGTTGGTGAGTCTTATACCTCAAGGGACACAACCAAGTGATGTAGTGGAACCACATGTCATCTGGGTCCTCTCACATTCTAAGTTCATAATGAATAAATTTTAAGAAACATAAATCTTCTATATCACCTTCATTTAAACCCAATTTTTATCCTGACAGGATCATATGTAGAATTTTCATATATAGTCTTTTATGGTTCCATTTTTTGTTTATTTTATGACACAATGAAATTTTTTGGGCATGGTTCTTATTGAGGTGTCACACAATGATGATAGTGATAAGGTGGGATCTCCAAAGGCTTCATATATTCTTGAACACCAATGACACTCTAGGATGCAGGTTTACTACTGATATCTACCGAGGGGAACATCCCAATCAAATATGGTGCTGGTCTCTGATGACCAGTGTGAAAACCCTCAATCACAGCATGGAACAGGTCCTTAACCTATACTATAGAACCTCTATAATCATTGTTGTGGTTCCCATATCTACATAGAGGAACTTCACCATGAGATATGGGAGGGTTCCATGATGACAGGAGTAGACCACATATCACACTAGGGAACTAGTTTTCGACCAATATTGTGGACCCCCCAGTAACAGGGTCGTATGCCCTCTATGTATTGCGTGGAAACCCCCATCATATATGGAATGGGTCCACATGAAATTTTAGTGGAGACCCCTAACACTCAATAAAAGAGTTACTCAATATATTCCTACTGAGTCGAACTTCATATCGGATAGGACGTGGGTCGTTGTGACGCTAGATTGGAACCCCCACCCCCTAATTAGCTTGGGAACCTATCCTCTATGAATGCATACAGTGTGGATCACCTGGATTCTCTAGGGAATAGATCCATTAAATGGAGTTTGTTCACCCTTGTTATTGTGTCTTAGTGATGATGCATAGTCCTTTACAATGTTTCTTCTCAATATAAGCATGAGATATTGGGCATTATGGATGTACTTTAGGGACTATTTTGGACTACTTTTCCTAGTTGAGATATGATATGGGATCACCTTTTTTTCTTTGGGTTTCATCGACTGAGCATATATATATATATGTGTGTGTGTGTATTTATCCATACCTTTGGATTTGGTTACTCTAATATCATGGGTTTCAAAGATGCATGGGGTATGGAATGCGACTTTCTAGTTTATCTACCAATGGTTGGATGAGGTTAAGTTCCAACTATAGGAAGGAATACATGAACATTAGTTCATCTACACACCAATTTGAGCCCCTTATTATTGAATATTTCTACCATTTTACTCTATTTATATTGACTTGCATTATGTTATCAATATACAATATTTATATTCTTATTGTAACCCTTAATACTCCCCATTCAAATTTTTTGGGATCCTACATGGTATGTATTTACTCACCCCTATATGGGTTTTTCCCACAAGTGACATCTCCTATACTGATGATGGACATTTTAATGGTGAATAAAAAGGATATTAAGGATACTTTATAAATTTTACCCCACACAATGGTCACATTGTGGAGAATATGAGATGGTCTATCTTAGTGTTTACATTCCTATGTTTTTTCAGGTTCAGATATCAATCTTTTCAGGGCTCTATTTTTTCACTTTATTTTTTATGATTTATTTCTAAACACTGTTAAAATCTACTAGTTTTAAATTCATGGTTGTTCCACTACTTTTTTTTCATCTTTTTCATTGTTTTCTCTACACATCTGCAATGAGATGGTAGTGTGTGTGAATAATGTTATGTAATCAAAGGAATCCCCATGTAAGTTATGTATTATGTGAGGTTCACCAGGCCTTAGCCTATGGATGTAGGCTTGGCGTACTTGGGTATTTATCCCTAGAAAGGGTTGGGTTGTGAGCAGAGCGGCCATAATCATCTCCAAAACCCATGCAGGATTCTTCTTGCTTTGAAAAAATGCAGAGTGGTCAAAGATGCTTTATCTGATCTTCCTGCACTGGAGCAGATTATGATGTGTAATGTAGTGATGTTCTATGTCGTTTACGTTTCGTAATTCTTATTTGCAGTTGTGGTTATAATTTGGGGTATCAGTCCCCTTTAAACAGACTTTTAAAATTGGGGAAAAACGATTTGTAGTAGCAAAATCCTCTTGTACTGGTGGAAGGATACCTATGATTTCTACTTTGAGTCTCATCATCAGGGGTTTACCCATAATGATTATTGGTGGTTCCATTTATTGAAAGAGTCAAGCCAACCAACCAATAGGACAATTTATCTCTCTATCCCATTTTTTAAGGGACGGATCACTAATCGTTTGTTGCAAGAATTTGGCAGAATGTGCCTCTAGTAGTAGAGAACATTGGATTTGGGAAAAAGTTATCCCCTTATTATGTATTCCCATGGGCCTTCACCTATCATTGACACCAAGTGGTATTAACTGGGGCATGCAAGGAAGTTGTATAGTTAACCTATTATTTGGCCAGAAGGATCGGATGATGTTGGGGGAAATAGGGCTAGTGTGATACCTTCTTAATGGTTCAAGATAAGTAGTCATAGAAGGGTTGACTCATACATCAACCACATCATTATAAAAGGGTATAGAGTCATAGGATCACTCTAGGGAGCGGCTCTAAAAGCATTTTACTGTAGGAGTGGGGTGGGGTTTCTCCCTATGCAGCCATTAGATGTGACGGTGTCAATGATGTAGTGAAGCCTCCATGTACTATTAGACCATATAACTAGTGTGAATGATCCCATACTACTCTTAACCACATATGAGGGTGTCCATCACCCTCCCCTAGATGTTCTTCTATAGTGATGTGGGGCATGGGATCTATGTATATATGGTTATGTAAAAAACTGTGGTAGTGGTAGAGTCATGTGGGGTTTATGCATTAACGTTTCTCTTGTGCATGTATCTACATGAATTGGTTGGTTGATTTCCTATGGATGGGATCCTATAAAGTAGGTGGATTCATCTGTCTGTATTTTTTTATGGAAATAGATTCATAATGCCTTGGTGTTGTACAATCGTCATAAGTTTGAGAGGGATTCGGGCTGACAATATCGTGGATGGGGGAATTCTCTACGATTACTCCACAAATTTCAAATAATTTCATTTTAGGACCTAATGATTTTTTTGTGGTAGATATGACCAGCTATCAAAATCTTGTGACACGATAATTTTCTGATGTATTGAATACTACTAGTCCACACATTTTGGAGAATAGTTTTACATTGGGTTTTCCATTTCAGTTTCTGACACTTTACCAGGCCCCCCATAAATATTTTAGTGTCTATTAGTAGAATTGTAACCATGAATTCCTTATTTCTAAAGGGGGAAACTTTTTGTCACAATAAATGGAAATGTATGCTCCATTATCAATACCAGATAATAGGAAATCTGTTCCTATTTCAACATATCCCCAATTAAAACATTTCACCTAGTCTCAGCCTCCGACATAGAGTTATGTCAGGGAACTCATTCCTGGTCTAATATATTTGTGGAAACCATCTATTTATAGTTATTATCATGGTAAATTATAGAGGTCCATGATAGTGAACTATCCATTGGTCCGTATAGTAGTCATGTTGGGCATCAATGGCATGTTTGGACACTTGGAACATTGGTTAAATTTATTCATCATTTTTGGAGGGCATCTCAGGGATGAATATTTAGCAAGGAACCCAAGGCATCCTGTGTCAAACATGAGGAATCTATTGTTTAAGGGATATATCTTCCAAGTATTCCACCTCATGTATCCCATGGATTTCATTATTTACCTTATTTTATAGGCTCATAAATTTTAGGGATTTAACATCAGTCATCCCATGGTTCCATGAGGTATTTGACTCCATTGGAATATTTCTTCCAAGAGGATCACTGCCAGCATCCCATGATTTTATTGAGTTATTTAATTGGGACCAAAAGTGTGTCATCTTTTGGATATGGAGATGGATGATCAACACATCCCATACAGGTTCATCAAGGAGGTACATCCCTTAAAGGGGGCACTAGTAATTATACTGATAGATTGATCATAATGCCCCATGGAGGCAGATCTAGGAGGAGTGTACCATAATGGTAATATTAGATACCATTAAGGTTTATCGCAACATCCCATTGTGTTGATTAGGGAGGTACTTCCCAAGGAGGTAGAACGTAAATTTTTTACTAGTGGATGGATTAGAATTCCACGAGAGACAGATGTAGGAGGTTTGTCTCGTGAATGGAAGATTTGAAACAATGAAGATTGATCAGAAATCCCCTTAGAGTGGACCATTGATGTAAATTTATATAAGGGATCACCTGAATGGTTTTCTGATGGATGGATAATACCACCAATGGATGAAGATCCTATATTTGTGTCCCATATATTGAAGATTCCACACCATGACGGTATATCATAATAAACCATGGGAAAATTAGGGAGGTACATATGTAGGAGGGATCACGTTGTTTTACAATTTTTTTGGAATGAATCACAACGAGGAATCCAATGTACCCTGTTTATAATTGATGCATCAAACCCCATGTAGTAAGATACCATATTTTAGGTCATGTGATGGGACAAGTTGATGTATTTTAACATCATGCAGTAAGGAATCTCATGTCGTTATGGGAGAATTAATGAGGGATGTGGTGGGGATTATGCATAAAATATACCATTCATAAGAGGATTTATCATGGTTTATGTTGGTGTGGGACTTACACATTGATGCTAACCGAGGGACCTAGAGGAGATGTGGTCTCCTAGATGAGGAGCATGATCTTACCAAGGACGTGACATAGAGAAAATCCGGATGGATGAGGATGTTGGGATTGGACCCCCATGCGGCTTTCTATATATCCCATTTTGTTTGGAATCAAATACTACATATTTCAGAATGGGCATGGGATTATACGTTAGGAGGTGTCCCAAATGAACATGTCATTGGTGCATAATCATGTAAGATTCCCATTTTATTTGATGTTCGATCATAAAACTATAGAGAATGGGAAATGTGGTGATATATAGCATTTAATGATAACCACAAAACTATGAGCCCATGTGAGTCATACCCAGTGTGGAAAATAAGATAAAGCAGTAGATTTGAATCTCATGTCATGAAATTAGATTCAAAAAAAGATGATGTGGGGATTAATAATGGAGTCCACTAATGGGGGATGTCATTCCATGTGAGCAAGGTCTCAGTATATGTGAGGTGGATCTCATTCCATATATAGATAGGAAGTGTGAATACTATACCATTCCACTCACACATGGAGAATGCAATTCTTATTACACATGGTAATTTCACAGTTTAGAATATTTTGTTGATGACATTTTTACTAAGAAGATTTATGTCATGAATCTCAGACGATGGGGATTCATTTCTCATCCCTTGGGAATACATGACCATTTCCCATGCACCTTGGGTGGGGAATGAATTTACAAATTCAATGTTATAATGAAGGGGATGATTTTTAATTCATTAGGTAGATGTTATAATTCCACTGTTGAGAAGAAACATGCATTAATGTACCTATACTATGAATCAGGAGATTATGTAATGAATGCACAAGATGCATAAGGGGGATTCACATGATGAACCATGGAATTTTGTGTGCATGTTTGGAAGGGTTAACCCAAAAGGAGTGTGAAATGTATGTGTGATGTGTGAAAATGATTCTTGACCAAGGTGCTCAAACACAAGGGTAGTAGATGGAGTCTCAAAGAGGTGGTACTTGAATGATCAGGTGGTTACACCTAGGGTCTGTGTTTCACATAGGAGTAGCCTTTGTGTTCACCGACATGGGATGCAAGATTTTGGGAAAGGAATACCCAATTATAGGAATAGTTAGTTCTAGACCAAGAGGGATCTAGTCAGACAAAATATTCAACCTTAGGTGTTCCATTCGATCATGATGTCGTAAAATAGTAGTCTTATAGATAGTATAATGATGCTTCATCTTATAGATATTCACCTTGATCAAGGGTTATATTGTATTTATATCCAATATATTTGGAAGTGGGTGCACACGATTTTGATCAAATAATACATTATATGTGAAAATTATTCCATTGTTTGGGTGACATTTGAAGGAAGGAAATGGTTTGATATCACCAATTTCATGTGTGTGTCTTGTATTTCGATGGTGTTTTTTAAACACAACACTGATATGTTGCAAATGGTTTTCATTGTTGTTTAATTTGACCTGATGTAATGAATGTTAATTTCATCATATTTTTCATGATGGGTTTTTATTGTATATTTTTATGTTTTTTACATTGGATGAATCTTTCCTATGATACATTTTTTTCATGGAATGCTTTATTCAGTTGAATTATGGATTCGATTTCCCCAAAGTTGGTCGTGTGCAGTTTTATCTGGAATTTTGATTCCCATACACAATTAGGGGATTTTTTGTTTAGAATAGATATATATTAAATTTCTATATGATTTTAATGTATCTGTATATTAATGGTCCTTTACGATAAAGTTAGTTCAGTATTTTGATAGATGATTTGTTATATAATTTGTCTTATCCCTCTTATTATATCAAATAGGGGGATTCTATATTTTTTATAATGAAAGATGATGGTATTATGAAACTATTTTTCCATCATCATTTTAATAATCTAAAATTTAATAACTAATATCCCATCTCTGGATTAATTAACCTTTTGATCAATTTATGGATGAAATATTGTTCATAATGTTATACTAGATAATGGGGTATCCTAAAATGTGGGTGATGGAACAAAATATTTCAAAGACACCATTATGTATTCATTATGGATACATTATATTAATTTTAATTCAATTATTTTTCATGAACACCTCAATTATTTTTATTGGATTAATGAACTATATAAATTATGATTTCTTAGACTTGTTTTTTTGTTCATTAATGACACATTTATGTATTCTATGATTGAATATGATCATGTGGAGTGCAATTTGGATATTTTATTTATTCATTATTGACATTTTACTTTTGGGAATATTCATAGGTCTAATTTTTGGTTTTGAGGTTTAAATATTCTTGGGAAATTTGATTCCCAATATGGAGTGGTAATATATCCTTTTGTGACAAGGTCAGTTGATACCATGGTGGATCCTTGGAATGTTATTTTTTATTTTATTTTATTCGGTTTAAAGGGTATTATAGGTTTATCTTTCATTAGTTTCCAATATTATGGAACCTTTTATATCCCAAACTAGGTAGAATTATATTATAATTGGGTCAGATAAGTGTTATGTTGGGTTTAAGATTTAAAATTCCATTTTCTCTTGTT